>JAUIMM010000178.1:16970000-17570000 GCA_031769625.1 Taudactylus pleione
TATATGTATATATATATATAAATATATATATATACAGTCAGGTCCATAAATATTGGGACATTGACAGAATTTTCATGTTTTGGCCTCTACTCACCACTACAATGGTTTTGAAATGAAACAAACGAGATGTAATTACATCCAAATCGGGTGAACGGTGTAGGAATTACAACAGTTTCAATACGTGCCTCCCACTTTTTAAGGGGCCAAAAGTAATGGGACTATCAACTCAAAAGCTATTTCATGGACAGGTGTGGGCCATTCTCTCATTATTTCATTATCAATTAAGCAGGTAAAAGGTCTGGAGTTGATTCTAAGTGTGACATTTGCATTTGGAATCAGTTGTTGTCGACTCTCATTATGAGATCCAAAGAGCTGTCACTATCAGTGAATCAAGCCATCATTAGGCTGAAAAATCAAAACAAACCCATCAGAGAGATAGCAAAAACATTAGGTGTGGCCAAATCAACTGTTTGGAACATTCTTAAAAAGAAAGAACGCACCGGAGAGCTCAGCAACACCAAAAGACCCGGAAGACCACGGAAAACAACTGTGGTGGATGACAAAATAATTATTTCCCTGGTGAAGAAAAACCCCTTCACTACAGTTGGCCAAATCAAGAACACTCTCCAGGAGGTAGATGTATATGTGTCAAAGTCAACAATCAAAAGAAGACTTCACAAGAGTGAATATAGAGGGTTCACCACAAGATGCAAACCATTGGTGAGCCACAAAAACAGGAAGACTTTTGTCCAGGAATGATGATGTTCGTCCATGTAAGATGACGTTTAGCCTCTTTCTGAGTTCCGTTTTTTTGGAGGGAAAAATCCGAACTCAATGTGCAAACTCGAACCTATCCGAGCCTGCACATCCCTAATGTATATATATTACAAACAAAAAAAAAAATATATATATATATATATATATATATTATATATATGGACTTCCGCCACTCAGGATCCCAGCAGTCAAAATCCCGACTCTGCTCCTGGTTCCTAAAACTAACCTCCCCGCGCCCTAAACCTAACCCTTTTCCCTCGGTACCTAACCCTAACCCTCCCCCTAGGGCCCAACCCCCACTCTAAACCTAAAAATGCTGTGGCACCCCTGACTGCATCTGTATTGGTGTTTCGCTGTATTTACCGCTGTGTATCATGCAAAGGGTTAGTAATAGCCGCGACTGCATCCAATTTAGAATCAGGCCCTGTAAGGAGGGAGTATCCTGTCCCCTCAGCAGAGCCCATCCTCTCAACTGAGCCCGTCCCATTAGGGCTGCTTCCAATATTTTCCCGGGCTGGTTTTCCATCCCAATCCGCCCCTGTCACCAATATCTAGTAATGGCTTCCTCATCTTTAAATCATAACTGTTATCAGCTAAGAATCTAAAACATATTTAGTCACTGTAAGGATAAACAAGTCATCATATAATGAATAAGATATTGTTTTGGAAATACATGTTTAAGGTAAAATTACATTATATCAAATTCATTTATGAACCACTTTTTAGTTAGTTTCTCTGTAACAGATAGCTTCATTAGCTGTAACAGGGAAACACGATAGGCACTTCTTTCCACGTTAAAGACCCTAGATTCCAGAACTTAGTTGCCTATTTGGACATGATACAAACCTTTCATGTGGATCCCATTTACAACTTAGCCATCATCAGGAACAAGCTCTACCGATTCAGACGTGCCCCCACAAGCCAAGGGAACTGGTAATTTCACCACTATCCCACACAGGACTGCACATAGCTGCAGCAATCACTTACCTATCGAAGGGGCACTAATCCGGACCTCTACTCTCTGCGCTGTATGTATGTATATATATTTGTATTATAAACTGTTATTCCAACAAACAGACCTCTAAATTGCACTCTTAGCGCTGTCTATATCGAATCACAACAGACTTTTTTCTTCGCTTAAAGCTTTTTATGCCCATTGGCAATACAACTGTCAACGTGTTGGCTTCTGTGTTCTAACGTACCATACTATTAATGCTTGTCGATATTCTGACTGGCAACAAGTCTACTACTTCCCCTGAAAACCATAAAGCCATACTTGGTACAGAAACCTGCTAGCCCCTTAATGAGACTAATCCCCATGAAGTTGACTAGTTGCTCACCACCATCCTGGTTCACCTAATTAGACAGGCAGGGATAAAAAGCAAAAGTTTAGAAGTGTCTTCTGTGTGTGCAGAGGAAAGCAATATTAGTTTCTCCCTCTATTTACAGTTACACAGCAAGCACCAGTCACCACTCAGTCGTTATAACAGCAAACACATGCATGTGCAGTATGTGAGCAGGGTAGGATTTATATAACCATTTGAAAATTGTGAGTGGAGCACAACAGGTACAGTAAGGTTTACAGGATGCATGGGGACCAAGAGAGAGTAGAAGTTCTGGGTAGTGCAGCGGGAAGCTTGGGAGGGATGTAAATACTATGGGAGCTGGAGACGGGGTATACATGCATTTTAAGAATGTGCATTGATTGACGCACATTCAAATATGCTTTAGTAGTATGGAAGGAGATGAAAACCATGTACAATAGAATTCCGGTGAGCATGAAACACATACTGTTTACTGTAATTGCCCGGTGTGTGGATATTACATAGCATACTATAACATTATACCTACTTACAGAAGGATATTTCTTCATTATAACTACTTCACAATAAAGACAAGTTTTTAATTGCAGGAAAATAGTTTTTAAGAGATAAAAATAAAATCATATTAACTAGAATTAAAATCAAAACCTTTGCTTTTTTGTGATAATTCCATAAGGTGCTAAAAACTTCCCTTTATCCTATTATTCTTATGTTGATTACCCTCAATGCAAAAGCAGAAAACCTAACTCAGAAGTGAGGAGAAATATTCCATGTACCTTCTCTTTATCTCTACAGGCTTGTTTCAAATAAATGTTTTACACAGCGAACATTAGCTACAACAAATGCCAGTTAAGCCTCTGCAAAACTGAATTATTAAATCTGCCTGCCTATATCCTATTACAGTCTGCTTATGAATACTTGATTTTATTTTGGATAATTGACAAGAGTTGTCAGGAAACGATGGTTTTCATGGCAATCAAATTAAGATCAGCTGGTATGAGTGTCACACAGAAGAGTGCGTGTCATGTGTTGATACATTAATAGATAGGCTGTTTTGAAAGAGGGCACGTTGATCTGTCATAAATAGATGGATGTTGCTTTGTAGGGATAGCAGCCTAAAAAGAGTAACAGTGAAAGAAGACATACAAAACGTCACCAAACAAAGGGAAAATAGACATTGACTATGTATATCAAATACCAGCAACTTCCTTTTCAAATCATCTAAATGACGGTGCATGAAACTTTTAAGTGGTTGGCTAGATACACAGTAACAAAGGATTGGCATGACGTGACAAGGAGACAGTTCCATTTACCACTAGCAGAAAGCAAAGTTGAGTTTTGATAGTAACAGAGAACTGTAATATATCCCAAACATTTAAGCTATAATGTCATCACCTAGGACAACAGAGAAACACATATTGGCATTTATAAGAGATTGATGAAAATTAGTTGTAAAGCATTAATTTCTCTTAATACCACAGAAAGAACTATGTGCACTCAAGAGATATTTGATCTGAATTAAGAAACTGATGAAGCAATTGATTAATTGGAATTTAAGCCATCAGTCACTGGATCCATCAACAGATTCATTTACATTTTAAACAATCAGCTGATGGGCCAATAGAAGCCTGTGTATTAATACACCTTCAATATGATACCACTGAACTCATCACATTTCTGTATTGACAAGCACACAGATGCTTTTAATCCAAGCTTGATCACACTGCATATATTTGAGGATTTCTATATTGACGTTTGTGTTTAAGCAATATGCTGTCGTATTAAATACTTTATGGAATATATCTAAATGCAGAGACAGTACTATTTAATGAAAGGAGATACGTGTTTCAAATACTACATACTTGTTGATTCAGATTTAAGCTGATATTAGTAGACAGCAAACACAGATTAGTTAGCATGCAAAATGAGGCAACAATCTGTTTTATGTATACCAGGGTATATATCTGCTTTATATTAATAGGGTATCTTTGGAACACATTACAAATTAGTAAAAATACAGATACAAATGTTAGAATTCAGTTTAAATCTATTTTTAATGACTACTATTATGAAAAAAAAACATTTTTTTTCTAAAATAACTTGTGAAATATTACAATGCTATTAAAATTGTGTTAGTTGGTAGTGTAATGATCATGAATAAATTCATATAAACAGTCTCCTACTGTCAAAGTGGACTTACTTTATACCATTACTTTAAATAAATAAAAAAAACTAACCCTAAGTATTTAGGGGGAGATTTATCAAAGCTTAGAGAGAGATAAAGTACCAACCAATCAGCTCCTGTCATGTTACAGGCTGTGTTTGAAAAATGACAGATAGGAGCTAATTGGTATGTACTTTATCTCTGTCCACTTTATCGCTCTCCAAGACACAGTGAATAGACTCCTTAATCTCTCTCCAAGGCTTAGATAAATCTCATCCATAGTACATTATAAGCAAATTTGCATGCAAATAAGACGCAAAGTATTAAAACCCAAAAAATTAACACATGCATGGAAATCACTACCCGTGACGAAATGTGTACGTTTAGCCAGGTGTCTTGCGCCATATTTTGCAAAAAGGATAGGTGTATGAGAACACATTGTACAATGTGGGAAAATATGCTCTAAAGCTGGGTACACACCTGTAGAATTAGCGGCTGAAGCTGGGTACACACCTGTACAATCAGCGGCTGAAGCTGGGTACATACCTGTACAATCAGCGGCTGAAGCTGGGTACACACCTGTACAATCAGCGGCTGAAGCTGGGTACACACCTGTACAATCAGCGGCTGAAGCTGGGTACAGACCTGTACAATCAGCGGCTGAAGCTGGGTACACACCTGTACAATCAGCGGCTGAAGCTGGGTACACACCTGTACAATCAGCGGCTGAAGCTGGGTACAGACCTGTACAATCAGCGGCTGAAGCTGGGTACACACCTGTACAATCAGCGGCTGAAGATGGGTACACACCTGTACAATCAGCGGGTGAAGCTGGGTACACACCTGTACAATCAGCGGCTGAAGCTGGGTACACACCTGTACAATCATCGGCTGAAGCTGGGTACACACCTGTACAATCAGCAGGTGATCGGCTAAAACTCTCCCTATCAGCCATGCAGTGTGCCCCCAGAGTGACCCCCTGTCAGCTGCCTATGAGCTGCGTACACACTGTGCAGACATAGCACAGTGTGTACGGGCATCTATGGGATCAGGTGGTCAGCCGTTCCAGGAGCATTATAAGCTATTTATCAGCTAAAGCTCCTGCATCGGGACAGCGTACACACCTATACAATCCAACGGCCATTCTCTCGAAATCAAAAGACCGCCCCGACAATTGTATAGGTGTGTACCCAGCTTTAGGAATGCAATCCAGACTGACTTTCCATAAATAAATATGGAGTCCGTGTAACTGTATCTACACTTTATCTCTCTCAAAGGATTGATACATCTCTCCCAATATCATTTAATAGCCATTCAGTTGAAATATATTATTACTTTGTCACTGCTTTGATGTGGTATGGTTTGTATCCATTTGTTATTCAATATTGAGATCTGTTTATAATTACTTACTTTTTGTTGGAATAAAGTGCCTCTATTTGTAACTATTTCTAGAACAAAGTCATCTTAATTATCTTTTTAAAGATGCCTCTCATGGGTCTTGGATACTTCACAAAGGTCACAGGATGTGACCAAAAGCTTGTATTTTAATTTGGTGTGTCTACATTCTTGTGTATACAAACACTTTTCAAAGCCCACTGGTACATACCTGGGTGCAGCATTTAGACAGATTTTTTGTATGCATACTTTTGGATGTCTTTTTTGATTTTTTAGAACCTTTGCTAGTACCAGGGACACAGAATTAGTTGTGGGTGTGCTCGATCTCTGAGAGAACTATTTAATTCCTGTGCATAACAATCATCTGCAATTGATCCTAGAAGCGTTGTGACATTTTCACATTGCAGATAGTAGTGGTACACAGAAGTGGACAAGACTTTTCTAGCTACATATATACAGAATGTTAGCACACTAAGGGGGGAATTCAATTCAGTGCAATGTAGAATAGCTGGGAGAGAGCTCCCGCAGCTATTCAATACAACGCGCTGTTTGGGCGGCTAAAGGATTTCCTCTCGCACCCCCCTGGGGATGCGAGGAGAAATCCAACAAAAGTGGCAGGCGCGTCGCTGTTTGCCGGCTTAGCACGGCGCTAACAGCCGAACGCCCGGCACTTTAGTTCGAGAATGCCGGTTACCGCGTCTTAACACCCAGGTTAAGTCGCGAGAACTGGCATTTTCTGACTTACCTGCTTCCCGACAAGGCACACAAAGCATTGAATTGAATAGCTGCGGGAGCTCCCTCCCACGGCTATTCACCATCGCGCTGAATTGAATTCCCCCCCTAAGCTTCTTATACTTTTTTGTTTACTCATTTTTCACCTTCCTTTTGCTTTTCTGCCAGAACTTTTGCAATACCTTTATTCCAAAATAGGAACGTGTTTGCTTAACATATCATTTAAAGTGTTTTTATAACAATGTTAGTACTGTAAGATTGTCTTAGGTTGCAACCCCCAGATTTGATTGACTTGCAGCCTACAATCTTGTACTTTATATGGTCAATGAATGCCACTACTTATAACATCCTTATAATTGGCACCATGGGTTATATTATGCCTTAAATATATTTAAAAGACTATCTAAAGGTTGAATCTCTCTTAAAAAAATAATGCATGGAAATAACTTCTACATTTTAAGGTATGTGGCAGTCACAGTGCTGCACCTATGCAGATGTGTAGTGTAGGTCTGGGGTACTCTAATATTGTATGTGAATAGAAGTCTAAGAGAGAAAATGTAGGAGTGAGGGTTCGACGTGAGTGTGTCTTTCAAATACAGTGTCAAAACCCTTACATAGTATTCAAAGAACTAATATTATGATGATTGCAGCCGTCTATATATTGAAGTAGAAATATTAAGAATGATGTTAATCAATACGTGTGTGTGAATGTAGTATGTAGATCATAGTGGGGCAGATGTATGAAGCTGTGGAAAGTGATAAAGTGCAGAGTGATAAACGACCAACCAATCCGCTCCCACCTGTCATTTTTCAAACACAGCTAGTAACATGACAGTTGTGAGCTGATTGGTTGGCCATTTATCACTCTGCACTTTATCACTTTCCAGAGCTTCATACATCTGCCCCAATGAATCTTGCATGCTGTATGGAGAATATTCCTCATAACAAAATCGTCTGCGTGATGGTTATACTGGTGGTGTTAATACAACTTCAAATCAGGCGTATGTGCAAAATGAGCCTAACAGGTAGTGGTGTAGCGGTTATTCTCATTACTTTTTGGGATTAAAAATGATAAATAGCAGAATATTATAAATTCACTTTATGCTGAAGATGTTGCAGCCTTGTTGTGACAGTGCACTGCAGTTGAACATATACTGTACATGCTACAGTACATAACCCCTTTAGTATTACAGGTTATCTTAGTTTGCAGTTTTTGCTCGTGATGTTGGGGGACAATTGTGTTGTGGGTTTGGTGCATGATTTCCCTGTTGTTTTGCAACCAGTGCATTTGCAGTAGTGAAAGAAACATCGTAATGCTTCTACTATGCTTACGTTATTCTCTGAATCCCCAATCATGCATGAAAAAGGGAAACCCTGTCGCTGTATCAGTAACATTATCAAACAGGCCTGTCAGTGTCTGACACTGTAACATAGTATTTCACATGCAGATGCCGCATATCATTTTAATCAACATAAACTGCTTGTGTGTCCTGTTCGCATCGCTTTGCGAATAAGGTGCATTTTAGGGAAAAAGTTAAACGAAAAGACGCTCAGCACTACCGGAATGCGCCACGGCATGGTGAGACTAGAAGGGCTGTATAACGCCAAGGAGGCTAGATGAATGTGGACACATATGTACATCAAAACAAAGGGTTAGTAGATGCAGCAATGATGGATCAGATAGTAGTGGGGGATAGGATGCAAAACAGTACTCAATGAGTCCATACCCACAGAGTGGGTAAACAGACAGGATCAGATACACCAGTGGTACAAGGGAAGACAGGGAATCAAGGTGCCCTGGTGTCAGGTATAGTGCTAGAATGAGAAAACAATGAAGAGGGTTCTGCCCATAAAGGTTTAGAGACTACGACGTAAGGGTGTAACAAGGAGGGTTAACTGGGAGAGAGGGTATGTGGGTGATCAGAGGATCTGAGCAGTGGTTATGAATGTCTGATAGGCTTTTATGAAGAGTTTAGCCTTAAGTGCATGGTTACATGTGTGGAGACTACAGAAAGTCTGATGTCTGACAGAGCAAGGGACTAATTCTAGAGTAGTGGGGCACTGAAGGAATTTTGGATATGGTAATGAGATGAAGTCTCTGAGTGGTGGTGAGGCACCTGGTGGAGAGGCGGAGATAATCTGAGGGAGTGTGAATTAAAATTTGGTTTAAGATATAGGAGGTAGTGCAGCACTTGAGAGGTTTATATGTGAGGGTGATGAATGGATAGAAAGGCAATGAAGCAGAGAAAGGAGGTTGATGCAGAGCAGCGAAAGATGTAATCGACACAGGTGGCAGCATAATGGATAGATTGAACTGGAGCAGGTGTCAGAAAGTAGTAGAATAGCTGCAGTAATCCAGGCGCAAAATGATGAGTGTAATGATGAGAGATTTGGTGGCATCCAAACTCTGATAAACCATTTGCTACACTGCATGTTTAATTTTTAACATTCCCTATTTAACAATACAGGAGTTGAGAATTTAGAGCCCAAATCAACACCTTGAACTCTTTGTCATGTTCCTCATACCATTCCTGAACAATTTTTGCAGTGTGGCAGGGCGCAATATCCTGCTGAAAGAGGCCACTGCCATCAGGGAAAACCATTGCCCTGAAGGGGTGTCTATGTGGTCTGCGATAATGTTTAGATGGTGGTAGTGTGAAAGTAACACATGGATGACAAAACCCAATGTTTCCCAACGGAACATTGCCAAGAGCATCACACTGCCTCCACTGGCTTGCCTTCTTCCCACAGTGCATCTTGGTGCCATCTCTTCATCAGATCATTGTTTAGTTCTGAGTCTCAGGTGCCTATTGTAGGCGCTTTGGCGGTGGACAGGGATCAGCAGGGGCACTCTGACCGGTCTGCGAGCAAGCGGTGAGGCACTGTATGTTCTGAATCCTTTCTATTATAGCCAGCATTAACTTTTTGTAGCAATTTGGGCTACTGCAGCTCTTCTTCAGAAAAGGAGAAGATGTCTAGCCTTCATTCCCCATGCATCAATGAGCCTTGAACACCCATGGCCCTGTCGCTGGTTCACTGGTTATCCTTCCTTCAATCACTTTTGGTAGGTACTAACCACTGCATACCGGGAATAACCCACAAGATCTGGTGTTTTGGAGATGCTCTGACCCAGTCATCAAGCTGTCCAATTTGGCCCTTGTCCAAGTCGCTCAGGTCCACAGGCTTGTCCAATTTTCTTGCTTCCAATACATGAACTTGAAGAACTGACTGTTCACTTGCTGCCTAATATATCCCACTCCTTGAAAGGTGCCATTGTAACAAGATAATCAATGGTATCCACTTCACCTGCCCGTGGTTTTAAAGTTTGGGCACACCTGTGTAAGATGTTAATGTTCTCCAGCAAAACACTCAACACAGTATACCTATGATCAAGAGTCTCAAACTACTAAAGTATATTCTGAAAGGAAACAACATACTATGTATTGCACCATAGAAGTATGTTAAAAGTAGGAGCGATTTCATATTAATTACAGATGTGTCCACATACATCTAGCCTCTTTGCGCGTTAAACAGCCCTTTGAATCTCGCAATGTCGTGGCGTGACTCGGTAGCGCCAAACATCTTTTTGTGCAATTTTTGTATCCTCAAATTTACACAGTGATGTGAATAGCTAGCACAAGCAGCATCTGCTGATTAAAATTATATGCAGCATGTCTATGTTCTGTGTTCGTCTGTAGGTATCTGCATGTGAAATGCTACGTTACAGCCGCTGACACTGCAACGTAGCATTCACATGAAAATACACCCGCAGTCACACACAGAACATAGACATGCTGCATATCATTTAAATCAGCAGAAGCTGATTGTGCCATCTATTCACATCACTGTGTAAATGAGATGTATCTGAAGGTAAAAAAGTTGCATGAAAGGAGCTCCCGCGTTGTATGTCGCTTGTAACGCATGGAGGATAGATGTATGTGGACACATCTGTATACCTGACAAAAAACAATTGCCGTTTTAAATTGTTTTATCTCCCAGGAACATTTAATAAGATGTTTGCATTGTGGGATTATGTAAATGGTATATTTGTTCCCAGCTATTTGACTAATCCTCAAAGACTTTTTTTCTCCTTTAACAAAATGATTTAGTCTAATAAAGAAGAATTTAGCATGAGGGTTTTCTTATACCTATCCTAAGTTTGAATGAGGTTACAGTTTAAAACAATGGTCGCATTACAAAAAGGGTACAATTATTCAGCAGCTTAAAATGGGTGTCAAAACATTTCCAGTCTGAGTTAAATCAAATGTTAGAACTGGAATGGGAACTGAGGTAAGGAAACAGATTAAAGTAGTTTGGACAGGTAGTTGGCAGTTGCTCATGCCCTGAAGATAAAAGTTTATCTAGCCGTATGTGCAAAACTTCACTCTAGTCATTTGTCATTCTTCACAGCAAAACAGTGCACTTCCAGAGACCACTTCTTTTTTTAAACAAGTTTATAAATTCTTGACTCAATAATGCAATGCTTCTAAAACATTAGACAATTTACAACCCACTTGTTATATTCCAGTAATATGTAATTATTTTTTGGTTTGTTTTAGTAGGCTACCTACCTTAAAACAATGGGAAGGGTTTGAATTTGAGCTACAGTACACTCCCTATGGACAATAATATGCAAGTAACTCACTGAAAAAGAGAAAAGACTTCAAAGTAGTGTAATTTTTTAGACATATTGTGTAATCTGGAGAAAAAAAAAATATCTCCTGTATCATATTAAAGTGTATTAAGGTCATTCCTATTCCAACAATTTTTAGTTACTGAACACAAATAATTTGCCCCTTTATTCTAATTAATCAATATGGTAGTATTTTTTTTTTACCTCTGCCAGCCATATTATCACATCACTTACACTGATAAACGTATTGTAATGAAATTGCTGTAAACATGTTATACTCGCAGTATAGTAAGCCAAACAAAAACCTTATGCACCAAATTGCAGCTTTGGAGCTTGTATACAGAAGATCATTCTTAAGGTGTGTACACACGGTACGATATCTATAAAGGATATGAACGACATCGTTCAACGATATAGCGTTCATTTTCATGCAGTGAACGTCCAAAGATGCGCGTTCCTGCATGAACGATAACGATATCTATGATTGTCCGTACATGCAGGCCAACTTGCACGATATTGTCAGCATTGCCTGTTAAGAGATGTGGCAGGATGACTTCACTGAAACATGGCTTTCAAGTCGTTGGTGGTACAGATCGTACCGTGTGTATGCAGCATTAGTTCAATGGAGTTTTCAATATCATTTTCTGAATCCAAAATCATACAGCAATATGTGCCATCCTCTCCTATGGGACAAAGGGGGTCATCTCACTTAAGCATGAAGTTCCTTTGGAGCCTCAAAACTGTTGATGGCACAGATGCGTCCTCATATACTATTGATGCATCTTTTTCACCTAAAAATGCATTGCAAAATGGATGTGACAAACTGCTTAAAGAGACTGCACTTAATTAATAAATTGATTAATTAATTTGATATGCAACACTAGTATATTTGCGTGCCACTGTGATTCAGCTGTGGACAGATATGCTATCGCAGCTGCTAACATGTTAGCAGCTGCGATAGCTGTAATATGGTAGTACAGCCGGAGGCGTTAAGCAAGCCGGCCGCCGCAGATGAGTAAAAGAGGCCAGGAAATCTCCGTCGGCCGACGGAGATCCTGGCCTCTCTCCTCCCCCCCAAAGGAGGGGCAACGGATGCCATCGCCACCCTTTTCCCGCTCAGAATCGTTGACAGTCTGCATGCGCGGTATGGGTCAGGCGCATGCGCAGATTCCAGTTAATCGAGAATCTGCGTGATCCCTGTCACTGCGTCCACTGATGAATCACCCCCTGACATCACTCTGCAGACCAACATTGAACATCATATCTAGCAGGGCTGCCATCAGGGGGGGAATACCAATACTGAAGTCCCGATCTTGGACAGAAAGGAGGCCGCAGTGGCACTGTGTGGCTGCTTTCAATCTACCCTGCTGTTTATAATCTCCATATGCTAAAATTTGGCAAGATCAAAGTTTGTGGATTGATTACGCTGTCTGCCAGAGTCTGAATGTATTGAGTACTGAGCTGCTCTTCAGCCTGCCAGAGTGTGACAGTGTGTGTATAAAGCCAGCTCCAGAACATGTGCAATTTAATAGTCTCTTTCCTTATGGAATTGTGTGACAGTGTGTGGCCCTGACGAAGTTCAAACATAATAAAAACCTAATCCTGGTCAAACTACACCACCATGCCAAACTTAGTGGAGCTAGGTTCAAATCTCTGGACGGACAGACAGACAGACAGACAGACACACACACACACTATCTCGCATATAATATAGTTTACAATTTTCTATATAATTAGTGTTCTTCTTGATTGTAGTGCCAATCTATACAGAATTACTACATAAAAGAAGCATATTGCAGAGGTACTGCTAGTGTCTCAATTCACTTATGACAAGTACTTAATTAACTGATTAACACTACTGACTTCAAAGACCAATGTTTACTTGAAAACACAAATGTAAAATGAGCCCCAAATATGAGCTTTATTTATGAAGTAGCGGTTTTCATAAGCAACCGCTTCCAGGCAGCTTAGGTGAACATTTAAAATGAACCTTGCAGTCCGTGTAAGGCCTAGCTTGCTTTGCATGGACTGCAGGTGCCGTTTTAAATATTCACCTCCAACCCACCGGGAAGCGGCGGCTTACAAAAGCAGCTGTTTCATAATTAAAGTCCCATATGTTTGTCATAATCAGAAATGCTACTCTTGATTTCAATAATACAGTAGTAGTAAAGTGTATTTCCACCATGGTACAGTGATGATTAATGTTCAGTTATTTCCAGACACAAAGGGGCTAATTTAGAGTCGCCCGCTGCTATGACAGCTTTAGCGTCTTTAGCAGAAGTTGTATCTGCAACTTCATGCTAATATTAGTAAAAGCCCTTCCTCTGGTATAAAAGTGGGTGTCTGAATGTGCAAGGACTGGGAAGCCCAGTTTGTGATCTTCAGATGCAACAATCCTACTTGGTACATCTTTACACACTACCATCGGATGCACCACCGCACCTACCCCATGCTAGGTGTAGAATTTCCGTCAGAGTATGGCCTCCATTGTTAGCAATTGAGCGTCTGAGTTCGCAATATTTCCATAACACGCCCATAAGACAGTGCATCTCTGTGGTTCTGAATAACCACTTCCCGGGAATGCCCAATACATTTCAGAGATCATGCGCCTCGATCACTACTGCCACTCTGTGTGCACATACACATGTGCTGTGCGACTTTCTTGCTGCTTAGATGCATGCGCATTTGAAAAATATTTGCGCGAATATCTGCACCTGCGTCCGTCTCAGAATCAGGCCCTAAATGTACTGTGAAAACAATGATTACTTTTAGAAATATGTACGGTACTGTGCAAAAGTTTTAGGCTGGTGTGGAAAAAATGCTGCAAAGTAAGAATGCTTTTAAAAATTGAAGTGTTAAAAGTCTATTTTTTATCAATTAACTAATTGCAAAGTGAATGAACAGCCTATATTACTGTATCCCTACTAAGCATTTACAGCTAATCGCAGTCACTGCAGCTAACTAAATCAATGCTGTCATCCAAGATCATCAGTGTTCTGCCCAGGCTGTTTTCTGCGGGCGCATCACCCGGCAGAACAGCCTGCAGCCCTCCACTGTTCCGCGCCGACCCCCGCTGTCCCCTATTGTGAAACGCTGGCCTCTGAAGTGACCGGAAGCTAAAGAAGCCTCCAACCGCTTCAGAGGCCAGCGCTCCCAGTGATGCACTGTGCGGGTGACGTCATCTAGTTAGATCCAGTCAGCGCGAGGCAGCGGGAGCGGCTAGCAAGTAAAAGTAAGTGCTGGGCTGGGGCTGGGGCCAGGACCAGTCTGAGAGACACTATTAAACCTGGGGGCACTGCATAAGGGGCCAGCCTGGGGGCACTGCATAAAGGACACTATTAAACCTGGGGGCACTGCATAAGGGGCCAGCCTGGGTGACCCGCATAAGGGACACTATTTAAGCCTGGGGGCAAGTTAAACTACAGGGCAATGCATAAAGGGGAAAACTACAGGGGGCACTGTATAATGGGCACTTTTGACTGAGAGCCAGTGGGTGGAGCAGCCTGAGACCTGTCGGGCTGGATTGGTAAGGGAGATACCCCTTTTCCCGGCGCGCGCATAATTGCGAAGGCCCCCACCCGACTACTTTTGGATGCCACCCGGCTGGAAAAAATTTCTGGGGAGAACACTGAAGATCATAGTGTTCTCGCTAAGAGTTAGCAGCTAATCGTGGTCACTGCCGCTACATAGATCGTGGCTGTCGGCCAGAGTTATTTCATTAGCATTCTCTCGAAGCCGCCCGCAGTTGATGTCGGTCATTAAAACATGGCTGTCAGCTTGAATCATTCATGCACGGCTATCAGTTTGTATTACTTGTTAGTGGCTGCCGTCTATCAGGTCTAAACACGTAGAGTCTACATTATTCACAGGAGCTACAAGTACACATTTTACAGCACTTTTCCAATATATAGTGGCACATAGTGTAACGCTGACGCGCGTTTCGCTTTATCAAAGCTGTAACCCGATTGTTCCTTGGCGCCTACAGTTTATACCTGGAATAGCCAATCATCATCTGTTTCCTTCTATGACATATCGTAGCATGAGATATATATATATATATGTATATATCTCATACTACGATACGTAGCATGAGATATATATATGGTGGCCCAGTGCGCATGCGCACGACGGACCCGGCTCCGTCGTGCGCATGTGCGAAACCCGGATAGCGGTCTTGTCGCAAACCCGATTGTCACGATGGTCTTGACCATCGCGACCATCTTCCTGGCCGCTCGCTATAGCTGTGTGTGGTCACCAACAGCTATACGAGCGGCCAGGAGGCCCCTCTAAAAATCAAGAAGGACGGCCCTGATTCAGAGCGAGCGCTCTGTCAGAGCATCCGGCTCTGAATCAGGGCCACTGTGCAGTGCTGAAGTGAAGCAGTGGAGTTGCAGCAGGTAGGATTGCTTTTGAATGCTACTTTAATATGAGTCTAGGGACTGCTAGCACAGCACTGACCGCAGTATTTGACGCAACTAAGGCAGGTGTCTGATATAGGAACACATGGGTGGCACTCTTTAATCAAACAGATTTTCTTGCACATAGTATTATGCGTACATCTATTTATATTTGTTTCAGGATAGTAAACATGGCAGTGATGTGTGATATAAAGTTTGTTGGCTTTCTACATTCAAGTAGTAAATTAAGGTGGTCTTTTCATTAATTAATAGTAGCTAACATACTCTTCAGTTGCCTAGGTATACATTGCCAACGGGTGAATTCAACAGCAAGATGTGTCCTCGCTCATAGTTGCCGCCGATGCGGCAAATGTGTGCACACATTGCGGCATGTGATTTGCTGCGTATGCCACAGTACACCAGGTCGCTCCCGCGCCTATGGATCGCCCATTCGCAGACAAGTTTATAATTTTTCCCATAATCCACACTCAAGAGTTGCTGCAACTCATACCCAAATTTCAGTAGTAAAATGAGTTTACTAAAAATGCAATTGTGTGCATATGCAAAGTTACAAAGAATTGCAAGATGTGTGCATTTCTGCACCATTAGCAAGTGGTGGTGGGATATGTCGCTAGTGATTTGTCACAAACACATACATGCTTTTAACCATCTATTTTGCTTGAGTAATACACAAGTGCTGATATGTTTTAGAAATGAGAAACTGAAACCTAGGGTACAACTTTTAATCTGGAGTTTTTGAAAGTATTTTCCTCTAAAAAAACAAGCACACAAAAACTTTATGTACAGTATCCACTTGTAACGTAGAAAGCACCTACAGTATCATTTATCAGCAGTACATTAGCAATCAGCCAATTGCAATCAGTTCTGCATGAGCAGTAAAGACCCCCATATATCAGCAATCTGAAAACCACAATTAAACAATTTGAAGATTTGTTGCCCAACATTAGGATTTCCCACTCTAGCAATCTGTGCCCATATATTACAGATCTTTTTCAGTGATTTTCAGATCATTTTCAGCAAACACAGATCTGCCAATATGGAAAGGCTCATCATTTTACTAGGAACAGTCTGCAAATCTGCTGATCTTCTCCATACACTAGCAATCTACAGCCCCAATCCATCTGTGAAATCCAACATGTTGGACAATCTTATTTAACAATTCCAATCACTTTTTGGTTGCAATCTGCGATCTGTGAAGCTCATACATTGCAGATTTTTAAACACAATCGATTGCAAATTGCAGAATTGCCACAATCGATTGCTGATGTATGGGGGCCATTACACATCCTAAAACTCTTTAGAGAAGCAGTAAATAGGAAATACCACCTGGCCTGATTAGGACTGTCTGGCCTAAATCTGAACATTTGAGATGATTACACTTTTACCATTTCAGTGTTATGTTAAGAATTAAATGAAACTACCGGAATCTAAAGCATGAACGTCTATGCTCAAACCGTAGAATTTGTATAAACGCATGCCACCAGCGAATTCGCAAATACATACATGTTGCAACCATCTACAACAACATTAAATTATAAAACGGTCAACAGTGGTAACTAATTTGTTCTGCTAGTTTTCATCAACATGAAAGTTTCATTAATTAGGTTTGTCACCCTCACTCATTATGATAACCGCATTCCTAAAATAGTTGTTAGCCTGTGGGTCTAGAATCAAAGCATTTGTCACCATATAATCTATGATTGGTCCCCAGAATCCTCTCTTTCCAAACCTATCATGTGTCTACATCTGAAAACCTATGTATTAATTATGTTGCAATATTAAAATTACATTTCTTATTATAAAGTAGTTAACTTTCTATTAATTATACACACTATGCACAATTTGAAGTCAATATTAAAGGTATTAAAAGTAAACACGTTATTAATTAAAAAATGAAGCAGGGTTTAAAAAGCTAATTCAAAGACAGGTCACAGACAAAAAAGGTTAAGAACCCACGGTCTAAGCATTCCTCACTGTGTACCACTGCTTTCAGCAATTCTGCAGCAAGAGCAAAGCTGCACCTGCAGTAACAGGCTTTTTTCCAGCTAAAGCCTACAAGGAATCTGTATGATAACTTTGAGCTAATACATTTTTGTCAGTTCCTGTTGATTTGTTTTTAGATTTTTTTTGTCAAGATCACAAGAAATGTAATTTGGTTACAAAAGTCTAATTTTCTGTATATCACTGAACCAAAATATTCGACATACCAGTTTTCTCTGAGGTTCTCAGAAAGACCATGTCAGCTGGGATTCGTTGATTCTGTAAATAAATAAATAAATGTACGCATAAAAAAATAATTCCAATCAAGATATGTTCTATAGTATTAGCAACCAAAAGGTCACAAACAGGATTGAAATGCAATTAAAATAGGATTTATCTCAGTACTTTATATTCTGCATTTGCAATTTAGAAATCAATATTTTAAAAAATTATACAATAAATAAGTAACAGTTAAGCCTTCCAAATTCTTCCCATTGGTGAACAACTAAACGCACTATGAATTTCAATAAGGACTGTCATTATTTTATGCTGTTGTATACATTTATTGCAATAGTAAAATTCAAACTGCAGTATAGCACTAGCATACTGGTCTACGTACACCACAAGCACACAAAATGATATTACTCTTACAGATGTGTCCTCATACACCTAGGCACGAGATGCCTGGTGTGAGTGAGCTGCATCGAGCGGTGTAGCATCTTCTCGTTTCAATGTGCATCTTAGTCACCACGCAATTCGACAAAACCACTTCACGAGGGTGCACTGATTAATTTCATATGCAACACTTATATCTCTGTGTGACTGAACAATGGAACTTGGCGTGAAAGAAAGCCACAGTCGCCTCATCGTAGAACTTCGTATACAGATTAAGACTTAGAGCAGTATTCAGTTTGAGCCGAGCCGCGATACTTTTTCGCGGCCCGGACTTTCCGCCTACTTCGCCTGTTTTGCAGGCGGAAAAATATTGCGCGCGTGCACGCTTTACCCCGTATTCAATTTGAAAGTACGCGAAAACGGGACCCGGCAAAACTTGAACAGGTAGTACTGTCAGTTTTGGGGAAATCAGCCTGACACCCCCCAAAAGATGTTCTGACATGGGGGTTAGCTATGGTACCCCCGATTTGGCTTGCTGAAGGTATTTGGTGTTTATAAACGGGCTCAATAGCTGCTAAATAGCGATTTTCTATACGTGATGCAGAATAGTATTCAGGAGGATTTTTCCAGAAAAGAACTTATCCCAGCAAATTTGGGGTACTTAAAAATGGGGGTCAGAATATTTTAAAGTTGCTAAAGTGAAGTTGAAAAAAATCATGAAAAATCCACCTGCCGCAAGCACCTGTAATCAAAAAAACACTTGGGGCATACTTGCCCCCCCCCCCTAGAGTCAAGTTCGCTAGTTCTTAAGTTTTTTTAAATTTTTCACCCCCTTTTTCAAAGTCATTTTTTGGGGTGTCAAGTGGTTTTTTTTTGACACAGTTTACCTTTGGGGGACTGTCTGAAGGCTGCACGGGGGTTCCCGCAACGTTGGGCCCCAAAACCCCAATTCTGCACTTTTTTCCGTCTCCCATTCATAGGCGAAACTTTTCCGCCTATTACACTGCATTAACTTTCCGCCTAGGTGGAAAGTCTTTCAAATTGAATACGGGGTAAAAGCCAAACAGGCGAAAATGACGTCATCGGCAAAAAGTTTCCGCCAAAAACACGCGGAAACTGACTTTTCGCCTCAAATTGAATACGGCCCTTGGTCGCAAACAGAAATTTAAGTGTCACATTTCATATTAATCAGTGCAGTCTCTTGAAACGGTTTTGTCTCATCGCATTGAGCAAAAAAGACGCTCAGCGCAAGCTGAGTCGTATGGGACCTGGTGTGCCAAGAAGGGCTGTTTGGCGCGACTGCGGCAAAAGTGTATGAGGACACATCTGTATGGTAAATAAATGTCCATTAGATGAAATAAGTGGAATCATCAAAAATATTTTAGGTATATGTTTTTTATGATTTTATTTTTTTTACATTTTGTTTCTGTGGTTTCCAAGGCTTTGACGTGAATCAGGGTTTCAGCATGCATATTATCAACAGTCTTATCACCAAGATACCAGCCAAAGGTCGACACTAATGCAATTCAACCTTTACTAATCTACAGGTAGCATGTCTTCGATGTCAGTGTAGTCTAAAGCTGGCCACACACTAGACCAACTTACATCCAACCATCCAACTAGTTGATTGGTTGGAATGAAAATCTGGTAAGGTATGAAAGCAAATGAGTCAGGAATTTGCTCCCAAACGCCAGAAAATGGACAAAAACTATTGTTTCAACAAATTGTTTAAATCAAACATTTAACAAACTTGTCTGAACGTCCATTTTCATCTATTTTCTGGCATTTAGGAGCAAATTGCTGATCATCGTTTACTTTCATACGTTACAAGGTTTTCATTCCAACCAGCCAACTAGTAGGATGGTTGGATGAAAGTTGGTCTAGTGTGTGGTCAGCTTTAGCCACAGGTTCTCAAACTCGGTCCTCAGGACCCCAAACAATGCATGTTTTCCATGTATCCTTACAGAATTACAAGTGAAATAATTAGCTCACCTGTGGATTTTTTTAAACTGTGTCAGTGAGTGATGAATACACCTGTGCACCTGCTAGGTTACCTGTAAAATATGACCTGTGTGGGGTCCTGAGGACCGAGTTTTAGAACCACTGGTCTAAGCCATCTGGGGAAGTGTACTGTAAATTAAAAGCCAAGAAATGGGCAATATTACATTCTCTTTAGGTCTCAATACAGTTTTAATACTAATGCGGTGAGATTTGCCAATCCAAATATATTAACGTAAGACCAAATCCAGCTGAAGGATAATAATTTACACCTACTGTATAAGTTACACCTGTATTTTGCATACAAAGGAAGCAAATGCTCTTTTTTCATGCATGGAAAATGCTGCCTGCAATAGCACTGTAACACACAAATACTGGACTTTAGTTTTACAGTCATTTAGACTTGTGCCAGATCCAACCTTCTTCCCAACTGTAAATCTGTCTTCACATTAAAATGTGCCCCCCTGCAGAGAAACATGGGCCTTGTCTTGTTTATCAGGGATGCAGTGTATAAAGCTGGCGGACGGGTTGCCGGCAGTCGAAATATCGATGCCATAATGCCAACACCGATATCCCGATGGACATCAGGATTGCAGCTACATATTAAAATAGTAACTTCAGAGGTTAATTTTAATCTAATGGTATGGTTGAAACACCGTTCTGCATCCTTCCTAGAAGTTAGGCACAAATGTTGAAATGGTTTATGAGTTGTTTTAAACCTTAAGTTATAATACAAAAGAAACAATTTTACTACAACTATAAATGATGGCGTTCTATACACAAATGTGTTTTTTTCTCTTTCAGACACATAATATAAACAAATGTATTTCAATGACATACGAAGGAGTTAAAGAAAAAATAAAAACAAAAACAACAGACTTGGCATCCCAACCAATAGAAATATGAGCAGATTTAAGATCCGTCAGTTTACAAGTGCTGTTCTTCACAACGTCTACCGTAATTTACACCCTCAATTCAAAACTGCCGAGGTGCCAAAGTAAGAGGAAATATAACACTTGATATGGCATGTCATATGTAGATAATTGAAGTAAAGAGCCATGGGCTACTAGACAATGCAATCTGCTGGTAAGCAACATGATGACATCATAAGAAAAGTACAATCAAACTCTGCTAGAGAGCAGAAGCGTAACAGATGTTCTTGCTGTGTATTTTTATTTAGCAGAGCCAATTCATAGAGAGTGCAAAAGGCTGACCTAAGGCTGCAAACACATAGTGTGCATTCAGCTATTTACAGATGTTTTATACATCTGTTCTTTTCAGCAAAGCTTTTTTGATTGTAACACTCACTGTGACATAAAAATAATGTTTTCAAAGACAAGCTAGTCCCATATGCGGAAGTACAGTGGCATAATGTTTATTATAAATTTAGAATTGGTTAAAATGCTTTTTCTAAAAATTAAATTAAGTCTATGGAATTAGATAATGGAATGTATTTTTAATACAGTGTGAAAAGTATTGCGATACAGAGAGATTGTGTTCATTCTAGTACCCTACACCTGTCACAACCCGTGCAGTTCCTTCTTCCTGTCTGCGGTGTTGCGCTCTGCGCTGGTGCTTCTAGCACACCCTGGTCTGTATCTTAGCAGTCTGTTACATCAGCTGAGTGTGCTAGAAGCACCAGAGCAGAGAGTGTGGCACCCCAGGCAGGAAAGAGGAACTGCACAGGTTGTGACAGATGCATGGTGCTAAAATGAACATTACATTTTATTATTAAATCAAAATAAAACAAACTGCTGTGTGAAGAAACATGTCAAAGACATTTCCACTTTTTACGTATGAAAATGTAACAAGTTAACAAGAAAGATAGATGGATCTCTTGAATAGGCAAAAAAACCAAGCAATGACAAAGATCATCTGTACATACAACATTGGAAAAGGTAAGCTACATTCCTTAAAATGTTTATTTTATAGCTAGTAAAATGTGTACAATCACAATTAACTATAATCCATCATAAGAAATTATGTAACCGAGGTAGCTGGTTATTATGCAACTTATTTTTCAGAAAGAAAATGAACATATGATTTTATTAAACACAAATTACTAAAAATATAAATAACTATCGCTAACAAAGAGAGGGCTTAATAGGATCAGAGACAGATTGCCAAGAGGCACAGACAGGCTAATGGAAGCAGATTTCTAAGTATTACACAACATATAATAAAAAAAATAGAAGCGTTATTTCTCTTAAGTGACTACACAACTTTATTTTGTATTAGTCAAGAGCTTGTGATGCATAACAAAACCAGGCACATTTGGCAAGTCATGCTGGAAAGGTCTGATGACTAAGCTTCACCGCTTACAGTAGAATCCTGGACAGTTATGGGAAGATAGCAACAATTCCTGGGTAATACTACAAACAAAATGTGCTCATAATGATAAAATATAAAACTCCTTATTCAAGTAAGTCTATTCAAATTTTTTTTAAATAAATATCAAATTTGTGCTCACTACTACAAGTAAACCATATACTATTAACTTTTCCCTTACGTTAGATTGGTTTGAAAAATAACAAGGTGCTTAAAACTGAGACTTTCCTGTGACATGAAAATTGAACACTTCACACAAATTGTTTGCTTTAGTTGTAAACATATGGATCGTCCTTTCAAATGACTCATTCATTTCACTGTTGAATTGCTGTTGATGCATCTTCCAGTCAAGTGCTAAGTTCAGCTCATTTGCCGCTGTAATAACCAGAAAGACAACCCATTTATATTACAAATGTATGAATGTATGTACATACCGGTACCTACAGACACAGCAGCCACTTTATTATAGCTACACCTGTTTTTTACTGTAAACATATAATCTGCCATTCATGTGCAGCAGCTCAATTAATAAAAGCATGCAGACATGATAAAGATATTTAATTGTGGTTCAGACCAAACAACAGAGTGCCTGATTCAGCAAGGATCACTATTCTGCTTATACGCACGAAGCGCAGTTGCTAATATCAGCGGTGATATGTAAATAAATGCATTCGCATTGCGATCGCAGCCTAAGTTAACAGTTAAGGTCAGACATCACTCAGGTATTGCTTACTTCACCGCACGCTATGAGGTCTCAGGCGGCATCTGGTATCGCAGTGGCTAATTTATGCGTATCCTCTGTGATCACAGTTCTGATCGCAGCTACCGGTTTGTGCATGCGCACTGCGATGCGTAGTACCCAACAATCGGCCAACTGCGATCCTTGCTGAATCAGGCACAGAATGAGGAAGAAGTGTGATCTAAGTAACTTAAACCAAATAATGATTGCTGATGCCTCATTAGAAATACTCAGAACCTGCTGATCTCAGATTCTCACGCACATCACTCACTTTATAGCCACAGTCTTCTCATCTTCCAATAGCAACTTCCAGCATGATAAAGCTGTGTACACACCATTCAGATTTCACTTACCATGAGATCAATTGTGTTGGGCCAAAAAACATTCCAGAGTACATCTGAAATTGTATGTATACACTATACAATTGCTCCTTTCGATTCTCAATATTATCTGTACTAATGATAGGATGAAAATGTTGTGTCCCTGTACACATTGCACAAATTATCTACATATTTAGCTGCCTAATGGTAACAAACTATCATAAGAAATATCGTCCAGTCTGTCAGAGTGTACACACTTCAAAATGTGCACGATATCGGCAGAAAATTTATTGCATCTTTTAAGCAGGATGCACAATCATCGATCACACTAGTTTTCGGAGCGATAACTGTTAGCAGAGTACTATGGTGACAGCAGATATTAGTAGCAGAGTAAAGTTGTAGGGGAATGTGCTTAGTACAGTAGTCCTCTAGATAAGAAGTTAAATCCAGGTACACATGTATTGGCGATGGTACTGATGGTACTGTGTGTGTGTAACACAGGTGTTGGTGTTGCTGGTGGTTAGTCTACACATGGTATGCCTTAGATTTTTAATCTGGTAGAACAGCAAGTAACAAATGAAACAGTGATATCACAGGTGTAACAGCGGTAGACAATGTGTGTGGAATATAGTAGCCTGGAGCTTAGGATAATGTTGGTTGTTGTAGTGCACCGTGCACTACATATCAGTGGTGATATAGGATACATGCGGTTGTTTGGGCTCGGAAATGACTTTGGTGAGAGTCTGAGTATGACCTGTACTCATGTACACAATGGAGTAAAGATGCGTGGAAACACAGCGCATTCGCAGTATCGCATGTCAGAGGTCAGCCCTCTTCCGACAGCTCCGGTGGGTCCTAGTGTAACCAACAGGATGCTTGAGGATAGCAGCAATAACACTAGTCAATGAGATTTCAGCAACATAGATGAAAACCAGGGCCATAGGGAGGGGTGTGTGAGCGGTGCTGTCACCCATGGGGGAAGCATTGTCACTGTGTCAGAATCCGTCCTCACCCTCGGTGCCAGCACCGTGCTGCTCTGTCCTGGTGGAGATCCCAACCTGGGGGGACTCAGGAAAATACGCAGTTAACGGGCTCCTAGCATAGTGGTCTCAGGGGCCCAGAGCTCCAGCTGCGTTCCCGTCAGCTCCGGACACTGGGTGACACCATGTTGGTCCCGGTCAGCTGACCACTATTCCCAAATGTCAGCCAGGTTAATATCCATCTGACCGCAGCAGCCAATCACCGCGTGACCCAGGGCATAAATATCTTTCTCTGACACCATTCAGTACCTCAGTTTCGTCGCTACTAGACGTCCAAGGTTTCAGCTCCCTGGATAGCGGTTTGCAATTCACCTGTCGATTCCTGCTGTGGTTCCAATCCGGCTCTAGTGTGCGCCATAGTTCGGTCCCTATCGGGCTCAACTTTGTGCTATTGTCCGGTCCCAATCCGGCTCCAGTTTGTGCTATTGTTTGGTCCCAATCCAGCTCCAGTTTGTGCTACAGTCCAGTTCCATTCCAGCTCTAGTTTATGCTACAGTCCGGTCCCAATACGGCCTCAGCCTGTGCTACGCTCCAGTCCCAATCCCAGTGTCTAATTCCAGTGCACCTCTCTCCCAGTACTGTTATGCCGCATAGATTGTAAGCTTGCGAGCAGGGCCCTCTTACCCTTATGTATGTCTTTTATGTATGTATGTATGTATGTAAAGCGCGATAGAATTTGATTCGCTATATAAGAAACTGTTGATAAATAATAAATAACATCATATACATCCATCATCTATGAGTAACAGCTACATATGCCCTTCCCTACTCCAAACCTCCCGAGCTATAGGTCTCTCCCGGAAAGTCCAGAACCCCTAATCCTGACACAATGCCCTAATGCTTCTGCATCTGGCTAGCATGGTTACGTGGCCAGTAGTACCATGGCAGTACTGCTCAGAGCATTCAAAGGATGCTCCAGGCTTGCACCCTGCAGTGTGTAGCCCAGCAGCTCTACACTTTCTCCTGACACATTTTTAAGATATAAGCAAAAACATCTTAAACAGAAAACTCATGAAAATGCATTAACGATGATGTCTGGAATTAAACTACGTCCCTATTACATATTCAATTTATTTATGAATAAATAAATTATTTTAACTATGCTGTTTGTTTTGTGAAATATTTTTCAATGAAGTTGCGTATGTATAAATTCACCAAACAGTTTTTGCTAGATTTATGGACAATTAACAGTAAAGTCACAACTTCGGTGAATCAAGCAAAAGCTATTGCAAGCTTACTGTTTATTTCAGCTGCTATGTGGGTAACCAAGAAAAAAGGTTGGGCACAACATACAGTATGTGCTGTATAACGTGCTAAGTATGTCTAATGAAATTGATAATGGGGTACAAGAATAGTATGGGTTTTACCATCACAATGGTCTAGCAAGAACTAGTCACTTAGCAAATTGTTATTTCACAAAAACTGAGGGATTTTCAAAGAAAAGTTAAGTGAACATTGAATATCCCAATCTAGTATCCGAATAAGACCAGTGCCACATACACCTAAACTCCTGATTCATTTTCCTCCATCTAATTGAAAAGAATTCACCATTCCAGAAGAGCAAGAGTCACCTGAGCTCAAAGTTCTACATGTTTGTGATACCAATTACTGTCCCAGAAAACCAAAAAATTTAACAAAATGAACTAAATGACGTAACATCTTATTCAGAGATGGACAATGTAGCAGCGGCTCTGTCTTTGTACGCAGAAGCTGTGTTACAACATGCAAAAGCATAGTGCCAGGCCGCCAGCCAATCAGCGGTGGCTTCCATTAGCGGCCACTCATTGGCTGGGACCCAGGTGGACTTAGCCAATGAGCGGCTCCTCCACGTGGGTCCCAGCCAATGAGCGTCCGCTAATGGAAGCCGCCGCTGATTGACTGGCGGCCTGGACACCAATGATCGCTCAAGACCAGAGCTGTCATTAGTGTTACTGTAACAACATGCTGTAACGTGTTGTTACAGAGTGTCTGGGGCCCTATTAGGATTACTGCGGAGAACATCGTGGGACAAAAGGTAAGTATTGGTTTTTTTTTTCCAGGTACGTGAACATCTGGCAGTAGTGTGTTTTTTACATATTTCTTTACAGGTGAATTACACGTACCAGTGGGCCATTAATGCCCCGCATGCTGGTACTTGTGGTTCTCCAAGTACCAGCATGCGGGGGAGGCTTGCTGGGACCTGTAGTTACACTGTAAAGACAATGTGAATTATTCTATTTTTTACACACTACACCTACACTATCAACCCACCACCCACGGGAGGCGGAGATAGCCCCGGGCGATCAGCCTAGGCCAGGGGTGCCCTGGAGAGGGGGACCCCTTTATTGGGGGGGGTCCCCAACTCCCCAGGGATCCCTGTCCTGGGCTGACTAGCGGTCAGGATTGATGCTGTGGCTGGGGGGCCCGGTGAAAGGGCTCCCCTGGCTGTGGCATCAGTCCCCCGCTAGAAAGGGCCCAGAGCTGGTTTTAAATATAGGGGGTACTTCACGTCAATTTTTTTAACCCTATATTTAAAACCAGGTCTGGCCCTACTGCCTGGTGCTGGTACTTAAATTACGGTGGAACCCTACTAGTTTTGTTCCCCGTAATTTTAAGAACCAGGACTGGCTGGCAAGTCCGGGGCTGGTTAAGCTATAGGAGGGGGGGGCCCTATGTAATTTTTTTTTTTAAACATTTAACCTTTTTTCACAATTTACAGGCAAAAACATACATTGATCACAGTGATCTGTGTATGTTTCTGCCAAACTCGCAGATCACAGGTAGGTGTATTTATTTCATGACTTTTTACAGGAGAGTTTTTCCATCTCATGAGAGTTTAGAAATTCTCTTGGTAAATTCCTATCTTCACCAGTGAAAACGTTCTCGAGTTTTGCCGATGGTGAATTGAAGAGAGTTTTCTAACTCTCCAGTATTTTCCCGTAGCAAAGGAGAGCTCTCTCCTGAGTTTGACATTTAGTAAATTTGGGAGTGGAAAAAAATGCCCAAACTCTCCAAGACTCGATTCTTAGTACATTTACCCCATAATGTCAGAATTCGACCACGTGGATGCTGATGAAATGTCGGCTTGATAAGTATGGAGACAAAGCATCCTAGGTGGCCTAGTGGTGACTTACCTGGTATGGCGGGTAAGGTGATGATGACTTTCAGCAGATCCTGCGTGATTTCCAGTGGTGAGTTTCACTTATCCTAACTTAAACCTCCCTCTAGTGCCTAACCTTTCCTCCCATAGTGTAACCCTAACCCTTCCCAAAGAACCTAACCCTGACAATCCCCTTCTGCAGCCTAAACATAACCCTCCACTGCCGGTCTGTGCAGAAAGTCGACATTTCACAAGTTCACTTGAAAGCCCTAGAAATAATGGAAAACAAGGTCCATTCTAAGGAAATGAGAAACACTGAAATAACTAACAGATAAAGAGAAAATAAAAAAACCTGCTAACAAATGGGGGAGGGGGTACAGTAATTATGAATACTACAGACTATTATAAAGAAACAGATCACCTCGTAAAGGACACGACTACCTAAAAAAGCTTGGACCAAGATCCAATCATCACATCTAAATGTGAACATTACACCATCCTAAAGAAGGCATTAGATCAAGAAATACTACAAAAATCAGAGTTTGAATATATTTATGCCACTTATCCACATATTGCTTATTTTTATAATTTGCCCAAGATACATAGAGACTAGGTTCACCCACCTGGTAGACTGATAGTATCTGGGATTGATTCCCTAATCTCTGGACTATCTAAATATGTGGATATTTTTTGCAGCCTTTGGCGCGTACCCTTCCCTCATACCTAAAAGATTCCACAGAGATTATCAATATTTTAAGAAACATTACTAGGGAGAATGATTTCATTTTATCTACAGCAGATTTCTCTTCACTATATACTTGCATCAGATATCAATACGGTATTTCCTCCATAAGATTTTTTTCTAGAAGAAAACCGCAAATGACATGAGGATCAGATATCTTTTATCTTGGAAAGCATTTTATTCATTTTAAGTCATAATTATTTTAAACTTTTAAAACAACTTTATCTTCAAATTCAAGGTACCGCCATGGGACCAGGTTTGCACCCAGCTACACAAATCTAACTATGGGCCATTGGTAACATACCAAAATATGGAACAACAACCCTTTGGTGCAAACCCGGTCCTATGGCGAAAACATACTGACAATATTATTTTTATATGGAAAGGCGATGAGGAGTATTTAACATAATTTTTTATTTATATGAATACTAATGATCTGAAAGGCCTCACCACACACTGGGCCTGATTCAGAGCCGGACGCTCTGACCAGAGCGCTCGCTCTGAATCAGGGCCCTCCTCTCTCAACTTGGAGCGGCCTCATGGACCATTGGGCTTGCGATGAGACCCTGCGGTAGGGTCTCGGTGACCGCAAGTCCTGGAGAGATTTTGGCTCTATCAGAGCCAAAATCACTCCCACTGACATCACTAGTGATGTCAGTGGGGCCGGACTCAGACGGCAGGCGTTCCCATGGGAACACCTCCGTCTGGCAACCACACCCCCGACACGCCCACCAAAGGGGGCGTGCTGTCAGTCACCATCGACAGCACGCCCCCTTTGGTGCGAGACCCATAACGACGGCTTGGCCGTCGTTATTTGGGTCTCGCGCATGCGCACGATGGAGCTCCCTCCGTCGTGCGCATGCGCAATTCGGCACCATCAACCCGCATGCGAGCGTCCTGCACTCGCGAGCGGGTCTGAATCAGCCCCACAGTGTTTGTACCATTTTTAGGATGTCCATTCCTGTAATCCAGAAGGTTTAAAAGTAATTGGCATTGATAGGATACATCTGAGAATGAGAGGTGGGGACAGACCCAAAAGACTCTGACAGAAGGAAACTTACTGGATCTACCAAATTAAAACTCTCTCTCCCCTTGGATTGAACACTGAGACTGACTTGGTAGCATTCCTGTAATTAACTACGTGAACATCATTCTCCCTACAATGTACCTTTCCACTTATCTATAGATTACATATTACCTATTTTTAGTTACTATAACATACATCACTAATTGATATATTGTTCATTTGTATGAATTGGTCTTCTATTTGCATAATACAATTATTGCATGGTTTTTGTGTATATTCATTATGGACTAATAATATAGCCCATATTGTAGGGATCAGCATATGAGTAATGTCCTATTGGTATCTGACCTCTTGTTTGAAAGCGCTAGGATTGTACTATGATTCTTCCATACTTTAAAAGGAACCATCATGGTTGACATACAATCTTTTTGCATACGTATGTGCATTTTTTGGTCCTCTATTTGCATTATAAGTATCAATTGGTTTATGTGTACATTCATTATTGAATAATTGTATTATATTGATACTATGTCATATTATACGGGTTAACATACAAGTTATGTATTATTGATCTCTGACCTCTTGTTATTTAATAGTGCTAGGATTGTACTTTGATTCTTTCTTATGCACGGGAACCATTAGGGTTGATACACTGTTTGCATACATATATCACAAAGGACTACACGGTAGTACTACACATAATTTAACTACTTAAATCTACTATTACTTGTATTTAAAACACTCAATATCATTAACTTAATAAGTAATCACCTCACAGACATTATTTTCATGATCCATTTAGAGTAACATACAGCGATTCATTCACTTCACATTACATTACACTGTACTATCACATGAACATATTAACTATTCAAATAAACATTATTTACATCACAGATAGTACATAATACTCCCATTAGATCATTTATAATCACATCTACAGTTACACTGATAGCACATTATACACATCCACACTAATATTATACTAATATCGCATCATATGGCACCATAACACTCACACGTTAATTCCATTCCTAACAAAACATATAGATTATCTCTCACATTATGTCACCTTATTTACTTGTTGTTATACTGAACATATCACGCGACTAGTGCATGACAGTACTAGATTCCCAGGTAATTACACCTCTGTTCATGCTTACACAGTAACGGCACAATTTTGGCCACTTGTTTAAAGGCGACATCAGCCTAGCATCACTTGTTGTTAGTCACCATGGGTACGACCACACAGCAGAAGCACAGATCGACTTGCAGATTTCAACTGCTGAATGCTGCAGGTGGTCCAAACTTCTGTTTGCTTTCGGAAGGGAGCTATTTCACAGCTTTCTGCCAACACGATCTCCACATACCGATCTAATTACCGCCCCCCTGTTCCTAACCCCTCCCATTTATGTATATACTCCTGGGGCACTTATTCAGTTTTCATGTCCCTGAACAGTTTATCCATTTTTATAACCTTAGCAACAGCCAGCAGCTATTTTATGCATATTATTTAGTTTCTTTTAGTACTTTTCAGTTTTCACACTGACAATTAAGTATTCTATCAATCATCATTATCACATCCACAGTTCCCTCATTCCTTAGTCATCAGCCTGAGGAAGCAGACGTTGGTTCTGTGAAACGCGTTGCTAGGAAACCATTCTTTAGGTACGCTCAACTCATTTATTGTTAATATTTGATTTTATTATTTTGTCTATTTTAATTTTTAATAATCTTTTGTATTTTATTGCAATTTTATGCATATACCCTTTTACCTTTGTGATTTTTAATTGGTGCTATTTTATACCACACCATAATAAAATAAGATTTTTTGGTAACTGGATTTTGCAAAAGTATCTTTATATATTTTTTAAATCCAAGGAATACTATTAAGTTTCAAGAACTCATTGTACAATAATTTAATACCGACGGATATCAGGTTATGAAAAATAAATGTCCAAGTCTCATTTTACTTCCCATTCAAGGGGAGTATACTACATAGCTTTGTAGAACCTTGTATTCGGTATACTGATTTGCACTATGGAAGCATGATATACAGTATGTGTTTCCCCAATAATATACTTCAATCCAGAGCGATTCAGAAACAACATTGACGGGTTCCATGTTGCATTCTGCAATTACCGTAGGACCACGGTGTAATTTGAGTCCAATGTCTACTTATCACCGTAAAAGGGTGAGTGCACACTTGTATCCTATGAGAACACCACTCATATTTGTTATCACACAATATTGTTGTTTTTCTATCTTTTTTCATATATCTCCAATTAAAAACGAGAACACTATCAAGAGGCTCTGTAATTTAAAACATATCAAAGAAAACATCGGAACTACCTTCCATTTCCAAATACTTCTTTTGAGGAGCATTGCTGAAAAGCTCCTATTGTTTCTGGCTGCACATCTGGATCTACTACTAGATGTCACAGGGAACTTGGCGCCAGTAACACATACTGACATTCTGCAGGTGTCGACATTTGGACAATGCAGACATCACAACTGTCGACAACATTATACACACACACTGTGTGTGCATGTAATAGATATACCACACTTGGGTGTGCGGCTGTGCTCTGATATGTACGTGCCTTGGTGTACATTCAACCACCCAAAGCGTGTGTATATCTCAGTGCGACCGCACACCCAAGAGTGGTATATATCAATCTTATAAAATGGCCCCTGTTGTAACAAAATAGTTCAACATGGAGAATGATGTAGGGTGAAACAGATACAGAATAGGAGATAAAAAATTGTTCGGAATAGGCTGTTTAATTTTAATTATTTATTTTTTTCAAAATCTTTATTGATTTTTTTTCAAATAACAAATATACAGTGAATTGTGACATCAAATTACAAGACTGAGGGCCTGATTCAGAGCCGAACGCTCTGACCAGAGCGCTCACTCTGAATCAGTGCCCTCCTCCTCCTTGCATATGCAAGCGTCCATGATGATGGTCGCGATGGTCTTGACCATCGGGCTTGTGACGGAGACCATGCGGTAGGGTCTCGCTGCCGCAAGCCCTGGAGTGATTTTGGCTCTATCAGAGTCAAAATCACTCCCACTGACATCACTAGTGATGTCAGTGGGGCCGGCTTCAGACGGTAGGCGTTCCCATGGGAATGCCTCCGTCTGGCAGGCACACCCCCGGCAAGCCCACCAAAGAGGGCGTGCTGTCAATCAACATCGACAGAACGCCCCCTTTGGTGCGAGACCCGGAGCAATGGAGAACAACTCATGCTCAAGTAGCGTGTTATGAGTTGACAATACAAGAAAAAAAAAAACACATTCTAAAATTGAATAGCATTTCAGGTCAAGACTCAATTCTAAATAACATTTATAAATCCAATTCAACAATAACAGCTCGAAATAGAAATATACAATATATTAATACAAGAACAAGCCAAAAACAAAATTATAATATACAGGGCAAAGGGTGAGGAAAAAACACATAAGGAAATAAGGAGGGACTAATGACTGCCAGAGAATTCAGTCCAAGGTAGAACTGAGGCAGACAAGTGTGTATGCAGCCCAGATGGGGTTGTGGATGCCAGTCAGACAGCCCCTGGAGAGTCCAATTGGGACTGTGGCAGCTATAGAACCCAGTGTGCCAGGCTTGTCCAGTGGGAGGCCAGAAGGCTGTGTCCAGACCTGCAGTCAGGCAGGAAGAACTACAAAACTGACTGTGTATGTGAAGTTGTAGCAGCCAAGCTACAGGCCAGGAGGCCAGTGTCCATACTTGCATGCATCACATGGAGGACCACAATCAAGACTTTGTTGCCACCAAGCCAAGAGTGTCCCTGCCTATACCTATAAGAGACAGGACTAAAGACTATGGGCCCAATATAATAAGCTGCAAAGGGTGCGAGTAGCCGGCAACGGCACAGCATCCCGCGCCCCTCGTGGCCCGCTCCGAACCAGAATTCTCACAATTTTGCCCTATGGCTGCCCATTATAGAGAGCCAACTTACCCCGGATACAGTCAGGTGCATAAATATTGGGACATTGACAGAATTTTCATATTTTGGCCTCTATTCACCACCACAATGGCTTTGAAATGAAACAAACAAGATGTACTTTAACTACAGACTTTCAGATTTAATTTGAGGGTAATTACATCCAAATCAGGTGAACGGTGTGGGAATTACAACGGTTTCTATATGTGCCTCCCACTTTTTAAGGGGCCAAAAGTAATGGGACTATCAACTCAAAAGCTATTTCATGGACAGGTGTGGGCTATCCCTCGTTATTTCATTATCAATTAAGCAGGTAAAAGGTCTGGAGTTGATTCTAGGTGTGACATTTGCATTTGGAATCAGTTGCTGTTGACTCTCAATATGAGATCCAAAGAGCTGTCACTATCAGTGAAGCAAGCCATCATTAGGCTGAAAAATCAAAACAAACATCTGGCCAATGTCACTACAGACCAGTCCAACAAATGGATGGAGAAATGGAAAGGCCAAATTGACACCTACAGGAAGGAATTTATTCAATACAAAGAAGAGAAAATGCAAAAGGTGCAACAAGATTACTCCAGCACCGGGTGTACAGGCTCTGGTGTCCATGCCTGAAGGGACACACACTGTGAGGAAATAGCGGATGAGACTGGATGGGAAATTGGCTGGTCTCCTATTTCTCCATTTGCGGCTTTGGAACTCCTGAGGAGGTTTAGGTGTATAATGTAACCAGGCTTCAGCAAGACCAGACCCACGAGACGGGGGGACAGACGCAGAGGAAGAAAAAACAACAAACCTCCCAGGGGCCTCAAAAATTGATTTTCAATTTATCCAAAACTCCCCATACACCAAGTGAAGAACAGGTGCAGAATAAAGGGTTGAGTTTAGTGCCGACAAATTTTCACGATGATTTTCATTGGAAACTTGACAATTACAAGTTACAACGTAAGTTACGGCTAAGAACATTTTGATAAGACCAAAGCCACCAGAGGGATGTTGGTAGATAAAACTTTACCACAAAAGGACAAAAGATTGGGACCTTCTTCCTCATTTGACCCTCAGTCCACTATCCCTCCATTAGGACATTCTCCAGAATTCTGGAACAAGCTGGTAAAGAGTATACCAAACGGAAGGAGCGTACAGCACTCAAAAATGTGAGCTCCCATAGAGATATTATTAGGGGGGCTGACAAGGGGGGTTCGATAGTGGTTATGGATTTAGAGATGTACAAGACAGAATGCGATAGATTGTTGTCTGATGTTGGTACATATTCTCTGTTAAAGTCAGATCCTAGCAACATGTTTCAAAGAGAGTTCGAGAGTATCCTTAGCAAAGCATGGTGGATGGTATTATTGACAATGAGATTAAAGGAGTTTTGTTTAAGAAGCATCCTATTGTCCCCATATATTATACCACTCCCAAGATACATAAGGACACACAGAGGCCCCCAGGCAGGCCTATTATTTTGGCCAGGGGTCTCTGTGTGAACCTATAGCTGTGTATCAACGCTTTTTTGCAATTCTGTGTACAAGGGACTTTTACCCATTTAAAACATATCTCTGCGCTAATTCAGGCATGTGGATCTTAGGGGGTTGTCCCTGAGGATGTGCTTCTGGCCAGTATTGATGTCACCAATCTTTAGACAGGTATCCCCCATGATAGAGAGCTGGTGGCGGGCAAAAGGCTCATAATGGGCAATTCTAGGTACACAGGCACAGATCTGGATTTTTTAATGGACATATTAATAGTTCACGCTGACCCACAAGTAATTCATTTATGATGGGAGGTTCTTTATCCAGATAGCAGGCTGCGCTATGTGCTCGTGAGTAGCCCCATCTTACGCTAATGCGTTCATGTATGGAGTGGAACTAGATTTGTTTTGTACAGAGATACAAGTGAGCAGGAATGTCTATAAATATTTCCGGTACATAGATAATATTTTGGTGTTGTGGCAGGGGCCTGAACAAGAATTAATAGAATTGATTGCGGCCCACAACCTGTCTGATTGCCCAGCTAAATTACACTGTACAACAAATTAATACTTTTCATTTGTTTCCTTTATAAAAATAGTCATACATTACTAATTTGAGGTCAAGAAAAACTAAAATGATTTCAGAATGTTTTTACTAGCTTTATTTTTTGAGCTACACTACTTGCACTATACTGTATGTACATTAGTAATATAGTCATAGTGCAAAGCTATTTTTAAATAATCTGATATTTTCTTGACAGAAAATAAATAACAGTTGTTTTAATTCAAACAATCACAAATAAGAACACAAAACGAAACAAACATACTGCATATGAAAGTACTATCTACAGTATATAGTGGCCTATTCATGGGAGTTGTTTCTCTTTGCTTGTCGCTTGTACTCCTCTTCTGGGGCATCTCTTGTTGTCACTGTCCAACAGTAGTGATTCACATACCCTGATATCTTTGTTCCATTGCTGAAATGTCTTGGTGGAATCGCTCACTATGCTTGTCACTCAGTGCACCACAGTTATCTTGTGTGGGTAATCCCGTGAATCGCATATATTTGAATAGGGGAGGGGACAAATAACAGATTCATTTAATTGGGTCATTAGGCCCCACCCCTCTGCGCGGAACATAGATTGCTGGTGATATTCTCTCCATTCTGCCCACTTCACTAGGAATACCCCAACATAGTCATAAATGGGCTATATCTCGGAACTCGGAGCTAACTGAGAGTTTTAAATGTCATATTCATTCTTTGCATGCTGAAATCAATTAGAAGTAACTATTTTCACATCGGAAACATTTTCATTGTTGTGCAGTGTTATCAAAGATGGTGAGCCATCATAGTATCAATTTTCTGGATGTGCATATTTCAGTTGAGTCAGGAGTATTACAGACCAGAGTATTCTCAAAACCGACAGACCGTAACATTGTACTTAAGTTTGATAGTTTCCACCCTAGATCTACGATTGACAGTCTACCCTATTCTCAGTTCATTAGGGTGTGTAGAATCAGAAGTGACCTCCAAGAAAGAAATAACCAATTAAATCTAATGGTAGAAAATTTAGAGAAAGAGGCTACCCTTCAAACTTACTGAACAGGGCTAAAAACAAGGCCCTGTGGAAAGACCGTGCTGGACTTCTCCAAGAGAGTACGTATAAACAGAAACAGAAGGAAAATGTGTTACCCTGGGTAAACATGTTAAACAATAGGAGTCATCATACCAGTAAAAAATCCAAAAGCTTGTGGCCTATGATCACCTAAGACCCAGAGTTACGTAGTTTGAAGCAAACTAAAATAATGCCAAGCTTCACCAGGGGTCCCAATAGCAAGGACTTGGTGGTCAAAACTGACATTACTGATTAGAGTGGCAATCAGGGCATGCTAAAAAAAAATAAAAGGAGGGTGCTTCAAATGTATTGGGTGTGCTATCCGTAATTATTTAATAGCTGTTGACAAATTCGCACATCCTTACTCAGGTAAATTGTTTTCTATCAAGTACCCTCTCACTTGTACAGCCAGATAAGAGGTGTATCTACTGACTTGCCCATGTGGGTTACACTACATGGGCAAGATAGATAAACAATTTAAGGAGAGGATGGCCCAACACAGAGCGGCCATACATGCAGCGCTTTTATCTGGCACAAGTGAACAGGCGGTGGCCAGACATTTTGTGGAGGCCAGACATAATATGGCCATGTTAAAATATCGGATTATCAATCATGTGCCTCCCACTTTACGTGGAGGGGACAGATCACGGAAACTTTTACAGTTAGAATGTAGGTGGATCTTCTGGCTAGACATGGTGAGCCCAAAGGTCTTAAATGAAGCTCTTAGTCTCAGCTGCTTTTTGTAGACATCAGGATGACAGAGGGAAGTAGGCCTGTTGGGGTAGCCAGTAAACATATCTGTCCTGAGGGAGTTGACCCTGTACTTGAGGGGTCAGAAGGTTAGCAGGCTAATAGGTGCTGTCTCATAGTAGTAGCGTTGTATTATTATATATAGCGCTTGGTATGGAGTAGAGTCATGGATGTTTTTTGCAATATGATCACAGGAGTTTTAGTGTAGACTATATAGAAGTATTTATTAGAATGTTACATGGGTATACCGACTGCTTTATCCCGCCGTGGGATAAATGACTGACGTCTATATCTAGACGCCACTCATTTCCCCGACGCTGGGAGACCGGCGCCCGGCATCCTTATCGAGCGGATGCCAGGCGCCACAAGTGGACAGCCGCAGGGGGGGAGGGTTAGGTTTAGGGCACCCGGGGGGAATTAGGGTTAGGCACCCCCCTGGGAGGGTTAGGGTTAGGCTAGGGGGAGGAAGGGTTAGGGTTAGGCACCCCCAGGGGGGGACAGGGTTAGGCACCCCCCGGGGGACTTAGGTTTAGGCAGCGGGGAAGTGGGGGGGTTAGGGTTAAGCACTTAGAGGGGGGATTAAGGTTAGATACTTGGGGGCGAGGTTAGGATTACGGGTGTTAGTAAGGATACTGGATTTCAACCTCTATACGCACCTACCTATACCTTCTAAACCCTGCCTATAAGCCTCTAAAATTTACATTATTTGCGTACGCAGTCATACAGTAAAATAAAGACTTTTGACCTTGAACATGTGTTCCAAAGCACAAAGTATTATTCAAGTAAAGTACAGTCAGTTACACGCTGTGGTCTAAGTACAATTTAGCGCAAAGAATTATACAGACCCAAGGTACAGTCATACATACGCACACGCTCTGGACCAGATACCGGCATCCGCAAGAAACCTCCGTGAATCAGCAATCAGCAAGAAGACTAGAAACCCAGGGTCAGAGCACACATATTTATACCCCCCAGAAATAGACAACACAATAGAGGAGTTTGTTGCTGATCCCATTGGTTCCCAGAGCGGGTGCATTTGTTACAGGGCATTTAACAGGTTGATTCAAATGGCCATAGTCCAGCCTCCAACAGCTGGTTGCCTTCGTTTTCCCACCTCATGCAAATCTAGACTGTTGGTTTTACAAAGTACATTTTGGTTCTTTATATTTTTACGGTCCATACGTTGCGAACGCATGTTCCGATCTTCACACCGATGATACCGGAAAGCTGTGGATAAAGTGCAGATCAGTAATATATCAAACACGGCTTACTTATCACGTATTAAACCTTAGATACCAAAATAGTCTTTATTTCACAGCATTTGTAATAAATGAATAAAACTTGGATCTTTTACTTTATAGCTATGGAACCTTTTGTGTAAGTGTGCATTATGTAAGTATTAGGGATATGGGAAAAGACGCTAGATTTATCTGATTTGGGGCAGATGTGCACGCATGCAGCTAATAAACAGCGTTCGCTACTGTGCGTAATGTGCGGTGTTTATGCATGAGATTCTATTTATGATGGATTTAACATATATATATATATATATATATACATATACACACACACATACACACACATATCTCATTCCTTACTAACAGTTTCAAACTGCAATGCAAATGTGTTATTGGCAGTGAGTTTCACTTCTCAAACAAGGTGGAGACCCCCAGCTGTGAAGCTGTGGCCAGTCTGTCTGGGAGTGAGACTAAAATCTGTTTAGGATTCAGACAAATTCAATTGTGTAGATCAATGTCTGGGTTATATTACAATTGCCACAACTATACTTGTCTATATACAGGGATTTCCAATTTGTATGTAAAACACTCACAGTGTTCTGGTGTATTGTCTATTCTATTTACTTTTCTCAGGAGGCTGTTTTTCTAGTTGTTTTGGTATTTCTCTATGCAAGGTTGTCCCCAGAATGGGCCTGTCATGGCTTCTAAAAAGATTATCAAAAACATTGCCATCTGTACTTAGCTCGTTAGTTGTAACTTAAAATGGCGCTGGTCGCAAAATGGCGTCTTGCAGATTCTTATTTTTAAGATGGAGTCTAGCTGCCATTCGCAAGATGGCGTCGCGCACGCTAATTTTTCTTCGACATTAGGTTAGATTAGTTGATACTTACCTTACCACGATCGGGATTTCCAGCGCTGTACGGCTTCCGCTGCCAGGCTCTGCTGTTTTGTCGGCCAGGCGCTTCCGGGATTCGAACTCCCGTCCACGCGGCAGCCGGGATATCATAACGATTCCGATATATTAGGCCAGTTTATTTGGTAGCAGGGTTTATCCTCATGTATATGCAGTGTTATATTGCTTACATTTATTATCATTTTTATTCACTAGTTTTTTAGTTACCATTAGGTTTTATCATCAGTATTTATAATAAAGATGAGTTACACTCCAGCCTTATTTTATTGTGCACTGTGTATATATTTTGTAAGTGCAATATATTGGTGGGTTGATTGTTTTTTATTCATGTTCTGTGGCAGTGGGGGGAGCTGTTGCCATGGAGAGGTAAACACTTCTCACTGGTTTATATGTCAGCCCGAACCCTCCTCCCGACGGCCAGACCAGGGTGACGTAAGTCCCAGGTCCAGAAGTGCGGCCCTGGACTCTGGGTACCAGCAGGAGAAGGGGCTGGTGAGTGCTGTTGTATTTTTATTTAAGTGTGTATGATATTCATTTACATGTGTGTTCTGATGACGTGGTGCTGGACTCCGAAATATTAAAGCACCAGTCATGTTTTACCACTGACAGCATTCTTGGAGTGCCACCTTTTGTACATATTTGTATATATATATATATATATATATATACACATACACACACACACATACACACTGTATATAGATATATGTACGCACACACTCAACGATCAGCCATAACGTTAATATTAAAATGACTTAAAGGTGGAGTGGATAACACTGATTATAAAATGGCACTTGTCAATGGGTGAAATATATTAGGCAGCAAGTGAACGCTCAGTTCTTGAAATTGATGTGTTGGAAGTAGGAACAAAGGGCAAGAATAAGGATCTGTGCTACTTTGATAAGAGCTATATTGTGATGGCTAGACAACTGGGTCAGAGCATCTCCAAAATGACAGGTCTTGTGGTGGGTTCCCAGTATGCAGTGGTATCTACCACAGTAGTACAAGGAAGGACAACCGGTAAACCAGCGACTGGATCATGAGCGCCCAAGGCTCATTAATGTGCATGGGGAGTGAAAGCTAGCCCGTCTGGTCCGACAAAAAAAGCTACTGATATGCATAAATTGCTGAAAAAGTTAATGCTGGCTCTGTTATATAGGTATCAGATCACACAGTGCATTGCAACTCATTGCGTATGGGGCTGCCTAGCCGCAGACCTGTCAGAGTGCCCATGCTGACCCCTGTCTATCGCCAAAGAAACCTATAATGGGCAAGTGAGCATCAGAACTGGACCTTGGAGCAATGTAAGAAGGTGGCCTGGTATGATAATTCACGTTACTTATGTGGACGGCCAGGTGCCTGTCCAGTTCTGATGCTCACATGCCCATTGTAGGCCCTTCACCCATTGCAAAGTCAACAGGCACCTAGTGTCACTAGTCATTTTAAGTTTAATCTGAGACTGTTTAGTTTATTTTGGATTTTAGTTAAACCAGCCATTCTAACTAGGGACTTCTGAAAAAAAGAACAGTTGTCTTAAGATATTGTTAAATTTTACTGAATAAGCCCCATCAACAGCTGCTTGGGCACTAACAAGAGTTAGGTGGTGGTTTATACAATGGCAGCTGACCAGGACTCTATCTGTTTCATCTTTTAATAGTTTGTGCATCCCAAACATGACAGCTGCTTTATCAGAGCCTAGGCCCACCATTGTAGATTTATTTTCTACCTTATATTGGCTATTCTGTCAATTATTTGTTATAGTTTCAGCTTTGCCATCAATGATAGCACATGTTCATATAAAACTAACAGTATTTTTTTTTTCAAGTTGACAAACATATTTAATGTTTTTAATAATGTTTAATGCTTATAATAAGCTGCTTCAAATCTGAGAGATCTGTTGTTTCATCACACATAACACTGAAATAGTCTATCAAATGCAAAAGTATTTTACATCTTGTTTGTGAAGCTACAATGATAAGCAAGTCTTGAATTATTTTTTCCTACGTGTAATTTGCCTTCTTTGAAGTGCAATTTTTCGTATGTAGTTCGTTTTTTGCCAACCAAAACATATTTCTTAAAGCTCCCACAAAATCATCTCTCTGAAAGTTAATCAGAAATAAAATTGATCGTTCAATGTCTTCTAACCCAGGTTCAAGAAGTATATTTGAACACAAATAAGTTTGTAACTTACTTTGCTAATGGTCAAGTAAACTTTCATTACACGGAATAGTCACCCAAGTCACTTCCTTGTTTGAGGTGAGTTTCTTTCCATATTTTATACATGTGGACACATCATTCCATTATGTTTTACCAACAACTGCTAAAATGTTTTAAACTAGTCACTGTTTACTCCTGATATGCAGGGCCACATGTAATAGGGTGAGAGTTTAGAAAATGTGAGCGTTAAGCAGCAAACTCTCACATTATTACATTGGTCGAGTTGTATCTTCAAAATGGGAAAACATCTGGATGAGAGTTTAAATTGTGAAAGTTTTTTGTCTGAAAAACATGTGAGAAAACTCTCACATTTTCTAAACTCTCACCCTATTACATTTGGCCCGCAATGTTTAGAGAAACATTTTTCATACAAAACAGACTGTGATTCAGAAGATAGACCAGCCTCATCTGCCATACCCTTGTTAGACTTCTCTGGCTCTGTTGTTGTATACATACTTTGATTTTTCTTAAAGAAGCTTAAGATTGTTGTTTTCTAATTTAAATTGTTACTCTTTATGGGTAAAAGCTGGCTGAACACAGATATACATTTTAAGAGCGTCTCAGATACTGCCCACGCAATATTTGGACAAATGATACCCAGGTGCCGCCTACTGGCTGGATGGACACAAATAGAATTTTAAAGAGGAGAAGAAGATGATAAATTACTTTTTAAAGATTGGCCCAGATAATGTCCACTTGCTGAATGGACAGAGATTATTTTAAATAGACTAGATACTGCCCACTTTCTGGTTGGACACAAACATTTTTAAGAGGTGCCCAGATACTGTAGACTTGCTGGTTGGACATAAATATATATTTTTAAAAGCGACGCAAAAACTGCACACTTGCTGCTTGGACACAAATTATTTTTTTTAATGGCAGCACCAATATTGCACGCTTGCTGTTTGGAAACAAATATGTATTTGTTTTACACAAACAAAATGTTTTTATGCACGGTCCGGATGATGCCAACTTGCTGGATGGACACAAATATAATTGTAAAGCCAGATAGCCAGCCAAGAAGATGCCCCGCTGGCTAGCTGGATACAGACAGCCACCCCAGATACTGTCCCACATACTGGCTGGTCACAACCAGACCAGGTACTGTCCCATTTGCTGGATGGACACAAATGGCCATTGCTGCCCAGATACTGTCCCATTTGCTGGATGGACACAAATAGCCATTGCTGCCCAGATACTGCTTTTTGCTGGCTACACAGAATGACCAGTAACAAACATGCAGCCGCTGAAATGCAGATAGTGGACGCAGGCAGTCCACTCTCAATACTGTACACCAGCGCCAGTTCCCGACGGCAACCTCGCCCTTCCTTTTATACTGGGAGAGAGTTATCTGCTCTGTCCGCCAGTTTGACATGGCCAATGATGCAGCAAATAAGTAGTTCTTGCTGACGTTTCTATATTAATCTTCAGAGGAGCAAGTCTTTCAGCAGCGTCACAGTCTCGGGCGGCAGGGCAATTTCAGGCACAAAAACATCTTTGAGAAAATCAAAGTGGGGAAAATGGTAGATAATATGACAATACCATGCTAGGTGGCGATAGTGAGCTATGTATTCTGTGTGGGGACGGAGGGATCCGCCCACACAGTATAGAAATAGGAAATGTAACCACACCTACAGGCTGCCTTGTGTACAGAGCTCAGGTGAGGCTAATGAGGCAGACAAGTCAGGCTCCCAGAAGAGAGTCCAAGTGGAACTGTGACAGCTATAGAGTCCAGTGTACCTGGAGGTCAGTGTTCAGACCTGCAAGTCAGGCAGGGAGGACCAGAAATTTCTAAGAAGCTGTAGCAGCCAAGCTGCAGGCCAGGTCCATACTTGTGTGAGGCAGGAAGGACCACAATAGAGACCTTGTGTGAAAGCCAGGAGACGTGTCTATACCTGTGAGAGAAAGGATTGAGACTTTTGAGACTGTGTTATGTTTGCAGACTAGCTGCCCATAATAGTCAGGGTTCCACAAGAGAGTTAGTGCCCTGAATGGGCACTGAATAGGTATTTGTTATATTTTGTTCCTGAATGCTGAAAGTGAAGCGCCATTTATTTTCATTTAAACCTGAAAAGCTGCGTGTGGACCCTTATTAAACACCTAGGCACTGCACCACTGACCTCTCAACTGAGCAAGATACCCCAATTAACACAATAGACAGACAGACATATGTACACATACAAAGCAGTTGCAGAGCAAAAGGTAAGTGTAAATAAGTTACAAATCAAGCACACAATTAAAAAAAAAACCAGTTTATTAAGTCATTTAAGTATCTACACACAGTGCATATATAGACATACATGTTTTTACATTTTAACTTCTGTTTATAAGGTTCTACTTCTGAAATTTAAATGTTGCAACAAATTAGAAGAAGGAAGTTTTTATTTATTACTTTGAGAAACAAACTAGTAAAAGATCATGTATGTGGCATACATTATCAATTTTATATTGACATCTGAGAATTTGCTCAGGTGACACTACCAAATTGATCTCTCACTATTGTTCACCATACACATTACAATTAAACTTCACAATGCATTTTACTCTAATTTCACAGAACTTCTTATGTGCAGGAATCACACAACCCAATACAAATATAAATATATATGGAAGTTCAGAGAGAGCATAGTTAAGCATGTACCGTAAGCAGCCGCTTTTATAAGCTTATTCAGTACAATCAGTAGGTCTGTACGGAATCATTGTATGCGTGGAATAATCTTAAAAAAACTGACATTGTAAGATGGAAATAATTTGATTGAAAACAAGGATTGTACTAATAGTGAATGGTACTTTCCTGCTCATAAAGAAAATGAATAAATAATGTACGGTTTTCCCTTCCTATTAAAAAGGCTGTTATTTGGGAAGTAATTCTAAGAAAACAAATTGCAGCACTCCGTGTATGAGTTTTCCAAGCTGCCCTAATATATTGATGGAAAGGTCACATTATAAAAAAAAAACATAATTAGCAACTGTTTATTTCAATAAATAAATATTGATTACCTTTTCCACTATGATTAGGTCTCCAACTTGAATATCTGAACTTTTTACTTGCACTTTACCTAGAAAAAAAAAGCAACGTCAGATTCCCTAAAAGGATATATGTGTCTGTATAATGTATGTGTATGGGTGGATAGGAAAACAGCCCTAGAATCAAACTGCAGATAATTGTACAGCATGTTTATTACTTATTATACTACGTTTTGAAGCATTCTGCAGATCTTTTATAGCAAACTGGTTTCAATTTTGTTTTAATTTCGAATTACATTTTCTGCATGAAACACAAAAAAACACTGAATTATTAAACACAATAAACATAGGATACTTATTGTAAACAATGTAAATTAAATAACATTTTGCAAACATACAGTAATTTGTAATTACTATTTATTAAAACATTATTTTGACCCCTATCAAACAGAAATTCAAACTTTGGGGAGAGCCCACTGGAGAAACAAAAAAAAAACCTAAACAAACAGCATCATGTGCTCGAGAAGAGGTACATACATTTGTTTAATTTTATCTTCAGCTTTATTAATACATCCTGGTGATGATAGCACTAGATTATGGGTATTCTTCTAGAAGGTTAACCCAATCCTGAGGTGAAGATGAGCCGTTACACTTGTATAAAATTTAAGATAACTAATACAGAACAGTATTTATTGGATGGCTGCAGTCTAGCAAAACAAACTAACAATCTAATTAGTCAATGGAAAGATTTTGGTCAACTAATCTTTCTTCAAAAACATCTCAAAAGCAAAACATTCTTTACCAGCTGTGTAATTACCAATAATAAAAAGTTCAAAGCTGTCAGTGGTAGCTGCACATCCAAACTTTATGGCCCTCCAAGACGTAGGCTTTTTGCCTAGAGCTGTATGCAGAATTCGAGCATTGATATAAGAGGCAATAGTAATTCATTATAGTCACTAGATTAAAAGCATTGTAGTTTGCAGCAGTGTATTTTGAAATAAAAACTAATATTTCCAATGTGCTAGAAAAAATTGCTGAGAACCCCCTTACACCCAAAAAATAGTTTTTAGATATGTCTATTTCATTACCCTAATAACAGTATACTGACAAGAACTGTATAGCAATACATAAAGAATGTGTGAAAAACCAGCAGGAAAAAAGATCGTCTTCTCTATCTTTACCTTGCACAGCTCATCTAGTCATGGAATTAGGGTGCCGGTGGTTTGAGTATCCAGCAAACAGCCCACATTATTGCCAGATGGTGGAAATATTTTCCTACCAACAAAGTAGGCTATATCCGTCTAAGTATTTCACTTGGGTTAAGACATACAGTGCATCCGGAAAGTATTCACAGTGCTTCACTTTTTCCACATTTTGTTATGTTACAGCCTTATTCCAAAATGGAATAAATTCATTTTTGTCCTCAAAATTCTACACACAATACCCCATAAAAACAACGTGTTAAAAAGGTTTTTTGAGATTTTTGCAAATTTAATAAAAAAAAACACTGATCATCCTTGAGATGTTCCTACAGCTTAATTAATTGGAGTCTACCTGTGGTAAATTCATTTGTTTATACATGATTTTGAAAGGCATACACCTGTCTATATAAGGTCCCACACTTGACAGTGCATGTCAGAGCACAAATCAAGCATGAAGTCCAAGGAATTGTCTGTAAGCCTCAGAGACAGGATTGTCTCGAGGCACAAATCTGGGGAAGGGTACAGAAAATATCTGCAGTTTTGAAGGTCTCAATGAGCACAGTGGCCTCCATCATCCGTAAATGGAAGAAGTTCGGAACCACCAGGACTCTTCCTAGAGTTGGCCGTCCGTCTAAACTGAGCGATCGTGGGAGAAGGGCCCTAGTCAGGGAGGTGACCAAGAACCCGATGGTCACTCTGTCAGAGCTACAGCATTCCTCTGTGGAGAGAGGAGAACCTTCCGGAAGGACAACCATCTCTGCAGTAATCCACCAATCAGGCCTGTATGGTAGAGTGGCCAGATGGAAGCCACTCTTTAGTAAAAAGCACATGGCAGCCCGCTTGGAGTATCCCAAAATGCACCTGATGAGACATAGATTGAACTCTTGGCGTCAATGCCAGGTGTTATGTTTGGAGGAAACCAGGCACCGCTCATCACCAGGCCAAACAATCCCTACAATGAAACATGATGGAGGTGGCAGCATCATGCTGTGGAGATGTTTTTCAGCTGCAGGAAGTGGGAGACTAGTCAGGATAGAGGGAAAGATGAATGCAGCAATGTACAGAGACATCCTGGATGAAAACCTGCTCTACAGCGCTCTTGACCTTAGACTGGGGCGACAGTTCATCTTTCAGCAGGACAGCAATCCTAAACACAGAGCCAAAATATCAAAGGAGTGGCTTCAGGACAACTCTGTGAATGTCCTTGAGTGGCCCAGCCAGAGCCCAGACTTGAATCCAATTGAACATCTCTGGAGAGATCTGAAAATGGCTGTGCACCGACGCTTCCCATCCAACCTGATGGAGCTTGAGAGGTGCAGCAAAGAGGAATGGGAGAAACTGCCCAGAGATAGGTGTGCCAAGATTGTGGCATCATATTCAAAAAGACTTGAGGCTGTAATTGCTGCCAAAGGTGCATCAACAAAGTATTGAGCAATGGCTGTGACTACCTATGTACATGTGATTTTTTTTTTGTTTTTGTTTTTTATTACATTTGCAAAAATCTCAAAAAAACTTTTTACACGTAGTCATTATGAGGTATTGTGTGTAGAAGTTTGAGGACAAAAATGAATTTATTCCATTTTGGAATAAGGCTGTAACATAACAAAATGTGGAAAAAGTGAAGTGCTGTGAATACTTTCCGGATGCACTGTACTTCTCCTGACTTTTTGCATTGAGTTGTATATAATAAGTGATCTTCCAAAAATTGCTGGCTGGATTTTTGTGAACATGTTACTGTCTGGGTGAATCAGCTCAGAAACAGCCTGGAAATCCTTTTAGAATGCAGGGTGATACATATTCTATATCTACCCTAAGCTTTGCAGTTCCTATGTATCCCCATAGATCGGTGGGAAATAAGGTATGTGTCACAGCCTGGGTTACACTATTATAGAATGTGTTTGAAGAAGACAGTACAATGTCTGAAATTTGAGTAAGAGGCTTGGGGGCAAATGTAATAGCCAGCGAAATGCAGGCATCTTTGACTGCCCAATGTTTTAAAGTAGAAGTCATTTAAAAGGCAAAATCAACCGGCTTTTGCACTTTAAATGACTGCTACTTTAAAACATTGGGCAGTCTCACGCTGAATTCACTGATGCCTGCAGTTCGCAAGCTATTACATTTACGCCTTGCAGTCTGATATGTAATGGAAAACGTGTGGAGTCACAATGAAACATAGCCAGTGTATAGATCAAGAAGTTTCAATTAGAAGATATACGCTTCATGGCTTACATCAACAGCCTTTTGGCAAACAACTACTAACTAGGAGTGTGTGTGTTCTGTGGTTTGTGATGGAAGGGGGAGGAAATTCTGATTCAAACTTCCCTTTTCATTATAGCTGCAGTGGGAAAAGTTAAGAATGAATAGCATACATTATTTTTAGCCATGCTCTAATTTGTGTCATTTTGTTGTAGTTAACATCTATGTAATAATTGTGGATAGCCAGTCCTGAGACCGACATGCGCGGTGGGAGTCAAGCTCCCTGCAATATCAGACTGAAGGGTTGAGTCGTGATGAATCTTGGAGCCAGCTGAAACATGTTCTGCCAAGGGTGAGTGTATGGGAAGAGGGCAGAGGAGAGACCCCCTCAAATGGGCATTCTTGGGTCCAATATACTGTACTAGTTAATTAATTTCTCTGCATTTATTCAAAAGAAACTGCTGTACACACACTGTGTAATATAGTGGAGCTACATAAATAAATGGTAATAAAATCTTCCCCACAAATTGTTGAACCAATAAGAGACCAACAAAGAGAAAGGCGTTGTCTGTGTAATGGTGCACTATAATTTAAACTAGGGATGTGCAGGCTCGGTTCTACTCGGTTCCGTTCGGTTCTTTTTACCGGATCTTATTGGGTTTCAGCTGTCACGAGTTTTGGATAGCCAATAAGGTTCGGTAAAAAGAACCGAACGGAACCGAGTAGAACCGAGCCTGCACATCCCTAATTTAAACATAACCTTTATTGTGTATAGGAAAAATATTGTTTACTTACGCAAAACAGCAAAATATTTAAAAAAAGATAGCAGATAGAGAGAGGTTTCTGAAAATGAGCAAATAATGAGAATTGTACTTTTAAAGACAAGAGTCTGCCATGTATTTTTTCTAGCGGCTCAAATCACAACCAAAGCGGGAGGTGCCAGATGCATATCCAGCAGGTCAGAGCAGCGTTCTTTAGCTTCCATGGGAACCACAGTGCCTTTGTTAACGCTATGACACTATAGAAAAAAAGAGAAACCAGATGCACCATACAACCATTAATAATTATGCATAATATGCAAGGTTTCTGTCATAAATTTGGCCAAAGTTACCATCGTCAAGGTAACCTCATCGGGTAAGTCCCTAACACTATGGGGGTTCATGTCTGGGGCGTGGGGCACCCCAAACCACCACAGCAAAACCACCCCAGGGCACCACACAAAATAAAATAAAAAATAGCAGTGAAGTGTTGGGTAAGTGAAAGTAGCTTCTTAGTGTTGAAAGTGTTAGAAAAAATGAACAATACATGTGTGAAAATGTAACAAACAAATGACAAACAGAGTGATATAAAATGTTAAAAATAAGTGTTAAATGGTGATGCCCCAAAGAAGTCCAGCCAGAGCAGTTCAAGGGGCCCCACGCCCCAAAATTCACCCCATAACTGACTTGCTACATAGTACTAAATGTATATAGGTCTTACCTGTGGCTTTGTTATACAGACTGTGCAGTCAGTAAATGATGGGGACCTAATAAAAAACATCAGAGGTCTTACACCATTTTTTCTGGGTCCCGTCACATATTATGGGAGTTGAGGGCAGGCGCCAGTTGGGACAGTGTTGGGGGGGTATATAGCAGTTGGGGTAGAGGGGGTTGGGGTAGAGCTGGGGGTAAAGGCAGAGAGAAGTTGGGGTAGAGCTGCAGCTATAGGGGAGTAAGGGCAGGCAGGGCTGGGGGTAGGGTGGGGTAAAGTCAGATAGTTGTTGCGACAGTGCTGGGGGGCAAGGAGGGGGCTAGGGGCAGGCAGTGCTGGGGGTAGGGAGGGGCAATGGTATTTAGCAGCTGGCGCAGTACTTGGGGGCAAGGAGGGGGTTAGGGGCAGTGCTGGGTAATGATAGCAGCTGGGGCAGCACTGGGGGTAGAGAGGGGACAAATGTAGATTGAAGCTGGGACATAGAGGGGAAAGAGTTTTTTTAATGTGAGGGGTCCCTGAGACCCACAATTTTTTTTGCTCAGCGTGATCACTGGATGGAATATCCCAGCAGGATAATGCACCGCGTCATCAGCCCCAAGTTGTCCAGAAATGGTTTGAGGCGCATTCTGTAGAGTTCTGACGAATGGTGTGGCCACCACATTCGCCTGACATGAACTCAGTTAAGCATTTCTGGGAAGTGGTAGAGAGGTTTATTAAACCCCAAATCCTACACCTACAAATATCAGGGAGCTGTGGTAAGCTTACAGATGGCATGGGTCAACAACTCTCCAGAGGTATTTCGTCCACTTGTGGAATCTATGCCATGTCGAGTTGCAACACTTTGCCGGGCTAGAGGGGGTCCTACCTGTTACTAGGCATCTATCCCCTTGACTTCTGGCACTTTAGTGTATTATCTGAATTTGCTTAATAAAAATAAATATGGGGATGTGAAATCTATGAATCATAAGAGTTATGGTAGACTTACTTTTGTTAACTCTATTTCTTCGAGGTCCATAGGGTCCACAGGAACTACCTTGGGGGTTTGTGGTTGGTGAGATCCAGGCACCAAACAGTCAAAGCATAAGCTCCCAGAATGCACTGGTCCTCCTCCATATATAACCTGCCCCCAGCCACAGGCATTCAGTTTGTAAACAAGCGTAAATGGCAGGACAAGGAAAGTGGAAAAAGACGTACAACTTACACTAGAAACACTCTCACAAAGATGAGGGAATCGGTGACAGGTGCGTAAGGGTGTCCGCCCAGTGGACCCTACTGAACTCGAAGAAAAGAGTTAACAAAAGGTAAGGCTACCATATCTCTTATTTTCTTCTTCAGATTCCATAGGGTCCACAGGAGCTACCTTGGGGATGTCCTAAAGCAGTTCACTTAAGGGTGGGGGACGCACCTGAGCAGAGAGGAGAATCTGCCATCCAAAGATAGCATCGTGGGAGGCAAAAGTATCAAATGCATAAAAGTTTATGAAAGTGTGGACAGAAGACCAAGTGGCTGCCTTGCACAACTGTTCCTCAGAAGCGTGACGTCTAAATGCCCACGAGGGTCCCACAGACCGAGTTTAATGTGCTGTCACCGTTTTAGGGTAGGGAGATCAGTCTGTATATAAACCTGAGAAAGTCATACGCAGCCAGCGAGCCAGATTCTGCTTGTAAGCTGGGCAGCCTCGCTTGTGAAAACTATATAACACAAAAAGTGCATCTGATTCCTGATGGAATTGGTACGATCCACATAGATATGAAGGGCTCAAACCCCATCCAGGGAAGCTTCACCTGTAGAAAAGGTCTGAAGACTGAAAGGCCGGGACTACAATTTCTTCATTCATATGAAAATGGGATACCACCTTCGGAAGGTAACCAGCCCGTGTACAGAGGACAGCTCTATTCTTGTGAAAAATCAAATATGGGGAGCGACATGAAAGCGCTGCCAAATCATAAACTCTGAGAAGATAGCGAGGAGAAAAAGCGTTTTGGTGTCAACCATTTGAGGTCCACTGTGTCCAAGGGTCAAAGGGAGGAGCCTGCAGTGCCCTGAGAACCAAGGATAAATCCCACGGTGCCACCGGAGGGACAAACGGTGGTTGAAGGTGGATAACATCCTGAAAAAATGTTATAACATTCGGCAGAAGAGCAATTCTGCGCTGGAACCAAACTGACAATACAGAAACCTGAACTCTCAAGGTAGCCAAGCGAAGACCTAATTCTAGTCCAGCCTGGAGAAAAGCAAGAACTCGGGAGACCCTGAAAACCTCAGGGTCATACTCTCTGTGGGAACACCACTGCAAAAAAAGGAATGCCAAATCCTGTAATAGATGCGGGCAGAGGAAGGCTTTCTTGCCCTGAGCATCATCTGAATCACAGAAGTAGAAAAACCCTTGGCTTTTAAGACGGAAACTCAAGACCCACACCGTCAAAGCCAGTTGAGGTAGGTCCGGATGTAGGCAGGGACCCTGCCCTAACAAATCCAGCCATAGAGGAAATGGACTGTCTATGGATAGACATGTCAGATCGGTGAACCAAAGTTGCCTGGGCCAAACCGGTGCTAATAGTATCACTCTGCCCCATTTTGCTTGAATTTTCTGAGGACCCTTGGTAGGAGGGAGATTGGAGGAAACAGGTATGGTAACCTGAAATCTCACCTCAACACCAGAGCGACCACGAAGGCGGCTGAGGGGTCTCTTGTCCTGGAACCGTACCTGGGGACCTTGTGGTTGTGACATGATGCGACGAGGTCTACGTCCGGTAGTCCCCAATTGTCCACCAGGAACTGAAAGACGTCAAGGTGGAGAGCCCAATCTACAGAATGTATGTCCTGACTACTTAGAAGTCTGCTTCCCAGTTGAGAACTCCTGGGATGAATAATACAGAGATTGCTGGAAGATGGCATTCTGCCCAACCAGAATGTTCGCCACTTCCCACATGGCTGCCGGACTTCGTGTGACCCCCTTATGGTTGATGTAGGCCACTGTGGTCGCATTGTCGGACTGAATCTGGACCGGCCTGCCCCAAAGGAGGTCCTGTGCCAGTATGAGCTCCTTGTGCACTGCACAAAGTTCCAAAATGTTTAAGAGCAGGTGACTTTCCTCAGCTGTCCATCTTACCTGAAAGGTGTGATGACTTGTCATCGCACCCCATCCTCGAAGACTTGCGTCTGTGGTGAGGAGAACCCAATTTGGGATCCATAATGGGCGACCCTTGTTTAGATGAGCTGTCTGTAGCTACCATGAGAGGGAGAGCTGAACCTTTGGTGAGCTAGGTATCATCGGAGACTTTATCATCAGAAGATTCGGACTGTCCTACTGAGACAGAATCCATCGCTGCAGGGGCCTGGAATAGAACTGGGCATATGCCACAATTGTCAAAGGTGGATAGTATGGACCCCAGGACCTGTATTGCTGAGTGAACAGACACTCTTCGATTGCGGAGCAATTTGCTAGTCCAGCCTGCTCTTGTCGACAGGCAATGGTCATCTGGAGATGACCCAATATCAGGAGTATGGCAGTATCCTGACTTCTTGTCGTCTGAGACGAGCCATCATGACTGCCATTATCTTGGTAAACACCCAAGGGGCTGTGGACAGACCAAAGGGCAATGGTAATTTTGCTGTCGAACAGCAAAACTCAGAAAACCCTAATGGAATAATGCACAATAGGTACATGCAGATATGCATCCTGTATGTCCAGGGAACCCTGAAATCCCCAGGTTCTATTGCCAGCATAATTGACCGTAGTGTCTCCATACGGAACTTGGGCATATGGATGAACCTGTTGAGAGATTTCCGATTCAGAATAGAGCAATGAGACCCATTTAGCTTCTGAATCAAAAACAAATCTGAGTAATAACTCCTTCCTTGTTAGCCAAAGGAACCGGGATTATCCCCCTTGAATTTAGCAGAACATAAATGGTCTACCAGAGGGCAAGGCCATAGATGGAATCTGATGGGAGTTGTGCAAACAACCTTCTGGAAACTACCCACCTAATGCACTCTCCCTGCCGGAGATGGTAAAAAGACATTAGTCCTTTTAGGAATCTGGAACAGTTTATCTGGAGTGTTCCATGCTTCCCCCATAAACTCAGTGAGCTATTCAGATTGAGGTAATCCAGCCTAAATCACTTTCAGGTGTCTGAACACCAGGTTTATTAGGCTCCGAGATAGGCCCAGAGGGAGAAACCTATGTATCCTCTGCCTCCTCAGATGATGTATCAGAATCCGAAAGCAGGGTGGACTGAGAGGATGGTGTTGTCCATTTATATGCTTAGACGGCTGATGTCTTATTCGCCTGTAAACTCTACAGATAGGTAGATGCTAAAAGCCAGCTTCTGAACTGAGTGGACATAACTCTCCATCCCGGAAGGATGTATGGGAAGAGGAAACATAGCAGGCTGTAATCACTGTGGGAAAACCAAAGTTGGAGGCAGTGTGGGGGCTGATAAGCGGTCCACTAACTGCGTCATAACCTGAGACCAGGAGGACCTTCAAGGTGACCCCTGAACAGGTGCTGGCGAGGTGGACTGCTGTGGTGTCCATCCTGTATAAAAACCTGAGAGGCCTACTGCACAGGATTTACATGAAACCAGCACAGGGACAACAGTCTCCTTTTTACATTTGTCCTGAGACATGGGAAATATTTGCAAATAACCTACCACAAGTGTAGGTTTAACAATGCATCCTTCACAGATAAAAAAAAACTGAAGTACTCTCTAACCCCTATACACCAGGTAGTTGGGAGTTAGAAAAAACTAAAAGAAAACAAAAACTTTTTTATTTTTTAACAGCAGAGTTTAGCATACAGTAAGTCACATAAATTGCATATAATATATTTGCAAAAGGGCATTAAAATCAACTACCTAAACACATAAGTTTGGTAGGCTCTACATGCATATAAATATATTTGCAAATGGGCACTAAATCACAGTCACATTGGTAGGATTCTAATGCAATGCATACAAATAAACTTACAAATCGGCAGTGAATCAACTTAAACAAGCAAAAAAGTTGGTAGGATTCCAGTGCTATATACCTTGGTCCTAGGAGAAAAGGTATACTCAAGAGAGAGACCAAATGTCCCCTCAGTAAACACTCAATTGCAGCTGAGCTTCACCAACTAATTATTCAATGATGTTTTTATATAGAGATCTCTTAATATCCTTAATTGTGTATTGATTCATTATTTTATATATCCCTATGGGACTATTTTTAATTTTCATTTTATTATTACTATCAACATATGATGGTTATCTTTTAATTATTCAATGTTGTTTTTTATAGAGATCTCTTAATATCCCTAATTGTGTATTGATTCATTATTTTGTATATCCCTTTGCTATACGTGGGACTATTTTTATTTTTTATTTTATTATATATTTTTTTACTTATGTCTATTAAATTGTGTATATTATGAACAGATGGCGCTGTCTCCAATTTTGAGCACACAAACCATCCTGTATGAAATCATGAGCCGACAGGCCTGTTGAACAGGATTTACATGACACCAGCACAGGAGCTTCAGCCTCCTGATTATCCTTAACCTGTGACATATCAATGTATAAAAGGTATAAGGTACAAGGTATAAAGGCAATGCAATGTGACAGTTTTCACAAGTACCTGTATTTGTGAAGTACACAGAAAACCCCACACACCCTGTACAGAGGGATGAGGAGAAAAACAATGATAGTTATAACTGACAGTCAGAAATAAAAGGCAGTATCAAAAACAACAGCTAGCACAAGTCACATACAATGCAAATGCAATTAAATCGCAATGAGCTCTGAATCAACTGACCAACACCCAAGGCTTGGTGGCTTGGTAGGATGTAGAGCACTATACACCTGACCCAGGGGAGAGGTATACAGGGAGACAACCCAAACCTTTTGAGAACAACAGCTTCAGCAGAGCACCAATGGTGGACTGTGAGCGTCTCATATACACGAGGCGGGTAGGAGGAGCAACCCAGACGCAGGAATACTTTTCATAGGGTCTGCATCTGGATTGGGGGAGGAGCGGCCGGGAGGAGAGCCTACCTCTCCTAAGCTGCATCAACCTACCGGGTACGCTGGCTTCATGGCAGTAGATGCGTCTACTGTCGATCCCCAGTAATAGACGAGAAGGTCCCGGTGGTCTAGTGAAACCGCGAGGGAGCGGCCGAGCCTTCACTGCAGCGGTTTCCGGTGCTACTCCAGCGCTGGAAGCAAGGACTGCCACGCGTGATTCCCCATAAACGAGGAATCGCCTTACTGACATGTCTGTGCGTTCGATTGCAGTCCGGGCCTCCAGTGTTGCTGCTAGCTAAGCTCCGCTGTGATCAGAGACGTTACTGGTGTTGCGGCATCGGCAGAGGTAGAATGAGTCGCAGTGCATGCGTCTTATTAGGACGCTCAGCACTGCTAACCCAGTAAAACAATAACTAAAACAAAACATAAAATTAAAGCTTGGGCCTGCCAGAGCAGTCCCCTGTTCAACAGGTGCGAACTCCTGCTGAGCACCAAACAAAAAACTGAATGCTTGTCGCTGGGGGCGGGCTATATATGCAGGAGGACCAGTGCATTCTGGGAGCTAAAGCTTTGCCGGTTTGGTGCCTGGATCTCTCCAAGCACATACCAACAAGGTAGTTCCTGTGGACCCTATGGAACCTGAGGAAGAAAATAATAACTTATGACTTGTGCAGAAGTTATTCTCTTTTTTTGCTGCAAATCTACAAGTTGTTGAGGCAGCCATGTTGTAGGATGAATCACTAGTCACGAGCATGTTGCCATTCCCTAGAAACAAGTGACAATACCTCAATTCACCTTATTAACCAAATATAAAATAAAGTTTATTGCACGTTTACAAAATTGAAGCCACAAAACTGCAATTAATTTGTTTCTCAGCAACCACATCTAAAGCAATAATAACTTATTTTGTCTGTTGCTGCAACTGTCTGAACAACTTAAAAAGCCTTTATATCTATATTAAGGATAACATTGCCGCTTCATATACTGTTCTGACAGATGCTGTACTAAGTCTCCCAAATGTCTACAAATAAAAATTGATATGTAAGCGTATAAGAAATGTAGTGGTTAGTGACATGAAATGAATAAAGGCAGCAAGAGCAGAGCTGCCAGCAGTGTACTAGCTATGCTAGATGCTTTTCACATACAAATATGTTACTCTGAGATTACCGTTTTAAATATCAGGTAATAGGCTTGTTGGTCATTCTATAAAAGTGATTTATTGCAGCATTTTGCATCCCACGTAAAAGGTAGACAACAGTTTTGCATCTGGGTATAAGTTGTGAAGGTTGGTGGCACAAGAGTTACTATTTGTTGTCAGATATGAACGATAATGATTTTAAAAATCGTTCAATCGCTCATATCTGAAAGAAAATCTGACGTGTGAGCCTGCAACGATGAATGATGCGCGTTTCCGCATGTCAGATAACGATATCTGACATAGTCTGTGTTTGCAGTCAGATTTTGATGATATCATTCATTTTAAAACTGTCTGAAATCATTCACTCATTGGTAAAATTGTTCAATCGTTCATCTGACAGATCTGACCGTGTGTATGCACCATTAGTCTGAATCTGTACACAAAGTGCTCCGATGCAATGTCCACAACTTTTCTAACATCAAGGCCCATTGTGCTTAATCTGCGACTTTGAATGTGTTTAAAACTAGTTCCTGTGAGGATAAAGTAGAAGCCCAGCGTCTCTAGTACACTTTGAGTGGTGTTTCATTGTGTCTGTGATGCGAATAAGATGCAAAATGTAAAAAAAAATACTATGCGCTACTCCTCTCGGAGCACTGCGCGCCGCATGGCGTGTAGCCGTTAGTTGTTTTTAGGACACATCTGCACACCGTAATGCTTTCCAATAGTGTTTGATTATAACGGCCTCTTTTTAATGTAAAATATGTAAATAAAATACAGCTTGTGTTGCATTCAATGTATTGCTGTTTTTCAATTTGAGGAAAGAAATAATAGCTTCTTAAAATCATGTTACTAAAATGACTAATGTTTCATAAGACATTTGTGTTGTTAGATTAAATTACCCTAACGTGTCTAAAAAGGAATTTGCAAATTGATTTCAGTTTCTTTGAAACAAATTATACATAAGTGCAGTTTGATACAACTAAACATACCCAGCAGTGAAACTAATTTGAACACTTAAGAAAAAAAGAATCTGAAAAAAAAGAATCTGAATCAATTTGAATCTGTATATAAAGATGTACATTGCCTATGTACACAAAAAAAACAAATTTTTCTGTATATACACAAGTAAACCACTAAAAGAGCCTCTGCTCCAGAAAGTACTGTCAAGATTATATGATAAAAAGGCTTGCATTAATTTATCTATCTTGCTGTTTTATTAGTACAATGCTGTTTTATTTTTTTTTTAAATGAACCTCAAAATACTGTAGTTCCATTCTAAATTCATATTTCTGAGTCAGAGACAAACACTTTGGAGCCGATTCAATACATAGTGATGGACGTAATGTGCTGTTTCCGGGAACGGCACATCACGTCCACCCTCATCGCAGGTTTCCCCTTACACCTCTATAGGTTGCGAGGGAAAACTTGTGATGTCGGCAAGACCGTAACTGGCCGATATGTGCGCAGCCACAGCACATCAAATAGAATTGAATATACCCCTAAGAGTAGAAGTTTCCCCAGAAATGTGTTTCCTTCATCAAGATTTTTAAAACTAGTGTTTCCTTAACCTAAAGCTGGGTACACACCTGTACAATCACACGATTTTACTTTCCATTTCACTTATGTTTGGAAGTCCTGATCACAGTGCCGATAGGCAAGCACACACCTATACAATCTAACTTACCATGTTAGAATCCTATCTGTCTAAAATATCTGCGGAAAAGACACAAAGCTGGCGCTGCTGCTGGAGGAGCATGGGTAGAAGCATGGGACAGAAAAATGGAAAGTGTGGTCACACTACAGTGTTTGTCCAATATTGTATCATCAAAATGGTGAAACTTAAAAACTGCACATAAAACCTAATTTTGGTCGATATTCCTGTGTGACTGGATCATGCAGCCAACCAAGAAACTGTGCATTCTGGCTGGACCAAAATGCAATATATAGCACCTATCCTTGTGTATCAATGCCTATTTCCCTATAGATTGTAAGCTTGCGAGCAGGGCCTTCCTACCTATATATCTGTCTGTTATTACCCAGTTTTGTTCTGTTAATGTTCCAATTGTAAAGCGCAATGGAATATGCCGCGCTTTATAAGAAACAGTTAATAAATAAATAAATCTCAATGCGCCCAGTTTTCTTCTGAGAAAACATGCTTAAACGTGCATACACACGCTTAAGAGATTGCATGAACGGGGTGAAAATCAAAAGAACGGCCCCAGAATTGCACAGGCTTATGGCCAAATTAGGGTAGACAACTAAAAAGAAGAGCTATCTGGGAGGGAGTTTTAGAAATTTAGGAGAGTCTCTGATATTATGAGAGCTTATGACCATAAGTAGTCTCAACCCATCACCACTATATCACTCTGTTCTATATCTCCCCTTATTTGTTTTCTTCCCTTTAGATAATTTTAATTAAAAAAAATAAGGAAAAACCTGCAGAACCTCAGATACAGTTGGGTTTATATCATTCTACAGTATACAGTAAACACAGTAAAAACTGTAATATTGATATAGTCATGATGAATTATAATGTTAATCCTGCTCCATCTGGTGGGTATAGCTTTCAATAATTTATGATTAAAGGCAGTTAATAATTACCATATGGCCAGCTATCAAAATCATTAAAGTTCATTACGACATGAATTCTATGCAGTACAAATCTGGATTGAAAGAAATAGGGTCCACTAATACACGTATTATCAGCTATAGTTAATTTCAAACAGAAGTGCTGACATTAGTGCGGTACCAATGGTGACTGGGGATCTCACACTTTAGTGAGCACTTCTACATACAGTACATTAAAGCAATAAGACGCTACAGTTTTGTGCCATAAAAGCTACACACCAATCTTGTCTGCGATCTCATCAATGGCGTAACTAGGGGTCTGCAAGCAGCCCCTGCATCTGGCTAGCAGGGTGCCTTTGGATGCACCCTGCAGCCTGTATGTCCACTTGGAGCACTGGCATCATTAGGGGGGTGCAGGCCACACCTTGTGACACCATCCGAGGGGTGACACCAAATTAGCAGAGCTGCTCTGCTATTTTGGTGTCAACCCCTTGGATGGTGTCACCGAGCAGCCACATTGCAGAGAGAGTCAGAGGAGAGGCTTGGGGCCGCCCAGCACCTGCCAGACCGCTGGGTAAGCCCACTGTGTGCTGAGAATGGCGGTGACCGCATGTCACGCCCCTAAGATTGGCACAAGGTCATGCCCTCACCAGCTGTCACCAAGGTCAGTAACACCGCTGGCCTGGCAGTGCCGTGCTACCCAGTGCCGATGGTCCCAACCTATCGGTGCAATGTCATGACGTAATGGGCATGGGGGTTGGGGGTTTGTGGCGGCGCGACACTGATACAGGGCACGCTGATGCCCATTAACGAGACTGCATCTAAATTGAGGTTGCAGTACAACTTATACAAAACTTAGCCCAATGTTTATTTTTAAGCTTTTTCAGTTAGTAAACAAGTTTATTCAGCATTAAAGAATGCATTAATCTCACATTTAACCTTAATGCACATGAACAGACATTTATTTACTAACCTCTAATGGTAAGTTTGCTATACATTTGTGAATTCATTTCATTGTCTCTTTTGAATCTCCGATATTCATCTACTGCTTCCCTCACCATTGTGACAGTCAGAACAAACCCCTAAAAATAAAAATACACACACAGATAAAATCAGACAATATAATAAGGCAAACCCTATCACAGAGCATTTTAGGGAAATATTATGATAGATCATTAATTGTGACTTGGAAAATGTCCCAAAAATATAGTTTACAAACTACTAAAACTTTTAATTGAAAGTAAAACTAAACATAAATGATAAAATATAAATAAAATATATGGACATACATCCATTCTTCATGTTAATGTCATGTTCTCTTTTAAAGAGCGTTTCTATTTATCTATAACGACAAATGACAGGTAGAATCTGATTGGTTGTCCCTGGCAACAACTCTTCTTGTCCAGTTTAAAGGTTTGATAAATACCTCCCCCCTCCACCAAGGGGCCGAGACTGAACTGCGCTTACTACCGTTTGCTTTGTATAAAATCTGCACATCTGACCTGTGAATGGTCACAAAACTAGCCACGTGCAAATTCAAATTTGCACGCTCTGCGTGCAAGGTGGCACAAGGAAGGTAAAGGTTCACATAATTGTGAAAGCATGGGTAGAAGCACAGACATGCAGATATGTCAATCAATGCCGCATCCATTGTGGGTACCTTAGGGCTGGTGCTCATTCTCACTAGTAATGAGGACAGTCATGAACACTAGCTTCCGGCTTCTGATTAGCTGATTGCAAATTACCCTGTGAGGCTTTCTACATTGACAGTGCATATATTATATGATTTTGTTTGCATATTTGAAAAATATGCAATATGCTACTTTATTCCTACACAGGAAGGAATATTGGGGGAGATGTATCAAAGAGAGATATATCGGAGAGCGATAAAGTACCAACCAAACAGCTTCTATCATTTTCAAACACATTCTATAAAATGACAGCTAGAAGTTGATTGGTTAGTATTTTATCTTTCTCCACTTTAGCTCACTCCAAGTTTTCATATAGTGTTCATTGTAGCACTCTGCACCTGTCACAACCCGTGCAGTTCCTCTTTCCTGCCTGGGGTGTCGTTCTCTGCTGTGGTGCTTCTTGCACACTCAGCTGATACAGCAAACTGCTGAGATACATACCAGAGTGTGCTAGAAGCACCAGAGCAGAGAGTGACACCCCAGACAGGAGAGAGAAACTGCACGGGTTGTGACAGGTGCAGGGTGCTAGAATGAACACTATTCATGCATCTCTACAATGTCTTTTCAGATATCAAAAACAAATGATAAATATTTCTTGTTTTTATGACCTAGTTGTGTGTATGTTCTTGTTGGTGTATCACTTCATCTTGGCAGATATAGTACAGGTGCAGAGCTGGATGAATCCTGTGATGCATACATGCGACTCAGCGTAGCAAAATATGGTATATTTGCATACAGATATTTTTTGCATAAATTACGTCCAACTCTGCATCAGGCACTAAATCCATAAAAGAAGTGTGAGATGTATAATAAACAGTACGTGAATCATAATAGACCTATCAACAATAATGTAAAATAGGTGTTACATATTATAATCATTTTTATTGTTCATTGTTTGGTATACACCACTTCATAAAATGATTGATGCTTTAAAGCTTAGAGCTGTGGTTCCAAAACTGGGTACCGTGGGTTGGTGGTTCAGGATCAAATCAAATTATTTATGGTCAATGTGATAAGCAAAACCAGTGCAGACGGCAGCCAATCATAAAATATGCGGACAAGCAGAAGCACAACCCTGTACACCACCTCATAACTGACCCTAAGGATGATCGATAAGCACATTTCACTTCATATAATATTTTTTTCTGAATTTCCCAAAAAGAAACTTTAGGCCTTGGGGTGCCATGAAAAAAAATCTTGACACTTTAGGGTGCCGTAAATCAAGAAAGTTTGGGAACCAATGGCTTAGGGCAGTGGTTAACAAACTTTTTCGAATTACGATGCCCTAGAGTGTCAGCATTATTTCACGGCACCGCTGGGCCAAAACTTTCTTATTGAGAAATTCAGCAATTACATTAAGTAAATGGTGCTTATATGTCACCCTTAGGATCAGTTATGTGGTGGATGACAGGGCTGCGTTTCTTTTTGTCCAGACAATTTTTGTTTGGCAGCCATTAGAACTGGTTTTGCCTATCACACTGACTAAATTTAATTTTATTTGGTATTGGACCACCAACCCGAGGCACCCCTGCAAGTCCCCTGAGGCACTCAACGGTCTTAAACAAAAGATGATTTATTGAAATTCACATAAATCAGTCCAGTGTTTGTCACTTAAAACAACACTTGTAACTGCTTATAAATCACTGACCACTCCACCCATTTTTCCCATTGTTCCCAAATGGGAACACTTTACTTCTTGTCCTGGTGTTCCCAAATGGGAAAAAGGATACGACCCCGTTTGATCCTGGTGTTCCCATTTGGGAACAATGTATTTTATTGAAATGACTCTCGAAATCAAAGATTTTTTTGTTTTGTATCATATACAAAGCAACAATGTCATTTTAAATAAATAACTCGGTCAAAAAATGTATTAAGCAGGTGACTACAAAATATTAAAACTCATAATACCAGTACAGCCAATGGGCAAATTTTACTAAGCAGCGAGTTCTAAACCCCGGCGGTTTAAAAAAATATACACGAAAACCGCTGCTTAGTAATTCTAGCCCTAGCCCTGTTCTATTCTATTCTAAATGCGTTTTTGATGGCGGTTTTGAAGCGGTTCTGGCCTTAGAAAATCTCCGGATAGCAAAATTGCCCCCAAACAGCCACCAAACCGCCAGGGTTTAGAACCCACCGCTTAGTAATTTTGCGCAATGTCTCTGTCATCCTATACTTGTAGAAGATTAAAGACAACAATTATCAAGAACATAAGCATATGGTGCCACCTATGGTAATCCAATGATGACTTCAAGGCTGAACATTCAACACTTGTCTCAAGTTCTTAACAACCAATCCTATTTAGTGTTCAACACACTTTTATACAATGTCTGCTCTCACTGAGTAGGTGACTTAGTGCCACATTACATTAAATACAAGCAACTAAGAGTACAAATGCAATGTGTTCATTTTCAACAAATGTGTCTGCTTGAATTTCAGGTCTGGGTATTCAGCATTTAGTATGCATTTCAATTGTTTCTTTCCGCTTTCTTTTTCAATTTGCTAAACAGCCAGGTATATGGATTTCACAGATTCATGCTCTCATGACTACTGTATGTAAGTAAAACAACCAGTGAAATTAGTAGAAAATCACTAGTATACTAGAGTTTACCTATCCAATACAAGCTATGTTTGCATTTAGCAACCAACTGGTTCTAAATTTGTGTATATGCAACATTGTTTCTAAAGTCTAAAGAATGATAAACTCACACAATTATAATGGCATCAGGATATAATGTAGATGTTTCACATCTTACTACTATAACAAAGAACCTCTGCAGGTTCAACACAGGTTCTCTGCAACTTTAACATCAGGACGCACAAATGGGTCATTATTGACCGGTTTCTAAAAACAGTTTCTACAATTATTCACATGTTTTTTTGTATTAGTTTTTATTTTTTTTAAATCTAACTTCTAATTACAAATTATCAGCAATTAGTGACGTACTTTGTAGGGTTATAGTATAAAAGATAGACAGTAAAAAGGTTGATAATGTCTAGATAGACACCAGATGTTAGACAGGCAATAGATTGACAGGGACAAAAAGTCGACAGGGACAAAATGTCGGCATGGAAGTAGGTCGACGGTCAAAAAGTTTACATAAAAATTGGTTGACACACAAATGGTCGACACAGATTTTATAACCCTAATCCTCACCCTAATCCTAACCCTCCTCTTGGTGCCTAACCCTAACCCTCTCTCCTGGTGCCAAATTCTAACGTTGGGGTAGGTGCCTGACCCCAACCATCCCTTCTAGTGCCTAACCTTCCTGTGAATGTCTAACCCTCCCTCCTGGTGTCTGACCCTAAATGTCTGGTGCCTAACCCTAAAGTAAGTGCCTAACCCTAAGGTAAGTGCCTAACCCTAACCAAAAAACTTGTCGACCATTTTTGTGTCAACCATTTGACCATGTCGACCTTTACTGTGTCGACCCTTTGTCCCTGTCGACCCATTGCCTGTCTAACATCTGGTGTCTATCTAGACATTGTCAACCTTTTTATTGTCTATCTATAGTCCGGATACCACTTTGTAGACAATATGAAATTAGTTCACCACATGGGATGCATGGTGACATGGGATGCATGGTGACATGGGATGCAACCACACAGCGTTGAGCTCTGCGTGACACTTTTGCATCTCATACAATAGTGCCGCCCTCCTCTGCCCACAGGGATTAAAGTATAAATCTATCCTGCAATTAACAATTAAAACATTTTTTTTAAAGAAAATTGACAATTTTTTATGCCACTATGGAATAATAATCATTGTCCGTAAAGTGGTTAAAATATTATTTTAAAAAATTTAAATTGCCTCTCAAATTTAATATGGATCCAAAGTAAAATTTGGTTTAGTGTAAAGGCAAAATATAAATGCTTGATTGTCATGAAAAAACTAGATACATTGTTTATATGAAGCATACAAAGTTATGTAGATTTTAGAATTTGTGCTAAAGTGGCAGGGTAGTACATTCATTTGGTGAGTAATTTATGTTTTTATCTACTTCATAAGCTGCATACACACACAACGATTTTGTTACCAACGATTTTATGAACGATTTTCTGTCAGATTATCTTTCAGATTTTTTAAAGTGTAATGAACGATTTTTATAAACTACAAACGATTTTTGCATATTCCCTTAATGAAAATCGTTCAGTTGACAAGTCTGACTGAACTACAAACGTGAACGCGCATGAACGATAATCGTTCATCATTTGAGTCAGAAAGTGAACGATTTTGTTAAACGATATCGTTTAACGATAATCATTAAAAAAATCGTTGTGTGTTTATGCAGCTATACAATACAATTATTTGAAAACAAGTTAAAAAGTTTTTAATGTCCTGTAGACAGCAAAAATTTAACACAGTCTACAAGAGACAAAGGGCCTGATTCAGACCCACTCGCGAGCGGCTGTCCGCTCGCAAGTGGGTCGATGGTGTGCACTGCGCATGCGCACGACGGCGGGAGCTCCGTCGTGCGCATGCGCCAGACGCGACGACCGAAGGACTTCCTTCGCTCGTTGTGTCTGATCAAAGGGGGCGTGCTGTCGATGTTGATTGACAGCACGCCCCCTTTGGTGGGCGTGCCTCCCAGACGGGGGCGTTCCCAAGGGAACGCCTACCGTCAGAAGCCGGCCCACTGACATCACTAGTGATGTCAGTGGGAGTGATTTTGGCTCTGATAGAGCCAAAATCACTCCGGGCCTTGCGGTTGAGAAACTCAACCGCAGGCTCCGGCTCGCAGTGGCGATGGTCGCGATGGTCAAGACCATCGCGGCCATCAACCTGCACGCTCGTATAGGCTGTGGGTGGTGACCCACAGCTATACGAGCGTCCAGGAGGACGCTCCATAATTATGGAGGACGGCCCTCATTCAGAGCGTGCGCTCTGCTCAGAGCGTACAGCTCTGAATGAGGGCCAAAATGGATAAACATTGTTCTTTCCTTCACTAACCAAACCGTATGCACAGGTGAAAGACACACAAAACACATTTATTACAAAACAAACTTACCAGTGGGGCCCAATAGGTGTACAAGTAGCCTATTTTCAGAGCAGGTACAAACTGAGAACAAGCAACTACCAGGAAATACAGATTCAAGAAGAATTTGAACTGTTGATACAAAACCTTTAAAAGAAGAAAAGAAAACAAAATCAGGGGTACTGTAACTTCTTATTAATTGTCATTTATATTTTAAATTGCACAATTTTTATTGAAATTTTTAAAGACTTACTTACAGACAGAGATTACAGAATAAAGCCTAAAATTATTATGGTAGACATGAAAAGTCGCATAAAGCAATGTGAAGACCAAATTAAAAAACAGATCATAGCATATGTAACAACAATAAATAGCATGATATTCATAGCAAGGATATACAAAAGCCCCACAACATATAAGGAAGAACTGACGAGAACCCAAAAGGGCTATATGGTTCCACATGGCATGAAGCTGAAATAAATGTGGGGCATAAGTGACACATACCAAAATAATGAATAGTTGACATAAGTATCCTGCCATCATGGAACCATTATAAAATGACCAAATAAAGGGACAAAATACATGGCAATATAAAAAAAATTATCCACCACACTGTGAAAACACACCCAAATTACCCCCCCCCCCCCATAGCCACCCACCCTGTAGAACCTAAACCCAGCCTAGGAATACTTGGATCCCAAAATAATCCCCCCCCCCCCACCACCACAAAAAAAAAACTAACTACACTACTCCCAACAGGGGGATACATTGCATAAATGACAGGGACGACTATAAAAATGACCATAAGCTGTGTATAACAGGCCTCCTCACAAAATATTGGATTCTACATAAACAAAGATGGTAGATTAATAGACAGATCTAATACAAAAATGAGCAAATACTACAAGGATAAATGGAGGAGCAAAACTTATCTTTAACCATAGGATTCAATGTTCCTCAGACCAAGGACAAAAGTACCCAGCCCGGCATTCAGGATGAAGGCCCAGATTTCTTCATAATTAGATGTTAATATAACCACTTCTCACCCCAAATAAATTGTAGTGGGGTTAGCCTATGCGCAGGAGCTTTGCTTTCCATGTAGAATTGGGGACAGGCAGCCTGGCGGCCAATCAGATTAGCTGCCATGCATATGTCTTTGCATAGAAGTGGCCACAGAGCTCTCTTGACTTGATAATGTAATCATTATATCAAAAGATTGCCATTAATTGCTTTCCTGCTCACTGCTCTAATTCTAATCTGACTAACGGAGTTTCTAGCCCAGGCAAGTATGTTTTTTTGTTTTTGTATGAATCTCCACACTTCATTATTAAAGTTATGATACATTGCATTATGAAATAAGCCAAAATGTTCAGACAATGAATTTACAATGTTTTTAGTTAAAACAAATGTATACGAATTAGAGAGAGATTTTTTTTGTATAACATTTTCATTCCTGAAGCTGCATACACACACAACGATTTTTTTAATGAACGATTTTAGTAAACGATTTTTTCCCTTGAAAAAATTTACTAAAATCGTTTACTAAAGTTGTTCATTTACTAAATGTCATGAACGATTTTTATGAACTACAAACGATTTTTGCATATTCCCTTAATGAAAATCGTTGAGTTGACAAGTCTGACTGAACTACAAACTACAAACTACAAACTACAAACGTGAACGCGCATGAACGATAATCGTTCATCGTTTGACTCAGAAAGTGAACGATTTTTGCAAACAATTATCGTTAAACGATATCGTTTAACGATAATCATTAAAAAAATCGTTGTGTGTGTATGCAGCTTTAGTCAGAACCAGACTAGGACTTTAAAACAAGCTTATTCATTCAAAGTACACAAACCCACATTTATTTGCATGTACAGTATGAAGCAAAAAATCTTCCTAAATCTATAACAAGGAGTGCAATTATTCAGTATTGCATCTGTCTGATGATACCACTACTGACATTACAGTGGGAGCCAAAAGGAGAGAGTACAGTGGCAGTGCAGGAGGATGTGTTGATATGGGGTTGTGATGGTGTTGCTGCAGCAGGAAGAGAATGTGTTGCTACATTCTATGGCAAAACCCCCGCTGGTATTGTATCCTGCACACATTTCTGTCTCCATAGGGACCTTTTAACAATGCTGCAAGGCCACTAGTAGGTATTTTACATGATTAAACAAGTACAGTATAGTTTTATTGTGGTCCCTTCAAGGAGTGTAATCTCCTAATGATGCCCTCAGGGTAGAAAAGGTTGTGCCCCCCCTGGTCTTAACCATGCTTACTTTATTCATTGCTACTATGGTTCAACTCTAGCAGGAAGTCCCAAGCAATGCGTTGAGGCATGAAATGCAGGGGTTTGATCATAATGTTAAGTGGATGGGGAAATATTGTGATAAATCCAAATACAAACAGTACACAGTAAAGGTATTTGTATACAGTAAAATTATGGTGTGTGGAATTGCCAAGATGTGAAGTAGAAGCAAACAGCGATGCTAGTAGTCTACATGAATTGGTGAAAAGGGAATTACAATGGAATATAAGTAACTACACAAACTTCAAAATAATTGCAGTTACCATTTTATTGTCTACAAATATTCTTGATTTTTTTTCTCACAGTCTTTTACTTATTAGAACCGTCACACAGTGTTCATTCCTCATAGCACGGTCTAGGACAAAGCAACAAGAACTAGAGAAGCATGATACCCATAATAGCACATGAATCCACTACACTCAACCCAGTGCTCTATGGTAACCACAAACTAAGGGCCTGATTCATTACGGATCTCTATTGTGATCGCAGCTGCGATGACGCACGCAGACCCGCTGCGAAAATTGCAAAGCTGTCGCAGGCCAACATAAAGACTTCCACTTCCCCTTACACACATCCGTAATACCTTGCAAGTCTACGAAAACATCGGTAACATCAAGTAACATTACTCAGAAATTGCTAAACTTCCTGTATGCAGTGAGAGCTCAAGCTGTGTATTCCATCACAGTGGCTAATTTGTGCATGCCCGTTACTGCATTCAAAAGGACAGGCACGTCTGCGTTTCTCCGATACCCCCCATCAACACCCCCAAACACTCACTTCCTGTCAATCACTCTGCGATGGGTCTGCGTGGTCTCTGCGCACTGCGATGCATAGAGAAAAATAGTATGCATTGTACTCAGATCTTGACACATTTTGCATTATGACTCCTACAGAGGTCCTGTCAGGACATAGAGTCTTGTGGGCAATATCGCCGCCACGCCTTTAGCCCCCACCGCTGTCTCCAGTGTGCCCCAAGCCTCCATGCCAGCACCCCACAATCTTTCCCACCATCTCTGTGCCCTGGGCACCGCCATGACATTTGCGATCAGCTGACCTCAGTCTGCACATCTGCTGCACCAACTACAGTGCAGCAGGGGGGATAAAATTCATAAAAGCACACAAGGAAGCACTATAAGAATAATCACATGTTCATTTAATAAAGCATAAAAAGCAAACATTATACCATAAATACAGTATTAAGACCACTCAATGTGGCTAAGAAGTAAATAATAAATAGGAAAAAATTAGTCCTGCTTATTAGTTACTGTCCACTCCGGCATAGAACTCCGGTACTGAAAACCATTCCACTTTTGAATGGGACGAAGACAAGTACTCCAAATAGTGTAATTCACTTTTATATAGGACAATGATGAATATTCCTATAATGGACAACACGATAGTCAGTAAGCCCAGAATGTTGGCATTATACTCAACCTCCCCACCATATAATCACCTTACCGTTAGTGTAGATCTCAACTCCCAGTAGCACTCTCGAAGTAGCCGTGGCATGAGGATAGTACCACAGCGAATTACGCTGCCCGTATGATGTAAAGGGCATCCACATGATAAAATGATGGAGTGATGTGTGTAGGAACAACACGTCATCGGCCGTTTTTTTGGGGAGGGAGATGCACCTCAGATTGAAGGGAGGTGTATACTTAAGTCCACAGTGTCCCACTCAATCACAGTCAGTCGTCGGAGTATCAAGCAGCAGTGTACAGACCTGCAGAGAGCCCCTTAACGTGTTTCTCCGTTATGGCCAAGTAACGGGTTCATCAGGAGGGATAGAAGGCTGTGCAGTGCTCCCAGCGAGAGCAACGTTGCCTTAACAGCTCCGTCCATGGGCTCCAGACTCCTGTGTATAAATCTTGATCCAGAAGCTCTGGTTCTCTGTGTTGGTGTTCCACAGATTCCCATCTGCTCCATTACACTGCTAGTGTAACCTGTGCTTTGCTCCAGCAGTCTGCAGCTATTCCAACGGTATGCAGTTGGGATGCCGACGGTCGGCATTTCGACTGCATATCCCAGCAGGGTACTAATGACAGGTGTCAAAATCCCGACGCCTGTCATTAGACCTATGCTGGGAGCCCGACGCCTGGCATACTGAACGAAGGTAAGCCAGGCGCCGGGCGTGGACAGCCGCGGTGGGGAGGGTTAGGTTTCAGGGCTCCCGGGGGACTTAGGGTTAGGCACCCCCCAGAGGGTTAAGGTTGGGGAAGGGGGGGTTAGCGTTAGGCACCCCCGGGGGGAAGTTAGGGTTAGGCACACCTCGGGAGTCTTAGGTTTAGGGTGCAGGGAAGGGGGTGTAAGGCTTAGGCACTTACAGGGGGGGTTAGGGTAAGGCACTAGGGGTGGGGGAAAGGTTAGGCACCACTAAAGGAGGCTTAAGGTTAGGGGGGGAGAGGGTTAGCAATAATTAAAATACTTACCTTCGGGATTTTCATGGCTGCTGGTCTTCCGCTGTTGGGATTTGAACCATCAGACATAGGTCTGGCGGTCATTCATACCAATCCATTCCAACATACTCTTCATTTAATGTTCACTGCTGGCTTCCTTTGGATTCAAACTTGATTCCATTCGGTTCCAGTCTGGCCAAGAACAAAGTCAGTCCCAGTCTGACTCAGACTCCATTCCAGTCGGTTTCAGTCCGGCCAAAGTGTAAAATCAGTTCCAGCCTGACTCCTTATTCGTGCCAGCCGATCCCAGTCCGTTCCAATGTGCAAAGTCAGTTCCAGCCAGACTCATCTTTGTTCCAGCCGGTCCCAGTCCGTTCCCAGTGCCTAGTTTGTACCAGTCTGACTCCAGCTTCTAGTGCCTGCTCCAAATCTGTTCACACATTATCTCAAGTTCAGTATCCAGTCCTTCCTAGCATTCCCTCATGCGCAAGACCTACATTCGCCCACCAAGTTTCCTGCACATAATTCCTTCCACTGAACAACCAGCATTAAGCTGGCTACACATCTAAAGATTATCTGTCCAACCAGCCAACTAGTTGATTGGTTGGAATGAAAATCTGGTAAGGTATGAAAGCAAATGACAATCAGCAATTTGCTCCCAAACGCCAGAAAATGGACAAAAACTGTTGTTTGAACAAATTGTTTAGATCAAACATTTAACAAACTTGTCTGATGACCATTTTCATCTATTTTCTGGCATTTAGGAGCAAATTGCTGATCATCATTTACTCCCATACGTTACCAGATTTTCATTCCAACCAACCAACTAGTTGGCTGATTGGACAGATAATCTTTAGATGTGTGGCCAGCTTTACTCTCAGGTTCACAAGAATCTCCTGATGTGACAGGTCCCCATACACTATTATCGCAGTCGTGCCAAACAGCCTGTCTCAGCGTGCCAGGTCCTGTGCGACTCGGCTTGAGCGCAGCATCTTTTTTGCGTTTCGGCTCTAATATGCTTAGACACAATGCGATGCAACAAAACTACTTAACGAGACTGCACTGATTCATTTGATATGCGATACTTGTACATCTGTGTGCAAATGAGTCTGAACTGGTATACAAAGGACTACGTTGCAGAGACGCAGCTTTTTTCACACCAAGTTCTGTTGACCTGTGAATTTGTACATATTTAAAACAAATTCCGGTCTAGTTAAAATCACAGCCCAGCATCTCTGGTACAGATTGAGTGTTTTTTGCTGCATCTGCAGTGTAAATACGGTGCAAGTTTAAAAAGTCTCCAAGCTACACCTCTCGGCACAGCTCACTCGCGCCAGGTGTCTCGCTTGATGTATAAGAACACATCTGTACATGAAAGAGAATGCCAAGTACAGTAAGGTTGTGTTCACGTTATTGCAACTTAAGAATACCTAGGCACCAATAAAACTGTTAGGAGGAGTATCTTTTGCAAGTGCTGGAGGACTTGTTTTATGAGACGCAACAGCCTCATCGATAACCTAAATGTGGTCAACAAGAATGACTATGAGGTCATTGTTATACAGGGTGGATGTCAATAATAAGAAAAAACAAATATTACTTAGGGTTCTATGTACTAAGCCTGGGAGAGAGATCAAGTGGATGGTAAAAAAGTTCCAACCAATCAGCTCCTGTTATTTTTCAAACACCGCTTGTAAAAGTACCGTCCACTTTATCTCTCTCCAAGGCTCAGTACATAGACCCCTTAGTTTCAGTGCATTTTGGGAATTCCTAAAAGTGGTCCATGATATGTATTTCATTGCATAGTGGAGGAAGTTCTTAAAATTATCTCTGAATACTATACTAGACCCAAAATGGAGGTATAGACTACATGCTTACTATAAGAATGGACTGAATAATTTAAATACTGTTAAATATTTAAATTACATGTTATAGCAATCTCTAGACAATCATAGCATCCAATATGCAAACCTAATAAAACATTTTCACAGAAATTCAATCTGTTTAGATAGCACAAATGGTCTTTCTAAATTGAAAAATGTACAGAAATTATACAGTTAAAGCTGCCTCCCTTCCTCAGTCCTCTGGCAAAATCTAAGGCTGTTAAGTATCTAAAGATTTAAAGGAGAATATAAACATTGTTATGTCTACTTATAAGAGAAGTACTGTAGGATGTTGGTAGTGTTCAATGCGGATTATATAGTACTGCCTAAATTTGAACCTGCTAAATTAATAGCATTAACTAATTGGTTAATTCAAAAAGAAAACAGGTGTGATTTTGAAACAACAATTCTGAAAGCAGATACTAAATCAACTTTACCTAAAATGAATACCACATTGGTTAATCCACTGGGTGCAACTACAGACATGAGAGAGAGAGACATGAGGCATAAGACAATACTGTCTATGTGTATTGCTCTTGACAAGAAACTATTATACCGATATAAGATATAGGGCCTGATTCAGAGCCACTCGTAAGCGGGCGCTCGTTCGCTCCGAGCGATATTTGCCCAACTGCGCATGCGTACGGATCGTTATACGCATGCGCGAACCAGTCAGTGCGGCCGAAATTCATGTGCTCGCAAAATAGCGAATGCCTGATAATTTGAGTGACAGAATGAGGCGTATGTGGGTGGTAACAGGGGAAGGTGCTTGAAAACGGGGAGTGGAGATCCGAACGCAGGCGTGCTTAAAAGGTCAAAACGGGCGTTTTATGGGTGTGCATAATTAAAACAGCAGCGTCATTGACCACGTCACTGGGTTATTTAATAGCCAGAACTGCTCGCAAAATTGTGGTAGCAAAAACCAACCACAAGAATAGCGAGCAGTTCATACCCTGGTCGATGTACTCGATTAATCTAATAAATAGCGGACATGACGTAGGATGCGAGCGGCCAGGGGGCGTAGTTTCCCAAAAAACGACCGCAAGTTTTGTTCGCTCGTTCAGACCTAGAGGCGTGAACAGACCGCAAACAGCGAACGGTTCATTTGAATAGCCACCCCTATTTTCAGGACGAGCGAGCGCTAATTGCGTCCGGCTCTGAATCAGGCCCATAGCTTTTATTATTTCTTGTTAAGAATTTGCATACAGCAAAAAAAAAAAAAAAAAAAGATGGCTCAAAAGGTAGAACATTTTAATAAAATGATTAAATGGCTGTATATCATTTGTTCTTAAACATTTACCAACAATTGACACAAAGCCATTAAAGCATTTTATTAAAATGTACTACCTTAGGAGCACTCTATCTTTTATTTTTTTTTTTTAGTATTCAAATTCTTAAGAAGAATAATAAAAGTTATATATTATGTCTGTATATAACTTTCTTGTCCAGGGCATTATACAAATAGAATCTTGTCTTAACTTCATGTGACCTAAGGTTTCATAAATGCACTAAAAGCAAGCACCCAAAGAGGGGGGGGATTAAATTCTTCGTGATGTGTGGTCACGGTATTTGGTTGTGTACATACCCGAGAATTACGGTAGTCCGACATGGCTAACTTTCCTGTCCATGTTTATGGGGTGTAAGAAAAAAATAGTTAGACAGGAGTTCTTAAGGTGCCTGTGTTCTGACCATCCTTATGTGAATTGTCCCCAATTGTTTAAGAGAAAATCATGTAAATGGACATCTACTGTACACAGAAGCTAACAAATTTTCACTTTGCATAATTTTCAACAGTGCCTGCTTACTACAATGGGATGCAGTCACTATCCCAGCGCCTTAATCCCGACTCCTGTCAGAGGATAGGGTTAAGCACTAGGGGGAGGGTTAGGGTTAGTCACTAGGGTGGGGGGGTCAGGTTTAGGCACTGGGGAGGGAGGGTTAGGGATAGGGGTAAGGAGAGGGTTAGGATACTGACCGACAGGTGTCGATATCCTAACCCTGATGGGATGCTGGCTTCGGGGTTTTGACTGCCTGGATCCCGAGCGCCGGCATCCTGTACCCAACCCTATTACAATATAGGGTCTGATTCTAAATCGGATATAGCGGAATCCATGTGTTCATCTTTTGGCGGCCACATGTCTGCAACTTTATGCAGATTGCGCTACAAGCCCTTCTATGGTGTACAAGCGTGCGTCTGAATGTGTAAGGGCTGAGACGCTCACTTTGAGTGTTTTTAGATGCACAAATACCATGTGATAACCATCAGTCGCACCATCGAAACTTGCACCAGCTCCATGAACTATTGTGCGTTTGTATATATAACCACTACAGCGACACACCCACCGCACCCCATAACACACCCAAAAGATGAACCATCTCTGTGCTTCCGCTTAGCCACCTCCCTGTCGCCGCCCATTAACACCCAAAACACTTTCAAGACATTTCCAGGACTGTGCTTCTCCTATGCGTCTCAATCGCAACTGCGTGCACAGGCTCTGCGCGACTTAAACACATCGTCAGAAGAAATAAATCACTCAACTGCGTCCAACATTGGCAGTGCACCAGACTCAGAATCATCCCCATAGTAGTGTTCTAGGGAGCACTCATTGAGTAAATAGTAATATGCTCTAAGGAGGGTTTGCACAAATACTCTTAACACCTATAGATTGTAAGCTTGCAAGCAGGGTCCTCTTACCTCTTTGTTGTCTGTTATTACCCAGTCTTGTTTTACTACTATTTTATTCCCAATTGTAAAGCACAATGGAATATGCTGGAGCTATACAAGTTACTTCTAATAAAATAATAGTAAGCGCAAGGTTTTAATCATGCGTTAAGTGGTTTTTTAAATGTCTGTGTACTACTTCACAAATACAAGCAAAATTGACATTTCTAAACAAAGTTAATTACAAAGTTCTATTAAATAGGATATACAGATGGGTCCTCATACATCTAGCCTCCTGGCGCATTAAACAGCCTTCTAGTCACGCCATGCCGTGGCATGACTCGATAGTGCCAAGCTTATTTTTGCGACTTTTTACCTTCAAATGTGTCTTATTCGCACAACGATGCGACTAGATAGCACAGGCAGCTTCTGCTGATTAAAATGATATGCAGCTTGCTGTACAAATAAGATGCATTTGAAGGTAAAAAAACACACAAAAAGACGCTCGGCGTTACCAAGTCACATGGAGTGTTATGTGTGGCGACACTTTAAGCGCTTGGAGGATAGATGTATGTGGACACATTTGTACAGCATATTTATGTTGCATTTTTTGTGACACATTTTCTTAAAATCCTAAGCTGTATTATATATAACATTTGATGAGGCTCCAACATCTACTTTTATTAGTCAGCTGGTAATCACAATCAATCTGCACTGCACACTTAATTTTCTGTTAATACGCTGAAAACTGCTGCACACAATCCTCCTCAAGTTTAACATTAACCAGGGCATATTCAATTGCCTGCAGAATTTTAGCTGCAAAATGAGTGTTATGGTAAGAAATTACCTTTGTTAACTCTCTCTCTTCGAAGTTCATAGGGTCCACAGGGAGACATTGGGGGGGGGGGGGGGGGGGAGTGTGGTGTAGGTGATGGCTTGGAGATCCGGGCACCACGCAGTTCATTTTCAACTCCCAGGATGCACCGGGCCACTCTCCCTATACCCAGCCCCTGAGCCAGAGGCACCTCAGTTCGTAACAAGCCAAAGGCCGGAGGAGGATAAAAGAGAGAAGGAAGTCTGGAACACACAAGAATCATATTCTCACATAGAAGGAGACGGAAATCCGGTGACCAGAGCGAAGCCCATCTGAAGCCAGGTGCGTCAGGGTGGGTGCCCTGTGGACCCTATGGACTTCGAAGAAAGAGAGTTAACAAAGGTAAGTTCTTACCAGAACTCTAATTTTCTTCTTCAGGGTCCATAGGATCCACAGGGAGACCTTGGGGATGTCCTAAAGTAGTCCTTTTAAGGGCGGGAACGCTCCTGAGCTGAGAGGAGAATCCGGCGCCCAAGGGAAGCAACCTGAGAGGCAAAGGTATCGAAGGCATAAAACATTAGAAAGGTCTGGACAGAAGACCATGTGGCCACCTTACAAAGCTGAACAGCCGAGGCGCTACAGCGAGCTGCCCACGTGATACCCATAGACCGAGTAGAATGATCATTAACAGAAGGCGGAACAGGAAGGCCCTCCTGAGTGTAAGCCTCAGATATCGTCATACGAAGCCATCTAGCCAATGTCTGTTTACTGGCTGGCCATCCCTTCTTGTGAAATCCATAGAGTACAAACAAGGAGTCTGATTTCTGAAAGGCTAAAATTCTTTATTTACTGCGCATAGTGGTATAAAGTAATCCTATTCACAGGAGGCTTGTATATATTTACACAAAGTAAATTTTAACCACAAACATCTAGATAATATATAAAAAATATTTTACATTTAAATCACAATCAGTAAAGTAGGAAACAATGTTAACCCTATTATAACAAAATAACCAGGGGCACCGGCTGAGGGGGGGGCGCCGTTGCCGACAGCCATCATTAATGATCTCTGGCTCTGGTCTCCTCTTACCAGTGTCCCGCAGTCAGCCGTCATTGGCAAAGGATCCCTGGTCTCGTTTTGTCTCCTATGCTCTGCTCTGTCCTCCATTGACTATTAATGTGTATCAGGCTTCTTATATGTCCCTTCATATCAGAAACATTTAAAATTAGAGAGACTAAATTTATTTATTTTTTTTACCTAATATATCTCTTCCCCCACAATACCCACAATATACCAATCACCACTCACTGGTTCCCATATGTCAATCATGCAGGAGAAGAGTGCCATATCAATCACAAGGCTCTATTCGCAAATTATCTTGCCCACAATGCATCTAGTTTGTTATTGATACCCTCTTTTCCTGTGTTATTGACATATAGAAATTAATAAACAGTGCATTGCATGTAGTGTTATAACTGAAAAAAAAAAGTATATATATATATATATATATATATATATATATATATATATATATATATATATATATATATATATATAGTCTCCCTATTTCTGCAGGCATGTAAATTCAACTACCCCGAGTGTAAGTACAGTAAATTTATGTTTCCTCAGTTTGAGGAACTTGCCATGATCCTTGTAGGTTGTGGCTATTTCCATGTTGGGGAATAGGATAAGATCCTTATGGACAGGTTTTATTCTTATGTGGGTTTTAGGAAAGGACCATTGTGGGCTGTCATCCTAGTGAGTTATAAGGTGGAGTTGTTAAATAGCATAATGCAGTATAGACAGCCGTATTTCAATATATGTAAATTACTTTACCCATAATGCATTGTTTGTTTTTGACGCAATGTTTTCAATCTTTTCCTGCGTGTTTTTTGCATAAATAAATTAATAAATAGTGGGTTGCAATAGAATAAGTTCTATAAAAGATATATATATTCTCCCTATTTCTACAGGTGTGTGAATTAACTACCCCCAGTGTGTCTTAGTTTTTTTTGTACCAGTAGAAACGGTCATTGGAAGGGGGCGCTAGTCCCTTGGTTTGCCAGGGGCTCTCGGACCCCTAGATACAATCCTGAAAATTAGAATTGGATATGGAACATTGTGTACAGAGCTATTAGATCACCATTTCTGTGTGATAGTAGTCAGTGTCCACAACTCATTAAATGCTTGCAGTTGGAAGCAAGTAACAATTTGTTGCAATTCCAATGTTCTCATATATGAACCACAGAGCAAGCCTGTAGATAAAATCCGCAGCTGTTAGTGATTGAACTGGCGTCCCAGTTACAATCCCACTGATCCTGCAGTTTGAAAAATAATAATTTCCGTAGGGAACTAGTACGGTCCACATAAAGTCTGAGGGCACGTACCACATCCAATGAGGCCTCACCTGCCAAGAGGTCTGATGATTGGAAGGCTGGGACTATAATTTCCTCATTAATGTGGAAACTATAACCAACTTTCGGAGAGAACTCAGGGCGAGTCCGAAGCACCGCCCTGTCCTGGTGAAAAATCAGAAATGGGGAGTGACAGGAGAGCGCTCCTAAATCTGATACTCTTCAAGTGGAAGCCCTGACCAGAAGAAAAAGAGTCTGTCATCCACTTGAGGTCCACCGATTCCAAGGGTTCAAATGGAGGGCCCTGGAGTGCCTGAAGAAACACAGCGAAATCCCAAGGAGCCACCGGAGGGACAAAGGGAGGCTGAATCCGGAGGACACCCTGCACGAACATGCGAATATCTGGAAGAGGAGCAATCCTGCGCTTAAACCAAACTGACAAGGCAGAGACATGCAACTTCAGTGAGGTGAGGCAGAGACCAAGATCTAAACCCGCCTGGAGGAAAGCCAAAACTCTAGGTATCTGAAATACTAGAGGATCATGACCTCTAGGACGACACCACTGAAAATAGGAATGCCACACTCTGTGGTAGATCCGTGCAGAAGCTGGCTTCCGCGTCCTGAGCATAGTATTCACTACAGAGCTGGAGAAACCTTTGGACCTTAAAAGGGATGTCTCAAGAGCCACGCCGTCAAAGACAGATGACCCAGATCCTGGTAAAGGCAAGGACGCTGAGACAACAGGTCCATACGTTGAGGCAACAGGAATGGAGTCTATGGAGAGACTTTGAAAATCTAAGTACCAATGATGTCTGGGCCATGCTGAAGCCACCAGCAGGACCGTGCCTCCATCTTGCTTGAACTTCCTTAGAAATCGAGAAAGGGAGACTGGAGGAAACAGGTACGCAAACTGGAAGGTCCACTTGACTGACAGAGCGTCTACCAAGAGTGCCTCAGCATCTCTTGTCCTGGACCCGTACACAGGCAGTTTGCGGTTGTGTCTGGAGGCCATCAGGTCCACCTCTGGGAGACCCCACTTGTCCACGATGAGCTGAAACACTTCTTGGTGAAGAGACCATTCCCCGGGATGCACGTTGTGATGGCTGAGGAACTCTGCTTCCCTACTGAGCACTCCTGGTATGAACACTGCCGATATGGCTGGGAGATGACCTTCCGCCCATGTCAGAATGCATGACACCTCTGTCATTGCTGCCTGACTTCGAGTACCTCCTCGATGGTTGATGTACGTTACGGTTGTGGCGTTGTCTGACTGAACTTGTACAGGTTTCCCCTGAAGTACATGTCTGGCCAGCTGGAGTGCCCTGAAAACAGCCCAAAGTTCCAATATGTTGATTGGAAGAGCCGATTTGACCGGAGTCCAGTGAAAAGAGTGCAGGCCGGTTACTGCGCCCCAACCCCGGAGACTGGCATCCGTTGTCAGGATCACCCAGTCCGGGATCCAAAAGAGGCCTCCCCTGTTGAGATGATTCATCTGCAACCACCATGATAGGGACAGGCGCACCTCTGGAGAGAGCACCATCGTCTGTGCCTTTATTCGATGGGATAATCCGGCCCACCTGGAGAGGATCAGTCTCTACAGAGGCCTGGAATTAAACTGAGCATATTCCACCATGTCGAATGTCAACACCATTGACCCCAGAACTTGCATCACTGAGTGGATTGACACCCGGCGATTGTGGAGACATCTGCATACTCGCATCTGTAAACTGGAGATCTTGTCTGCAGTCAGAAGGATTCTCTGCTGCTGAGAATCCAACAGGGCTCCCAGATAGAGCATCCTCTGGGAAGGCATCAGGGACGACTTCTTCCAATTGATTAACCATCCTTGTGTCTGAAGAACACAAATCATTAGCTGCAGATGGTGTTGGAGTACCTCTGGAGATCCTGCTAACAACAGGAGGTCGTCCAGGTATGGCAGCATTCGGACACCCTGTCCCCACAGATGGGACGCCATGATAGCCATAACTTTGGTAAACACCCGAGGTGCAGTAGACAGGCCAAAAGGCAGAGCCTGAAACTGGAAATGTTACTGCTGTATAGCAAACCAGAGATAACGCTGGTGAGAGGAAGCAATCGGTACATGTAGGTACGCATCCTGAAAGTCAAGCGATACCATAAAATCCCCAGGTTCCAGTATGATGGAGCGTGGGGTTTCCATCCTGAACCGAGGTACCCTGAGGAATATGTTCAGGGATTTGAGATTGATGATAGGCCGATGGGATCCGTACGGCTTCTAAACCAGAAAGAGAGTAGAGTAATAACCTGTCCACCTCGGGACTGGTACTATGACCCCTGCTTGGAGCATCTCTAATGTTACCAACCAGTGTTACCTGATTTCTGGAAACATCGGTAGGGAATGAGTCCTCAAAGGAATCAGCCCACTGCTCCATAGCCTTGGCCACCCATGAGATAGCCATGGACGGCCTGGCCGCTGCCCCTGAAAAAGAGTAAGTCGATTTCAGGAAAACTTCCACCTTCCTATACGTAGGATCTTTTAGGGAAGAAATGGAGGGCATAGGCAATGTAGCACTCTTAATTAAGCGTGTAACATGAGAATCCACCGCAGGAGGTGATTCCCATTTAGTACAGTGTTCCTCTGGAAAAGGTTAACAGTAAGCCAGGCGTCTCTGAGACTGGTATCACTTCCCAGGCGATTGCCATGCAACCGCCATATGATCCACTAGCTGATCTGACAAAGGAAATTCCACAGAAGTAACCTTTATCTGCTTGAACAGAACATGTCTGGACTGTGGAGCTGGTTGTTCTTCTTCCTCTATGATTAAGGCAGAACGGACAGCTCGTATCAGAGCAGGATTATTAACCCTAGACCGAGTCTCCACCTCCAACAAAGGGGAGTCAGAGTCAGAGGCATCCACAATCCCTCCGTCATCAGATGACATCTCAGACTCACTACGTAGTGTGGATTGTGATGACGGCCTATGACGCTTATTAGGCTTAAGGGGTTTTTCACCCTGCAACATGACCTGGAGCGCAGCGGAGGTGGCCGCAAGGCTCTGCACTGAGGTGGAGAGAGTATCTACCCATGGTGGAGGCATAGGAGGTACATGCATGGCTGTAACCTGTTGAGGCAATCCCTCTGAGAGAATAACAGACTGCTGTGGGAACCCCATAGCGGGGAAAACAGCTGGTACCGCCAAACGGCCCGCAATGGACATCAGGATCTGAGCGAAGGAAGCCCAAGGGGGCTCCTGCATGGTGACCCGAGACATTAGAAGGACCTGGAGGATTATAACACTTCACGCATAATCCATCCTGTACCATCTCCCCCTCACTTAAACCTGCAGAACAGGACCTGCAGAAATGTGTACATTATTATTATTTTCAGACATAGTAGCAGAGAAATAAGCACACAATATGGCACTGAGTATAATGCAACCCCTGAGTTTATCTGATACCAGAAGGAAGACAATATATAGCTCCTGAATGGGGCTATAGGAAAGCTGCAGGAACACAGGCTCAAGTATGGCACAGTGCAATACACACAGTATGCGACAAACCACACAAATATGTTATATTAATAAATGTGAGGTATCAGAAACACTCTGACAACACTTTGTACTGTTAGGGCATTAAGAAAAAAGAAAAGGTATAGTAATATGCTGACAGTATGAGTAGAGAGACACAGACAGACAGCGCTAGCACAAGTCACATACAATGCAGAAATAAACTGCACAATGGCACTACAAGTCAACTACGCAGACTCAGTGTCTGGTAGGCTATAGTGGTGCATACGCTGACCAGGGGGTGAGGTATGTAGGGGGACTGGACTCCGCTACGTCCTGAGAGAGCTGCGACCTGCCACTGAAAAAAATGGTCGCTGGAGAACTCAAAGGGGGTGTGTCCAGAGGAGGAGAGCAGCTCAGGGAAGCCAGACCTCCTAGGAAAGGCACGCTGAGCTGAGGGGAGGAGCCGCTAAAACAGGGAAGCTGCCTCCCCTGCCTAGTTATTAACCCCCGGGACGCCGATTCCCGCACCGTTTATGTCCCTGGTGGTCTACTGGAGCGCGATGGCTGGAGCCTGCGTCCACCCCAAGGACCTCCAGTCTATCCCCTGAGACCGGAGGTATCGACTGTGACCCGACTTATCTTATCCAGTATCAGCATGGGAGCCTGTGCTAGCGTGACCTCCAGCCACCCTCCGAGAGCCCCAGATTAGTACAGGGGTCGCGGCCCGGAGGGGTGGTGGAGTGACAGCGCAGACGTCCTACAGACTGTCTGTCTCTGTGTACTCAAGACAGATAGGAAAAACTAAAAAAATCAAAAGTTTAAGGGCTTCTCCTGCGTTACAGTGACCCGACTCCGGCCGGGCATCAACAAGAAGTGAGGTGCCTCTGGATCAGGGGCGGGGTATAGGGAAAGATGCTCGGTTCATCCTGGGAGTTGAAAATTAACTGTGTAGTGCCCGGATGTCCAAGCTATCACCTACACCTACACCCCCCCAAGGTGTCCCTGTGGAGCCCATGGACCCTGAAGAAGAAAAAGTTACGCGGGCATTGCAATTAATTTTGAATTACCGCTGGTATGCTCACTCCTGATACCGGTAGTATTCAATTAAAAAAAAAAATGCTTCCAAAGTTTTTTTGCAGCCAAAAATCTGTGGGGGAGATGCAGCCACTTACAAGCGCCGACTGACATGGGGGTCTCACACACACACACGGGACACACCTGACAGACAAACCACACATGGGACAAACAAAGTTACAGGAAATCTCACACACACAGGGGACACACACTGTGACAGGGATTTGACATACCCAGGGGGGACACATTGTGACAGAGGATCTCACACACACACACACACACACACACACACACACACACAGGGGGGTCTCGCACACAGTACTGATGGAGTCTCTCGCACCCACTAAATTGGACCTGCTCAGAAGGTGCTCATAGAAAAAATGAGTGCCACGTGAAAAAATTATAATCACGCACCCAAATGAATACCAAAAATCTCTCACCTGTGGAAAAAACGCTCACAAAAGATCATATTGTCACAATTGGTGTCTGCGAGGTACCTGTCTCAGGTGGTGATCGGGTTTCAACGGAGGCCGGCATGACTGGAATCACAGATAATGTAGATAGCTCTATTTATAAGACTTGTGTAGCAGTGAAAACTGCCTTTGATGATAAATGACAGGAACTGGAGGGACCGGCAGGAAGACTTGTTGAATTGAACTGATGAACTAAGAACTTGACTCTGGACTGGAACAACGTGGACTGAACTGATAAGCTTGGAACTGGACTGGACTGGAATGTGACAATGGCTGAAGGGAAGTCAGGTAATGCTGAGATGAGGGCTAAACAGGGTAATCTGGAAATGCTGTGACAAGGTGGGAACTCAGGTGCAGGCTGGATAGGATAATTGGGAATAACAGGTTTCAGGAAGGAATGGGTAAGTTTGGGAATTTTAGGTTCAGGGAGGGAGTAGGTAGGTAAAAGGGGCAGGAGTTGATCCACAGCAGGAAGCAAGGCAGGGTGACACGATGCAGGTTTACAGAGTGCCAGGGACCAACCAGGAGTAGGACTAGCAGCAGAGCACAGGCCAGGTATTGCTGTAACAGGACGTCTGGATGCCAGGTATTACAGTAGCAGGTTTTCGGGATGCACCAGGGGTTGCTGTCAGCAGGCTTACTGGATTGCCAGGTTTGGCTGTAACAGGTTTTCTGGAAGCACCGGGGGTTGCTGCCAGCAGATTTACTGGATTGCCAGGTACAGCTGAAACAGGTTTTCTGGATAGCGCCAGGGATTGCTGTAGCAGGTTTCAGGGATATACTAGAACACAGAAACAGCATGAACCATACACCACGGGAAGACGAGATGTTCAGGCCCAGAATGCTATCAGGAGAGGATATATATACCATGGGTCTGGCAGCAATTGGTGGATATGGACAGGTGGTCTGGTAGTAGCATTCTGAGTGGTGGAAGGCACAACATGCAGAGGGAGTATTCATCTCTGCAGCTCTGAGAATCAGAACCACACCTGTGATTCCAATCAGGGCTAGCAGTGCTCACAGACAGAGGAGAGGCCAGGTGCAATAATCAGAGCAAATCCTCCAGGCAAATTACACACACAGATCCATGGGGGAGCTGACAGGGGTAAGTCCCAAGGCAAAAAGGTGACAACTAGACAGGGTCGTGACAGTACCCCCCTCTTTATGGGTGGACTCCGGACACCAAAACAAAAACTTTCTTCAGACATCTTCCCAATTCTCAATTTCTTAGGATACTTGGAGTGGAAAGTCTACAAAGGAGATAGTTCAAGACCTTCGCCGATTCTTCTTTTTGCTGCGAGAACGTTTTGTGCCAACCAACGGACCAGGAATCTTTGGTAACTCCTGTGGAAATATGTGGCTGGGAAGGACAGGATCAGAATTTTGGGAGGAACAGTAGCAGAAAGGGGACAAGGAAGTGTGTGCACAAGTCATGTTCTGGGTTACAGATTCAAAAGTGCTGCTCTCTTAGGATGCCTGGAATTCGGCACGCTGGCCCTTGAAAACATGACCTTGTTCGGATTTCAGAGGAGTGGAGGACGAATTCTTGGTAGCACAAACAGAGTGCTTGGACAATATTTTGGAACTGAGAACTTCGCTAGAATTTTGGTTTACAGGGTAAGGACCAAATTCTTTGACAACAGCTTCACTGAAAGTCTTTATATTTTGAAGCATTGGATCTTTGGAATTGTAAATAGGGGCAACCCAGTCACAAGCTTTACCTTGAAAAGATGAGATAACAAACTCTACAATATTAGTAGACTTGACTCCACATGGCAGAGAAGAATTCATCATACCGAAGAATTGTTTCAATAAAGCATAGTATTGAGATAAGTCCCCATCAAAATAAATGCATGGTGAAGTATCTGACGAATCCTGTGTGTTCAAGGATTGTGGAGCACTTTCAGGTGCAGGGCTGGAAGAGACTTGAGGATGCTCCAATTTATGAGGAGTCAAAACAACAGAAGCTGACAGATGTTCGGTTGTCGAACCAACTGATGGGACTGGAAGGGGTCCAGAGGAGCTAGAGACAGTAGCATCAACAATCAAAGCTGAGAACAGACTACAGAGATTGTCATCTTCTGGAACAATATATGCAGGAGACGGTGAACAGGAACCATAATCAGATTTTGTAGTACAAGACACTTCTCCCTGATAACAGGAACTTGAAACCTCCTCCTGGGGCGCGAGACTTGAGAACCCCTCCTGGGGCACGAGACTTGAGAACCCCTCCTGGGGCACGAGACTTGAGAACCCCTCCTGGGGCACGAGACTTGAGAACCCCTCCTGGGGCACGAGACTTGAGAACCCCTCCTGGGGCGCGAGACCCCCTCCTGGGGCGCGAGACTTGAGAACCCCTCCTGGGACGCGAGACTTGAGAACCCCTCCTGGGGCGCGAGACTTGAGAACCCCTTCCTGGGGCGCGAGACTTGAAATCCCTTCCTGGGGTAAGAGACCTTAGACCCCCTCCTGGGGTACCAGACTTGAGATCCGGGCTGGGGCCGGAACGGGCAGAATCCGGGCTGGGGCCGGAACGGGCAGAATCCGGGCTGGGGCCGGAACGGGCAGAATCCGGGCTGGGGCCGGAACGGGCAGAATCCGGGCTGGGGCCGGAACGGGCAGAATCCGGGCTGGGGCCGGAACGGGCAGAATCCGGGCTGGGGCCGGAACGGGCAGAATCCGGGCTGGGGCCGGAACGGGCACTGAGACGTTGAAACTTGGAACCACTGCTGGAGTTGCAAAGGAAACAGTCTTTAATGAAGTGGTCAGAACTCCCACAATAGAGACAGAGCTGTAAATCTTTGCGCCGCTGGCGTTCGGCCACAGAGAGCTTGGGGCGTGGGTAACTACGATGTCTGACATTACTTGGTTCGGAAGAATCCTTGTTTCTTAGGGATTCCAAGGCAGAGGTTTTAGTCGAGACAGAGGCAGCTCTAAGAAATTCAGGAATGATCTGAAAAATTTGGTGAGTAGAGCCTGAAGGAAGGTAGTTAGGGGTTCAGGTAAGGTTTGGGTAACATCTAGCCGGTTATTCAGGATTTTCAAAAGCTGTAGCACTTGATGCTGTACGGCCTCCTGTGAATCAAAGCGGGTGACCAGGTTACGGAAAGCATCTAGTCCCTTAATAGGTGCTTGATCCGCCACCATCGTTGGGCCTGAACATTCTGTCACAATTGGTGTCTGCGAGGTACCTGTCTCAGGTGGTGATCGGGTTTCAACGGAGGCCGGCATGACTGGAATCACAGATAATGTAGATAGCTCTATTTATAAGACTTGTGTAGCAGTGAAAACTGCCTTTGATGATAAATGACAGGAACTGGAGGGACCGGACTGGGACCGGCAGGAAGACTTGTTGAATTGAACTGATGAACTAAGAACTTGACTCTGGAATGGAACAACGTGGATAGAACTGATGAGCTTGGAACTTGACTCTGGACTGGAATGTGACAATGGCTGAAGGGAAGTCAGGTAATGCTGAGATGAGGGCTAAACAGGGTAATCTGGAAATGCTGTGACAAGGTGGGAACTCAGGTGCAGGCTGGATAGGATAATTGGGAATAACAGGTTTCAGGAAGGAATGGGTAGGTTTGGGAATTTTAGGTTCAGGGAGGAAGTAGGTAGGTAAAAGGGGCAGGAGTTGATCCACAGCAGGAAGCAAGGCAGGGTGACACGATGCAGGTTTACAGAGTGCCAGGGACCAACCAGGAGTAGGACTAGCAGCAGAGCACAGGCCAGGTATTGCTGTAACAGGACGTCTGGATGCCAGGTATTACAGTAGCAGGTTTTCGGGATGCACCAGGGGTTGCTGTCAGCAGGCTTACTGGATTGCCAGGTTTGGCTGTAACAGGTTTTCTGGAAGCACCGGGGGTTGCTGCCAGCAGATTTACTGGATTGCCAGGTACAGCTGAAACAGGTTTTCTGGATAGCGCCAGGGATTGCTGTAGCAGGTTTCAGGGATATACTAGAACACAGAAACAGCATGAACCATACACCACGGGAAGACGAGATGTTCAGGCCCAGAATGCTATCAGGAGAGGATAAATATACCATGGGTCTGGCAGCAATTGGTAGATATGGACAGGTGGTCTGGTAGTAGCATTCTGAGTGGTGGAAGGCACAACATGCAGAGGGAGTATTCATCTCTGCAGCTCTGAGAATCAGAACCACACCTGTGATTCCAATCAGGGCTAGCAGTGCTCACAGACAGAGGAGAGGCCAGGTGCAATAGTCAGAGCAAATCTTCCAGGCAAATTACACACACAGATCCATGGGGGAGCTGACAGGGGTAAGTCCCAAGGCAAAAAGGTGACAACTAGACAGGGTCGTGACACATAGGTTTTATAATTAAAAATACACCTGTCAACTACACACAGCGGATTTAGCAAGATATTAATAATAATTCAGTCAATCAATTCATTAGGAATTATTAATAGGACTGAGACATGACGATCCAAATGCCATCAGATAATGCAGTTCTGTAGCCTTACCGGTTTTTACAAAAAGCTGGCATTCAGATACAGCTTGAACTACACAGTTAGGGCAATTTAACCATGGTTTTGGGTCCACAATGGGTAACTGCACCACAACAAATTCAGTTTATAGTGCATTTTGCCACCCAATTTCTAAAAGTTTTGAAAGGCACCAGTTGGGAAAACACATGCTGCTTAAGTTGCTTTTTTTTTTTTTTTTATTGGCAATATGCTTTCTATAATGATTGTATTGTAGGTACAGTAATTTCGCTAAATGCAGTAAAATGTCAGCATCAAGCAACAGTGTAATTAAAGCCTATTTACTTTTTCATGTTGTTAATGCATCGGAGATATGTTAGTAATTTGAAAGCAAAAACAGATAAAGTTTGTCTGAAAAAGTTCGCTAAAGTAAAAACATTTATCTGTTACTGTAACATACAATAGTAAACAGATGTTTAAAAATTCCAACTACAAATGTAATTTAATTAAAAAACTATAACGTATGCTTTTAATCACAACAATGAATGGTTTACTGTAATCTTAATGAACTTTGTGACCTTTGGAAAATGTGTGCTGTTTAAGCAATTTGTATGCATTTAATAATTTAAACCAAAGGAGAAAACAGCGGCTTGGTTCAATAAAGATGAGAATATTTATCTGTCTTAAAGACAGTTGACATTTTCTTTCCTTGACACAAGATCAGCCTTTTAATTACACAGCCATTAGTTGTGTGAGTTTTAATAAAGGCACATATAAGATTCCAAGCCTTTTCCTACTATTGCATATATAAACGTTCAATAAGCTGTGCAAACTTATTAGCATTAAGAGAATAAAACTTGATGATACAGCAAGCTAAATTTAATGGATTGCAATCATAAATAAATAAAATAGCATCTATATTTGAACTCAAATTAATTCACCAATAAATACACAATGTGCAGAAAAAGAAATGTACGACTATTATCCTAAAAAGAACGAAAGCACTAAGTTTAAAACTCTATTCAAATGTCTCCCCACAGAAAGTACAGCATTGGCTTCCCCCTCTGCAACCAGCATCACTGGCTCCCTAATCCACTCCAGAAAAAATACCTCACTCTCACATAACCCACTCCTCCCCCTACAACATTTCCAACCTGATCAATGTCCACACTCTGAACTCCTCCTCCGAACACTGCTTCATCTCCACCCTGGTCACTTCCTCTCACACTCGCCTCCAAGAATGCACTCGTTACGCCCCCCCAGCCCTCCTGATAATTCATCCTCCTCTCCTCTACCAAAAAGGAGATTTGTGTGCTTACCTATTAGATCCCTTTCTTCGGTTCCATAGGGGGCACAGCTCTACGCTGGGTATAGGTTGGTAGGTTGGAGCCTGGGCACCACACAGTTAACATTGTTCATCACAGCCCAGGCACCCCCCCCTCCCCCTATACCTCGCCCCCAGCCACTTCAGTTAAGTTAACAAGCCTAATACAAGGAGCGAGAAGGAGGAGAAGGAAGACCGGCACGCACTCAGGTCCAAACACACAGGAAATTTTAACAGGAGAACCGGAAGCAGAGCAAAGCCCCGCAAGCCAGGTGCGTCAGAGTGGGAGCCCTGTGTCCCCTATGTTATCGAAGAAAAGGAAAGGAAAGAAAAGGTAAGCATATGAATCTCCTTTTCTTCTTCCTCCATAGGGGATACAGGCTCTAGGCCGGGATGTTCCAAAGCTAATCCCCTAAGGCAGGGGACGCTCCTGGGCTGTGCTGAGGACTCTACGCCCAAAGGCAGCATCAGGGGAGGTGAAAGTGTCAAAGGAATAGAACTTTAGGAACTTATTGGCAGAGAACCACGTGGCTAACTTAGAGCTGTTCTGCAGAAACACCACGTCGCACTGCTCACGAAGTTTCCACCGACCAGGTTGAATGAGCCTTTACCACGGATAGTGCAGAAAGGTCTGCCGCTGCATAAGCATAGCGAATAGTCAAACGGATCCATCTGGTCAGCGACTGCTTAGTAGCCGGCCAGCCCCATTTGCGAAAATCATACATGACAAAAAGAGCATCTGTCTTACACAAGTTCCATGTCCAGTCCACATAAAGCCGGAGAGCCCACATGACATCCAAGGAGGTCTCCTCCGGAGAAGAATCCGGAATCTGGAAAGCAGGAATCACAATCTCTTGATTTATGTGAAACCTGGAAACAACTTTAGGAAGGTAGCCTAGTCGTGTTCGAAGAACCGCTCTGTCCGGAGAGAAACAGGACAATGCATTCAAGTCAGACACCCGCCGGGCAGAAGCTATGGCAAGAAGGAAGACAGTCTTCCAAGTAGGCAAACTAATGTCCATGTCCAAAGGCTCAAAAGGCGAAGACTGTAGGGCTCTAAGAACCAAAGACAAATTCCAAGGAGCCACTGGCGGTACAAATGGAGGTTGTACGTGGAGGACACCCTGAAGATAGGTCCAAACATCAGGTAACAGTGCAATCTGTCGCTGAAAGATAACAGAAAGGGCTGAAACCTGCACTTTCAGAGAAGCAAGGCAGAGCTCCAAATCCAACCCCGCCTGCACAAAGGAGAGAACTCAAGAAAGTCGGAATGACCTGGGGTTAAGATTCCTAGCCTAACACCAGTCAAAGTAAGTCCAACAAAGCTGAGGGTAAATACTAGCAGAAGAGGGCTTACGGGCATTGAGCATAGTGTTAATGACTGAACAGGAGAACCCTTTAGCTCTCAAGACGGATGTCTCAAGAGCCACCCCATCAAAGCGAGATGGGCCAGATGAAAGCACAAGCCCTGAGACAGAAGATCTAGCCGCAGTGAAAGACGCAGAAGAGCGTCGACGGAGAGTCCCTCAAGATCTGCGTACCATGCCCTTTGCAGCCAATCGGGAGCCACCAGGATCACCATGCCGCCCTCCAAGTTTACTTTGCGGAGGACCCACGAAATCGGAGAGACTGGAGGGAAGATGTACAGGAGGGGGAAGGTCCACTGAACCACCAGAGCGTCCACCAGAAAGGTCGCCGGATCTCTGGTGCGAAAGCAGTATCTTGAAACTTGGTGATTGTGTCAAAACACCATCATGTCGATGTTCGACAAGCCCCAGCGAAGAACCAGGAGTTGAAAGACGTCCGGATGTAGGGCCCATTCACCTGAATGAACGTCCTGACAGCTTAGGAAGTCCGCTTCCCAATTTTGCACTCTGGGGAATGTTAACCGCTGACAGGAACGAAAGATGCCTTTCCGCCCACAGGAGAATGCGACCGACTTCCCTCATGGCGGCGCGACTGCCACCTTGATGGTTTATGTAGATGACAGCTCCAACATGTCGATGGTGGAGACCAGCGTGCCCAAAACCTGCATGCAAGAGTGAATTGACACCCGACAGTAATGCAGAAACAAATGAATCTTGCACTGTAAGTCCGAAACCTTGTCTGCCAGTAGGAACATCTGCTGAGCCCTTGAGTCCAGCAAGGCCCCAAAATGCACCATTTCTTGAGAGGGAGTAAGAGAGGATTTCTACCAATTGACAACCCTACCATGAGCCTGCAGAAGAGCCACCGTGACCAAAATTTGCTCCCTAAGAACCTCCTGAGACTGGGACAGGAGGAGCAAGTCGTCAAGATAAGGAAATATTAAGATTCCTCTGCTCCGAAGATGAGCCACCATGACCGCCAAGACCTTCTTGAAGAAAAGAGGAGCCGTGGAAAGTCCAAATGGCAAAGCTTGAAATTGGAAATGATCCTCCTGGACCGCAAACCTGAGGAATCGCTGATGACTGAGACAGATGGGAATATGCAAATATGCATCCTGGACGTCTAAGAAGGCCATGAAGTTCCCCGACTCCATAGCTAGTATGAAGCAATTCCATGCAGAACTTGGGAATTATCAAGTACCAGTTGAGTGACTTTAGGCTGAGAATCAGTGGTAAGGAACCATTCAGCTTCCTCACCAGTAAGAGGTTGGCATAGAAGCCCGTGCCCCGCTGAGACGAAGGAACCAGAAGTATGACTTTGGAGTCCAGAAGAGAGCAGACAGACTCCCTCAGAGCTCATGCTTTTTCTTGATCCAAAGGAAGACCTGTCAAAAAGAAATGGGCGGGAGGGCGCTCCCGAAAATGTCAACGCATATCCCTGGAAGAGTACCCCCCTTACCGAGGCGTCCATCATGTTCGCCCTCCAAATTTCTGAAAGAAGAAGAAGCCGGCCTCCCATGATGGTGTCCCCCAGGTGGAGGCCCACCCCATCATGCAGCAGGCTTGTCAGCTAGCAGCCGGGCACCTGGTAGACCAGGGCTGCTTACTTGCTGGCTTAGAACCTCTAGCGGAGGATCCTTGGGACCTACAGAATGACAGACCCTTGGCTTTTCCCTGCGTACGAAAGGAACGAAAATTAGAAGAGTGTGACCTAGACAAGCCGTTTTAGATGCTGCTACCGTAGCCACTATCTTGTCCAATTCCGGATGAAAGAGAATATCCCCCTTAAGGGCCTTAGAGTATGCATCAGCATGCCAGGAACGAAGCCAGAGGGCTCTTCTGGCTGACACGGAAGACGCCGATATCTTGGAAGTTAGAATACCTGTGCCTATAGCTGCCTCCCCCAGTTAGGAAGATGCCCCCCGGATATGCTCCACGAGAGACAAAAGCTCATTCCTGTGAGTACCTGAAGTGGTAACATCTTCCAGGGCATCCGCCCAGCGACCGATGGCCTTAGCAACCCAGGCAGATGCCAGGGCCGGACGAGCTACCGCACCTGCATTGGAATAAATAGATTTGAGAAAAGTGTCCAGCTTCCTATATGCCGGATCTTTAAGGGATGCCATATTAGGAATAAAAAGAGAGATATTTTTGACCAGGCGGGCAACGGCAGCGTCAACCAGGGGAGGAGACTCCCATTTAGACCGATCGGCAGCAGGCAGAGGATAAAAGGAAGTAATGCGCTTAGAAACCTGGAAGTGCCTATTAGGGTGGGACCATACCCCCGCCAAAAGGTCCTCAAGCTGCGCAGAGGAAAGAAATTCTGAAACTACCTTCTTTTGACGCTTAAATACTGGAGCATTGGACAAAGGGGCCTGCTCAGCTTCCTTGAATTGCAGTACCGATTTAACCGCCTTAATCAAAGAAACTACATCCTCTTGAGGCTGAGAATCGTCCAGAATAGAAAAGGGCTCAGAGGCTATAGACCCGATTTCCTCATGATCAGAGGGAACCTCAAAGTCTAACTCAATATCAGACTAGGATATAGAGCTGTCCCTTCTACATTCTTGTCTGTCCCTTCTAGAGGGTAGCCAAATGTTTGGGTATGTGAGAAAGGTAGGTGAGTGCACTAATTGTCAACATAGGGAGACTGCCCTGCTTACTTGCCCCTAGAACTGCCACTGCTGCTGTGCAAAAGCGTCCATCTCTGGATTAGGCCCACCAGTGCACTCTTGCAACAACTTATACTTAATGCAAATTATACACCTCCAAACAAGTTTATTCATGCTTCCCTCCAACTCTGCATAGTCCGTTCTTGTGTCAAAATGCAATCTCTTAACTTTGCCTGCAGGAGAACACCCCACTACAGCACAGTTACACCTCATTAGTCACAAGTGGCAATTTCACCGACATGCGTACAATTCTGCATCACTTCTACTTATGTACATTTGATTCCCGAGCATGTGCAGTGTGACAACACACAAGATGCTAACAAGCGTATTTTTAACCCCGCATCAGGAACTCCGTGGTCAAATTGTACTTGACACTTGAATTGTGCATACTGCAATTAACTCATGGTAAAGACAACATTTTTTATGTTTTTTAATTACCAAATGATACATTATAATGAGGAGCCTTCCCTTAGCACATCACTGCCTCATCATCCGGTGGCAGCTACCATATATGAAAAAGAACCCTTAGACACATATCACCATGTGCTACTTGCACTTGCTTTGAGATGTGCAAGATAACTGGCAACAGGACCAAAAATGTAAGAGAAAGAAAATAACTACCTTTATTGTGTCTCCTCTACTCTTGTCATTAATTACCGTTCTCTTCATATAGGGGGAAATGTATCTAAACCTATGAAGCAGAGGAGGACCTCTTCCCTGCATTATTTCTAATTATGCCATTTGAGACTTGGATCTTACTATATCAAATGGCAAGGTTTGCCCTGTTGAGGTTTTTGTTAGGCAACTGCACATTCAAAGAATATTTTTCTCTATCTTCTCACAATCTATCAGAAAACCTGTTTGTACTGAAGACAAACAGATTCCTCCAGTCTTGAGATCATGGATGAAGCCTATGACACATTTCTGTCTGTTAGTAAAAAGCCAGAATGCTAAAACAGGCCTTGCATACTAAAATTAGAAAGATGGCAGAGGGGAGGATATTGAACAATAGGTACATCTGCTAAATATTTGATATGCTATGACCCTTTCCATTTAAGAACTACACATACCCAATGTCTTTACTTTAGGTCTAATCTGTTAATGTACAATATTTGTTTAGGTAATAATAATGCTATTTTATTACAGTTATTTTTAGAAAACAGTTATTTTTTAGAAAACAGGCCTTGTCAATTTAAGGGCGTGCCACCCCCAGTGACTGATTTTACTGCAGCCTTCCCAGTAAATTCCGCTACTTCAGTGAGTCATTTGCAGTCCGTGACTGCACTGGCTACACTGTGACTGGCAGTGGCTTCCCATTGGAAGCATAAACTGCCAGTCACAGACAGGACAGACAGTCCCAGGGGGAGGGTTTTTTTCCCGTGGGACTGCCAGTATGAGCTGCAATTAGCTGAGAGCTGCTTCCAGTGGAAGCCACTGCTCTTCCTTTTGGGCAGCCCTACTCGGCTTATAGGGGCAGCAGCCGATACAGTCCCTAGAAGCCGGTGTTGTGCGCATGCGCAGAGCCTCATGCAAGAGGGAAGGAGCCGCTGCCCGTCGCCCAATTTCTGGGAGTGCCAAGGCCAGGGCCCGTATCTTCCGACGCAGATTAACTTGTCTCGGCTACAGAGCTGTGTGGGCGATGGTCTCACAAATTACCCGATGCTGCGATTTAGGATGCAGCACTCGGATCTGCGATGCCAGCAGGAGGCATTTTTTTCCTTCAAACGCCTCCTTTAGCATTAGCATATTAGTTGTACGGTATTGCACAGCCGCTTCCCTGTGGTTGTGCAATTCCATAAATATCTGAATCAGGCCCTGTATGATCAGAGAGTAGAATTTCACCAGCAGTACTAATGAATGTAGGTTGGTAGCTCGCAATGTTCACATATGTATAATTTCTGTGTATGTTTATAACACTAAATAGGCTGTGTTCTTACCCCAGGTACAAACGTAAAGATGTTGTATTTCTGGTTTTTTATAGCATTCCTAGGATATTTTTCCTCACATTTCTCTGGGCATCCCAACCAGACAGTTCGAGCTCTCAGTTCCTTCCTTCTTCTGCAAACATTTACGAGCCAGTCACAACAGCTAGGAAATGAAAGACAATAAAGAACTGAACATTTGAAATTCATTTTTTTAAATACTATTACTTATATTGAATAGCATTAAACTGATTCTTTCAAAAGAAAGCTACAAATAAATTTAAGTAAACAAAAGTGTAATTCTCTATGAGAATTAAGGTTATACAGCACTGTCATTACAGAAGTTTGACAGCAGCTGCATTTGTGGTACTGAAATTCACTGTTGCTGCAAAACATTTATTTTTGTAAAGCATTTTCTAGTATGTACATTATTTACTCAACATTACAAATGTCTCATTTAAGAATATTGTTTACATCTTCAATTCAATAACATATAATCCACCCATTCACATTAACAGCCTGATTCAGATTTAGTAGCAAATCACAGAACGGCAGCCAATACCAGCCTCGGAATAACCAAAAGTATGAAAACAATAAAAGGTTGCCGCCTTGCACAACTGTTTTACTGAAGCGCCACGGCGAAGCGCCCATGATACCCCGACCACCCATGTTGAATAAGCCTTGAGTGAAATAGGAACAGGCACATCAGAGGACAGATATGCCTGACGAATAGCTGCAGTCACGCATCTGGCAATAGAACTATTGGTGGCCGGCCAACTACGCTTCAGAGCATCCACCAGCACTAAGAGAGAATCAGTATGGTGAAAACCAGAGGTATGATGATTGTAATTCCATAATGCCCTCACAACATCTAAATGATGAAGCAAGGAATCTTAAGAGGAAGAAGAACACAGAAAAGAACGAAGAACAGCGTCCTGATTCATATGAAACTTGGGCACTACCTTAGGCAAGAAAGACGGCTTAGTCCGTAATACCACCCTATCTGCATGAAAAAATTAAGGGAGGCGAACAGGACAGTGCAACCACTTCAGACACCCTTCTAGACAAAGCGATGGGTAGAAGGAAGACAACCTTCAAGGTGGTTTTTGAAGAGCGTCCAGGACCAATATAAATCACAAGGAGGAATAGGAGGAATACAGTGCCTTGCAGAAGTATTCACCCCCATTTCATTTTTCATGTTTTGTTGCCTCACAACCTGGAATTAAAATGGATTGTCTGAAGGTGTGCATCATTTCATTCACAGAACATGCCTACAACTGTGAAGTTGTGTTTTTTTTTATATTGTGAATCAAACAACATTTAGGACAACATAACAGATAATTTCAGCGTGCATAACTATTCACCCTCTAAAGTCAGTACTTTATCGAGCCACCTTTTGCGGCAATTACAGCTGCAAGTCGTTTTGGATAAGTCTCTATGAGTTTGCCACATCTTGCCCCTGTGATTTTTGCCCATTCCTCAAGGCAAAACTGCTCCAGCTCCTTCATGTTGGATGGTTTCCACTTGTGAACAGCAATCTTCAAGTCTGACCACAGATTCTCAATTGGATTGAGATCTGGGCTTTGACTAGGCCATTCCAACACATTTAAATGTTTCCCCTTAAACCACTTGACTGTTGCTTTAGCAGTATGCATCGGGTCATTATCCTGCTGGAAGGTGAACCTCCGTCCCAGTCTCAAATGACTGGCAGACTGAAACAGGTTTTGCTCAAGAATATCCCTGTATTTAGCATCATCCATCTTTCCCTCGACTCGAATCAGTTTCCCAGTCCCTGCTGCTGAAAAACATCCCCACAGCATGATCCTGCCACCACCATGTTTCACTGTGGTAATGGTGTTCTTGGGGTGATGGGATGTGTTGGGTTTGCGCCAGACATAGCGTTTTACTTGGTGGCCGAAAAGTTAAATTTTAGTCTCATCTGACCAGAGCACCTTCCTCCATACATTTGGGGAGTCGCCCACATGCCTTTTGGCAAACTCAAATCGTGTCTTCTTATTTTTATCACTAAGTAATGCCTTTTTTCAGGCCACTCTTCCATAAAGCTCAGCTCTATGGAGTGTAAGGCTTATTGTGGTCACATGCACAGATACACTGCTGTGGAACTCTGCAGCTCCTTCAGGGTTACCTTTGGTCTCTGTGCTGCCTCTCTGATTAATGCCCTCCTTGCCCGGTCTGTGAGTTTTGGTGGGCGGCCCTCTCTTGGCAGGTTTGTTGTGGTACCATGTTCTTTCCATTTGATGATGATGGATTTGATGGTGCTCCGGGGGATCATCAAAGATTTGGATATTTTTTTATAACCTAACCCAGAATTGTACTTCTCAACAACTTTGTCCCTGACTTGTTTGGAGAGCTCCTTGGTCTTCATGGTGTGATGCCTCTTGCTTAGTGGTGTTGCAGCCTCTGGGGCCTTTCAGTAAAGATGTGTTTATACTGACAGATCACGTGACACTTAGATTTCACACAGGTGGACTTAATTTCACTAATTATGTGACTTCTGAAGGTAATTGGTTGTACCAGAACTTTTGAGGGGGTTCATAGCAAAGGGGGTGATTACATATGCACATGCCAATTTTCAGAATTTTATTTATAAAGATTCTTTTTTATAGATATATTTTTCTCATTTAACTTCACCAAATTAGAATATTTTGTGCATATCCATCACATAAAATTCAGATTAAAAAAATACATAAATTACAGGTTGAATACTTTTGCAAGACACTGCATAAGGTGATTGGAGGCTAAGCACACCCTGCAGAAATGTCTGCACCTCCAGAGTGACTGGCAAACATTTCTGAAATAGCACAGAAAGGGCTGACACCTGCCCCTTTAAAGAAGACAGACGGAGACCTTTTGACAATCCCTCTTAAGCCAGAAGAGGTGAGAGTCTGAAAACCTTGGTGGAAAGATGACAGCGTTCACATCAGACTTGGTGGTAAATTTTGGACCTAACAGGCTTCCTGGCCTGAAGCATTGTAGAAATCACTGGTCTCAAAAGCCACGATGTCAAAGTTAGTTGAGAAAAATTGGTGTGAAGACATGGCCCTTGATGAAGTAGATCTTCTTTGAGGGGAAGACGCCATGGGGCATCGGCATGGCAAATCTTCTGAAGCACCCTGGCCAACATGGGACAGAGGAAGAAAAAGATACCCCAAACAGAAGGATCAGGGTACCGACAGAACATTCACCAAATTTGCCTGAGGTTCCCTGGACCTTGCACCGTAAATTGGCAATTCTTGTTGAGGTGAAAGGCCATTTGATCTATATCGGGCATACCCCATTGGTTTGCTATGGCCTGAAAAATCTCCTGATGGAGTTCCCACTCCTCCAGGTGCACTGAGTGACGATTTATAAAAGTCTGCCTCTCAGCTCTCCACCCCAGGAACGTGGATGGCCGATATCGGAGGTACCCAGGCCTCTGCCTAAGAAAAGATCAGAGATACCTCCAACATAGCCTGGTGACTTTGAGTGCTTCTCTGGCGATTGATATATGCCACCATGGTGGCACTGTCCAATTCAATGCAAACTGGCTTCTTGTGCAAGATGTCCTGAGCCTGCAGAAGAGTCAATATGACAGCTAATTCCAGAATGTTGATTGGGAGCCATGCCTCGGACCTGGACCAGCGGCCCTGAAACTGGAGGCTGGGAATCACCACACCCCAACCAATCAAACTGGGGTCAGTGGTGATGAGGATCCAATCCCAGATCCAGAAGGGATTGCCCCTGGACAAGTTCTGAGGCTGTAGCCATCACTGGAAATATTTCAGTGTCTGAGGTGACAAGCAAAAGAACTACTTGTCCAAACAAATATCCTTTCGGACCCAATGGGCCAGGATCTGGTACTGTAGAGGATGGGAATGGAACCTGGCAAAAGGAACTGTCTTGAATGATGCCACCATCTTCCCCAGAAGCTTCATATCCCTGAGGATAGAAACCTGTGGAAGCTGAATTACAGTCCTGACCAAAGACTGTAGATCCTGAACCTTTTCTGAAGGAAGATAGACTTGCTGAATGTGAGAATCGAAAAGGAGACCTAAAAAGATCATTCGCTGAGATGGAATGAGATTGGACTTGAGATCCCACTCGTGGGATTCCAATGCTTCTTTGACCATCTCCAAATGCTGCATCTGCATAGACTCTGAACCTGCTTTTACTAACAAGTCGTAAAAATATGGAATAATGGCAACACCCTTTTTTCTGAGTAAAGCTGTACCATGTGAGCCATTATCTTCATAAACACTCTGGGAGCTGTGGATAAACCAAACGGAAGAGGTTGGGACTGGAAGTGATGGACTCCCACTGAGAACAGCAGTAACCTTTGATGATCCTGTCAAATTGGAACATGAAGATAAGCATCTTTGACATTGAGGGATGCCAACAACTCCCTTTCTAACATTAAACTGATGACAGAATACAGAGACTTCATCTTCAAGTGTGCCACCTCTAATGATTAAAGATTAATCCCTTACTAACAGGATACGCTCTGACTGCCTGAGCCCTGTAAACAGGAGCGGAGGCTGGTGACAAAAATACAAATCAAAACAAGAAAAATAAAGTTAACTTTAAGGAACAGAGAAACATAGTGACTCACTAAACAGGCAATAGAAAATAACTGAAGCTTCAGGGAAGCAGGAGGGGTCTATGTAGGGGATGGAGCCAAATTTGTCTTCAAGTGCATACTCCTGTGGTCCAACCCACTTAACCCAGCATCAGCTAGCAGTGTCACCCAGATCAGAAGATAAGGAAAGAGCAAACTGCACCTTGGTAAAACCACGGTGCACTGAAGGTGGGGTAGATTTAATATGTGCAGAGCGATTAAAGTTTGGAAGTGGTATGCATTAGCTTCATTCTAAATATCAGTGTAAAAAGGCACAAGTAGTGAATAGTGATCATGAATATTTATATAAATATAGTACTGACAGTTTATAATCCCATTGACATATGAAAAAAAGTAGTGCCTGAAATATTGTTGGCATGCCTACATAAATTCACACCTAACACTAGGTGAACATAGAAAAAAAGGTAGAAATGAAGTTGCATTGTTAAAGCACCAATATTCTCATATCTTTTACTGGGGGTGCACAAAGTACAATTTAAAATAAACTTCGGTTAAACATTTGTTCATTCCAGAACCATTTGTAATGTAATGCTATATTATAATATGTAGTGTATAGCCAAAATAGTATACAAGCACTACAAAATTGTACTTAATATGCAGATGATGTTTAAAAAAAGGCAGCTGGTCTTGTCAAGCTGCAGCAGTAATGTGTATTAAAAAGAAAGATCTATATGCAGCACAAGATGAACAGAGTTCAATAGGTTCCAATTATCTAAGGATACTCCCTTGTTTAGGAACATAAGCCATATTTGCAGAAATGCACTGATGAGCTGTTAATTATTGACATGTAAAAGTCAATAATGAATACTACGATGGTGCAGTTTTTTTTTCCTCATATGTAGTTATTGGCTTCTACTCAACCTGTATCTACACTGACATCCTAAATCTTCTGTCTGTCCTCTAAACACAGACCCCATAGGAACAAAATGGAGCACATGACCAGTATTTGTTACTTTTATTGCAAGCTATTTTACTGTAGGCACTGCAGACGGTTTTTCCTTTGCTAGACAATTTGGTTATAGAAACTGTAACGGTTGAGATGCATTGCTATAGGAGATTGCTTTAGAGAAAAAAGAAATAAAGAGCATCACATGAATAATTAACAAATCACAATTAACTGCTCTGTCTTTGAAATAGGTATAGTTTATCTGAGCTCGAGAAGAGTAAGTTACTTAATCTAAGAGATCTATGTGGCTGTGTAAAGTAGATAACAGTATTTGAAAACATGTAGCAACCATTATAAAAGAAAATATAAAATTATACGATATGTCCATCACAAACCCAAAATTGATGTTCATTTTTTTTCTATTGCTAGCAAAGTAAAATATCTGTGCTGAGGGCTTGTTTAGCGTATTCTAAAATGGATTTTCTAAAAAATGAAAACCCGCAGCCAGTATAGCCGTCCGTCACTCCCTCATCTGTAATGTTAAGTTCTCCTGGGTTCCGGGAACAAGGGAAGTTATGGGTTAGCGGAAACTACGAGCAGTGGGAGAAGCCAAGCACTCGTCTAAAGAACTGGGGATGTAAAAATTCAACTGAATCTAATTATTGCTGTCAAAATCCTGTTCTGCTACAAGTTATCTGAAGTGGGAATTGGATTTATTGTAGGCCCCATTAACTGTGCTCCTCCTGTGGCCTGCACTCTACACTAACAGCAGAGTCAGAGGAAACCACACACTACTATGGGGGCTGAGCATTGTGCCATAACTGTGCTCCTCCTGTGGCCTGCACTCTACTCTAACAGCAGAGTCAGAGGAAACCACACACTACTATGGGGGCTGAGCATTGTGCCATAACTGTGCTCCTCCTGTGGCCTGCACTCCACACTAACAGCAGAGTCAGAGGAAACCACACACTACTGTGGGGGCTGAGCATTGTGCCATAACTGTGCTCCTCCTGTGGCCTGCACTCCACACTAACAGCAGAGTCAGAGACAGAGGAAATCACACTCTACTATGGGGGCTGAGCATTGTGCCATAACTGTGCTCCTTCTTTGGCCTGTACTCTACACTAACAGCAGAGTTGGAGACAGAGGAAACCACACACTACTATGGGGGCTGAGCATTGTGCCATAACTGTGCTCCTCCTGTGGCCTGCACTCCACACTAACAGCAGAGTCAGAGACAGAGGAAACCACACACTACTATGGGGGCTGAGCATTGTGCCATAACTGTGCTCCTCCTGTGGCCTGCACTCCACACTAACAGCAGAGTCAGAGACAGAGGAAACCACACACTACTATGGGGGCTGAGCACAGTGCCACAACTGTGCTCCTCCTGTGGCCTGCACTCCACACTAACAGCAGAGTCAGAGACAGAGGAAACCATACACTACTATGGGGGCTGAGCACAGTGCCACAACTGTGCTCCTCCTGTGGCCTGCACTCCACACTAACAGCAGAGTCAGAGACAGAGGAAATCACACTCTACTATGGGGGCTGAGCATTGTGCCATAACTGTGCTCCTTCTTTGGCCTGTACTCTACACTAACAGCAGAGTTGGAGACAGAGGAAACCACACACTACTATGGGGGCTGAGCATTGTGCCATAACTGTGCTCCTCCTGTGGCCTGCACTCTATACTAACAGCAGAGTCAGAGACAGAGGAAACCACACACTACTATGGGGGCTGAGCACAGTGCCACAACTGTGCTCCTCCTGTGGCCTGCACTCCACACTAACAGCAGAGTCAGAGACAGAGGAAACCACACACTACTATGGGGGCTGAGCATTGTGCCATAACTGTGCTCCTCCTGTGGCCTGCACTCCACACTAACAGCAGAGTCAGAGACAGAGGAAACCACACACTACTATGGGGGCTGAGCACAGTGCCACAACTGTGCTCCTCCTGTGGCCTGCACTCCACACTAGCAGCAGAGTCAGAGACAGAGGAAATCACACTCTACTATGGGGGCTGAGCATTGTGCCATAACTGTGCTCCTTCTTTGGCCTGTACTCTACACTAACAGCAGAGTTGGAGACAGAGGAAACCACACACTACTATGGGGGCTGAGCATTGTGCCTTAACTGTGCTCCTCCTGTGGCCTGCACTCTATACTAACAGCAGAGTCAGAGACAGAGGAAACCACACACTACTATGGGGGCTGAGCACAGTGCCACAACTGTGCTCCTCCTGTGGCCTGCACTCCACACTAACAGCAGAGTCAGAGACAGAGGAAACCACACACTACTATGGGGGCTGAGCATTGTGCCATAACTGTGCTCCTCCTGTGGCCTGCACTCCACACTAACAGCAGAGTCAGAGACAGAGGAAACCATACACTACTATGGGGGCTGAGCACAGTGCCACAACTGTGCTCCTCCTGTGGCCTGCACTCCACACTAACAGCAGAGTCAGAGACAGAGGAAATCACACTCTACTATGGGGGCTGAGCATTGTGCCATAACTGTGCTCCTTCTTTGGCCTGTACTCTACACTAACAGCAGAGTTGGAGACAGAGGAAACCACACACTACTATGGGGGCTGAGCATTGTGCCATAACTGTGCTCCTCCTGTGGCCTGCACTCTATACTAACAGCAGAGTCAGAGACAGAGGAAACCACACACTACTATGGGGGCTGAGCATTGTGCCATAACTGTGCTCCTCCTGTGGCCTGCACTCCACACTAACAGCAGAGTCAGAGACAGAGGAAACCACACACTACTATGGGGGCTGAGAACAGTGCCACAACTGTGCTCCTCCTGTGGCCTGCACTCCACACTAACAGCAGAGTCAGAGACAGAGGAAACCACACACTACTATGGGGGCTGAGCATTGTGCCATAACTGTGCTCCTCCTGTGGCCTGCACTCCACACTAACAGCAGAGTCAGAGACAGAGGAAACCACACACTACTATGGGGGCTGAGCACAGTGCCACACTGTTCAGTGCAGGTTAGCCCCCAGTGTCTTGTTATATTCTGTATATAGAAATACAGTGGACTGTGAAGGCATGGTGGAAACTGGCTATAATGGTACTACATGTCCCAGCATGTCATGTTAGTGGTTAGCATTTCACATGTGAGTGAAAGGTTTTTATAGCACAAATTTTATTTTCAGAGTTTATATTTTATTTATTTAAGCTGGATATAGAATTACTGTGGTGGAAACATGTATTCAGATTCCACAGTAAGGCCACCCCCACTTCAGTGACATACATAGTTACATATGGGCCCCTACCAATGGTTGCCCTGATTACCCCTTCATGACCCAGTCCAACACAGAGTGGATCTTTGCATATGTGGATCGCATGGGTTGTTGCTGACATTTGGTGAAAATGTTATTATAATAGCTTCATTACAAATATTTTTACTGAAAAAACGTTGATGTGTTCAATACTTACTTTACCCGTGGAATGTACATACCCAGTTTGTGATATCATGAATGTTAGTTGGAATAATGCACTAAATTTTAATATGAGGTATAGTATTGGGCTGAACATATTCTAAGACACCAGTGTAAAATATATTTTGTGGACAATGGTTTGTCTGACTTGCTGTAGTGATATGGAACATGTTAATCTAATCCCATGTGATATTACATTTTATCTCTGCAATCCAAAATAAAAAAAATGAAAATGTATTCCTCAAATTGTCTAAATAGCCTCACAATTCTATTAGACAACACATTCACAATTGGAGTGCCATCTAACAGCATGCATGGGAACTATAGGAGACTGTAGATGTGTGTTAGGCTGGCCATACACTGCACAATTATCGTTTCAACTTCCCAACTAAATGACAAGTTGGAACAATGTTCGTGCAGTATATGACAGCAACAAATTATAATTGGCCTTGTGAAAATGCAAAAAAAATATTGATCACACTGGTTGGTTAAATCCAGCATGTTGAGTATAACCAACCTCCAATGTTTCAGTGTATGAGGAAAGTTATGCCAAACTCCGAGAGCTCAGATGAAAGATCATAGTTACATTGTAAAAAAAAAATTTTTGGTTACTCTTTCATATTTGCATCCAACCTTTCATTAGCACCAATCTAGAGACGATAAGTTCCCCTGTAAGAAATAGTTTTGATGGCCTAATAGATCTCAAGTAACAGAAATTTAAAACAGATGTATCAGTTATTTCCTTGAATCATGAAATGTACATTTTCAATGGGATGTAGGTATTTCGTGGACAAGTTCCCCCAAATTGTTAGATTGGATATACAACTGCACATCTGCTACACGACTAGAAATAATAACAATCTCTTTGTGTAAACAAGAACTGTAACACCAATGTGGTATTTTACTATCCCTCAAATTGTGTCACTATGTTTCCAAAGCATACAAAACTAGATGCTATGAATATGTAGTAATAATAAAACAGAATTTTGTCACAATTGGTTTCTAATTGTAGGATTGTCAATTAACAAAAGTGGGGCTCTTGGTCATCAAAAGGTTTTCCAAAGCCTTTAACTCTTGGGGCAGGAAAACGAGAAAACACGGTAGCTTTCTTTTGTACTGTTCCAATAAACTAGCCAGGTGTTGATAGCATAGAGCATGCTCCGTATGGACGATGACCACAGATGAAATATCTCAGTACATAGCGGAAGCTGATTCTAGTTCATGATAAGTGAATACAAACAAAACATGGAACACAGAACACTGATATGCTGACAAATGAAGAGCACATTGATCGGAGACTTTAATGGACAGTTATAGAAAGTAAAAAATCTAAAAAGATCTAAACACTGGCAATATCTTTATACTTTCAATACACTACATCATAAGTAAAGTCATTAAAAGTAGTAAATTCCGCATTTTACTGCAGACACTGTAAAATGTCTTCTTCATAAGTTTGCATGCAATCTCCATTTCTCTGTTCTCAACGGGTGGTATTGCTCCCATTTTATAGGCTTTGGGATAAAACCCTCATACAGAGTTTCCTTTCTAGACCATTAGCCTTATTTAAAGATTGCTATCATGTGAGCTTTCATCCCAGTTTTTCCCTGCATATGTATACAGTTACAGACCAAAAAATAAGAGATTAACATTGATATTCTCTGAAGAACATTATTATTTCTACTTATACAAAGTAAAAAGTTCACAAGTAGCATCAAAATCACTAAAACAGATTAAAACTACATGTTATGGGAACTCTCATCTGGGGCTCATTATCGAAAACGTTCAAAAAGTGAACAATTTTAATCTCTATTTATATTCCAGTACATTTTATAGACTTCATCACACAATTTACATTTAATAACATGAGAATAAAACCAGTAATATTATAGTGTAAAGATAAAAAAAAGTTAAATAGCATCTTGAACTGTATACTTCGGCCTAGATTTTATACATGTATTTAATAAAGAAGAAACCTGCTTTATGTAATGAAGCTAAATATGTACTTATGTTTGCAGTATTAATGTGAAGGGACAGATCCCCAATATCTTAATTGGTTACTGAGGATTCTGCGATTTTACTCAAATAAATCTCCTTCTAACTCACTTTCTCCTGCATTGTTATTTGAACTTTGAGCTGATTCAGACCCGGACGCTAAGCCGCGATCACTCGCTATGGGCGATTATCGCCCGTAGGCGCATGCATTGCAGTGCGCAAACCAGTCACTGCGATTGGGAATCGTGCACTCGTAGCACAAAGACTGAGCGCTACTTTGAATGACAGATTGCGCCGTTTGTGGGTGGTAACAGGGGAAGGTGCTTGTGAACAGGGGAGTGGTGCTGTGAACGCAGGCGTGTCTGGGCGTCAAAACTGAGTTTTATGGGTGTGCATAATTAGCATGGAAGCGTCATTGTACATGTCATTTGGTTGTATTTCAGCCTGCAGTGGTCGCAGTGCTTGTGGTGGGGTAGGGTCTACCTCAAGTGCTGTGTGCAGCTCCGATGGTTCTAATTAATCATACACTTCTTGGAGAGGACGTGTGCTAAGAAGGAAAAGTGGGAGTCTTTATACCTGCATGCGCTCACTCTGCCGTCACTCTCGAAGACATAGAGGGCGTCCTTACACCAGACAGTGCGATTGCGGAATTTGCATACCCGGCCCCTTTTGGATGCAAGCAATCGCTGCTTAGCGTCCGGGTCTGAATCGCCCCCTTTGTCCTCATATTTATTGATTTTTTTTTTTAAATCATTCATGAAAGTAAGAGTGGTTTTTGGATTGCTATTATGTAACAAGAAACACAAGTCAAACTAAGCAGAGTATACACCTACACAAATTGTTGAGCCGTTATTTCGATTTTTACCAGTTTATGCGATATCGCAAGAGTGTGTAGGCACCTTTGATCACGTTTTCCCGGAAGTAAACTGGATCGCATCTTATGTGCTGTCTAATATTGATCCAATTCAACTGGGCGAGATCAGACCAAAAGTGCAGTGTGTACGAACATTCGACCGTTCTTGCGATTCTACACCAGCACCACCTCTGTGAGTGGTACAATCATTTTCTTATGATATTTTGGCATTCGTGATTGAAGGTCGCAAGTATGATTGTATAGGTCTGTATGTTTGTATCGGCACTGTTGTCGGGTCTTGCAATTGGGAGTGTGAGGTTGATCATTGCATCAAAAGAGTGATTGCAAAGGTGTGTATTCAGCTTAACTATTGCAACTGTGAAAAACATATGTTACAATGCTGCGGATTAGTAAATAAACATTTTGCCAATAATTTAAAAGGCTACAGTATACATAACACGTTGTTTTCACTTAGGGTGGTTACACATCAGAAGGTTGGGCGATCGGGACAAATTCCCTTAATCCCAGACCATCCGCGATTGCCCGTGCACACTATGCAATTTAATGAACTGCACCACCTTGCAGCACAGCCAAACAAAAGATAATGTGTACGAACCGCGGGACCATGCAATTGTGCATACACACTGCATGACATGCACGATTTGTTGTTCCAATTTGCCTGGAAATGACAAATCGTGCAGATATCGTTAGAGTTTGTACCCAGTCTTACACACTTTATGACCTTATAATGTACTGTCGGAATGAAGTCTATAAACTTAGTGGCCAATTTATTAAGTACAGGGTTGGCATTGTGTGTAGCAATATTGCCTCACAGCACTGTTGTCTAGAAGTCAATTTCCACCAATGCCCTATCTGTGTGGAGTTTGTATTTTCTCCCAGTGTGTCTCTTAGTGTTCTAGTTTTCTCCATAAAAAACATACTGTTTGGTTAACTGACTTCTGGCAAAAACTTAACCCTAGTGTGTATGTGTGTACATGTGAAAGGGAACATTATAAGCTCCACTAGGGCAGGGACTTATGTGAATGACTAAATATTCTACGTAAAAGCTCTGCGGAAAGTGTGTGCCCTACATTATTAACTGTTAATAAATAAATACTTATACTCTCTTTCTACCTTCTGAAGAAACCACTACGTAGAACAGCGGAGAAACGCGTTAAGGAAATAAGAGATAAAAGTCGCAGGGTTGCTACCAATTGCTAGAATCTTGGACAGCCGTCTACTGTACCCACCTGTCTACCAGCCGGTAAAAAGAAAATATACTTCAGACTCCCTCCGGGAGAGCGGTCTTCGGCTACAGCAGGGAAACTAAAGCCTGTCAAGACTCTTAACAAGGGAGCAGTAAGATCAAGTTAAGAGAGATGTTAATATTCCTCTCAGGACTTTACATTGTATTGTGATACCGCTATACCCTGTGGGCTTTTGATTATGGATGCAGTGTTCGAACTTATCATTAAAAGTGAGGCGAATTTAAACACTATACCCGGATAATTTCTTGGAGGCAAGGGTTTGCTGATTTTTTCTGGCTGTGGAACTTTGTTTCATCATTAATAAAGGCTGTGAATTTAGTCTCAACACTAACTAAGGACACAAATTGGTAGTCACTTAATTGGGTTCATAAAAGGTTGACATATTAATTTTATGCATTTAGTAGTAACTGAAATCTACTGTATACTGCTATTCTGTATTTGAGTGCATTCTATGACACGTTGCAAAATATTTTAAATATTTGTGTATGGGTATGTAATTTTTATTAAATACTGATTCATGTAATCATTGTGCTCCTTGTTATTGAAAAATAACTTTAATTTACTAATAAATAAATACACCTGCTCATTAATGCAAATACATAGTCAACAAACAATGTCGCAGTAACTCAATTGATAAAAGCATGCAAAGATGATTAATAGGTTCTGTTGTTATTAAGACCAAATAACATAATTGGGTAGAAATGTGATCTACTGTACATGATTTGAAGAATAGACTGATACATAATGCCAGACTGGGCACCTCAGGAACTATCTATTCTCCAGGAATTTTCACACAAAACAATTTTTAGGGTTTACACAGAATGGTGCACAAAAATAGCATCAAGTGAACACCTTGTCAATGAAAGAAGTCAGAGGAGAATGGATAGACTGGTTCAAGCAGACAGAATGGCGACAATAACTAAAAAAAACATGCATTACAATAGAGACATGAATTGGAGTATATCTGAAGACAAGCCATATAGAACCTTAAAGTGGTTGAGCTACAGCAGGAGAAGACCACATCAAATTCCACTCCTGACAGCTAAGGACAGGGAACTGAGGCTATAGTGGGAACACAAGCTCACAAAAACTGGACCGTTGCAGATTGTAAAAAATGCCTACTGAATTTCTGCGTGACATGTAGCTGGTAGTGTCAGAATTTAGCATGAACAACATTAATCCATTAATTCATTCTGCCTTGTATCAACATTTCTTAGCATAGAATAGACCTATTAATAGCAAATGAGTTCAATTAACAAGCCACAGTCTACCTGAGGATTGATGTTGGCCATGTGCATCAATATATGGCCACATCTTCTAATGGCTACTTCCAGAAGAATAATGTACCATACATCTACAGCCATGGCCAAAAGTTTTGAGAATATCACAAGTATTGGTTTTCACAAAGTTAGCTGCTCAGTGTTTTTAGACCTTTTTGTCAGATGTTACTATGCTATACCGAAGTAAAATGACAAGCATTTCATAAGTGTTGAAGGCTTTTATTGACAATTACATTAAGTTGATGCAAAGAGTCAATATTTGCAGTGTTACCCTTCTTTTTCAAGACCTCTGCAATTCACCCTAGAATCTGTCAATCAACTTCTGGGTCACCTACTGACTGATGGCCGCCCAGTCTTGCCTAATCAATGCTTGGAGTTTGTCAGAATTTGTGGGTTTTTGTGTTTCCATCCCCCTCTTGAGGATTGACCACAAGTTCTCAATGGGATTAAGGTCTGGGGAGCTTCCTGGCCATGGACCCAAACTTTCGATGTTTTGTTCCCCGAGCCACTTAGTTATCACTTTTTTCATCATGCTGGAAAAGGCATTGTTCATCACCAAACTGTTTTTGAATGGTTAGGAGAAGTTGCTCTTGGAGGATGTTTTTCTACCATTCTTTATTCATGGCTGTGTTCTTAGGCAAAATTGTGAATGAGCCCATCCCTTGACTCAGAAGCAACCCCACACATGAATGGTCTCAGGATGCTTTACTGTTGGAATGACACAGGACTGATGGTAGCACTCACCTTTCCTTCTTCGGACAAGTTTTTTTTCCAGATGCCCCAAACAATCTGAAAGGGGATTCATCAGGGAAAATAACTTTACCCCAGTCCTCAGCAGTCCAATCCCTGTACCTTTTGCAGAATATCAGTCTGTCCCTGATGTTTTTCCTGGAAAGAAGTGGCTTCTTTGTTGCCCTTCTTGACACCAGGCCATCCTACAAAAGTCTTTGTCCTGTGTCATGCCAACAGTATGTGGCCCAGAAGTTGATTGACAGCATGCCAGGGCGAATTGCAGAGGTCTTGAAAAAGAAGGGTCAACACTGCAAATGGCATGTAGTCAGGAAGCCAGCGGTGGAAATGCCGACCGCCGGCTTCCCGATAGTGAAATCCCGGCATGGGACTAATGATAGGCGTCTAAATACCGACGCCGATCATTAGCCCCACGCCGAAATCCCGACGCCCATATATACCGATCGTAGGTAAGTCAGGCATCGGGAGCGGATAGCAGCAAGGGGGGGGGTGTTAGGGTCTCCGAGGGGGACTTAGGGTTAGGCACCCCCCCAGGTGGGTTAGGCTAGAGGAAGGGGAGGTTAGGGTCGTGCACCCCCGGGGGTAGGTTAGGGTTAGGCACCCCCTAGAGGGTTAGGTTTAGGGTGCGGGAAGGGGGGGGGGGTTAGGTTTAGGCACCCCTGGAGGGAGGTTAGGGTTAGGCACTAGGGGGAGAGGTTAGGATTAGGCACCCTTAAGGGAGAGTTAGGGGGGGAAGTCAGGGATAGCCTACTTACCTCCCCTGTTGGGATCTTCATCTGCCGCCCGGCCGGCGTCGGTATTTCAATCTGCCGGGCTGACGTCCAGCGGTAATACATACTGATTCCCTGCAAATATTGACTCCTTGCATAAACTTAATGTAATTGCCAATAAAAGCCTTCAACACTTATCAAATGCTTGTCATTTTACTTTAGTATACGTAACATCTGACAAAAAGGTCTTAAAACACTGAAGCAGCAAACTTTGTGAAAACCAATACTTGTGTCATTATCGAAACTTTTGGTAATGCTCAGATGAACATACATCTCTGGATCAGGCCCTATGTCTCTAGATTAGGTAGTGGGCTGTTTGATTAAAAGATCCCTTGAGGTTGTATTTTTGATGTTAATTACAGAAATGATCAAACACTCTATTTAATATCACAAGTACAGAGGGATGTGTAGAGCCATACATCCAGTTTACATTTAGCTTTGCCAATCGTTTTAGACCTCTTCAGTGCAATACATGGAACTATTTCTTTTACGGTTTAGACATGTAATGCACCTATTAACAATTTATTTTTCCAATACAATGTTTAATTTTTATAATAACATTTTCCTTTATTGGAGTACAGACAAATCTGAAATACAAGGGAGAAAAGTAACCATAAGGCAATAATCGTATATCACATTTAAGATATAGTTGAAAAAAAAGTCAAAGTTTGGGTATATAATCTGTGTGGTATCTGGTGGCAAAGGATGCAGAGCAATTCTCATGTTTTTGTGAGTCAGTGTAGGGACTGACCAGAAGGGAAGACTTTAACTGAGTTGGCTGGCACACAGCTTTTTCCAAAGCAGGTAAAAGGCTTCATTGCTTACAAGACATGATAAAGCATTTCAAAGTAAAAACAAAAAAAATAAGCGCTCGTACTGGTCAAATGAAAGCAGCACTTGCTTGGTTGGTGTATATCATGGCCCAGTGTAAAGCATTAAAAAATTAGCACAACTGTGTTTGTTTCAACGTTTGCTGTAACTTTTCAACTGTTTTGTAAACAGGGCCGTAGCTAGGGTAGTGCGGCAGGTGCCATCGCACAGGGCACCGCAGGGCAGGGGGCGCTGTTTGGGCCTATCAAATTTCTGTTTATTATCATTCTTGCTTGTAGCTTCCTCTTATTTCATCCCCAGCATCTCCTGGCCTCTCCTATCTCTTCCCTGGCCCTTCCACTTGAAGCCATGGCCCTTTTTTCGGTGCATTATGTCCCTTTGAAAAATGAGGGGGGCGCCAATGTTCTTTCTGGCACAGGGCACCAAAAAGTCTATTTACGGCTCTGTTTGTAAATAAATACAAATGAATAAGGTATTAATAGCAGACTATCTGGGGTTTATGTTGCATACACACGGGACGATTTTCCTGAACGATAATGATATCTTTCAATGATAAATCGTTCATATCGTTCATTTTTATGCAGTGAACGATCGACCAACGACGCCCGTTCCCGCATGAACGATAACGATATCTACAGTCGACCGTACATGCAGGCCAACTTGGATGATTTTGTCAAGATATGCCTGTAAAGACATGACTCACTGAAATATCTATCATACATATCTATCATAGATATCTATCAGTGTGTACACCCAAAATAGTTTGCCCTGCACTACAGAAAGTTGGAGGAAAATCTATCAGCGATATCTTTGGTTGTGCAGTTTGTACCGTGTGTATGCAGGATTAATGTGAAGGGGTAATTCCATAGCTCCGGGCACTTAACCCGGGAGTTGAGAGTTAAAACGCGTTAACTGTAGGCTTACCGCACATGGAAATTGCCAAATAATTGAATACTGTAGCTCTAGACGTTAAGCCTGGGAGCGGCAGCCGAGCAGTAAGACACGTTAGTCTTAATGTGGAAAATTAGGGGGGGAGGAGGGGTTACGCCAATCCAGTGCCTTTATATACGGGTGGCATTATTGAATCCATGTACTTCATTAATGACACATCATAATATTTAGCTGCTATATTGGAAATATGAGCTGTGGTGCAGTTTTAAAATAGATATATACTAGCAATTTTGTACCTATTCTAAGATGGGGCCAGGTTGTCCCTGCCTCCATACTTTCCCCCATCACCACGTGCTTCCTATGTCTCCGACCATGCCCATCCTAAATTCTTGCTCTGCCTCCACCCCGTTATACTTCCCCTCCTTGTCTGTCATACCTCGCCAGCAGTGAGAGCTGTTGAAAAGGAGAAACTCGCCGCAGTCTCACTGCGTATATAAGAGACATGGATATATATATATATATATATATATATATATATACATACATACACACAAATATAGCTTCATCGTACATAAATTGATAGCAGCAAAATTCAAAAAACAGCACGCCATAATAGTAATTGAAAAAAATATTTTAGAAACCACAATTTTGTGTGTTTTGCATATCATTATACAAGTCTACTATAAAAAGATGACTTTACAGGAGCAAATACAGAATGATAGGAAGAAAATGGCGAAGGCTTGGAATGACTAATGATTGGAAGTATACCACATCATCTGAGGAGGCAGTGAGATGGCATGGGCATGCATGGCTTCCAATTCCACTAGGTCACTAGTGTTTATTGATGATGTGACACAAGACAGAAGCAGCCGGATGAGTTCCGGATATACTCAGGCAAATTCAGCAAAGTTGATTGGATGGCGCTTCACATTACAAATGGACAATGATCCAAAATGTATTGCGAAAGCAACCCAGGAGTTCAAGGCATAGAAGTGTAATATTCTGCAATGGCCAAGTGAATCACCTGATCCCAACCCGATCGAGCATGCAATTCACTTGCTAAAGACAAAACTAAAAGGCAGAGAGCCCCGCGAGCAACAACTAAAGACAGCTGCAGTAAAGGCCTGGCAAAGCATAACATAAGAAGATACCCAGCATTTGGTGATGCCCATGGGTTCCAGATTTTAGTCAGTCATTGCCTGCAATGGATTCTCGACAAAGTATTAAAAATTTAATTTATTGATGAATATGTAAATTGTCCAATTACATTTGAGCCCCTGAAAATAGGGGACTTTGTCTAAAAATCATGCAATTCCTAAACAATTCATACAATGTATTTCTCTAATCTTTTATACAATGTTTAATTTAAAATCCATTGTAGTGAAATACAAATCCAAAATTATGAAAATTGTGTCAGTGTCAAAATATATATGGACCTAACTGTATACAGTATAGTGTAATACCATTGAGTAAAATTACCAGTATAAGTGAGTGCATATAATAGGGCCTCGTACCAGATTAAAACTTTCAACATGCATATCATAAGGTATATTTTTATGGGTATCTTTTTTATCACAATTTCCCTGACCAGGACAGGAACCATTTAGTTCAGTTGACTTCTGTATGCGGAGGACAAAATCCAGTTGTGAAAACTGTCTCATGCACTGTGGGACTGGCAACGGAATTAAATGGTTCCTGGCGACATCAAACGACCGCAGTCAGTTTTGAAACCAGGCCTAGTTTCGGAGAAAAAGTGTTCAGATAGAGATTTGCGAGCAAATAATTGTTTAAGTTAGTGGGGAAGGTGGGTCAGTGGCCGTCCAAGCTGACTCAGAGTGTAAATATACATATCACAAAGCATTTCTGAAAAATGCCTCCTGGAATGTTCCCCTTCTTACCTCTGTCTCTGTAAATAAATGCTGTGCTGATTTAACAGAGTGCTACTAATTAACAGCTACATTACAGTTACTTAATAAGAGACAAAACCTCAGGCGCTTCCCATGTCGACTCTATATTATATATATAATATGCATAAACACAATTCAAGTAAAATTAAAAAGAATTTAATATGTAAAGCAATGGGAATCCATATGCAACATTAAAACTGGTAAATACCGGTACAAACATATACACTAACAACATATAACAAAGACAGTACAACCCCAATGAAGAGAGTATGTCAGATACGCCTCTGAGCGTTTTACTCTGTAAATACTTTTTCAAATGTCTCTGAGATAAATAATAATTAATCCAGTAATAAATTAACGCCTTTAAATGAATAAGCTCATCTGAGGTGCAGTCCGCATTCGATATCACTGAGTCACCAGTGAAAATAGAACAGTCTCACCATTCCAGACTGAATCCAGTGGTTCCGTTGATGGTTCAGTTGATGGAGGTAGTTTGCCGGCAAACTTTGGGGACCAGTGACGCACTGCAAGCATTCCTTCTTCCCCTCTCACGATCATCTACGCATTTCACCTATATGAATAGGCTTCCTCAGGATGGTGAGTGTGTAGTGCCTCCATCTTTTATATCTGTGGGTCCACTTCATAGGCCGCCGCCTATCCGGTCACGTGTTGCTGCTTCCGCTTCCGGGCACTTGTTTCCGCTTCCGGTCGCGGGCACACGGATGTTGTATCCATCCGTCTCTTCAGAAATCACTTCCGCCCAACCCTTTTGCCCAGTCTTGATGTCATTCCGATGCATGTGGAGAAGTGGGTATATCCTAGATGTGGTGCTTCTATATACATAATAACTGTTCTTGTGTAAGCAACCGCACTTTCATCCAAATATAATGTTTGACGGAATAAGAAAAAATAGGAAAAAATAATAGTAAATAAATAAATAATGGCTTGATTGCTGTATCTTTATCCGCTCTTCTTATAACACTTGACAATATAGATTAGTCCTAAATAGTACCATTAGTACATAAGTTTTTACAGAGTAAAACGCTCAGAGTCGTATCTGACATACTCTCTTCATATGGGATTGTACTGTCTTCTGTTATATGTTGTTAGTGTATATGTTTGTACCGGTATTTACCAGTTTTAATGTTGCATATGGATTCCCATTGCTTTACATATAAAAAATTTTTTAATTTTACTTGAATTGTGTTTATGCATATTATATATATAATATAGAGTCGACATGGGGAGCGCCTGAGGTTTTGTCCCTTATTGATTCATCTATTTAGGGAAGGTGAGCCCCTAATTGTTTTTCCTCACAGGCAGTACCCCCCGTTTGACCCTGAGACACTAGCGATACCTTATCTTTTCTTGTTGTAAACATTACAGTTACTGACAGTTGGTCTGAACTGTGACCTCTCCAACCAGTGTCAGTGATGTCATTATCTGAGAATTCTGACACCTACTCAGCTTATCAGAGATATGATGGACTTAGCCATCTACTATATAGATGTCACATTATGGGCTCAATACAATTAGCCAAGAAGGCCGCGGGTTGCTGTTGCAACGGCATAGATATGCTGGCAACTAAACTGCAATTCACTCCCTAGCGTCCCGATCTCACATAGGACTTGAACATTTTTATTCTCAGCCCTATGGCTGTTATTTTAGCCTAACCCTAATCCTAACAATAATAAAAACATGTCTATGTTTTTGTGTCGACATGTTAAATGTGTCGACCATTTAACCATGTCAACCTAAATTTTTGTCTACATATTGGTTATTGACCTAATGATCATGTCGACCATCTGACTGTCGACATTCAGAATGTGACGACATTTTTAATGTCGAACAGTCAAACGGATACCATGTGTCACACCAACAAGAGTCTTTAAAAGAATTGGGATTTTCAGCCAAATGAAACATATACAGGGGTATTCAATATGAAACGAAAACTTCGCCGTCTATGCGTGTCGAAGTTTTCGCCGCACATCGGAGCTTTTGCCGGCGAAAAAGTATCGCGCGCGCCCCCGATTCTACCCGTATTCAATATGAAATTGGCGAAAACGGCACCCGGCGAATGTGAAATCAGCGAAAACTTCGCAGATTTTTGGGGAAATCACCCTAACACCCCCAAAAAGATGCTCTGACAAGGGGGATCACTCTGGATACCCCCGATTAGCCCTGCTGAAGGTTTTTGGGGTCTTTAAACGGGCTCTATAGCTGCTATTTTGGGGATTTGGGAAGGTGGTGAAGAATAGTATTTAGAAGGTTTTTTTGCTGAAAATAAGTAGTCGCAGCAAATTTGGGGTACTTGAAAATGGGGGTGAGCATATTTAAAAGTTGCTAAAGTGAAGTTTTAAAAAACGTGAAAAATCCACCTGCCACAAACACCTGCAATAAAAAAAACACCTGGGGCATACTTGGGGACCACCCTAGATTGTAGTTCGCTAGTTTTTAACTTTGTACCCCCCAATTATTTTTTTCGCCCCCAAAATGAAAGTGCTTTTTTGGGGGTCTTCTGAGGTATTTTTTTTTTTCATTTTTGACACAGTTTACCTTTGGGGGACTGTCTGAAGGTTGCAGGGTGGTTTCCGAAATGTTGCACCCCAAAACCCCAATTCTGCACTTTTTTTCGCCACCCATTCCTTGGTGATACTTTTCACACCGGCGAAAAGTTTCCAAATTGAATACGGTGTAAAAGTAAATCCGGCGAAAATGACGTCATCCGAGCGAAAACCTTGCAAAAACGGCATTTTCGCTCCATATTGAATACCCCTATTAAAATGCTAAGCAAGTTGTCAAACTTCAAAAGTCTGATTAATGTGCGGACCTAATGCACAGGTTGATGTACAGGAGCTCCTCATTTAATGACCTGCCTGTTTACTGACCACTCGGGCTTCCGACCTGCCCATATGACCTGTGGGTCTGATTCATTAAGGATCACTATTGCTAAAGCACTGAGCGTGCATCGCAGTGCGTGTGCGGGAAGGCGCCACTGCGATCGCATTGTGATCACATATGGAGAGTCATCGCAAAGTGACTGACAGACTGAGCGTTTGTGGGTGGTGACGGGGGAGTGGTCGGAGAACCGCACGCGTTTCTGCCCGTTTGAACGTCATTGCATGGGCATGCATAAATTATTTAGTGCGGTTGCATACGCAGCACTGTGTGCAACCAGGTTAGCAATTTTTACGTAATATCAGGGCTGCGGTAATTCTGCATGAGGGGCCGATGGTACTCGATGTTACCGATGTTTATGGAGGTTTGCATGGTATTACAGATGTGAGATAGCGGTAGTGGGAGGCATTTGGGCGTCTCTATTCTGGCAGTGCGACGGCATTGCGATAGCATTCATTAGCATATTTTCGCAGCAGACCAGTGTGCGATTACAGAGCTGCGATCCTTAAGGAATCAGGTCCTGTGATCGGGCAAGACGGCTGCACCTTCACCCGGTGCCTTGACTTCAACAGAAATAGCAACAACTATCATGCTTCTTCTGTGTCCTACCATGAGCCTCGGCTTCTGCTGTGTCCTGATCACTGTGGCCAGCAGGGATTGGGCAGCCTGGCAGCGCCAGCACCCCCTCCTGTCAGATGTTCCTGGTTATCGACCAATTTTTTTCACAACCTAGTCGTATGAACGGAACTGAGTCATTAAGTGAGGTGTGGGATGTACTTGGGATCCTGACGCACGGAATGCCGGCGATCAGCATCCAGGCGCCAGAATCCCAACAGGAGTAAGAATACCGGCAGCAGCATCCCGGCGCCTGCGATCCCGGTGCGTAAGTATGAGGGTTAGGTTTAGGGTTAGGCACTGGGGGGGAAGTTAGGCTGTGGGTAAGGTAGGTTAGGGGAAGGGTTATGTGTTAGTGTGGGAGAACTTACCTTTGGGCATCAGTATTCTGACAGTTGGGATGCCGCTTTCGGTATTCTGACTACTGGCATCCGGACAGCCAGGAACCTGTACCCAACCCGTGAGGAGCTTTGTATTATGGATCAAAAGTAGTCAGGATTCTATTAACGGTGAGTGGTTTACTTGTGTTAATGTCGTATAAAAGTCCATGGGCTGCTCACCTTGTGAATGAGTAGGCAGCGGTGCTGTGCTGAAAATCAGGATTATCAATAAGTGGCAAAAACAGTGAATGAGGACTATTAAGATTCTGCTTTTTGAGAACATGCTTCCACCAACCCATGTGGATATCAGAAATGGGTTAACCTGAACTTCCATAGGAAAATAAGCTGAGAGAGACTATAGGAAAGAGACCAAGGACATTCTTGAATCAACAGACTGCTCAACCGGGGGGTTAACATACTTTTCTGTTTGATACAACCACTCTTTATCATACTGAATACCAGCATAATTGTTTTTGAATCTTAAAAAGGGCTATACATGGTCAATTGCATTACATATAAGTTTTCAAAACTCATGGGTGAGCAGCCTCCCAGCATAGGAAGTGAGCAGAGTGGGCAGGATCTAGAATGGATATAACAATGGAAAAAAAGATTTAATCAGAGATCTCATATTGAGGGAATATAGTTTATGAATATTTATCCGTGAGCTGAATGCCTAAAATTTTAGGGAAGATGAATACCAACTTAATCCAGGGCAATCAGGTGTCAATGTGCAGTTTGACTGTAAACCCCAACAAGATTGAAATCATAAGTTTTATCTAATATAAAAGGGAGAGATAGCAGGGGTAGAACAAATAGTAATAGACAACTTAATTGTGTGCTTTTCCAAATGTCATGCCTTTAAATTCAGATTGAAAAATATAGATCAAAGGATCAAATGCCAAATTAAATAATAATGGGAAAAAGGAGCAGTTCTTGTACCTCAGGTCAAAACAAGTTGGTGGAAGCAAGAGTTGTTTATAATAAGGGAGGAGACCGGGGAAGTGTAGATAAACTGGATAAAATGTGCAAAGATCTGAACAAATTAACTATGCTCTAAAATTTTGCCAAGGCCTTTTCTGCATCAAGACTTAGCAGCTAATCAGGGTCAGAGAAGGTGTGTTTACAATGGGAGGCCACAAAAGGTTTCCAGACACCTTTCACACAAAATCTACTGTATATAAATCCCAATTGATGGGAAGTCAAGAAAGCTGGCAAAATATGATGCAACCTATTAACCAAAATCTTTGCCATTATTTTAATGTCTTGGTTGAGCAACTTGATAGGAACTTTAAGAGTTATGAAAAATGAATGTATGCAACTGGTGATAATTTGCAGCCACTAGAACAGAGCGTGCTGCACTTAAGGCACATCTGGCACTCACAACCAGTCCCAAACCCCTTTACACGGAGTTCTGCTAGCACCTCAGGAGGGTGTGCCCAGAAATCCGCGTTATGTGTCACCCAATACAAGTGAATTAGCTCCCAGCCACTTTAGGCAGGAGCTAATTCTATCCAAGAATTTTATTGTACCCTTAATGTCAGTGTTTGGAAAATATCCGTAAATCAATAGCGTCATACTAATCCTTTGTGTGACAAAAACAGCAGAATGCGCAGGAAGGAAACTAGATTTCCTGGCATTTTTATGTAATATGCATGCCACTTATATTCCAGGAAACATAGGAACTCATTCAGACCCGCTCGCAAGATGCGGTCGTTCGCTGTCAAAAAGGGGCCGGATATTTAAATTAAGCGCTCGCGTAAGGACGCCCTCCTTGTCTTAGCGAGCTACGGCAATGAGTGCTCGCTATAAAGACGCCCCCTTGCTACTCGCAACACACGTCATCTCCGGGAATTGTAGGATTAATCGGTAACATCGAGAGCCATCGGAGATGCTCGCAGCCCTTGAGGTTGCCTTTCACCGCTGCAAGCACTGTGATCAGTGCGGGCTGAAATATATGCAGGTGACGTGTACAATGACGCTACTTTACTAATTATGCACACCCTCTAAACAGTGTTTTGGCGGTCTGACACGCCTGCGTTCGCACATCCACTCCCCCGTTCACAAGCACCTTCCCCTGTTACCACCCACAAACGCCACTATCTGTCACTCAAAGTAGCGACCTGATAGTGGTTTACGAGCGACCAAATTTAGATTGCAAAGACTGGCTTGCGCACTGCAAATTATACGCATGTGCAGATGGGTGAAAATCGCTCAGAGTGAGCGCAACTTAGCGAGCGGGTCTGAATCAGGTCCATAATCGGATCAAATTTGACAGCATTAATTCATCCAGGTTACAATGTACCCAAAAGCACACACCAAAGTATCCAAATCACATCCTTATTTTATGAGACCACAATCCAAAATATATAAAGCCTGCATCATTTTGAGACTAACAAATTGGTAAATCCAGATTATACCAACATTGCATATGTACCCTTTCATAATGTTACTCCACATTGGCAATGCTTCCTTAAAGGATCCTTCTGTTAGCAGATTAGTACTGCAAAAACCAAACCTTGACATAATGACAACTGTTTCAAATGTACAGCTTTTAAAAGAACATCCGCTTTCACTTGGATGCAATCCTCCGATGTCTGCGTCTGGAATGGTGTTGCGGGTTTAGAGGTTCACATTTCCCACTGAGGAATTACTCAATTTGACTGACCTACTTGTTATGATTGAGTTTGTATAACCTTTTATAATTTTCTTATTTATTTCTTTTAATACTTCTTTTGGTTTGGTTACCATAATTGACTACTGTATACGGTCTAGTCTATTAGTACATGTTCTCTTGCAGCCTGGGATCCTGAGAAAGGGCTTAATGTATGAGCCCTTTGTTTCACAACTTTAAACATATGTTTATATATAGTATTGATTGCATAAAAATTGACATAGACCAGTGTATTTGGCTGTTAGTCTATTATCAACTATATTTTGTGACCTGGGTTGATCCTTTCACACAGAAGAAGGACATAGGTTGACCTGGCAAAAAGCTTGACCCGGCAATTTAATCTTCTGTCTGAAAGAGGGTACTGGCCTGGGACCGGGACCGTGCTCCAAAAGCCAGGTAAAAGCCGGATCAAAGCCCAGGCTTCTGTGTGAAAGTGGTACAAAATGTAATGCAAAAACAAAACTAAATATATTGGATACATCCACATTTTACCCACTAAAAGGCTGTTTTTCCATGCAAAGTATAATTTTTCTATGAACAAAAAAAAATAAAAACCTAAAACTGAACAAAATAAATTTTCATATTACATATTTTAAGATTGCATTGGATGAGGATAAAACATAAGAGTAATAGATATGTCAAATACTGACTTGATCAGTGAAAAAAGATACAATTAAGTTTTGTTTTTTCTACCCAAATCACATTATTTCTTGATAAATATCGGACAAATAAAACTACCCTTTGTACTCTTATAAATATTTATTTGCCCCAATGACAAAACTGCAGTAGAGCCATTAACAGAAAACAGTGAGACATATGATATAGTAAAAATACATAGCAGAGAAAGCCTTATTTAATATTTGTCCCACTACTTTGTCCACCTGTTACCGAAAAGATGCATATAATGCTTTCCTTTTGTAGCACAGATCCCACATTTTTTAATAAGTTTAGAGCAGCAACAACTGTTTTTCTACTGCAAAACCATACAGTAATTATTGTACTCTACAGGTAGCAGTAGTAATCAAGCCAAAAGCAACAGTGTAGTCATGTCTTTCTTAAAAGATCAGCATTTTCCCATGCTTCTGCATAACAAATGTGTTGCAGATTAATTGAAAGTGTACAGGGCATCTCAGTACTGAGATTAATCCGAGCATTTGATATCCCTTTCACTTCATATGGAAATGCCATTCAATGGAACCATTTTCATTGGGACAATGTGTTTTTGATAACAAGTGGAATGTAAATCTCATGAGAAAGAAATCAATCCAACCAAAGTAGTCCTCTGTATTGATTTGTGTGCATTATAATTTCACAGACTTGAATAGAATTTCAATGTAACAGAAAGCAATTTCATCGCAACAGGAAAAAAAAATCAGGACAAATGGGCAGTTTGGACATTTTATGTAAAGGATGACTGCACAACATGTTTAGAAAAGCAACAGCTTACCTACAGCTATCCTGCTACAGTACGTTGTGTGTCACTTCTCCATACACTGCCTGTGAATAGAAACCACCTATTGCACCAATACGTTCCGTACTTGGAAATGTGAAACTGTTTTATCCTGCAAGGGACAGAGTTACCCAAAATATATTTTATAGAACAATAATGTAAAGGAATTTTTTTTGCATGTAATTATAGATTTTCAGCCAATCTATTGCAATAAATTTATTGCAATTATTGATAATGTCGAGATCACAATGTCGACAGTTATGATGTTAACATTGTTAAAATGTAGACAGGCAGTACCGTAACACGGGGTGTCACTCCCTCTCAGTGATAGGAGCCGGGTGCTGCACTGTATAATTAAGTGCAGCACTTGACTCCTGACACTGTGAGGGAGCCAGCTGGCACTGCACGCACCTCCGGCAACACTCCCCCCCCCCCCCCCCCAGCCTGCCTCCCAGTGATAACGGGACCACAGGGGGTTCGGCCACGAGGCCACGCCCCTTCCACAAGGCCATGCCTCCTTTTGGCGCAGCGCGTCTCCGCCGCTCAACACAACGTCCCTCCCCGCACCGGGTGATACCGTGGGGAGGGACGCCACTGTAGACAGCCAACATGTTGATATTCTCAGAATATCGACAGGTGAATTGTCGGCATTGTCAAAATGTCGACACTAGGGTTAGACTGCGGGCAGACAGGTTAGGGTTAAGCTGCAGGGGGAGGTTAGGCACTATCAGGAGAAAGGAGAATTAGGGCTGGGGATTAGGGTTAGGGATAGAGGAGAAACACTCACCATAATGCTGAAAGTTCACAGCTTTTACCTTGAAGTGACAGTTACATGACTGATGAAACCCAGAAGCCTCGCTGGACTGGCTGCAGCCTTCGGGACAAAAGGTAAGTCACCGCTGGGACACCAAGGAAGATGGGTCGACATTTCATCACGGTCTACATGATGAATGTCGACATATACACTGAAATGCCAAAAGTGATGGGATAGATGCCAAGTATCGTGTAGGACCTCCTTTAGCCCTGTGAAGTGCAGCAACTTGAAGTGGCATCGATTCCATAAGTGGATGGAAGACCTCTTGAGAGATGTTGACTCATGTCAACTGGGTTCCAAGACCTCATGTGATCTTTGCTACACCCAAATCCTACCACCAAAGCAACTCGATCCGTTAATCATCTTACCACGCCACATGTTGCCAGTCCTCCAGAGTACAATCAGCGATGTCACGAGACCAGGTGAGGCGCTGTGTCCGGTGTTGTAGTGTTAACAGAGGCTCTTCGGTGGGTGTTCTGCGCCAATATCCCGTGGAAGCCAAAGAAAGTTGCACTAACCTGCTGAGCACACGTCTGGTACCTCCTGCAGTTATGTGGATGTGATTTGAGCCAGCGTTGCTTGTCTGTTACCATGGACAATTCTAGTCAGACTCAGATGGTCAAGATCATTAAGTACCCAAGGTCAGCCACTGCACTGTCCACGGTGGGTGGTAATACAATCCATTAGGTATTCCCAGTACACACGCGATACCGCAGATCAAGGAATGCTGAATGTCTGTACAACTTCGGAAATGGAACGCCCCATCCCTTGTGCCCCGCTCGAACTCCGATAATTCATGTCGCCTTGACAAACGGACTCACAAGATGTAAGATTACAACTGAAGCAGGTCTGGGCATTTCCAAGATGTCACAGTACAGTGACGCCACCTCCCATTACCTTTACTTACTGCTATCCCATGACTTTTGGCACCTCAGTGTATACAAACGCACAGAGTGTTGCATTCAGCATTTTCTGTGCTTGAGGCAACAATTTGCGCATTTAACTTTCAGTTATAGTGTACAATTTAACATTTACACAAACATAGTTGTACACAATGTCCATCAAACTAATCAAGTGCTGTTTTCAGTTAACCAATCAGAGCTATAATATTTGTTTTAACGCATATGAATTGCATTCTCTCCATGGGGTAATTCAATTGTTTTCGCCTTCGGCTGCTGCTAATGGGATCCTGATGGAGCAATTCAATTGTTGCTCCATTCCAGCGTGAATGCCTCCTAATATGGCGAGCAGAAATCAGCGAAAAATCCTGGTTTTTTTTAGCCCTGTTTCTGTGTGTTAACCAGGACTTTAGCCAGTTATAACGGCGGCTAAACCTGGTCTATTTGGTCGCAATATGCTCAAAAAGGCATGGGCTCCAAAATCAATTGAATATCGCACCCTGATCGCCCATTATTTTAGACGTGAAATTGGGTTCTAACGGGATTTGTAAGTTGTAAGCAATGAAGAGTCTCTCACCTGCATCAGCAAAGAAAACCATGTTCGTGGGATCGTACTCACTAAAGAGGGGTATTCTTGAAGACTGCTAAAAGGATCGGCTGTAACCAGTCTGCAGTTGCAAGGATAATTGTCACATGTAAGGAAACCAGAACTACTGATGATCTACCAAGATCTGGGAGGCCAAGGAATGCTTTGCCATGTCAACATTGCGTTTTGCAGCCAGTTAGGCTAAACAATTGTCACTTGATGTCTCTGGATTTGCTATCCAAATGGTTGGAAAAAGTAAAGTTGGTTGTTTTGAGGAGAAAGCTGCTGCCAACAAAGTTTCAAAAGAGGCGCCGATTGGCCTGGGCAAAGGAGCATTGATACTGGACCAATAAATAATGGTAGAAAGTAATTGTTCGTGACCAAAAGTCATTTTGCCTTTTACGGCAATCAAGCAAGTCAATATGTGCAACGATTTACAAACAAGGAATTTCGTGCCAAGTGTCTAAGTGTGACTGTGAAGCATCCAGTATAAAGTCATGGTCTGAGGAGGCATGTCAGCTACAAGTGTTGGATGTCATCAAATTGTGGAAACAATTTGATAAACACAGCAAATACATGACAATACTCAAGAGAAGAATGCTTCCTTCTGCAAAAGAAATGTTTCTGGATGAAGATTTAGGGCCCTATTCAGCAGTGCAGCCATATACTGGCAGAACTATTCTAAACATAGGACCTCATTCAGCAGTACACACTAGTGCACTGCTGAACGCAGATTCCCGATGATCGGGAATCTGCTTAGGCGCATGATCCTTTCTGCGCATGTGCAGAATGGGTCTGTGATCCTGCACAGAGCCTGGCACTTGTCTGTCAGTGATTGATAGTCTGCTGCCATTTGTGGGCGGGGAGGATGCGGCGATGGCCTCAGTTTCCCGAAACTGAGATTTCCTGGCTTCTTCCTCTCCTCTGCGTGACCCCATTGGTCATCTTAGCCGGCCAATGTTCTGCAGAGTATCCAATTCTGCGTTGGACAATGCAGCTCGGATACGTAATACAGCAGGAGATGTGATGCCTCCTCCTGCATTACCATATCTGCACAGACAGAATTGCAAAGCTGCTTGTGAGCAGCTTTGCAATTCCGTCCGTAGCTGAATAAGGCCCTTAATCTTTCAAGATGACAATGCATCATGCCATAGAGGAAAAGTTGTGAAGAATTTGTTTATGTTGCGTAACATCAGTTTCCTGATTTAGCCTCTACAATTCCGGCCTTAATCTAACTCAATCGAATCACCCAGAATCGAATCATCTCTCCGGGTCCCCTAGAGAACCTGGTTCATTCAACCGCTGCGAAAACAAATTCTGGATTAAACAAAATAGGTATTTTTAAGAATAAATGTGTCTCATTAAAAATTAATTCATGGCTTTTGTATTATTCTCACTTTAAAAGTAAAAATCTGGATACATTCCAATCATATAATATACAAAAGTCATGCCAGAATAGTCAGACACAGTACATTTCCTAAACAATGGCATATAACATGTCCACATATCTCAATGCAAGATGCTTCAAATTGCTGTTTAAAGTACAGAGAAAGCATGTGGTGCTAGTGATGCAGACTTTTGGCCACCACTGTATATATTCTGCATTCAAGGAAGCAAAAAAAATAAGTCAACTACAAAAACTTCTTCAGCAAGTTAGCAATACAGTATCAAACGTCCAAGACAAACAGTGACCAGAAGATGATGTACAGTAGCTCAACAGATGTGACATTACTAATACAAACCTGGTGCACAAGAATTTCCACCCTCCACAAATAAACCATTCTAGTCCTCTTTTTCGACGAGTCATTCTGGCTCTTGGTAAGGTGTGGTAATCATTTTCATCATTCTCAAAACCCTCTTCTGACATCATAAGTGGCATTTCATCCAAAGGAGAAGCTTCATCTTGGTACCTAGCAAAACACAGACATCATTGTTATAATATTTTTTATTGTAATCTAGCTAAGAAGAAAGTATAGCTAATTGATATCTATATAAGCGAGAAAGCGTGTGTCTATCTGTCCGTCTGTCTGTTTTGTCCTTTGTGCACGGTCAGAGTTTTGGACCTAGTTCCACCAAATTTGGCATGGTGTTGTAGTTTGACCAAGATTAGGTTTTTGTCTAGGTTTATATGTTTTGTCAGTGCCACACACAGTCACATAATCGCTAAAAATGGGGACACTTTTAAATTATACAGATTCCACGGCTGGCTCCAGTGGAAATTGGCAGTCTGACTAAAAACCTGAGAGAATGCAACAAAAGTATCCTTTTCACATCACTGTGAGCAAACTTGATGACTCATGCAAATTCATATTAAATCCAGAGCCCCTGTGTTTGCATATAAGGGCGTAACCAGGGGCATAAAGAGCTGGTCCAGGGAATGGGGTGTGGCTTAATCACGCGAGGCGTCATCACGTCTCCTTAGAAAAATAAAAACCTTTTTGCAGTGCCATGAAGCACTGCCCCCCCACCCCCCCCCCCCACAGGCACAGGAGACTGCTGCAGCAGCAAGCAGTCTCCCATTGCAGCCCAGCACACAGCAGCACGCTGGGCTACTGACATGTAAGAGGGAGGGGGGCAGCATCATACTTGGGCCCCCACTGGGCCACTCCAACAAGCTGGGGCCCGGGTAATTAGTACCGGCAACCCTGGGCATAACTAGAATTTTGCGGTCCACATAGCAATATCTTAAAAGGGCCCCCCAGAGATAAAAAAAAACACATAAATTTTCCCCACATAGAGCCCATTCAAGTTATGCCACACAGTAGTAGCCCTTATACACATTATGCCATGCAGTAGTAGTGCCCCTTATACATTATGCCAGACAGTAATGCTCCTTACACTACACAGTAATGCCAATTACACATTATTCCATACAGTAGTGCCCTTTAAAGATTATGCCACATAGTAGTAGTGCCCCATATAACACAGTATCCAACACAATAGTAGTGTCCTTACCCATTACGCCCCCCCCCAGCAACTCACCTCCCCATGTCCCTCCAGCAGCCTCTCGCCTCCCCTTGTGTGCCATCAGCAGCCAGCAGGTGTGGATTTGGGGCCGGACAGCCAGCTAACCACAGCTGGCGCACCGGCCGGCAGCGTCAGACAGCACCGACGCAATATAAATCTGGCGCTGGTCGCGAGTCAATCAGAGCTTGCGAACCAGCAGCCAATCAGGAGCTGCCACTGTTGATTGGCTGTCAGTCCACAAGCTCTGCTTTGCAACAGGCGGCGCTGTCTCTTCATGACTGCCTGCCAGTGCGCTAGCTGTAATCAGCTGGCAGGCCGGCACCAAATCAACATTGTTGACACCCAAGAATGCCTCGATGGCCCTGACTGGACAGGCCCACCTTGTGTGCATGACTGAGTGCAGGGGGAGAGGCGGGCCACAGAGGCAGCTCGGGCACAATAACTGCCACACCCAGGGGCAAACGCAGGATTTTTACAAGGAGATTTCCAAACACGTGCGCGCACACACATATATATATATATATATATATATATATATACACTATGTGTATATAAAATACATACACACACACACAGATATACACATACATGTCATACATACAGTACCTTACAAACATCTACTGTATGTCACACATACATTACACACACACACACTTACCTTGCAGCAACTGCGGGTTGTACACCTGATGACGATGGGACCTGGCAGGCTGGCACCATGTCATTAGGCCCCATACCCCAGCGACAAAATGCTGCGATTCTCGGGTCAAACTGGAGGGGACGGAGCAAAATTATGTGATTCTATTGGATTCAGGTCATATTGGCTCCGCCTCCTCCCGATTGACCGGCGAATCACAGCATTTTGCTGCAAGTGGACAGGGCTTAAGAAGATGGTTGTCTGCTCTCCAGTCTCAGGGGGTTTCTGGGTACTCAGAACCACCCTCCCTTCCTCTGCGTGCGCTAGTGGCACCTCTTGCACCCACAATAGATACACCACTGTTTGTAAGCATGTTAGCAAACAGTGTGGTCATTTTCAAGATCAATGGAATGGGGTTATAGGTGAGGACAATGCAAACAAATAAAGACTGCAGGTGTACTTCAGGGTCCAGTCTTCAACCCAGGTAACGCCGGGTATCCCAGCTAGTATCCAATATCCCATGTCAATTAAACATATTCTGAATTTTTGGCTGTTTTTATATATTTCAATTTTCCAAATGTAGCACCTTCCCAAAATATTATAATTAAATATGGGGCAATGCAAGAGTAAATAGTTACTGTAGAGACATTTATTTGGGGTATGAGAATAGAGGTGAAACATTACCTTAGAGATCTGAAATATCCTTCATAGCTTGGCAGAATTCATCCAATATGCTTTGTTGATATTCTTGTACAGGACACCAAATTCATTCAAAGTTCTACAGTTTCAAGGCCTGGTGAGTAAGGGCTCTATTCATCATGTTAATTATCAGGGTCCGAACGGATCCTGATAATGAACATTCCTACTCGACGCGAGCGCCGGAGCAATTCATCATTGCTCAAGCGCAGATCCCAAAATCAGCTGTGTATCCGGAACCTTCATCATTGCTACGGCGTGGAGACAGCCGATTTGAAAATCAGCTGTCTCCCCGGAACTTTTCACTGCTTCTTTCAGAGCAGTAAATCTCTTCACTGTTCCTTGCAGAGCAGTATAACTAGTGCGCATGCGTGACCTATGGGTCGCGCATACGCACAAAAGCCCAGGCGGAAGGAGCTGGACAGGGGCAGAGGGATCTGAAAGAATCCACCTTCGCGACTTGGGACTGGAGTGGGTTGCGAGAGCACTAGAAATCTGAAGATGGCGAGTTCCCGCAGTCAATCTCCGAAAATATTGTATTTTCGGAGCTTGATGAATTCTGGCCCCATACTAGTCTATGGGGACAGCGGGCCATTCCAGGAGAGAAAGCTAAGCATTACCTTTTTGATGAATGGCCCAAAAACTTAATTTCTACAATTGCAGATGAAAATGTTTCTCCAAGACATATTTATTAAACTGTACATTATAACTTGTAACAATTTACTCTCTTCAAATACTTATAACTGCAGTCACCACTTAACAATATAACAACCTAATTACATGACTCTCTGGGCCTAATTCAATTCAGTGCGAAGATGAATAGCCGCAGGAGGGAGTCTGGAATTGATTAAGTCAGAGAATGCTGGTTCTCGCGACTTAACCTGGGTGTTGTTTAGGTGCGAGAACTGGCATTCTCTGTCTAAAGTGCCGGTAAACAGCCGGCAAACACTTTTGTCGGATTTCTCCTCGTATTCCTAGGGGGGTACGAGAAGGAATCCTTTAGCCGCCCAAACAGCATGGTGTATTGAATAGCTGTGGGAGCTCCCTCTCACGGGCTATTCAGCTTGGCACTGAATTGAATTCGGCCCTCTAATACTTAGTACTTGTCTTCTAACAATTTTTAAGATTCTTTTTTGATAAACAAGCTTCATATTTCTCTTTGTATTTCTACTAGTGCAGTTTGAATACACGCTGTTTTAATGTATTTTTAACAACTCCCAATTTCTAGTCAAAAGGCTAATATGGTAATGTACGAAAAATTGCAATGTACAAATCACATGATCTCTGGGCCTGATTCATAGTTGTACGTTATGCCGATGTTCACGCAGTTGACCAATTCTCAGCCAACTGCAAATGCATTACGGCAGCAATGTACAGCCTGGCAACTGAATGGACAGGCAGGGGCCGTTTTGTGGGCAATAACGGAAAGTGTGGAGAAAATCAATGACGTGTTGCAACCATTTTCGGGGGGTGTAACAGTCACCAACTGCAATCCTGTACACAGGAAACATGGATACAGTGGCCGTTCTGAGTGACCACTCACCCAGGATGTTGATGTTTGCCTGATCTGTATCCGATGCATGTGTATGTAGTTGCAGACAGCTGCGAGGGCTCAGGTGGACGTCTCAGTACAAGTCATGGGCGCTGCTGCATTGCCATATTATCGCACACAGAACAACAGCTAAAATCGCAGCTCCATGTTGCTGCAAATTAGTGATTTTTCTCTATTGTGCATGTGCCTAAGTCGCACTGGGCGAAACTTAATTTGCGATTGAGATGCACAGCCTCAGAAAGGTCTTGAAAAATGTATTGAGCATTTCTGGGCAGTGACTAAGCAGATGCATTGAGATGGTCTGTCTTATTGACGAGTTATGGGAATATTGCGTGGGTGCCGCTGATGGTGGTTGCTAACATCTCAGACGCATAAATCGCTCACATTGGAGGCCATAATCTGATGGACAATCTGCATATAGCATTGGGTTGATGCAATTTTTGATTGTGCAGCCAAGGGGTATTTGTGCCTCTGAAGATGCTAAAAGTGGGCGGCACAGACAGATGCATGGCTGTAGACCAGGGAAGGGTTTGTAGTGGTACAGGTTGAGTCTCCCATATCCAAAATGCTTGGGACCAGGGGCATTTTGGATAACGGAATATTCCATAGTTTGGAATAATTGCATATCATAATGACATATCTTGGGAATGGGACCCCAATATACACACAGAATGCAGGTATGTGTTATATACACCTTATACACACAGCCTGCAGGTCATTTTATACAATATTTTCAATAATTTTGTGGCTCTAGCAAAGTTTGTGTTCAGAAATTAAATTCAATTATGTTTCATATACGCCTTATACACACAGCCTGAAGGTAATTTTATACAATATTTTTAATAATGTGTGCCTTAAACAAAGTTTGTGTACATTGAGCCATCACAAATCAAAGGTTTCATTATCTCAGTCATGCCAAAATTATTCCATATTTTGGAATATTTCGTAATATTTGGATATGGGAGACTCAACCTGTATTTGCATAGTCACAGGAGCAATATAAGCAAAAGACACACACGGATGTTGCAGCGTCCAATGCTGGCCCTACATGTGCATTTGTTTATTGCATTTCAGTGCAACAGAAAGGTGCATTGTGTTTAAATTTAATTTACTGAAATGCAGCCCCATACAATTTGTTGCATCTAGTCAAATGAAAAAAAAACACTTATGTAACTTCAAATCGCACGAAGTCGTGAAACAGAAACATGAGTGAAAATAATGACAATAAAGATTGCACGCATCAGAAAAGGAATTACATTAGCAAAAATCAACAAATATCTTTAAAAAGACCATGTGCCTACACATTCATCAACATGTAGTCATAACATGGAAGTCATTTATGAAATGCTCCAGAACGCTAATACAGCTTGTGATCCTTCATTTGTCCCAAGGCGCACATATCTGCGGCACAAAGGCATTTCATATGAAGTAATAAATAAGCATATTAGTTCACCTAGTTTTGCAGAGCTGCTTTATTTTGTGGAGTGAGATTTAAGAGGTGTTTCGTATCATACACGGCCATTCATACAAAGCAAAAAGTGTTTGAATTAAGCTTGGAGCTCACAGTGAAGTGTCGTCCTTTACTTCCAATAGAAAAAAAAAACTAAAAGTTTTCCCATACACACAGTGTCATGAAATAAAAACTGAGCAGCATGCTCTCCTCCCAATATTCTCAACAGTCCTGGCATTCCCCACTATGGCCCTTATTCAATTTGAGGCGAAAAGGCGGAATCGGCACGTCATTTCGCCAGGCGGAAAAGTATCGCCGTATTCAATTTTAAATTTTTTGCCAGGCGGAAAAGTATCGCCGTATTCAATGCAATGTAATAGGCGGAAAAGTTTTGCCTATGAATAGCAGGCGGAAAAAAGTGCAGAATTGGGGTTTTGGGGTGCAACGTTGCAGGAACCCCTGTGCAGCCTTCATACAGTCCCCCAAAGGTAAACTGCATCAAAAAATGAAAAAAAAAAAACACTTAAGAACAGACAAAAAAAATCACTTTCATTTTGGGGGCGAAAAATAAAATGTTGGGGGACAAAGTTAAAGACTAGCGAACTAGACTCTAGCCCCCCTAGAGTCTAGTTCGCTAGTTTTTAACTTTGTCCCCCAACATTTATTTGTATCCTTGTCCCCCAAGTATGCCCCAGGTGTTTTTTCCATTGCAGGTGCTTGCAGCAGGTGGATTTTTCAAATTTTTTAAAACTTTTCAATATGCTGACCCCCATTTTCAAGTACCCCAAATTTCCTGGCATAAGTTATTTTCTGCAAAAAAAACTCCTTAATACTATTCTGCACCAATTATACAAAAACGCTATTTAGCAGCTATTGAGGCCGTTTAAAAACACCTAATACCTTCAGCAAGCCAAATCGGGGAGTAACCATAGCTAACCCCCATATCAGAGCATCTTTTGGGGGATGTCAGGCTGATTTCTCCAAATCTGACAGGACTTTCCACTTGTTTAAGTTTCGCTGGGTCTCGTTTTCGCATACTTTCAAATTGAAAGTATCGGGCACGCGCGCAATACTTTTCCGCATGCAAAACAGGCGAAGTAGGCAAAAAGTCCGGGAGGCGGAAAAGTATCGCGGGTCCGCTCAAATTGAATACGGCTCTATAGCTTAAAGGCCTGGAGACTGCATGAAGGGTTAAGTGCACCAAAAGCAGCGTCCCACACCCCCAAAAGGCTTCCAGCTCCATCTTCACAAATCCCTCAGCTGCAGTAAGTTACAAAACTGAGATGACTAGAGTTGTATCACTATACAAAAAAAAAAAAAAAAACAACATATGCTCCATTTTCAAATAATAGAATAAACAACTCCACTAAAAAGAAAGAAAAAAAAAAACTTTAATTTGTTAGTTTATTCATTCAAAAGCTGTTATTTATTGCTGGAACTTGTTTGCACCACCACACATATTTGGCATATTTTACCATAGTGTAAATCAGCCCCAGTGGCAAACGCAGGATTCCTAGAGGGGGGTTTCCAAATGCTGGATTTTACAGTGCGTATGGCCAGTCCATGAATAGGGCATAATTAACACTTATCCAGCTTTAATATGCGATATACAAAGTGTATTGTGAGTCATAACTCCAGCATATACAGGACCAGCGATCACAGTAAGCCATTAGATGCAGTAGTAGGACCATCCTGCCTGAGCTGAGTGTTTTTATTTCAGATGTGGGCACCATTTCAGAGCATGGGGCAAGTCCGGGAGCCTGGAGGAGCAGCAGAAGAACCTAGCACTGCCCTGGACATACAGTATATGTACTTATTGGTCTCATCATGCACTGGATAGTGTATTATTATATGGTATTAATAATTATAGCCTATTGATGGTCTATACATAACAGTGTACCCCTAACAGTGCATGTTTTCCAGATCTTATTGGCGCACAGGTGTATTTATTACTGGATGACATATGTTAAAAGATCCACAGGTGGTGCTAACTATTTCATTTGTGATAGTGAGAAGAACATGCAGAACTAGTAACATTTTATGTTACTATTTCTAATGTGGGCTGGGGAGGGGGGTTTCCAGGCAACCGGAAACCCCCCCTGCGTTTGCCTATGAGCCCAGGTTGTCCTAGTGCTGGAGCTTGTTAAGAATTTATGGTGGTGGTAGCAGATGCTGCCGTTTTTTTGTTACAGATGGCAAGTGTGCCTGCAAATTTGCTTCATAAAGTCAATTGTTATCCTTACCCAAAGTAGTGTAAACAAAAGCTTCATTCACACTCAGGGTCATATTCAATATGGATCGAAATGTTGGTAATTTATCGCCGATGACGTAATTTTCGCATATTTTAATTATCCCTGTATTCAATTACAAAGACTTTTCGCCGGTGCGAAAAATCTTTGTAAAAAAACGTGGATAACTTTTCACCATATTTTACATGGCGAAAAAAAGTGCAAAATTGGGGTTTAGGGGTGCAGGTTTAAAAAAAATAGCCTGCACCCCTGGGAATGTCATTTAAAAATAATCTGTCCAAAAAAGTAAAAAAAAACGGGACACCCCGAAAAAAATTACTTTAATTTTGGGGGTGAAACAAAAAAAAATATGGGGAACAAGTTTTTAAATAACTAAATTAATTCAGGGGGGATTCCCAAGTATGTGGCAGGTGTTAAAAAGAATGCGGGTGGTAGCGGCAGGTGCATTTTTGAAGAATTTTCAAAATGTACTTTAGGGACCTAAACATATGCTTGCACCCATTTTCATGTACCCCAAATTTGATGGGCATAGTTATTTTTTGCCCCAAAAAAACCTAAGTGCTATTCTTCATCACTTCTTCAAAGTCTGGAAAAAACACCTGCTGTGGCTATTTAAAAACCCTAATTACCTTTTGCAGGGAAAAACGGGGGTACCAACAGTGATCCCCTATGTCATGACATCATTATGGGAGTCCTAGGATGAATTCCCGAAAATTCCCTATTTTTCCCGATACTTACCTTTCCACCGGGTCCCGTTTTCGCTGCTTTCTAATTGACTACGGGGCTAAAGCGGAAAACCTCAGATGTTGAGCGAAAAGTCGAGCACGGACTTTTCGCTCCAAATTGAATACCCCCCAAAGTGTCACATTTAATAAACACAGTTCAAATGACCACGCACTCACATGATTTATGTAAGTTATAAAAAAAAGTCTAAACTATGTAGTATCTTAAGAGAAAAAATTAAATCTGTATTTATTAAAAATAGGTACTACAACAGCGATATAAGGTTGGACTTTGCAGCTGCTATAGAATTTAGGCTATGGAGACTGCTCCTGAGTGCCACTGGAGTGCAGAACTGTAGATGAGAGAAGTTTTGCAGTACACTTCATAAACAAGGTGATATTTTCAATGTACCACAAACGGCTTCTCCTGTCACTCACTCTGCTGGGCTGTCTATGCGCAGCGAGCGAACGCTTCCCGATCTCTCGCACTGGTTCGCGCACTGCGATGCATACGCATGTGCACAATGTGAAAATCGACCAGCTACGAGTGAATGCATCCTAGCGAGCGGGTCTGAATCAGGTCTGCAGTTCTTAGGGCTCCACTGATGGAAAGGAAAAGGTAATTGAAAATTTACTGATTAAAAGGAAATAATTAAGACAGAATCCTGCAGTGGAGTAACTAGGGTTTTTGGAGCACAGGGCAAGATTAAAAATGGCGCCCCCTCCCCACCTTGTGCGACCTAGGCGCGCACACCAAAAGTGGCCATGGGGCGTGGGCACTGTAAAATGGGGGAATGTCAACATGACTCGCCATCGTTTCTCGTCACTCTGGGAACATTCCTTTCCATTCCATATGCACCTTAATGCCCCCAGTAGTAGTGCCCCTTATGCAATACTCCCTTTAGTAGTGCCCCTTATATAAAAAAAACACACACATACACACACAACACAAAACACAATACTTACCCGAATGTTCGCTCCTGCGCCCGCCGCCGTCTGCTCCTCTCGCTCGGCACTATGGGTGAGATGTCATTCACCCACTGTAGGAGCCGAAAGGCGGAGCTCATGAGTAAGCTCCAGCCCGGCTCCAGCCCTGGGCACAGAAGCCAATGAGAGTCTGTCTGACTCTTATTGGCTGCTAAAACAAACACACCGCCGACGGGTAGGACATTCACTGTCGGTGGGTGTACTACCCGGCGGCAGTGTGTTTGTTTTACAGTGTAGTGCGGTCTGCACTACACACTAAAACCACTGACCTGGACAGCGGCCCAATAGCACCAAGGGCACGTGCCCCGCTCTACCCCCCTAGTTACACCACTGGTCTCTTGTTAGACAGAGTGGGGGCGATTCAATTGTTTATCAAGACACGCTAATTAATGGCCTCCCCATGTTGCAATTCATTTGTTTTTGGGCTTCCATTAATTATTGCATTTGTCGCGCCCAATTAGACCAGGCTTAGCCATGTAAAAACGGCTAAACCCATCTAAAATCTAAAGTCCTGGTTAGGGTGCCCAAACCACTGACTTTTTACACATTTCTGCTCGCCTCCGGCTCAGCACAGAACACCCCCTCCAGACTCCAGGCTCTGTACAGTGTCATCCGGTCCAAGTAGCAGCAGCCAGTGGGAGACAGTGACAGTGGGGGTGGTAGAGAAGGAGGTGGGCTGTTGCCATTCCTGATTTGCCTCGACAGGTGTTGCGAGGCATGCCCGGGGTGACCCATTACCACCATCAGCTCTGGAGCCAACCAACTCATCCACATGTTAGGCGGGATCCACTGCGTGGGCCAGGTATGTACAGAAATGACTACAGCCCCCCAGACCTAGAAAATCAGTTTCCTGTATAAAGGGTACTAGAGAGTGCAAAGGTCACCATCACCACCACATACTGACGCCAGCAGGTAGGGTTGCATGTTACTTCTGCTAATTTCCAGTTTGTCGTGACAATGATCACTGTAAAACAAAGTTTATATAGATATACATTACATATACATTAGTGACCAGCTTTACATAACTCCAAGTTATGTTTGTGACTGTACACATGAGATCATGGAAGCATGGAAGGTAGTGAAGCAATGAAATATTGGTAGTGATGGATTTGGTGAATTGATGGTTATGTGAGGTAGTCTGAGGGGCATTGATGGGGCATGTGAAGTGATCAAAAGCTGGGCATGCCTTAGAGTGATGGAAATGGGTGCGTGCCATAAGGCCACGCCCCCTCCACACAAGACCACACACCCTTTGAGAGCATACACTGAAGGATCGTGTAAGAAAAAAATGTTCCCTTAAAAATGAAAAAGTACCCTCCCTGGTGATCAGCATCCTGCCCTAAAAAAATTCTAGAGTGAACACTATAGCCCACAAATGAAAATAAAAATAAAACACATACTCTACGTTCATATACAGTTATAGTACTTGAAGCTATTTCTATTACCAGTTATTTATATAGTGCACACATATTCCATAGCACTTTACAGCGAATACTTGGCCCATTCACATCGGTCCCTGCCCCAGTAGAGCTTACAGTCTATATTCCCTGCCTGCTCACACACTTACAGACTAGGGTTCATTTTTAATAGGAGCCAATTAACCTACTAGTATATTTATGGAGTGTTGGAGGAAACCAGAGCACCTGGGAGAAACCCACAAAAGTACAGGGGAAATATACAAACTCCACACAGTTAGGGCTGTAGTGGGAACCTAACAACGTATGCGGTATTACTGCTATGAAAACACTTCAGATGTAAACTTTTCTTTGCTTATGGCCTGATCTGGTGTATGCGTATCTGACATACAACACTGAATAGAAAACTGGCGCATATGCGACTGGTGCAGAGCAGATGTATCTTATACATACAATTCCTACACCACAGAGTTAATTGTGTTAATTGGTAGCTTATTGAAATAATTGTTATAAATATGACAACATCCCTCATATTTTACATTTCCAGTTTTGTCTGGTTCTTTAGAGTTCTCTACCAGCTTCGTCTTTATGTACTCTCTCAACATTTTTATTAATACAATAACAAGACACAATGAATTCATTAGATGTCAATTAATGTAAAAAAAAAAAAAACCATTGTGAAAAAGAAAAAATTAGCAGTACGCGTCTTTTCCAAAAAAAAGAAAAAAAAAAAAAAGAAGACAATAAACACCGCACACAATTACAGGATATTCCATTTTGTAAGATATGCTCTTAAATTTACAGCTGCATTCTATTGTGCAAAATAATACATGCAAAGCATCATCATGTTTAGTATCATCGACTTCAAAATGCAGCCTTTGAACTAGCATGCAATTTATTCTATTTCAAAAGCAATTTTCCTTTTGTGTAGTAAAATTTTACCTCTGTATTTAAAAACAATAAGACGATGAATAATGGATTTTTCATAGCTGAGATGAGGACAAAGTCTAATTTTCTTTGTGATGTGTGTCTTGTACACTTAATTGGTTTGTCACTCATGGACAATCAAGGCGTCAAGCAATTAAGTATAATGTAAGAAACTTTTCTAAAAGGAAAGTACTAAAAACAAACTAAATAAAATACCAGAAAAGAATACATCAAAACTCACAGCATGAAGGTACTATCCTCAGAAACAAACATATGCCTTGTCTAGAGTACTGTATGTCTGACTTGGATATACTGTAGGTATAGATCAGTGTTTCTAAAACCCAGTCCTTATGGCCCACTAACAGTGCAGACATTAGGGATATCCATGCCCTAGCACAATCAAACTGACTGAGGTAATACTAAAACTAGGTACACACTATACAATTATTGGGCCGATTTGCTAATAATCGGGTGATCAGCGTCATTTATTGTATAGTGTGTATGAATGATCGATTCAGCACTTCAACGAACAAAAAAATAATTGTTACAAAACATCCACAAACTCATTCTTTCGATTATCTGATTTGTCGGTCAAGATAGAAAATCTCAGCCTCAATTTCCTGATGTCAAGCACTGTGTGTGCATTCTCGATAATCTGCCCATATTTCCTATGTTTTACTGTCACTATGTCATCCTCCTTGTGGGCGTACATATGCAAAATGAGTGCGGTGGAAAATCTGTAGCTTCTTATAAAAATTGCATAAATGTGTAGCACAGATATTGGGGCTTTCAATGTTCCGGAAAAAAAATCACAACGTCTGGCATCCCGATCAAAAAAATCGGACAGTGTGTACCTTTTACCAAGCTTTAAGCTACCTGAGCTCATGCATGGACATCCTTAGTACTTGGTGTGAGTTGGCCATGAGGACCAGGTTTGAGAAACACTGATGAAGATAAAACAGACTGAAGTGCATTCCCTGTGATGTACCATTATAGTCATGACACAGATAATCTCAATTAACATCAACAGAAACTGTATCATAACCATCACTCTGTAGCCAAGCAATTTGTAAAGCAAAAATCATCAGCTCCTTTAATTTTCCTAAATTTAGCTGTTGACAACCTTTTTGCATTACTTTAAATATTTACACCATTGGTGGATGATGGCTAGGACCACATGACAAGGAGACGATCCACCCCTCTGCTCATTGGCCTCTTCCAACAGGATCATTTGTCAACAGGAGAGAACTGGATGTTCACAAGTAACAATAATTTTAAAATAGAATAATCAGTAAGTAGTGTGTTACATCTCTCTTCACAGCATTAACATTATTTGTGGAACTACCTATTAACAAAAATACTTATATATTTCAAGTATGTATTGTAATGTCATATGGAAGAAGCTAGGGGACACAGATCTAGGGTGTGGCGTTACTATGGAGACTGTTGTCAATGCTTCGTATTGTTATCACCTAGCACTTCTCTCTCAATATTTTAGAAAGAACAGTATGCCAGATTCCGAGATATAGGCTAACCCAATGGTTAGCACACATATCCAATATTTTGTGGTCTGCGCATATGCAGGACCCATTCCGCACAAGTCCTGCGATATCGTTCGCAGACCCCCCACCCCAAACTACAGCATTATTGATATGCTGTAGCATTTGGTAGGGGAGTGGGGGCGTGATTGGCAACCGCTCCCGGAAGTGGGGGAGTTTTCCGGGATGGATAAGGCCTTGCAAGTGACCAGGACCCGGTCAGGCTGCTGTAAGCTTCAGCTTCCACAGCCTGGCCAAAGGAGCAACCATCGCACCCGCGAACCAGGCTGCGAGCTTGGTCACAGAAAGGAGGTGTCTGTTTCCTACAGATACATCCTGCTGCTCTAGCAATTTAGAAGGACAGAATTGCACAGTCCCTTGTCTGCGGCTCTGTAATTCCGTTTATCTCCGAATCAGGCCCTGTGTGGATACAATTCATCTGTGGATATTACTCATTCCTTAGTAACAAGTGCTGAGACAGTTTTTAATATTTTTGATGATGTTCACTTCCTATGTGGTAATATTAGTAATTGGATATAGGTTTATGATTGGCATACATTTCTTTGCATATATAATATGGTGTGCAGTTTATTAGAGCATTCTTTGGCAACCACATTGAAGGTCAAGGATCTGAAGTCCCTGAAAAATATGATGATGCTCGCAAACGACTTAGGGCTCCATCACGGCCACTTGGTGAATACAGCATAAATTGGACCTATAGCGCAGTTGAAAAGCCTAGAAGCAGAATAAAAGTCAAATTGTAGTGTACAGCTATTAACACACACAGCATTCTTGATATCACAAGTTAAGCTATAAAACTGTGCCCCCCTTTCACCTTGTGCCATAATTCCTGCAATAATGTGTAAACTAACACTTTAATTAGCTGATTCCACAAGATACCATATTAGCATTTAAGAGCATGTTTTAGAATTTGATTAAAATGATTTCTCAGACTCACAAAGTCAGAACATGTGATGGTCACATTTTGATTAATATAAAATGAATATTTATAGCTGCCAGAACAGAGGTATTTTGATGGAGGGAGGGTGGGTGCTTGCTCATAGTACCAGTTTACAGGAGGAACTCCAAAAAGACCACCTAAAACTTGGCAGAACTGACTATAGCTGCCCACACACTTAGCAATATTTGACACGATTTGGCCGATTTCGACGAATCGCGACGACAAATCGTGCAAAAAATGCCCAAATCGTCAGTGTCCACTCACGATCACGATGCCAATGCGGGTCCCCGCTTGTCGTACATCATATCTTCAGATCTGCCGTGCTATAGGGCAGATCTGCCAATCTGGGACACAATGCACTGGATGCACGATAGATCTTAAGTCCGATTAGACATTTTTTTACTCCAAATCGTGTGTAGGACTGCCGGCGAGCTGCCTGGGGAGAGTTCAGAGGGAATGGCACACATTGTGGGATTGTGTGCAGATCGCTATGTGTGTGGGCACGTTAAGGTAAGTAGAGCACCAGGGAGCCTACTCTCAGAGGGGCACAAACATTCAGGGCCGAGAAGTAACTTCTTAAAGAAAATTGGACTAGGCACATCCATTACAAGATTACTCCTGGGCTGTACGTAACTTTGTTAGGCCACAATATACTGACATGTAGAAAAAAGTAAAATTAGAAGAAACTATACTGCTTAATGTTGAGAAACTGTCTCTCATTTATTTATATTTTGTTTTTCATATAGGTCTAGTTGTATGTAAGAGGTCAACTGTAAAATGCCACTAAACATTATTAAATATGGTTTTTATACAGTTAGGAAAGCATATCTATGCTAAAATTATAAGACTGTTGTGTCGATCTGTGTGTTCCAAGTTGGCGTAAAAACTACTGAACCTATTTTTATGACATCACTTTGTAGTGAAAGCTCATAGAAATAACTTGCACTTTGTTTAAGCTCGATCCGTCAAGTTAAAGCTGAGCAATAACAAAAACAAAATTTATTGACATCATCAATGCATGAGATAGTTGTGGCACCCTTCAGTAAGGGGCGGTGGAAGAGGTGCTTTGGGCCTGTGTTCACTTGAATAGGATACTCTACATAGCAGTCTGTGCAAGGGGCACACAGTGACATCAGTATGAGTTCTGGGTGAAGGTGCTGCTGCCACCAGTCTGTATAGCGATGCTGGTCACGTGGGCCTCTCCTGCAACAGGGCCCCTATGCAATGCAATACAACTAGAACACCTCAAATAAAAAAAATAAATGTGGGCGAAAGCTAGTATATCATATTTATATATGGAAGACAACCTTGGGAAATGCTGCAAAGTTGTAGCCCAGCGCTTAGCAACCTTAACATTACAGGCAGGAAGAGAGAAATCAAAAACTAAACTAATGAAAACTAAATTAAATTATCAGTGATTATATATATTTATTTTTTATTATTTATTTAAATCTTGGTATATAAATAAAGTCATCCACAAAACTGGGGGCAAGGGGGTAGGTGTTCTTGCAAATGGTTTATTCTATAGAATATATTTTACTGATGCTTTAACCAATGTAGTTTAAGCCTTATTGCTGAAAATACACCTAAGTATTCAGAGTGAAAGTTGCACAAACTACTGTATGTACATGGTGCCAGTTAAACTGCATTCACCAAGGTGAAAGAGACCATTTGTATGGACCATTACTCACGATTCTCTCTCTTTTGGGGGAATCAATTGCTTTATTGGGCGCTCTACGTAATGGACACCAAATGGAGCAATTCAGTTCTTGCTCAGATCGGGCGCGAATGCCGCAGGCACCCACATTTCTGCTCAAAGACTCCTGAGATGGAGAGCATAAATGCGCAAAAAGTCCGGCTTTTGGGTACCCAAACGGCACTCTTGTGTCGCGTTTGGGCACGACAAGCACAATAATTAATGGGAGCCCAAAACAATTGAATTGCTCTGTCGGGCTTCCATTAATTATCACTGTACAACAAAACAATTGAATCTACCCCCTCAAAGGCAAAACCAGGTTGATTTGCCTTTTAAATGATTGCCCCTTTAAAACATTGGCCAGACTCGCTGAAAACTCACTAATGCCTACAAGTTGCAAGCTATTACATTTCCCTCTGAATCTTCAATGGACATGGATTGCATAAAAATGTCAGGAAAACATGGAACAGTCTGTTAATGCCTTAGAGCAGTGGTTCCCAAACTTCCCTCATAAAATGATGCAATTTTTCTACTTTTATAGGCACCTGCTTATTTTCACCCCCAGGCCCATGCGCTCCTAATAAGGCCCTGTACACAACACTCAACACACAAAGAATGTTTAATGATTCACATCAGTCACTTCCCTAGTGGAGTTTACGATTTTAGATCTCTACTACATACATACATTTATTTGCCTTTTTGGATTGTGTAAGCAAGGAGGAGCACCTTGGAGAAACTCACAATAGGGAGAACATATAAACTGCACACAACATCCCTCCAGTACTATGAAACAGCAATGCTAACAACTTTACCGAAAGGATAGCCAGTTATCGCGATGAGCAAAAAAAATTGTGGGTCCCAGGGACCCCTCGCTTTGGGAAATTGGAGTCCTACTCCATTTTTTCTGGGTCCCATCACATATTATGGGGGGGTAAAGGCTGACAGTAGTTGGGAAGTGCAGGGGGCAAGTAGCTGTTGGGGTAAAGGGGGTTAAGGTCAAGCAACAGTTGGAGTAAAGCTGGAGATAAAGGCAGGATTAAGTTGAAGTAGAGCTTTGGTTAGAGGGGAGTAAGGGCAGGCAGAGCTGGGGGTAGAGAGGGGGTAAGTTCATACAGCAGTTGCAACAGTGCTGGGTGTAGAGAGAGGGCAGGTGTAGGTGACAGTATGTGTGCAGTGGCATCTGTGCAGTATGTATGTCTGCAGTGGGTATGTGTTCAGTATGTATCTGTGCAGTAGGCATCAGGGGCGTATTTATATTGGGTGCACATCCTGCACCCAATTAAGGAGCATATTCATTTAGGTGTGAAAAGTCCTGTACTTTTCACATGCCGGACTTTTCGCTGACATCGCTGGTTTTTCATGTGAAAAAGTATCGCGCTCATCCCCGTATTCAATTAGAAATCAGCGAAAACGGGACACGGCGAAACGCAAACAGGTGAAAAGTGCTGTCAGATTTGTGGAAATCAGCCTGACACCCCCCAAAAGTTGCACTAACATTGGGGATTACTATAGATATCCTCGAATAGGCCTGCTGAAGGTATTTGGGATACTTAAATGCTCTCAATAGCTGCTCATTAGCGTATTTGCAGAAGTGGTGAAGAATAGCATTTAGCAGATTTTTAAGCTGAAAATAAGTAGTCCCAGCAAATTTGGGGTGCAAGCATATTTTAAAGTTGCTAAAGTGAAGTTTTAAATAACTTAATAAATCCACCTGCCGCAACCACCTGCAAACTTAAAAACACCTGGGGCATACTTAGGGACCCCCTAGTTTTTAAATTTGTCCCCCAACTTTGGACTTTTTCGCCCCCAAAATGAAAGTCCTTTTTACGGTGATCTAAAGTATTTTTAAAACTTTTTTTTGACGCAGTTTAACTTTGGGGGACTGTCCCAAGGGTGCAGGAGGGTTTTCCAAAGTTTGCACCCCAAAACCCCAATTCTGCACTTTTTTTTCGACACCTATTCATAGGCGAAACTTTTTCGCCGGTTCCATTGCATTGAGTTTCCGCAACGGCGGAAAGTCTCTGGAATTGAATAAGGAGGAACATTTTGCATGGCTATATGACGTCACTCGCAAAACTTTATCGCCGAAAACGGCTTTTCGCACCTAATTGAATACGGCTCTAAATATACCTTACCTCTCCGTCGGCCCGCTGCAGAAATCACCGGGAAAATTCCCACGGCGACCATTTGCCAGGTGATTCATGCATGCGCAGTAGAGATGCGGCGTGGACGCCATGTTCCCGGAGACCTGCACATGCCAGAGTCTACTGCACTGCCAGAGAGGAAGGGGCTCGATCAGAGCCTGCACACGGGCCCCCTCCTCTCTTAAAGCGCCTCTGGTGGACATCTGTGTAGAATGTACCGTGTTTCCCCGATAATTAGACCTACCCCGAAAATAAGACCTATCCTTAGTTTTGATGGATGGCCCAAAATAAGCCCTACCCCGAAAGTAAGACCTATTAAAATCACATTTTTCCGGGTCCCTGCACTACACTAGCCAGCTCCGCCCCCCGCATGTAGTACCGTATGGTACTACGGTAAATGAAAGAGCTGGAGGAGGCTACCCGGCCCGCTCGGGCCGCTCCTCCACCAGCTTATGGGTACTGTAGTCAGACTGCTGGAGTCGGCGCACGTGACGTCATGACGTCACGGCGCGCCTCTGAAGGTGGACTACGGAGGAGCCGTGGATCGTGAATGAAGAAGGCGCCTCCCGATTCTTCTTATTGTAAAAAGGTAAGTGGGAAATGGCTGCAATCAACACCGTGGTGTGGGTTTGGGCTGGAGAGGCACAGACTATTCAACAATAGGGGGGGAGAGAGAGAGGCAGAGGCTGCAATCAACAACAGGGGGGGAGGGAGAGCACAGGCTGCATTCAACAACAGGGGGGGGAGGGAGAGCACAGGCTGCATTCAACATTAAATTAAATATCCAAATTAAAATAAGCCCTACCCTGAAAATAAGCCCTATGGTGTTTTTTTGATCCCCCAAAAAAATAAGACAGTGTCTTATTATCGGGGAAACACGGTATGTGTACATGTCCACATTGGGTATGTGGGGGTCATTCAGACCCGCTCGCGAGCGCAGGATGCTCGCAAGCGGGTCGATGTTCCCCCACTGCGCATGCGCACGACGGAGGGAGCTCCGTCGTGTGCATGCGCGAGACCCGGCGAGCGACGTGCTCTCCATCGCTCCGGGTCTCGCACCAAAGGGGGCGTGCTGTCGATGTTGATTGACAGCATGCCCCCTTTGGTGGGCGTGCCGGGGGCGTGCCTGCCAGACGGAGGGGTTCCCATGGGAACGCCTACCGTCTGAAGCCGGCCCCACTGACATCACTAGTGGGGGCCGGCTGCAGACCTAGTGATGTCAGTGGGAGTGATTTTGGCTCTGATAGAGCCAAAATCACTCCAGGGCTTGCGGCAGCGAGACCCTACCGCAGGGTCTCCGTCGCAAGCCCGATGGTCGTGATGGTCAAGACCATCGCGACCATCATCATGGACGCTCGCATATGCTGTGGGTGGTCACCCACAGCTATGCGAGCGGCCAGGAGGCCGCTCCATTTTTATGGAGGAGGGCACTGATTCAGAGCGAGCGCTCTGGTCAGAGCGTTCGGCTCTGAATCAGGCCCTGTGTTCAGTATGTATGTGTGCAGTGGACCTGAGGCCTACTAAGGCACTTTCCACCTCCCCCATCCTCCCTGACAGGGCCCCTGTAACTGACCTTCACAACGCTCCTAAACCCAGGGGCTGCACAGTGCCCCTACTACACCCAGGGGCTGCACAGTGCCCCTACTACACCCAGGGGCTGCACAGTGCCCCTACTACACCCAGGGGCTGCACAGTGCCCCTACTACACCCAGGGGCTGCACAGTGCCCCTACTACACCCAGGGGCTGCACAGTGCCCCTACTACACCCAGGGGCTGCACAGTGCCCCTACTACACCCAGGGGCTGCACAGTGCCCCTACTACACCCAGGGGCTGCACAGTGCCCCTACTACACCCAGGGGCTGCACAGTGCCCCTACTACACCCAGGGGCTGCACAGTGCCCCTACTACATCCAGGGGCTGCACAGTGCCCCTTCTACACCCAGGGGCTGCACAGTGCCCCTTCTACACCCAGGGGCTGCACAGTGCCCCTTCTACACCCAGGGGCTGCACAGTGCCCCTTCTACACCCAGGGGCTGCACAGTGCCCCTTCTACACCCAGGGGCTGCACAGTGCCCCTACTACACCCAGGGGCTGCACAGTGCCCCTACTACACACAGGGGCTGCACAGTGCCCCTACTACACCCAGGGGTTGCACAGTGCCCCTACTACACCCAGGGGCTGCACAGTGCCCCCGCAGACACATACACACAAACACCTCACCCCTCCTCTCTGTCAAGCTCACACCCAGGTCTTGTACTTACCAAGAGCTGCCTTTTCCTCAGCGCCAGAGTAGTGTGAGGAATCCCGGTTACAGCAGGCGACCAGTGTGAGCCCCTGATAGTAGCAGTGGCACCGACCTTCCCTTTGGAGCCCAGAGGAGCTGTGGAAGCATGGGAGAGAGAGACAGGGGCAGTCTGCAGGCTCGTAAATAAATGGCATCCCTACCCCTCTCAAGGCAGTGAGGACTGAGACAGGCAAGCGAGCCCAGCGGCGTCACATGACCAGGAGGTAGAGGTCTCAGGCGGCTATTGGATAAGGAGATGCTGTCAACCTTAGTGATCGGTTGGGGATGCTGAAGATGTTATTGACCGGCTGCAACACAGCGCGTCCTGCAGAACCCGGTCATTTTAAAAAAGTGAGTCCCGGACATCCTGTAGCGCGTAAATACGCGCTATAGTGCATATCATGCGATCACTGATGGCAATATACATTAGCGTTGTCTCTAGGCCGTTTTAGCCCCACTAGAGCAGCCTGCCCTGTGCTGTCCCCACTAGCGGGCCGCAGTGTACCGCAGATTAAAATAATTGCTGTTTCTGAGAGCCACCGGATGGATAGATGTTGTGCGCATGTGAACAGTATCTATTCACAGTGAGGGGAGAGCTTAGGGGGAAGACCAGTACCTCCGTAAGTGCTGGGCACACCACCAAGAGTGACACACCCCCTAGCTGTGTAGGCCACACCTCCTTTTCGAAAGCACGCCGTGGTAAGTACATGCCCGCACCTCAGCTCCCTGCCCCACCCCCAGTCTGGCAGGATCACGAATACAATTTCCCAGCACCTCTGTGAACATATAATTGAACTTCTTTGACCAACAAATAGGCTTTAAACAACTCCTGTAGTAAAAATGGCTTTCATGAAGGGTGAACTCACCAAATATTATGTTTCAAGCTTAAACAAAAACAGCAGCCAAAAATCTAAAAGGGTTTAGATACCATATATATTATATGCTTAATTAAGAACTTTAAATAAAACACAAATATAAAGAAAAAATTACATCCTCTAATTTGCATACTGGCTTTATTCATTCTCCAGAAACCCCACTGTCCAGCAGCCTATTGATGCACACCTGATGTAGAGCTATATTTACAAAGTGGCATGTTTTGTAAGCCGCCACGGTGCAAATGGTGCAGAGTGGTTTCCGCACCTTTGCACCCCAAAACCGCAATTCTGCACTTTTTCCGCCGGTTAATCATAGGCAAAACTTTTTCGCCTATTACATTGCATTGACTTTCTGCGTACGCGAAAAGTCTTTGCAATTGAATACGGCGAAAAGTTTCCTCCTGGCGAAATGACGTCATCCGCGATACTTTTTCACAGATTACGGCTTTTCGCCGCTAATTGAATACGGGCCTTAGTTAGCAAAACGCAAAGTATACTTTTATCGTGGATGTCACAGATTTTTTTTTCCTGAATTTTTTTTTTTTTTAACTAACCAAATGTTCAGGTCCTATAATGAAAAAGAATGAAGGAGTCTGGTGCAGTATATGTTACTATTTATTGATGAACTTAATCACTACTGTGTGTTGTGGTACTAACTTTAATAGAAATGTGGCAGCATTTAGTAAGCAACTTCTGATTACTCCAATTCTTTGAATAAATAGATCATTATTGACTTAAACCACAACAATATTTTTCCCCATCTATAATATACTGTACCAACTATTTGTTTTTAAGTTTTATTTAGCCTAACATCAATTAATCTTCATTTTGTGCCAATACTGCCCCATTATTATTATTATTATTATTATTAGTATTATTATTATCATACTTTATTTATATGGCACCACAAGGGTTCCGCAGCGCCTTACAAAGTATATAAACAAATGAGATGAGAAAACAGTTACAGTACAAAACAATGCAGGACAAGGACATGGTTTATAAACATTGCTGCATTAGCAATCATAACACTCAAATAAGCAGCAGGGCGTTAGCAGCCAAGGGGTCTATTCATGTAAAACATGAACTGCGACAAAAAAATATCACTATATATAGAATCATATCGATGCGATGTACAGTAATGTTTTGTAGCCACTCATGTACACTTACATACCCACCGACGTCCTCAGGTAAATGGCCCCTCTCTGCAATCCTTGAAAGCGGTGCGAAGACAGGCATTTGGGAGTCCGATATGTCTTTTACCCACTGCACATACGTCTGAGAACAAACATCCAAACCAACTGCAAAGGACGCTGGTATACAGGCGGCGGAACCAGGTATGGTGCTGGGCAGAAAGCAGGAAAGTATTCAACTGCCCTTTTCTTTTTGTCTCACAATACAGATTACGTACGCAGCAGAGGAATGGAAAGCTGAGCTTTCCATTCTTCTATGAATCTCAATCACCATACAAAAGTATAGTGATACACACGAAGCGGGGTTGCAGCCAGAGAAGGAAAAACCTTTTCCACGGTAACCCACTGAATTGACGAAAGCAGTGAAAAGCCCTGTTTTAAGCTAAACAGGGCTTTTCACTGGTCTATGAATAGACCCCCTTGTGGGGAGTTAGCAGTAGATGATAGTATGAGCAAGGGAAGGAGAAGCACATGAGGGAAGATGGTCCTGCTCGTTAGAGCTTACATTTTAAAGGGGAGGGGCAGACAGACAGGGATGACACAGATGGTGTAGGGATGGACAACAATTCATGCGAAGCGAACTAGCCATCGCATCTCAACAATTCAATAGTATAACCATTGCAATGGTTATACTACCGTCCAAAAAGTGACGGAGTTTTCTGTGGGAAAGGGGGCATGGCCTTGCTGCACCCGCCCACATCACTGTGGGGGCATGCCCAGCACTCTCCGAGTGCAGAGCAGCGGTGTGTGCTCCCCCTCCACAGCCAGCCATCGATGGGCATTGGAAAGCAGCATCCAATGGCTAGCAACCATAAAATTTCCGGTATTCGATGGAAAAATTACTTTGATAGAGTCAGAAACATTGCTAACCATTGGTTTCCGATGTCCATCCCAAAGATGGGGTAGACCAGTGGTCAGGGAACAGGGGTAAATTACCCCACATGGGGTAAAAATTAAATTCCTGGGAGTAATGGACGGACAGCCAGGCATGCATATGAATCATTCTATAATATAGAATGATTCATATGCATGTCCAGCTGTGCTGCAGGGAGGCTCTAAGCCGGACGCCCGCTAAGATATTATATTACCAGCGGGCACCTGGCTCCTTCCCTGCAGCGCTGCGTTAGCCGGAGGCTGGAGTTCTCTTCTGAACTCCAGCTTCCGGCTCTCTCCATGTACACTATGGGAGAGACGTCATGACGTGTCTCCCATAGTTCCGAGGAGCAGGAGCGGGGATTAAGGTAAGTGGGGTTTTTTTTGTACAAGCGGCACTACAGGGGAATTATATGGGGGCACTACTACAGGGGCATAACTATGGGGGCACTACTACAGGGGCATTATATGAGGGCACTACTATATGATTTCCTTCCTTTCAAATCAACGTATCTAAATATATTTTGGGGTAAAAGGTAAAAAGTTCCCTGACCCCTGGGGTAGATAATGAGGAAGGAGTATGGAGCAGAGGGTTAGAATGAGAGCTAGAAGGCTTGAAGATTTGAGAGGTGGAGAGTCTGATAGGGAGAGTAGCCCCATCAGACCGAGAAATGAGAAGTGCTAGCAGTGGCACTTTATAGGCAGAAGTTAAATGGCTCCAGTAATTGGTACATTCATAAGCAGGAGATAATTTTATTTTTTTTTAAACATTCATTAGGTTTACATAATTGTGTAATTAAACTACCCACCAAGTGTTAATATAGAAATCAAAACTATATATTATTTATGGCTATTCAAGCGCGTAATCTCATGCAAAACACCATACATAATGGTCCTGGCTATGCAATTCAGGAACAGAGAAATAATCAAGTGAAACTAAAATATGCCAAATGTAACCATATGTAATAGAGATCCAAATGCCATGCTATTAGTTGTCTGGAAAGTTGTTTTATATCCACCTACAGCAAATCACAGGTGTATATAGGATGGTACAGACAGTGACCTATGTGATGTAACACAGGCAGGTGCCGGGCACACACAGGGCAGGGATAGGAGGCGGGTCTCTCACCTCCTCTTACTCTTGTCTGCCGTGTAATAGGCCGCTCTCTTCTGCACCGGCTGGAGCGGGATGCTGTCCGCCATTTTTTCGCCGCCGCACGGAGTGACGTCTCCGGCTGACAGCAGCCAGCGCCTAGGACCGCGGAAGACGAAGGGATGTTACGTCACGATCAGCTGACACAGAAACGTGGTGTGTTCGGGTGACGCTGCTGCTGGGACCGGGTACACGGGCAGCTGCTCTGCTGGTAACTGGGCGGCTCTGCGCTGTGCAGATGTGACACGTGTGTATGACATTGCCCGGTGTCTCTCTACTGTCACCTCGGAAATAACGGTGAAACTGACAGCGCTATGTGGTAAACCGCCTGTACTGTAACTCATAGCAACCAACCAGAAGTATCAAGCTGGGATACGTTAGATTCTTATTGGCTGGCATGCAGGCCGACCAGTCACATTGACAAGACATGATTGACCTGATAAAGGTTGAAGACCACAGCAGGCACAGTATTCCCCATCATTGTCAAGTCAGGACTGCAGTGAGTGGACCTGAGCATGAGTAACTTTTAGCTATTGCTGTGCAAGTACATGAGTCTATATAGGGGTATGTGACAGCTGAGTTTTATGATCCAATCTATTTGTCATATTTCTATTAAAAAAAAATTCACTTTTACATGTATGACAAGTATTTTCTTAAGTACATCTTTAGTCCATAGTACCTATGTCTGGTACTGTCACAGTATGGAGTTTGCTATCTGTAATCATTTGAATTGAGAGTCTTGTACACATGAATATTTCCTGTGGTGTGACTAAAATACATAAAAACATAATTAGTCTTGCCAGTATGGACCACCTTGCCACCTGTTATGCTGGCCACGCACACAGCGATGTTTTGCCCGATCTGGCCGATTCCGACACATTGGAACAACAGATCGTGAAAAATATGGCCAAACCCTTAGTAAATCGTCCTCGCTAGTCGCACATCGCATTGTCAGATCTGCCGTGCAGTAGGGCAGATCTGACAATCTAGGAGGCGATGCACTGTGAAAGTCTGACTGCAGGAGAGATCGTTTGAAGATTGGACACCAAATCGTGTGGAGATCGTGTGCAGAGCTGCAGGGGAGGTTTTCAAGGGAAATCTTGTACATCGGCTGATCGGGAACACATCGCTATGTCTGTGGCCAGCTTTAGAGTAATAATTTTCTATTTTTCTTTCATTGTTTTGGAAATTTCTGGATATTGTATTGTTTGATATAAATATGACTCATTCAGGTCCACAAGTATCGTCAGTTAAATTGGGTGTAGTATGTATGTGTGGCCGGCGGTTCAAATCCCAACAGTAAAAGCCCACCAGAAGTGAAGATCCCGAAGCTACAAAGGTAAGTACTAACCTATTTTTACCCCCTAACCCTCCTTTAGGGGTGCCTAACCCTCCTCTAAGTGCCTAAACCTAACACCCCCTTTCCCGCAGCCTAACCCTAAGTCTCCCAGAGGGGTGTCTAACCCTAACCTCTCCCCGGTGGTGCCTAACCCCCCTTCTCCTAGCATAACCCTCCCGGGGGAGTGCCTAACCCTAAGTCCCCCCGGGAGCCCTAAAATCCCCCCCCCGCGTGGCTGCCTGGCGCCGGACTTACCTTCGGTCAGTATGCCGGACGTCGGGCCCCCAGCATAGGTCTAATGACGCCTGACAGTACTTTGCCAGGATTAGAGAGTCGGGAAGCCTGTGGTCGGTATTTAGACCATCGGCTTCCTGACTACATCCCGTTAAATTTCGTGTTTCCACTTACACCACACAGCAAAATTAGTTGTCCATTGTTTTGTCCCAGCACTATAATTATTTTGTTAAATGTAAGTGTGTACAAATGCAATGTAGAATTGTACAGCAAAGTTGAAATTCCGCGATTGTATCTCCAGAACGTCTCACCTCTGCAATACATCCTGTTACACTGTAGAACTCAGTTAGGTTTAGAAATTAGTACTGTATTATGCTGTTTAAAAGTGGGGTCTCTCTATTACAAACTGATTGTGCGTTTAAAGTGCAAACTTGGGATGTCTGTATTACAGTACATACTGACTGTGCGTTTAAAGTGCAAAATTGTGTCAATGTCGGCGCTGTCCCAGCTTTGGACACTATAGTGATTTCTAATGACTTCAGCAACTGGTAGTGGGCTCTGTTTAAGAGAGAGCTCTCTGCATTACAAACTGTGCATTTAAAGCGCAAACTTGCGTCAATGTCTGCACGGTTGGCGCTGTGGTGGCTGTTAGCCAGCTCCGAGGGGTTACAAATGGCATCTCTGGCGCATGGCCAGTGGAGGGTTGCAATAGGATTTCTGTCACATGCCCAATGGGTCGGGAGTCACACATAGTGTTTCAGGTCCCTTCCCCCAAAGCAAACAAGACTTTCATTACCATAATAAAGGACCCTCTGTTAGCCATTTACGGTAAGCAGTCAGCTCTGCCCTTGTGTCCTGAAAAGGCTACGAATGGTGACCATTGCCAAGGACACCATCCCCCATCTGCTAGGACAACTAGTGTGCCGCTATGTATGTGTCTGTACTGTATATTAAAAACTGACTTCGCGTTTGAATTTGCAGACTTGTGCCACTCTCTGCACTGTCCCAGACTTGGACACTATAGTGATTTCATGACTTCAGAAACTGGTAGTGAGTGGGCTCTGTTTGAGAGAGGTCTCTGTATTACAAACTGATTGTGCATTTAAAGCGCAAAATTGCGTCAATGTCGGCGCTGTCCCAGACTTGGACACTACAGTGATTTCTCATGACCAGTAACTGGTAGTGGGCTCTGTTTGAGAGAGAGGTCTCTTTATTATATACTGACTATGCGTTTAAAGCGCAAACTTGAGTCAATGTCTGCATGGTTGGCGCTGTGGTGGCTGTAAGCCAGCTCCGAGGGGTTACAAATGGGATCTGGCGCATGTCCAGTGGAGGAGTTACACTGGGATTTCTGGCACATGCCCAGTGGAGCCAAGCCATACAATATGGCATGTACCGCTACAGTTTGCCATGGCGTATGGAAGATCACAGCATTGCGCATGCCCAGTGAGTCGGGAATCAAACGCAGCGAAAGTGGGATGTCTATATTACAGTACATACTTTAGAGCGCAAACTTGCGTCAATGTCAGCGCTGTCCCAGACTAGGACACTATAGTGATTTCTCATGACCAGTAACTTGTAGTGGGCTCTGTTTGAGAGAGAGGTCTCTGCATTACAAACTGACTGTGCATTTAAAGCGCAAACTTGCATCAATGTCTGCACAGTTGGCGCTGTGGTGGCTGTCAGCCAGCTCCGAGGGGTTACAAATTGGATCATGCCCAGTGGAGCCACTCCAATGCTGTGGCGTAAGGCGGCTCATACAGTGCATGCTCTATATTTATTCAATGCTGTTTGTGCGTCAATACATGTATGTGTTGGTATAAATTACAGAATTCACACACCACCAATTGATTACTTGTTTAATTATTTGAACAATATATCATTGAACCATATTGTTATCGTTCATGAAAATCGTCTGGTGTGTAAGCCCCTTAATACAGGTCACCGAAACATACTGTACAGTACTGGAAAATAAAAAAAAACAAGGACCAAAATAATTAGTTTCAGGAGAAGAGGTTGGAGATGCGTCTCTGTAGTACAGCAGGGAGAGAGAGAGACACTGTGAAAAGGAAGAACGAAAACGATACAGCAGAAGACAATGTAGTGTACGGTACAGTACTTACGCGGCCTGGAAAGGCGGCTTGGCCCGGGGGCAGACTCCTGGGCGGTGGGTGGCAGGTGCCCTTCATGTCCCTGAACTATGGGGGGGAAAAAAAATTCATTGTTAGCAATGATTAGCTGGTCTACTGTATGTGTAAAAAAAGAAAAATGCTTTAATGTTACAGTATAGCAAGTACTTTTATTGTCTCCACATTGGGCTGTATGTACAGAAAGGAGAGAGACACTGTGAAAAGGAAAAAAAAGTAGAGTGATAGAAGAAAATGTAGCGTACAGTACTTACTAAATCGGCAAGAGCCGCTTGGGATTGGAGGCTCCTCATCATCACTAAATTGTGCATCTGTGTGTATAAGAAAAAATATTATAGAAAAAATAAAAAAGGCAGTACAGTAGCAGTGCGCACTAGTGTGTCCATAACTGTATTCATCAATACCACTATCAACTGATGATAGATGTGATGGTGGATTCTGAGTCTGAATCGTGGAAAAAGAACACTGTACCGTCAGTTTCCCTCAAAACAATTTGGAAACAAACCCCTACTGTACAACTCTTGACCAGAGCCTCCATAACACCAAAAACAAACTCTCCTGAAAGACTCTATATACTGTACAGTACTATAGTGCACACATGAGAAGTGAAAAGTACAGTAATACAGTACAAAATTAAAACTGTAAACTATCAAACTTTTTAAACTGGCCTATTTTAAAGGAGTCCGAGAACATGCGCACACCCATGCTTTTACAGGAAAAAAAACTCATGATGTAAACTCATCCAAATGTTTTCCTATTTTGAAGATAAAACTCAGCCAATGTAAGAGTTTGCTGCTAAACTGTCACCAAATTACATTTTGTCCGATGAGTACTGTACAGTACAGTAAAAGGCAAGGAAGAAGGCTACAAAGCAATGAGAAAGAAAATGACTGTGAGATGCTTTAATGGTACAGTATCTCCTGCAGTACTGTACAGTACATGATAAATCTGTGAAGCAAGGAAGTAATTGTGACAGCACATGCAGTAGTGGGGATATTGTTGACGACCTGAGGGAGCGAGCACGCATCATTGGTCATTTACTGCATACAGTACACACCAAACGATATGAACAATAGTGTATACTGTATCATTGAACCATAATTTTTATCATTCATCAAAATCATCTAGTGTATAAGCTCCTTAAGACAGGTCACCGAAACATACTGTACAGTACTGAAACATTAAAAAAACACACAAGGACAGAAAGAATTAGTGTGTAAGGAGAAGTGTTTGGAGATGGTGTACAGGAGGGGGGGAGAGAGAGATGCTGTGAAAAGAAAAAAAAGGAGTGATACAGTAGAAGACAATGTACAGTAGTGTACTTACGCTGCCTGGAAAGGCTACTTGGCCCGGTGCAGGCTCCTGGGCTGGCACTGGGGCCTTCCATGTTCCCGAACTGTGGGGAAAAAAAACAATGTTCCTGTTACACAAGTACAGTGCAAGAATTAGTGTTTAAGGAATAAAGGTTGGAGATGGGTCTTTGGAGTGCAGGAGGGAGAGAGAGACACTGTGAAAAGAAAAAAAAGCAATACAGTAGAAGACAATGTAGTGTACGGTACAGTACTTATGCAGGCTTCTGGGGGGGGGGGGGGCTGGGGCCCTTAGGCTTCTCAAACTGTGGGGAAAAAAACGTCATTTTGCCTCAAAACAACGTGGAAAAATAGATTCAGCCTGACAGTACTATTACTACTGTATTATTACACTTTACAGTATACACTTACTGTACAGTATGGCCCATGGGCACTAGACCAGGTGTGTATGAGGCGATATTGTTTGCCACGGTGCCGGGGTCATCAAGTGTACTCTATGCACACTTGCTGATGCCGGCAGCGAGGAAAGATGAGGGGGTCGGAGGGTTAACAATATCCCTAGATTGGCCTGCATGTACAGCCCACTGGGGATATCGTTGATGCCTTGGTCAAACGTGCACACGCATCCTTGGTGATTTACTGCATACACACTAGACGATATGAACAATACTGTATAATGTATCATTGAATGATATTGTTAGCGTTCATCCAAATCGTCTAGCATGTAAGACAGGTCATCGAAACAAACTGTACAGTACTGGAGAATAAAAACACAAGGACAGAAAGAATTAGTGTGTAAGGAGAAGAGCTTGGAGATGCTTGTTTGGAGTACAAGAGAGAGAGAGAAAGACACTGAGTTCTACATTACATAAATTTTTTTGTGTAGTCCTCGGTCCGGTAGGGCATATCGGTCGGCATTGAGGAAGGACTATTCTCGCGTCATCTCCTTCCTCCTAGGTACTGTACAGTAGTCATGTCTGTGTCCGGCTTGGAATTCCAGGACCATCTGAGCAACATACGGGCTGAAGGTGAGACAGTGCGACGCAAGCTATTGAAGTACACCTGCACGGCAGCAGGCACCGCACCCCTCTTGGAAATGCAGCTAATGTCATAGTGTAATACAGTTGTTGAGTAAAGACTTAAGGCACATATCCACTAGACGACGGAGAAACGAGAGCACGATTATGACATTGTAATCGTGCTGTCGTTTCTCTGTGATGAGCCTACACAGAACGAGCAGATGTTCAGTGCAGGATCATCAATCATTAGGCAACATGCTGAACCTGACGATATCAGGTTCAGCATGTTTGCCTGATGATAGATGTCGGAAACGACCAGCGGACACGCGCATCGCTGGTCGTTTCCAATTAAAAAAGTGCACGACAACTATGTCGTTATCGTGCAATCGCTTAGAAATATCGGCTAGTGGATGTGTGCCTTTAAAGGTGCCCATACACTACATGATTTATGTGAGCACTTGAACGATATCGTTCATAAATCATTTGCAAAAATGTCTAAAACAACCAGCAATGCGCGTGGCCCCTGGTTGTTTAGACATCTATCATCGTGCAAGCAAGCTGGTCAACCTGACTATAACGTCAGGTTGAGCAATGTTTGCAGATTCATCAGTCTGCACTGAATGACTGCTTGCTCAGTGCAGGCTCATCACAGACTGACAAACGACTGCATGATTGCAATGTCGTAATCGTGCACTTTTCAGCGTGTCTAGTGGATGGGTAGCATACAGTAAAGGTGCATACACACACAAAGATTTCTGTCCAACCATCCAACTAGTTGATTGGTTGAAATGAAAATCTGGTAACGTATGGGAGTAACTGATAATCAGCAATTTGCTCCTAAATGCCAGAAAACAGATGAAAATGGTCGTTAGACAAGTTTGTTAAATGTTTTATCTAAATAGTTTGTTCAAACAACAGTTTTCGTCCATTTTCTGGTGTTTGGGAGCAAATTTCTGATTGTCATTTGCTTTCATACCTTACCAGATTTTCATCAACTAATCAACTAGTTGGATGGTTGGACAGAAAATCTTTACGTGTGTATGCAGCTTTACTGTAAGAAAACTGCAGTAATGTATATACAGTATTGTAGTAGATTCATACTGTATACTGTTAAACTGTGTAACAATATATTTTTAATTTACTGTACACTACTGTGTTTGATCGTACAGTACTTACAGGTACAATCATTTTTTTTTACGTTTTCTAGTTGGCATCATGCAGTGACCATTGGCAAATCAATTTTGTTTTCATCTTATCTAAAAGCATGTACAGTATTAAATAGGAAGTGTGTCTGAGACCCAACACGTGCATCTGTCATTGTAAGGTACAGTACAGTTGGGGTTGTTGTGAATAATGTAGTGAGTTCGACACAGTACCCCAACAGTACTGAACAGGAATTAATCTTACTGTAAATCAGTACGTGACGTACAGTAAGAACTAGCGTGCACGGTTTCACTATTTTTATATTAGATCGTACGCAATAGGAGAAGACGCAGCACGGATCAATGAGATCCATGCTCTAAGTATTGGTGAAAAAAAAAACAGATTACAGATGCATGCACGGATCAGTGCGTTACGTATTGCAAGCGGCTACAGTATGATAACAAAAAGTCAATAACACAGATGCAGGGGCGTATCTTCCTATTGGCTCACCAGGGGCGCCAGCCGATGGGGGTTGCCGTCCGTAGTCCGTTATATCCCTGTTACCCGTCCCAGTGATTTCCCAGCTGCCTGCCACTTACAGTAGTATACAGTACACATACTGTACACACTGAGGCCCTTATTCAATTTGGAGCGAAAAGACTAGATCGGCTAAAAAAGTTTCACCGATGACGTCATTTCGCCAGGCGGAAAAGTACCGCCATATTCAATTTGAAAGACTTTCCGCCTAGGCCGAAGGTCAATGCAATGTAATAGGCGAAAAAGTTTCACCTATGAATAGCAGGCGGAAAAAGGTACAGAATTGGGGTTTTGGGGTTGCAACGTTGCGGGAATCCCCGTGCAGCATTCAGACAGTCCCCCAAAGGTAAACTGCGTAAAAAAAAAATTTTTTTAACCACTTAAGAACACCCAAAAAAAAAAAAAATTTGGGGGGTGAAAAAAAAGTTGGGGCACAAAGTTAAAAACTAGCGAACTAGACTCCAGGGGGGTTCCCAAGTATGCCCTAGGTGTTTTTTTCATTGCAGGTGCTTGCGGGAGGTGGATTTTACACAATTTTTTAAACTTTAGCAACTTTTAAATATGCTGGCCCCCATTTTCAAGTACCCCAAATTTACTGGGATAAGTTATTTTCTGCAAATAAAACTCCTGAATACTATTCTGCACCACTTATACAAAAACGCTATTTAGCAGCTATTGAGCCCGTTTAAAAACACCAAATAGGTACCTTCAGCAAGCCAAATCGGGGGGTATCATAGGGAACCCCCATGTCAGAGCATCTTTTGGGGGCTTTTAGGCTGATTTCCCCAAATCTGACATGATGTTCCGCTTGTTTCAGTATCGCCGGGTCCCGTTTTCGCATACTTTCAAATTGAATATGTAGGCAGGAAGTCCAGCAGGTGAAAAAGTATCACTGGTGCGAATCAAATTGTGAGGCGAAAATGACATCATCGGCGATAATTTATCGCCGATTCTGACTTTTCGCAGCCTAATTGAATACCCCCCAGAGTGAGGATCTGGTAGCGCGGGGTGACCGCGTGACCCTTTAGTGAAGTGACATCACATACCATGTGTGCTTTGATAGAGAGGACAAATGCCTAATGGTAGCATCTACTGTAGATGCCCTTCACAGCAGGGGCAGGGAACGGTCAGGGCACATGCTGCACTGCTGACTCCGTCAGCTGGGACTTGCACACTACAAGTAGCTGGGCACATCTAGTATATATAATGTACTGAGTTTAGTAAGGGTTGAATAACAATACTGAACTAGTGAAGAATTAAAAAAAAAAATTAAGGTCTAGGACAAGCAGTTAGAAAGATGGAACATCTAACCGCTTGTCCACAAGCCTGTCATAGCAAGACATCCCACTATCGCTGCATTTGACTCCTGACCCACTGGGCATGTGCAGTGCTGTGATCTTCCATACACCATGGTATACTGTAGCGCTACATGGCGTACTGGATGGCTTGGCTCCACTCAGCATGCACCAGAAATCCCATTGCAACCCCTCCATGATCCAGTTTGTAACCCCTCGGAGCTGGCTGACAGCCACCACAGCACCAACCATGCAGACATTCATGCAAGTTTGCGCTTTAAATGCACAGTCAGTTTGTAATGCAGAGACCTCTCTCTCAAACAGCCCACTATCAGTTACTGGTCATGAAAATTACTGTAGTGTCCAAGTCTGGAACAGCGCCGACATTGACGCAAGTTTGCGCTCTAAAGTATGTACTGTAATACAGACATCCCACTTTCACTGCGTTTGACTCCTGACCCACTAGGCATGCACAGTGCTGTGATCTTCCATACGCCACGGCATACTGTAGCGCTACATGGCGTACTGTATGGCTTGGCTCCACTGGGCATGCACTAGAAATCCGATTGCAACCCCTCCACTGGGCATGCGCCAGAGATCCAATTTGTAACTCCTTGGAGCTGGCTGACAGCCACCACAACGCCAACCATGCAGACATTGATGCAAGTTTGCGCTTTAAACGCACAGTCAGTTTGTAATGTAGAGATCTCTCTCTCAAACAGAGCCCACTACCAGTTACTGGTCATGAGAAATCACTATAGTGTCCAAGTCTGGGACAGCTCCGACATTGACGCAATGTGGCGCTTTAAACGCACAGTGAGTATGTACTGTAATACAGACATCCCACTTTCGCTGTACTGGGCTTGTGCAGTAGAAATAGACTTGAAACACCATACTGCAGTGCGACTAGCTTTGTGCTACGTGGGTACTGTATTGGAGCATAAAGTAGCATAGAAATGCCAGGTGGTGGGAAGTTGTGGATAATGTTTTGAATACTGAATAAGTGAAGAAAATAAAACACTAATATTTTCAAGGTCTCAAACCCACGGGACAAGAATATGGGAGAAGCAGTGAGACTAGGCATTAGCCCCCTAGGCCACATGTCTCATCCCATTACTACAGTAGTTCCTAAATCACTACATAAAATAAAATCACTACAATGTCTAAGTCTAGAACAGTGCCAACAGTACTTACATTGGCGCAAGTGTGCAATTTCAACCGTACAGTCAGTGTGTAATACAGAGCTTAATGATTTCAAACTTTATTAGACATTCTGCAGCTTTATTATACATTCCTGATTCCATGTGGAAAATGCTGTACTACTGTATAGTGTACCGATTCACTGCTTCTGTCAGCCAATCATCGGGCGGTGATCCAGAACATGCATTGGAAATCGGACGCATGTGTTGTGTAGTTTAGGAAAAGTGACACCTGGTGGACAAAAAGTTGTATTACATGTTATGACTTTTTTCAGCGCTACGCTACATTCCGAAACTTTGTGTGGCACGACTCATGGCGTGGTGTGTGGCACACCTTGCGTGTGCCTACACAGAACGTTCAGTGTAGGCACATCATAGACTGTGAAACGACTGCACGATTACAATGTCGTAATAGTGCACAAATTTCTTTGTCTGTTAGTGGATACGCACCTTTAGTCATATCAAGAAACTAGGTGGCTGGCTGAGAAACACAAAATTTGGAAATTAAAATTAAACAGGAGAGGTTAATGTCGACAACATAGAAGTGCATGTAAATTAAATAATATATATAATATTAAATTATTTACTTCAACTTATGTTCTTAACTGTATCCTCACTCTCATTCCAGCCCCCTCTCTTTTACCAGTCACAAAATAGTATTATAACTAGAGAACACATCTGAACTTTTGGGTTCTGAGTCCCTGCTCGGATCACTTTGGGTTTCATTTTAAATTAATGTTATTGATGTTAATAATAGGAACAAAATCAGGTCCAAGTTACATGATTTTACCTATTTTTATAAATTTTTAAAGAAAACCGAATCAAAACGCTTGAGGATGGTCTTGCCAAAACAAGGGGGTCTGCGCACATCTCTAATTGTAACTGAGCATTACTATGTGTCACTAGTGTGTGTATGTATAAATTGGGATAATTTAGCTTGGTAGAGGGTTAGTGGTGCAGTGTCTAGGTGCATAATAAGGGTTCACCCGCAGCTCGTTTAAATTTAAATAAATGGAGCTTTACTGTCAACATTCCGGAACAAAAATAAAAAAAAACCTAGCCCCCATACACTTCTTCAACCCTGGCTGTAATGTGCAGCGAGTCTGCAAATCTAACGTTTCTCTCGAAAATCTCAGTCCTGTCTCTCACAGGTATAGACACGGCTTCCTGGCCTACACACAAAGCACGAACCACAAGGACTGGTGAGCAGATATATCACAATCCATTGTGCATAACAGTTTATATTTAATCCACAATTTACGACCTGTCAAATGGTGCGGGAAATGAAAGTCTATTTACATGGCTCCACAAGTGACGCATCCAATGCATTTAAAACTCCCAGGTTTCTGGCTAAGTAACCATGTCTGGGAGTTGTCTTGGTGTCGGTCTTTATGGTTTATGCTACGTGGGAATGACTACAAGATGTTTCAGTGAGAGGATGACAAATCACAGGCTATCAAGCTACAAGCACTCAATACAAGGGCATCAGATAAGCCTGTTGCTATGCACTTTTTGAAATTTTGCCTCCAAGTTGCTAAACTTGGAACTATGACCCCCAGCGATCTTAACCAGTCCAACCCTTTAAATATATTTGTAAAATGAAAGTTTTTTTTTGAATTATGAGTTAAAACTCATAGTATAAGTTGGATGGGTCATCATTGTAATATATTGTTTTGATTTTGTGTTTTTTGTATACTTTGTTTTTTTGCATACATTTTTTCTTTGTTCATACTCATTTATACTCAGATTCGCCTTATAGTGATGCCTTATTTCATGATCCAATATAGCCACCTTTAGGGATACACATTTGACGATTAGGCTGTTGGATTGTTGTACTTTACGGGAACATGTATGGTTATTAGATGTAACTGCCATGGAGTTGTTGGAATGCTATAATGTGTATCCTTTTACATGATGCCTCATCTGTCTGGATCTCCCGATGTCTGTCTATATGGTACGCATGCTTGATGGATATTTGTCTTCTGTAATATAATATAGAAATCCACAGGGCTATATATAATATGTAGACTAATTGCTCTCATAGACCACTACTGTGCCCTTTATATGATCATTACTTTGGTGTCATTTTTTGTAGGGATGTGCAGGCTCGGATAGGTTCGAGTTTGCACGTGGAGTTCGGATTTTTCCCTCCAAAAAAACGGAACTCAGAACGAGGCAAAACGTCATCTTACATGGACGAACATCATCATTCCTGGACAAAAGACCAGGAATGATGATGTTCGTCCATGTAAGATGACGTTTTGCCTCGTTCTGAGTTCCGTTTTTTTGGAGGGAAAAATCCGAACTCCACGTGCAAACTCGAACCTATCCGAGCCTGCACATCCCTAATTTTTTGTATTCCTAAACGGCAGCTAGGATTTCAGGATTGGTACCAGGCCCCTAATTGGATGACGCAGGTTACCGAGGTATCCTCGGCTGCTGCCATAGAGTAATGTTAGCCACGCGATGACTCCTCCTGTTTATGCAAGCTGACTTGATGAGTCATGGATGCTGGCTACTTTGGTTGCTCAGCAACTGGACACTGCATGGATGTGGCTTCCGGTCGCGTCGACGTCCATGCCCAGCGAGGTGACGTTGCTTGGCACACTTTCAAGGTAACCGGGGTATAAATGAGGGTCCTTATCACACATATGTATATTGCCTGAATTTGAGAAATCTTGTATTTATACGGTGGTGATTATGCTGTGATGTTGGATTCTTGACAAAGGTCCTCCGGGACTGAAACGTTGACAACTTTTATATGCCTGGCTTTGTAATTAAATAACGTGATACTTTAACTCTGGTGAGTGCCCTCTATTTTCTCTATATTTGGGAAATACAATTGGATTTATATACGTATGTATAATATATATAATATGTATATACTGTGTGTGTATATGTATGTATATATATATATATATATATAAATATAGTGGCAGTATAACCAGAGGTGGCACTGGTTAGCAGCAGATTCTGTGTGGGGCAGGGGAGATCCGCCCACACAGACTAGAAAGGCATTGTGGGTAGATGCCTAATGGATGCCGAGGGAACTCAGTCCAGGGAGGACTGAGGCAGACCAGTCAGACAGAGCTCACTGTGCTAGCAAGCCAGTGAGGGCCAGGAGGCCTGAGCCTAGACCTGTGAGATACAGGGAAGGCTATCCAACTCTGGAAAGGAAGCAGGCCAGACTGTGAGGGGCGGCATCCAACAAGCTAAGGAAGCTATACCAGTTCAGGAGGCCAGTGTCCAGTCCTGCATGTGGCAGGAAGGACCACCAATCTCAGAGACTGTGAGAGACTTTCATGCAGAGTAGCTGCTTCTGTAGAGAGGGTTCAAGAAGTGAGCTAGTGCCCTAAGAAAAGGCTAGGCGTTTATTATTTTCTGTTTGTCCCTGATTATGCTGGAAGTAAAGCATCACGTTCATTTGTTTTACTGGAATGCCATGTGTGGAGTCTGATTCTGCACCTAATCACTGCACCACTGACACTAGTCTACCAAGCTAATTACCCGAAGTATCACAATATATATTAGCAACCCGCCCTGGCTTCACACTGAAGCAATTTCATCTCGACACCATCTCATAACAACCTACGCCATGTCACCACAGCCCACTGCATCTCACCACAACCTCCTGCTTCTTACTCCTGCTCCTGCATCTTGCAACAACATCCTGCTTCTCACTACTGCCCCCTACATTTCACCACAGGCCCCTGCTTCTCTTTGCTACTTCTTACAACAGCCCCCTGCATCAAACCACAGGCCACTGCATTTAACAAAAACCCCCTGCTTCTTACTCCTTCATCTCTCCAGTGTCAACACAACACCCACTACTGATGCCCTGCAGCTCGCTTGGGCCCGGCTACTGGGATGTGCTGTTCTTGTTCCGATGGTAGTGTGTTTGCCATTTGATGGTGGCATCTGATGTTTGCCACCATCGAATGGTAATTATTTGATGGTGTTACGATTATTGTTTTATTAAACTCCTAATAGCTATGCCTCCCCTGTCACCTTCCTGGCTACTCAATCTGCATCAGGGCATCTTCATGGGTTTGTTGGAGGCTCTCACTCTGCCTGCCTGAGACGTAACCTTGCTCATTCCCTGACTCTCTCCCCTCACTAGACTGCTGCTAAGCAATAGGGCACATTGCTAGCTCTGATTAATTCAGCTTCAGATGCTCTCATGCTATTTCAACACAATGGTCAGCTACTATACAGACAGCAGCTTGGTTAGAATTTTTTCTCTGTGACTTGCTTCACTAAAATTGTGACTGCTCAACTCTTTTGTCACAGATGAATGGTTGTAAACCTAAACCTTCTTCGACCAATGCTGTATAGAACCTCATCAAAATCCATTCAGTGGTCCAAAAGATTAGCCTGAATGAACAGGCAGACCCCCTAAACTGGGGACTTTATTATATCTGAAAATGCTGATGAAGATTAAAATGCCTTCAAGTAAGAAACAAGCAAAGTATATAAAGTGCATCAAGCGCATGTGCAATAAAGTATGTCCAAAATTAGGTTACTAGTGTCAAAGAAGGGGTTAAAACCTTCTACAAATATGTTTGATGTATCATATAAATCAGCTGATGTGGTCGATGCATGTAAACAACCTATACAATCTTTTGAATGACTTTATAGCTCATCTATTAGGTACCAATGGCAATGCAAAAAATTGAAAAGTTTAAAATTCATTTATTTAAACTAATTTCGTATAAAGACAAAAACATTACATCAAAATTATATAAAAACTGGCGGCCTAATTGGTATACTCAAAACATTTAATAAAACCTTTTTATAATAAATGCAAAGATAAAAACAAAGTGCTGAGTGCAAGGGGCTTATCTTAATCAGAGTATGAGGCAGGTTTATAAAAGGTAAGATCATGGAGCTCCAAACCGGTTTCATCTGGCTTTCAGACTTCTTCAAGGGGGTGCGGCCCCATTGGGGTAATCTGATACTTATACCCCACCAGTAGGGACAAATTGATTGTAATTAGTGATGTCACTTCCTGTGGTCAGGAAGTTGTTTAACTAAAACGATGCTCAGAGCTTGTGTAAAAAAAATAACCACGCTATGGTAGTTATACACACAAGCCTCCTATTAAAATCTCAATTGCATAAAAACAACTAAAATTGTCCTAGGACAAATGGATTGCAGTAATTTCCGCCCTTTCTGCGGCCACTTCTGCCTGGGAACTCAGTGTGTATCTGTGCATCTCTGAAGATTTCTGGGATGAGGTATCTTCCGCCATTTCCGAAGACATTGGTGTGCGTTACTTCCACCTGGAACTACAATGTTCAGCTATTCACTCTGGGGGCTGCAGATCGTAATATATAAAGTAGACGGCACGCAGATAAACCATGTATGTTGCGGCAGATGACATCATATCCAATCACAGACAGGGATGTGCCCTTCTTTCTCAGTGTTCTTAGTCCATGTAATAGATGGATAATAGATATGTCTCCTTAGTGGTGGCCGCCATCTTTAGGGTTGTCTAAAATCTGATTAAAATAAAAGGTTGCATTATATATTTTTGTTGGTTCCTATTCCTTTATGCATTCACATGCACGCGGACTAGTTGGTACGGTCTCATAATATTCACATCTGGACTAATTGGTACGGTCTCATAATAGATTGTGGAGTTTTATACATATAGGTACTAAATATTAGTATAAGTGAATATTGTTATGTTGTCTATTTATTGGTGTATAAAGGAGAAAATTGCAGACATAGCAAAATGTTAGTCAGCATGCTTCATATGAATGGTAAAAGCTTTTTGGAGATATAATCTGGGTTACAGTGAGTAGTGAGAAATAAACAACTAAACATTGTTATGATATACAACATGATCCAAATCTCATTAATGCAAAGCACGTGAACAAGCATCAATTCAAGACCCACTAAAATATAGCACATCAATATGGAACCATATATTAAACTAATTGTATTCAGATACGATTTAATTAGTACGGGTGTCAACACCATGCTTTATTCTGGATATATTGCAAGGCATGGTAAAAATGTGATGTAACATTAGTTATAGATTAAATAAATGTCCTAAGTGAGCTCCTTCTCTGGACCTTCAGTTCAAAACTGCTGGTGGATATATTTGTCCCCCTACAAATAATTAATATTATTTAAAGTCATGTTGAAAAATAGATCACAATCAGTATATTGATGTCTTCTTCCGATAAATGGGTTTAAGGAACTTGTGATTGTTTCCACTTGATCTTTCTTGTGTCTCCTTCTTATGGTCTCCAAATCTTAGGGTGCTTCATAAGGTGTTAACCAATTATGAATATCCTTTTCTTCAGATATTTTCTTTGATATGATGTCTTTATACAATATTTCTTCATAGATCTGCTCTGCATGGATCTAGACGTTCGTATAGGTATGTGTATCTTTAGACATGCAACTACATACCCGGTATTCCCAGGCGGTCTTTCATCAAAGTACTAGCCAGGCCCAGCAAAACTTAGCTTCCAAGATTGGACAAGGTTGGATGTTTATTTGAGGGTATTACTGTAGATTTATAGCCAATACACATACTCCGGTCAACCTGTCTGTCCCTCCCCATGGGTATGTCACAAGCCGCCGTAACGTCTTGTTTGACATCAATACTCTAGACGGCTCTCGCACCTGTTGCTAGGAGACGAGGATGCCGAGCTGCTACGCCATGAGGTCCTACCTTACTGCTTCGTTACCTCCTCCATGCACCGATTGGATCATCTTCCTTTTTTACCTCTGCTGGTTCACTGCTCTGATGCTGGCTATAGCGTTCAGTACGTAGCTTCCGGTTCCTGTGAGTGAGTTCATCTTCCTGTATGTTCCAGCTCCTTGTATCCAGCGTGTATCTCTACCGTCTCTGCTGCACTTCAGCATCTGTGTGAACTATCTGCGAGTAACACCACAGCAGTTCCTGCTGCACTGCAGCGCCAGTGTGGACTTACGCGAGTACCCCATAGCCATCCCTGCCGCACATCAGTGCCTCTGTGGACTAGCCACCAGTTACATCACAGCAGTCAATACCACATTTCAGCATCTGTGTGGACTATCACTAATTACATCAGCAGCCTCTGCCACACTTCAGTGTCTATTTGGACTTTACTGCTAGTACACCACGGCAGTCCCTGCCGCACTTCAGCATTTGTGTATACAACCTATTATTAACATCACAGCAGTCTCTGCTGCACTACAGCATGTGTAGACTTTCAATTATTCATATCACAGTAGTCTTTGCCGCACGCCAGCGTTTGTGTGGAATCTCTGCTACACAGCAGCCCTCAAGGCTGCTGCCAGCCAAGTACACATCAGCCCTCAAGGCCGCTACCAGCCAAGTATGCCTCAGCCCTCAAGGCTGCAACCAGCCAAGTATACCTCAGCCCTCAAGGGTGCTACCAACCAAGTATACCTCAGCCTTCAAGGCTGCAACTTGCCAAGTACACATCAGCCCTCAAGGCTGCATCCAACCAAGTATACCTCAGCCCTCAAGGCTGCATCCAACCAAGTATACCTCAGCCCTCAAGGCTGCTACCAGCCAAGTATACCTCAGCCCTCAAGGCTGCTACCAGTCAAGCATACCTCAGCCCTCAAGGCTGCAACCAGTCAAGTATACCTCAGCCCTCAAGGCTGCAACCAGTCAATTATACCTCAGTCCTCAAGGCTGCAACCAACCAAGTATACCTCAGCCCTCAAGGCTGCTACCAGCCAAGCATACCTCAGCCCTCAAGGCTGAAACCAGCCAAGTATACCTCAGCCCTCAAGGCTGAAACCAGCCAAGTATACCTCAGCCCTCAAGGCTGCTACCAGCCAAGCATACCTCAGCCCTCAAGGCTGCTACCAGCCAAGCATACCTCAGCCCTCAAGGCTGAAACCAGCCAAGTATACCTCAGCCCTCAAGGCTGCAACCAGCCAAGTATACCTCAGCCCTCAAGGCTGCAACCAGCCAAGTATACCTCAGCCTTCAAGGCTGCTACCAGCCTAGTATACCTCAGCCTTCAAGGCTGCTACCAGCCAAGTATACCTCAGCCCTCAAGGCTGCTACCAGCCAAGTATACCTCAGCCCTCAAGGCTGCTACCAGCCAAGTATACCTCAGCCCTCAAGGCTGCTACCAGCCAAGTATACCTCAGCCCTCAAGGCTGCTACCAGCCATGTATACCTCAGCCCTCAAGGCTGCTACCAGCCAAGTATACCTCAGCCCTCAAGGCTGCTACCAGCCAAGTATACCTCAGCCCTCAAGGCTGCAACTTGCCAAGTACACATCAGTCCTCAAGACAGCATCCAACCAAGTACACATCAGCCCTCAAGGCTTTCACCAGGCTGCAACTTGGCCATCAGGCCACACTCCAGTCAAGTACGCTCCAGTCCTCAAAACTTCTTTATTAATTGAATCCTCATCAATCGAATTCTCAAAACTTCTTTATCAATTGACTCCTCCAAGCTTCTTCATCAATAGACTTCTCAAAGCCTCCTTATCAATCAATTCACACCTCTAATGATAGTCCTTCTTCCTGTGAATTCTTCCAGTGATTCATAACATTATAGCCAGCCAAAAGAAATATTCATAGAGGTACTGTTGCATTGTCATGGATCCCACTCAAAACCCAGCACAAGTTCATGCAGCACAAATTCAAGCCTTAACCCAAAAAGTTCAAGAACGGTCCCTCCGGGTTGAGGATACTAAGTTGAACCTTCCTGACCGGTTCTCCGGGAGCCACAAAGACTTTGTAAATTTTCATAAAAGTTGCAAATTGTATTTCAAGATACGTCCCCAATCCTCTCGCTCCGAAGCCCAAAGCGTGGTATTCATATCCCTACTTCAAGTTGACCCTCAAACCTGGGCATTTGGTTTACAATCCACCCATTCTGCACTTCACAATGTTGACACTTTCTTCTCTGTTCTAGGACTATTATATGATGACCTAGATAAGGTGGCAATGGCTGAAGCCAGCCTTCGATCTCTTGGACAGGGACAGAGAGCAGCAGAAGATTACTGGACAGAGTTCCGCAAGTGGTCAATAAATTGTGGGTGGAACGATCCCGCACTCCATAGTCAATTTCGTTTGGGTCTCTAACAAAATCAGACATCCTTGTCCAGTATCCGGCTCCTGAGAATCTGGATAGACTTATGCACCTGACGATCCATATTGACTGCCGGCTTCGAGACCGTAGACTGGAGAAAGATTTGCCTACCATTTCTCCTTAATCTCCAGTTTGGGTTACCCCTCCTGAGTAAGAAGAGCCCAGACAGCTAGGTGCTTTCTGTCTTTCTTCTGAGGAAAAGCACAGAAGACAATCACTTGGGTTATGTCTTTACTATGGTGGTTAGGGACATACTGTCTATGATTGCCCAGTCAAGTCGGGAAAAGGCAAGGTCTAGTTGTACAAGGGGAGATACATAGGGGCGTTGCATCTGTCTCTCCCAGTAATGCAGTCCTTATTCCTACAGTCATCCAAGTTTTTGATCAAGAATTAAACATTTCTGCCTTTCTGGACAGTGGTTCTGCAGACAATTTCATGGATATTTCATTTTTTAATTCTTTAGGCTTGACTCCTGAGTCTTTACATCAACCTGTCTCAATTATTGGTTTGGAATGTAGTCTTATTACCAAAGGGGAAGTCAACTCTCGATCACCTCCCATCCGTCTATCAGTTGGAGCTTTACATTCCGAAAACATAATGTTCCTGCTGTTTCATTGTCCTCTGGCACCTATAATTCTGGGGTTGCCATGGCTTAGGAATCAATCCTGTGATCAACTGGCAATCAGGTGAAGTCCTCTGGTGGGGATACACCTGTTCCGAACAATGTCTCAACCCGTTCGATATGCTGCTACCATCCAGTCAGAGTCTTCATCTGTTATTCCTGCTCCCTAGCGTGATCTCTCCAAGTTTTTTCTAAGAAAAAGGCTGATACTCTACCTGCACATCATCCTCATGACTGTGCCATTGAGTTTTCGCATGGAGCCAAACTTCCGAAAGGCATGTTATACACTTTGTCCCTAACTGAGAGTCAATCTATGCAGGAATACATCCAAGACACTACTCAGAAGGGCTTTATCTGTCCATCCAAATCACCGGGTTGGGCCGATTTCTTTTTTGTGCAGAAGAATGACGAATCGCTTCGACCGTGCATGATTTCCGGGGGTTAAATAATATCACCATGAAGAACTCTTATCCATTACCATTAATATCAGTTCTGTTCATCCAACTTTGTGAGGCATCCATATTTTCCAAGATCGATCTGCGTTGGGTCTATAACCTGATCCAGATTAAGGAAGGCGATGAGTGAAAGGACGGCCTTCGATACTCATTTGGGCCATTATGAATATCTGGTCATGCCTTTTGGTCTTTCAAATGCTCCTGCCAGTTTTCAAGATTTCGTTAATGATGTGTTGAAGAAGTTCCTTGGAGTGTTTGCCGTCATATACTTAGATGATATCCTCATCTATTCAAAGTCTTTGGAACAACATTGCCAACATGTGAGACAGGTGTTACGCAAGCTCCAAGAGAATAATCTTTATGCAAAGATGAAGAAATTCGAGTTCGAAGTGAAGGTCTATTTTTTGGGATATGTCATCTTATCCCAGGGGTTCTCTATGGATCCAAGTAAAGTGAAAGCCATCTCAGATTGGGTCCACCCTTCCACATTAAAAGCCATCCAACACTTTCTTGATTTTGCATATTATTATCGCAGATTTATCAATTCTTTTTCTACCATTGTTGCTCCTATTGTTGAATTGACTAAAAAAGGGGCAGATACAGCTAACTCGTCTGTCAAGGTGGTACAGGCCTTCAATTCCCTGAAGTTAGTTTTCTTCACTGCTCGTGTTCTCCGTCATCCTGATCCGGATCTTCTGTTTATTGTTGAAGTGGATGCCTCTGAAGTTGATGTTGGTGCTATCTTGTTGCAAAAGGATCCCCGGGATAACAAGTTTCATCCATGTGCCTTCTTCTCGCATAAATTTAGAGAGAAATTATGACGTTGGGAAACGAGAGTTGTTGGCCATCAAATGGGCTTTTGAAGATTGGAGGCTCTGGTTAGAAGGACCTAAACATCTGATCAGTCTTCACTGACCATAAGAACTTGTCATATATTGAAACTGCGAAGCGATTAAATGCTAGACAAGCACATTGGGCTCTGTTCTTCACCTATTTTAACTACGTTATTTCTTTCCGGACTGGCTCTAGGAATCTCAAGGCGGATGCTCTTTCACAGAGCTTCCAACCCATTCAACCTACCACACCTTCTGAAGAGACCATCATTCCTGCTTTTCGCATTCATTTGGCCTTGACCAGGAATTTAGCTGATGCTCTTCATTCCTGTCAGGCTGAAGCTCCTTCTGGAAAGCCACTGTGTCACGACCCTGTCTAGTTGTCACCTTTTTGCTTTGGGACTTACCCCTGTCAGCTTCCCCTTGGATCTGTGTGTGTAATTTGCCTGGAGGATTTGCTCTGATTATTGCACCTGGCCTCTCCCCTGTCTGTGAGCACTGCTAGCCCTGATTGGAATCGCAGGTGTGGTTCTGATTCTCAGAGCTGCAGTGATGAATACCCCCCCTGCATGTTGTGCCTTCCACCACTCAGAATGCTACTGCCAGACCACCTGTCCGTATCCACCAATTGCTGCCAGACCCATGGTATATATATCCTCTCCTGATAGCATTCTGGGCCTGAACATCTCGTCTTCCCGTGGTGTATGGTTCATGCTGTTTCTGTGTTCTAGTATATCCCTGAAACCTGCTACAGCAATCCCTGGCGCTATCCAGAAAACCTGTTTCAGCTGTACCTGGCAATCCAGTAAATCTGCTGGCAGCAACCCCCGGTGCTTCCAGAAAACCTGTTACAGCCAAACCTGGCAATCCAGTAAGCCTGCTGACAGCAACCCCTGGTGCATCCCGAAAACCTGCTACAGTAATACCTGGCATTCAGACGTCCTGTTACAGCAATACCTGGCCTGTGCTCTGCTGCTAGTCCTACTCCTGGTTGGTCCCTGGCACTCTGTAAACCTGCATCGTGTCACCCTGCCTTGCTTCCTGCTGTGGATCAACTCCTGCCCCTTTTACCTACCTACTCCCTCCCTGAACCTAAAATTCTCAAACCTACCCATTCCTTCCTGAAACCTGTTATTCCCAATTATCCTATCCAGCCTGCACCTGAGTTCCAACCTTGTCACAACATTTCCAGATTACCCTGTTTAACCCTCATCTCAGCATTACCTGACTTCCCTTCTGCCATTGTCACATTCCAGTCCAGAGTCAAGTTCCAAGCTCATCAGTTCTATCCACGTTGTTCCAGTCCAGAGTCAAGTTCCAAGCTCATCAGTTCTATCCACGTTGTTCCAGTCCAGAGTCCAGTTCTTAGTTCATCAGTTCAATTCAACAAGTCTTCCTGCCGGTCCCAGTCCGGTCCCTCCAGTTCCTGTCATTTATCATCAAAGGCAGTTTTCACTGCTACACAAGTCTTATAAATAGAGCTATCTACATTATCTGTGATTCCAGTCATGCCGGCCTCCGTTGAAACCTGATCACCACCTGAGACAGGTAACTCGCAGACACCAATCATGACACACTGGGATTAGTCTTTGTCCCTGAAAGGTTTTGCAAAGCTGTTCTAACTGACTTTCATTCTTCTAGAGCTATTGGTCACCCAGGCATCTCCAGAACTGCCGAACTTCTCTCCCGCTCAGTATAGTGGCAATCCTTATTCCAGGATGTCCATGAGTTTGTCATGGCCTGTGATGTTTCTGCTCGTAATAAATCTCGCACCACTCCTTCTGGTCTTCTTCCTCTGTCAACTCCGTCCAAACCCTGCACTCACATTGCAATGGACTTTATTGTTGATTTACCTTCTTCTTCTTGCTGCTCGGTCATTTGGACAGTTGTTGACCGTTTTAGTAAGATGGCACATTTTGTTCCACTCTTCAAACTTCCTTCTGCCAGAGAATTATCTGTTTTATTCATTCACCACATTTTTTGACTTCATGGACATCCAGTAGACATTGTTTCAGACCGAGGAACTCAATTTATTGCTAGTTTCTGGAAAGAACAATTGTTCTTCTCTTGGCATCAGCCTCAGTTTTTCCTTCGGATATCACCCTCAATCTAACAGACAGACGGAGCGGGTCAATTAGTCCTTGGAGCAATATCTCCGGTGATAGGCACCACAAGCCATGCAGGTTCAAGGTTGGAGGTTTGGTCTGGCTGTACTCTAAGAACATCAATATTCACAGAAGTTGGGTCCTAGATACATCGGTCCTTTCAGAATCATCTCTCAGATCAATGCTGTCGCCTTTTGGCTGAAGTTGCCTAACACTCAGGATTAACAATACCTTCCATTGCTCCTTACTCAAACTGGTTTTTCTTCCTCGAGGTTCACTTCCAGATGTCCAGCTAGACCTACTCCTGTAATCATCCAGGGTCATCAAGAGTCCATTGTGGAGAAAATCTTTGGATTCCAGGTTTCACGAGGAGGTTTACAATTTTTGGTTCACTGGAAGGGGTACGAGCCAGAGGAGCATTCCTGGGTCTCTGAAAAATCTTTACACGCTCCTGTTTTAAAAAAGTTTTTTTGACAACTTCCCTGATAAACCTGGGTCTAGGAGTTCCATAACCCCTTGTCAGGGGGGGGGGGTACTGTCACAAGTTGCCATAACGTCTTTTTTTACATCAATATTCCAGGCGGCTCTCACGCGCCTGTTGCTAGGACACAAGGATGCCGGGCTGCTACTCCACGAGGTCCTCCTACCTTATTGCTTCGTTACCTCCTCCCTGCACCACATGGATCTTCTTCCTTTCTTACCTCCACTGGTTCTCTGCTCGGATGCCGGCTTTAGCGTTCAGTACGTAGCTTCCGGTTCCTGTGAGTGAGTTCATGTTCTTGTATGTTCCAGCTCCTCATGTCCAGCGTTTATCTATCATCTCTGCTGCACTTCAGCATCTGTGTAGACTATCTGCGAGTAACACCACAGCAGTTCCTGCCGCACTGCAGTGCCAGTGTGGACTTTCAGCCTTTACTCCACAGCTGTCTCTGCCACACTTCAGCACCTGTGTGGACTATCCGCCAGTTACATCACGGCAGTCTGGATGCTTCTGCTAGTACACCACAGCAGTCCCTGCCGCACTTCAGCATCTGTGTATACAACCTATTAATATCACAGCAGTCTCTGCTGCACTACAGCATCTGTGTGGACTTTCAATTTTTCACATCACAGTAGTCTCTGCCATACTCCAGCATTTGTGTGGAATCCCTGCTACACATCAGCCCTCAAGGCTGCTACCAGCCAAGTATACCTTAGCCCTCAAGGCTGCTACCAACCAAGTATACCTTAACCCTCAAGGCTGCAACCAGCCAAGCATACCTTAGCCCTCAAGGCTGCTACCAGCCAAGTATACATCAGCCCTCGAAGCTTTATCCAACAGAGTACACATCAACCCTCAAGGCTGCGACCTGCTAAGTTAAATATTAGTCCTCAAGGCTGCAACTTGGCCATCAGGCCACACTTCAGTCAAGTACACTCCAGTCCTCAAAACTTCATTATTAATTCAATCCTCATCAATCGAATTCTCAAAACTTTATCAATTTACTCCTCCAAGCTTCTTTATCAATAGACCTCTCAAAGCTTCCTTATCAATCGATTCACACCTCTAATGATAATACATCTTCCTGTGAATTCTCCCAGGGTTTCATAACAGGGTGCTTGGATGAAGTTGATAGGAAAGGTGCTATTTTGTAGCTGTCATTGAATCCTGATGGAGACATAGGGTCTCATTCAGACCCGCTCGCGAGCGCAGGACACTCGCAAGCGGGTCGATGGTACCCAAATGCGCATGCACACGACGGAGGGAGCTCCGTCGTGCGCATGCGCGAGACCCGGGTCTCGCACCAAAAAGGGCGATGGTGAGTGACAGCACGCCCCCTTTGGTGGGCGTGCCGGGGGCGTGGCTGACAGACCGAGGCCTACCATCTGGGTCCGGCCCCACTGACATCACTAGTGATGTCAGTGGGAGTGATTTTGGCTCTGATAGAGCCAAAATCACTCCAGGGCTTGTGGCAGCGAGACCCTACCGCAGGGTCTCGTCGCAGGCCCAATGGTCGTGACCATCATCATGGACGCTCGCATAAGCTGTGGGTGGTAACCCACAGCTATGTGAGCGTCCAAAAGGCCGCTCCAAATTTAAGTAGGATGGCCCTGATTCAGAGCGAGCACTCTGGTCAGAGCGTCTGGCTCTGAATCAGGGCCATAGTTCTCAGTTTGAATATCCAGTAAATCTCGCGCTGCAATAACTTTTCCACTAGGTCACCTCCTCTTTCTCCCAAAGTTACTTGCTCAATCATTTTCATCAGAATTCGAGTTGTGATGCAATGTAAAGTGTTGTGAAATAGAATGACCATCTACTTTATTCTTGATGTTTCTTATGCACTCTTGTATTTTTTGCTTGAGAGGTCTCTTTAGTTTTTACGGCATATTTAGTACGGCAGGAACAGTCAGGTAACTATATAATGGATGTGGAGTTGCAATTCATGTTCTGTTTTATTTTATATTCTTTAGTTCCCTCGGAGTTAGTTAATGTTATTCTCCTGCGGGTGCACATACCTACATATATTGCATTTGCCACATTTGTAGCAACCTAGACAACTTGGTGATAGTCCACTGCCTTGCAAATTAATATTTCTTAAACAAAAAACAAAGAGCCAAGAAGGGCTAGTTGTTGGTGCCCCCAACAACTAGCCCTTCTTGGCTCTTTGTTTTTTGTATATGTTATATTTTGGGCTTTGGGAGCACCACCAACAACATGTTCTGTCACAATCTCCAAATACAAAATTAAATATGGTTGGTTGTAAATTAATGCCGTAATAATACATGGTTCTGTGCGGTACCAAAACCCCCCAGTTTTTTTCAAATTAATATTTCTGTTCATACTTTGTGTCAGGATATCTTTCAGGTTCCTAGCCTTTCTATACGCAATTGAAGGTTTTGGGGGAAGGATTTCTTTTAGCACAGGATCCATAAGGAGGCTATTCCAATGTTTTGTTAGATTATTCCTTATCTTATTCTCGTGACCGTTGTATGTGATGATGAAAGGGATCAGTTTGTTTCTCTGTATGTTCTTGTCATTATATTTCAGGAGAGTAGCTCTCTCAAGCTGTTTTGTCCTATTGACTGCTTTACACAACAGACTTTCCGGGTAGTCTTTGGCCTTGAATCTTTGGGTGTAGACCTGCATCTGTTCTTCACATATATAATTCGTACTGCAGTTGCATTTTATTCTAGAGAACTGGGAATATGGTTTATTGTCTTTCCATCTTTTTAGGTGACCACTCTTATAGTGCAGGTAGCTGTTCGTGTCGACTTCCTTGGTGAAGTTTCTTTTGGTACTTTTGTCACGCTCAGCAATTAAAATTAGATTCAGAAATTCAATGGAGGCATCCAATTTAGACATGAATTTCAAGTTCATATTGTTGGCAGCTATGTGAATTAGAAATGACTTAAGACTTCCGGCTCCGCCCACTATGCAGTGAGCTGTGTGTGGCTAGGGCTCCGCTCCAGACCTGGTGAATTACACACCTCAAGGCTGTTTGACAGCCTCCACTCTTCCCCTGAAGCTTCCTCTGGCACCCGAGACCCCGCTTACCTGCATGGAAAAGTATTTCCCCTCCTCAATGCCGGGGAAATCACACAGGAATCTCGCTAACCGCCGCCCCTCTGAATCCAAGATGGCGGCCGCGACTCCGCAGCAGGGAGAATCGATTCCTACTACTACACAACAGGCTGCTCAGATATCCTCAGAGCCTGCTACAGGTACCGCTGATTCTTTCATAACTTATGGGGAGGTGGTCCAAGCAATTAAAGAGGCTATGAGACCTATGCTTCAGGAACAGGCAGATCTTTTTCAGCAGACAATGTCTGCCTTCAAGGGCCAGATGCAGCAGATCTCTCAAAGAGTCTCTGAAACTGAAAACGTGTCTGGATCTAATTTTCATGAACTTAACACTATGAAAACTGAATTTGTCACACTGCATAAATCTCACCAGCAATTACTTTCTAAAGTCGACGACCTTGAGAACAGGTCGCATCGGAACAATTTAAGAGTCGTGGGTCTCCCAGAGACCATTAAAGGGACAGACCTTGTTAAATTTTTATCTACACAACTCCCAGCCCTTTTGGATGTTGCTGAGAACTGTCAGGATATCATTGTGGAGAGGGCTCCCCGCTTGGGCCCGCAAAAAAACACCCCTGAGAGGCGACCTCGAGTTGTCATATTCCGATGTCTGAATTATATCCATAAAGATATTATATGGTCAGCATCCCGCAAATGCCGTAACCTCACATGGGAAGGTCACCGCCTATTTATATTCCAAGACTTTTCTACAGAATTTACCAAGGCTTGGAAGGAATTTTCCCCTACTTGCCAAAATGTAATTCAACATGGTCGTCGCTTTGCTTTATTATTCCCAGCACGTTTGAGATTATATGATGATGCCACATATAAAGATTTCACCACTGCAGCAGATGCTGAAGCATATACTCGGGAGTTATTTGAATCCGAAAAAGACTCCACACTGTCTTCTCCTGCTTCTCCCACGAGGGTCTGAGCATAATGTGTTCTGCTGACATTGCCGTTTAGTCTGTTTATATCCTGTGTCACCCTTTGGTTGACAATGAATAATATATTCAGTTATAATGCACGTTGTTTTACAAATTTGAAAATATTCTCTGCTGAAGGATATATTGTTGGTCGTTTTGCTGGGTCTGGTTAGGAGTCCACTGGACAGGACTTTTTCTTATTGGCGCCTATCCACCTGCGCCAACCGGAAGCTTTAATTTTGATTATGAAACAGCCTGTTTGCAATTACAAACATTTATCATTGCTTTTCACAGCAGCTGTGTTTCTATTGCCCCATTGTATGTCTTCTCCCCATTGTGTTCACTCCTCCTCCCCCTGTCCATATATGTATTTCTTTTTCTCGTCATGTCCTTATGATGGGTTTGATATATTGGCTCATTGGAATTATAGTACATATCCTCTTAGTACCATCTTAAATTAATGTTATGTCACAGATAAGATTTGATACTTGGAATGTGGGAGGATTCCACTCCCCAATCAAACGCAAAAAAATTCCAATATATTTAAATATATTTCATCTAGATTTGGTGTGTTTACAAGAAACGGAGGTTGCTAAACTTAATATGTTGAGATGGAGAGTATTGGCGTCATCCCCATACAACTCCAAGTCTAGAGGTGTGGTGGTGATGGCCAGACATGATCTACCTGTTACAATTCTTGGGACTGAGAGAGATCCTGAAGGTCGATATGCCATCCTGGAAACTTCCATTTATGATGTACCTTATGTGATTTGTACTATTTATGCACCTAACCGGTATGACAGGAGATTTTTACGATCTGTTCTCTGCAAACTATACCCTATATGCAATGAAAATGTAATTTTTTGTGGAGATTTTAATTTAATAGCTTCATAGGAGATGGATTGTCAACACCCATCCCGTCGATCTGCACACATGCCCAGATATGGTATACCGTATGTCATGCAACAACTAAAGCTCATTGATGTTTGGAGAGCCAGGCATCCCACTGAAAAAGATTACTCCTGCATGTCGGCTGCCCATGGCTCATTATCCCGTCTGGACTACATTTTGATGTCCGACTCCATATTTTTTAAATCACTTGATAGTTGCATCGAACCAATAGGTCTCTCGGACGCGTGGTTGGTCTGGGCTGATCTTGCAGTCAATGTAGATAAAGGCCCATTTCGCCAATGGCGCTTCCCGTCCAGCCTAATGTCCTCACTGAAATTTCGTAAAAAAATTGAATCCTCATGGCAGAACTACAGGCAGGATAATCTTTCACATGAGCAGGAGGACCCTCTGTTGTTCTGGCAGACCTCAAAGGCGGTACTCAGAGGGGAAATAATTTCATATGTCAGCTATAATAGAAAAAGATTTTTGAAGGCTTTTAAATCTGCTCAACAAGCACTTACGGAATCTTTTTCTAGATTTAAAACTTCTCCTACTCCCGCCCATACGCAATCGTACCTGGGCTGTAAAACCCATTTTGACGCAATCCGAACTGATATGGGAGATCGGCACACATTCCAAAAAGGGTTTCAATTTTACAATAAGATCGGATGCCTCTTATCCAATCTTTTAAAAGGCCCGCGACCATCCACTCTGGTTAAAAGACTTCGTACCTCCACCAGCTCTTACACTTCTAGCAAACAAATAGTTGAAGAATTTCGTTCTTTTTATGCCAAATTATATGCTGCATCCCCCCCTGACGAAGGAAGCAGAGATTCGTTCTGGTCCATGATTACCCCTCCTCAATTACCTTCCAACTTGGCTGCTTCCTTAACCGCCCCGATTTCTGCATCAGAGGTGCAAAAAATTATACAAGGTATGAGTTCGGGTAAAGCCCCAGGCCCTGACGGGCTTAGCGGGGAATTTTATAAATTTGTCTCCCCCAAAAGTATAGATACATTAACGTCTGTATATAACCGCATTTTAACTTCTAAGACCTTACCATCTTACTTCAACTCAGCAATCTTAAAAGTCCTACCCAAACCAGGCAAAGACCTGGAATGCTCTGGCTCATATAGGCCTATCTCTCTTCTTAATAATGACTACAAAATATTATTAAAAATATTAGCTGAGCGAATAAAAATAATACTTCCCAGACTGGTTCATGAAGATCAGACTTGGTTTATATGGGTTTATATATATATATTATTATTATTATTATCCTTTATTTATATGGCGCCACAAGGGTTCCGCAGCGCCTTACATAGTACATAAACATAGTGCACAACATAGTACATAGACATAGTACATAGACAGTTGAGCAGAACAAGAAAACAGTGTCATACAGTTTAAGACAATGCAATACAAGTACATGGTATATAAACACTGCTGCAACAGAAGCAGGATGGCAAAAGTCACGGGTTAGGTGCTTTTGAGTATAGAGCAGATAATATAAGTAAAGAAAGGATAAGCACAAGAGGAAAGAGGGCCCTGCTCGTGAGAGCTTACATTCTAGAGGGGATGGGCAAACAGACAGGGGTGACACGGATGGGGTAGAAAGTGAGCATGGGACAGAGGGTTAGGATGACAGATGGGTGGATTCCTATTTTACAGTATGTGTGGAAGTCATTTGAATTAAGATTTATGCCACTGACATTCTACTTTAAGAGGCAGTTTTTGTAGGTGTCTGTGGAAAGCCATGGCTGTTATATCAGTTTACGTGAAGTCTGACGGGTAGCTGAAGCCACTTCGTGAAGGGCTATTTAGAGAGTTTGGTTAACGTATAAACCAGCAGTCTCAAGTAAATGTAGAATTTGGTAAAAGTAGTTATTGTAAAGAGATGTTGAGATGTAAAATAATAAGTTGTGATCAAGTGTGAATTCTATAAGGCACATTTATTGATTTGGAGGGTGATGGGAGACACGTGAGGTTTGCAGGATATTTATTCCATAGTATATCCGCTGTCCGTGTGTGGGGCCTGAATTTGGTGATATGTCACCAGATAATAAAAGCAGAAGAATGGAGAAGTACATATAGTTGTAGGTGTGTAAAAAAATTTTATAGTGACACAATGAGGCTGTAATAGTCAATTTTTGATGAAAAGAAATCTCATTAGTTTTTAGAGGAGGTGAGTGACTCAATAGGGTGGCAGTGTGCCCAGAGAGGGGAGATGCAGGGAGAGTTAGGGATGTTATATCCTTAGAGAAAATACAAAGGAGGGATTTGAAAAAAAGAAATGTGTAGTACATGGTGAGTTTTAGGTTTGTTTTTTTTAGACAAATTTTAAGTAATGGTATCTTAATCTGAAATTACCTAAGATGTTGGTCAATGTTTGTTCAACTGTTTGATTAACTGTTATGTAATCACACTTTGTGCATTGAACACTTGGTGTTTTTAACCCTAGCTGCAAACAGCCCCAGCTGCCCCTAGACTGAATATAAGGAGTGGTAACCCTTGATTAAGACAGGCTACAACTGACTCAATTGGCTTGCTGATCAAAGGAGATAACTTGCTCATATATCACTCGACGGCCAATATACGTAGAGTACTGGCAGCGTCCAATTGGGTACAGTCATTAAAATCCAAGGATTTACATACCATCTTATCGTTTGATGCCGAAAAGGCCTTCGACCTGGTGTCTTGGGACCATTTATTTTTCACACTCCATAAATTTGGATTCCAGTCAGATTTTATTATGCTTCTTACCTCAATATATACTCATTCATCTTCACAAATTGTCTGTAATGGCTATGACTCAGATCCCTTCCTTATATACAAGGGTACCAGACAGGGTTGTCCCCTGTCACCACTCCTGTTTGCACTCGCTTTGGAGCCGCTTGCTATGGCACTACGCGCTTCCACGGTATTTCGGGGAATCCGGGTTGGAGTTGTTGAACTAAAGGTATCATTATTTGCTGATGATATGGTTTTATTTATGTCCGACCCGGCTTCCTCGATGCCGGAGGTGATGCGCCTCATTGACTTATTTGGATCTTTTGCAGGTTACAGGGTGAATGTGGCCAAGTCAGAATATTTACCGCTCTCTGGTACACCAGATGATTTTCATTCAATCCCCATATTTTCAAATTTTCGTTTAGCACGCCCTACCTTGAAATATTTGGGGATACATATTCCTTTTGATCCTGGGAAACTATACTCAGTAAACTTCACCCCACCACTCCGATCTATATCAAAATTATTGACAGACTGGTTATCTTTACCTTTGTCCTTACTGGGTCGCATTGCCATCTTGAAGAGTGTTATATTCCCCAAAATTTCATACCCTATGCATATGTTACCGATCTCTCTCACCAAAACAGATCTATATGTGCTCCAAAAAATATTCACTAAATTTATTTGGAATCGTGGAAAATCAAGGATTACCTTGGCTAGACTTAGTTTGCCCCGTAGAGAAGGAGGATTGAGTGTCCCTGATCTAAAGATTTTCTCTTTATCAGTTGCCTTTAGATATATCTTAGATTTGTTACTGAATCGTTCTGTTTATACTTCCCTGGATGTGGAGAAAGAGTTATTTAAACCATACTCCCTGAGTGCTCTCCTCCACACCCCCAAAAAATCAATTCCCCAACAAATTCTATCAAACCCTCTGTTTAATAGCGCCTATCTAGCCTGGATAGCAATTAATCGCAGGCTGAAAAGGGATTGGCATTGCACTCCATTTATTTCTATTTGTGGTAATCCACTATTCCCCCCTGCTATGACTAATGACTAATAAGTGTTTTGCAGAATGGAGGAGGAAGGGGATTCTAATAATCAATGATGTATTCGATCCGGGGGGTGACATACTACCATTCGTCAATATCAGAAATACCTTTAATGTCTCGAACAATTGGTTTTATATGTATCTCCAACTGCGACACTATATTTCTAGTTTACCTAAAGCCTATTTAACCTCAGATGGATCTGACCCACTAGTCTCACTCCTGTCTTTGATAAAATCCCGTACCTACCATACTAAACTATTAACTGACATGTTGAAGACTGACTCCCACAATGCCTGGAACTCTTTACATAATAGCTGGTCCAGGGACAATTCCATCTTTCCCGGAATCTAACAGCTTTCTCTTATATTTTGATTCTACAATGAAGCACCTGCGTACGGCAATGCTTCAGGAAGTACACTATAAAGTACTGAATAGAGCATATATTTTACAACATCAGAGGAAATATATGGTCCCTAATGAGACAGGTTGATGCCTTAAATGTCATCATAAATCAGCTTCCTTTTATCACAATTTCTGGGAGTGTAGGAAGATTCGCCGATTTTGGAATAAGATAATTGTGTTTATAAATAATATCTTTTCCTTACATTTACGCCCAGACCCTTTAGCGGTTCTATGTCTTATTTATACCAATTGGGAACTGGGCCCATACAAAAGATCCATTATTTATTTACTTTCTATTATTTTAACTACTGCCAAAAAAGTTATTTTAAAACAATGGACCAGTAAGACCCCACCCTTTATTTCCGAGGTTCAACATTTATTACTTAAAAACTTATATTTTGACAGGAGGGCTTCATTTCCAGATGTCGAGAAGGGAGTAGTGCAATTTTATAGGAGATGGGGTCCTTACATTGATTATTTGCAACCACAGACCCAAACCCAAATATTACAGGTGTTTGAAAACACGAACTGGCATCTGCTGAGACAGCTGATTTAAATACTAAGGGTATGATTCTAGTATATTTCACTATAAGTTAATAATACATATACTATCACTGTATATGTGTCGATATGCGGATATGACTGACGGATACGGGAAAATAGGAGCCTGATTATATCTGGATTGAGAAATCGTGAGGTTCGAAATACAACTTCTTTTTGAGAATTTTCCCTATGTCCCTCCCACCCCACCTATTGTGTTTCCCTACTTGTATGTATGTCTTGTGTACCCCCTCCCTTTTTTTTTTATTAATATCTGTACCTCTTGGATTGTTACACAAAAGAAAAATGATGGAATGTTTGTTAGTTTGTCTTATTTCTATGTAGACAGCGACTCTTTTTTTGATTATCTTTTCAAACTACACAAATGGGGAAAAATCAGAGCAGGTCTTTGAGTACAGATTTTCATATACAGGTTGAGTCTCCCATATCCAAAATGCTTGAGACCAGGGGTATTTTGGATAACGGAATATTCCGTATTTTGGAATAATTGCATATCATAATGAAATATCTTGGGAATGGGACCCCAATATACACACAGAATGCATATATGTGTTATATGCACCTTATACACATAGCCTGCAGCTCATTTTATACAATATTTTCAATAATTTTGTGGCTCAAGCAAAGTTTGTGTACATACATGAAATAAATGTATGTATCATTTACACCCTATACACACAGCCTGAAGGTAATTTTATACCATATTTTTAATAATTTGTGCCTTAGACAAAGTTTGTGTACATTGAACCATCAAAAATCAAAGGTTTTATTATCTCAGTCATGCCAAAATTATTCCGTAATTCGGAATATTCCGTATTTCGGAATATTTGGATATGGGAGACTCAACCTGTATTCTTAAATCAGTATTAAAACCCCAATGTGTATCATCGCTATAAGTACTGTTACTGCTGTATAGAGAGATGGTTGTTCAACTATATATTTTATACTCTGTCTATACTATCCATCTATGCCGAACTGTTATTGTAATGTCTATTTGTATCTAATACAAAGTGTCTAATTCTTTGTATGTAAATATTATATAATCTCAATAAAAAGATTTAACAACAAAAAAAGAAATGACTTAAAACATCTTCAGTTCCTTCCCATATTATTTAAAATATTGTCTATACATCTTTTGTAAAAGATAATATTGCTTTTATATGGGTTATTGTTGTAAATTAAATTATCCTTCCAGCATACCATAAACAAATTAAAGAAACCTGGGGCCAAATGTAGTCCCCATTGCTATACCACATATTTGGTGATAAAAAGTTTCTAAAAATTTAAATTAATTTTAATTAAAAAATAAAAGACATTAAGGGGTATATTTATCAAAATTCGTTTTTACTTTCGATTTGGTTTGGTTTGGAACAGTGATTTGCTGTTCGATTTGGCATGTTCATGTACAAATCGAACAGCAAATCCCACTTCAAAACGAACTGCAAATACCTGACTGAATAGAACTGCTTCATGCTTTTATTTTCAGCATTAGCAGTTCGTTTTGACACAGATACATGCATACATCAGTAAAATGCCTGCATGTATCTTACTGTAAAAAGCTTAGAAAGAGTTAAAGGTAAAAAAAAATTAGGTGGGGTCCCCCACTAAAACAGTACCAGCCCTGGACTTTTCATAGCCAGTCCTGGTTGTGAAAGTACAAGGAAAAATTTGAGTAAGGTTCCCCCTGTACTTGGCACAACCAGCACTGGGCTCTGATACTGTCCTGGTTCTGGAATTACAGGGTAAAAAATTGCGTACGGTTGCCCTGTAATCTCCAGAAACAGCACTGAACCCTTTCTACCGGGGGGGGCGGATGCCACAGCCAGGGGAGCCCTTTCCCCGGGCCTCCCAGCCACAGCATCAGCCCTGACTACTAGTCAGGCCAGGGATCCCTGGGGAGTTGGGGACCCTCCCAATAAAGAAGTCCCTCTCTCCAGGGCACCCCTGGCCTAGGCTGATAGCCCGGGGCTATCCCCACCAGCCCTCGGTGGGGATAGCCCCGGGTTGATAGTGTAGGTGTTGTGTAAAAAAAGGTGTTTAATCATTGTCTTTACAGTAGAACTGCAGGTCCCAGCAAGCCTCCCCCACATGGTGGTACTCGTAGTTCACCTGTAAAGAAATGTTTAACTAAACACAATACACACACACCGTGATAGTAAAGTTTTAATACAACACACTCGCACATACCTGCATTACCTAGACTGGTCCTCTTCTCCCTGTTGGCATCCATGGTCTTAGTAAAACAACATAATGAATAAACATGAACCACGAACTAGGTGACAACCTCGATGGTTGATACCTCCTGAATGAAGAGCTCAGACGTGGCTCTACCCTTTGTACAGCCGTATCTGAGCGTTCATTAGCTGAGAGAGGTCAGCCCCCGCCTCTCTCAGCCAATGAACGGCTTCCTCCATTGAAGTCAATGGTGGGAACTGCAGAATAAACTTTAATAACCCTGCTGCTCTCCAATTACTTCAATGGAGGGAGCCGTTCATTGGCTGAGAGAGGTGGGGGCTGTGCAGATTTTACAGACTGCTGCACGCAGATGGGATATCCCTGGTCCTTGACACGTTTCTCCGCTATTAAGGGTAGCGATTTCTTCACAAGGCAAAATGAGTATAGTCCTTTTTGATATTTAAGGGACCTTTGTCCAATCCAAATGTCTCATTAATTGCAAGCACCTGTATCAGGTAATGAGTGCAAATGGCCAGAATCTGTGTCTAGCACTACTTGGTATGCTTCTCATAATACTTTAAAACAATACAATAGTTAAATACACATAATTATAAAAAAAAACTACAATGAATTAATACATATAGAAGAGACCTGATTAAATATAAGAAAAATAGATTGACAGCAGTTGAACAAGATTATCAGGAACAAAATGTTTACTCCTGGGCAACAGGGAGATATCCCACAAAAAGATTTGATAGATTTAGAACAAGACACCCTAGAGCAGTGGTTCTCAAACTCGGTCCTCAGGACCCCACACAGTTCATGTTTTGCAGGTCACCCAGTAGCTGCACAGGTGTACTCATTACTCACTGACACATTTTAAAAGATCCACAGGTGAAGCTAATTATTTCAATTGTGATTCTGTCAGGAGACCTGCAAAACATGCACAGTTTGGGGTCCTGAGGACCGAGTTTGAGAACCTGTGCCCTAGAGGAATGGATTCAGAAGTGACCTCTGATAATAGCTCATCCCAAAGTGAGAGTGAATTACTCCATACTAAATCTACTGGGAGACCCCCTTTAGAGGTGATGACCCGCTCCAGGGGCATGGAAGGACCAGAACCTATATGCACCGTGGTGGCCAGGGGGCGAGGAAAATGAAATTACAGGAAGTAGATTAGGTCATTATCCTCACATGAACTATCCACAATAGAAAATAGTGTTTTAAATAAAGGGTTATCCTTTGTACCCACTGCAAGCTTCAATGAGTTTGATTGGAAAGTGGATGTGTGGCGCCATCAGCGTAATCTCAAATTAAAATATTTTTTTCCAACCAACTTGTGAAATTAGATCACCCCTTTAAACCAAAATTAGTTTTGATCCACAGACACACAATTCCTCAATTAAGTGCTATTCGCGAATGCTTGAAACTGTAGTAAGAGAATCAATGAGATGTCACATCCAGCATAAAATCATGTCTCACGAAGAGTTCCTTTCTTTGAAAGGGTTAAGTGAAAACAACCTACTGATTATAAGACCTGCCGATAAGGGAGGCGCAATTGTACTGCAGGACATTGATAAATACAAAGCAGAAATCTATAGGCAATTAGATGATCAGAATGTTTATATGAAATTGGAAAATGACCCCACCAACCACTTCAAGAGTGAAATAGACAGTATCTTATCAGCAGCAGTTGTAAATTAAATTATTGATACAACTTACATGGAGGCATTTACCATGGTGTATCCAATTATGCTTTTGGTCTACACGTTGCCGAAAGTACACAAAAGCCCGGAGAGCCCTCCCAGATGACCAATCATATCGACACGTGGTTCACTATTAAATATGATTGCCAAATATTTAGACCATTTCTTACAACCAGTAATCCAGTCTCAGGCAACATTTTTAAAGGACACCACTGATTTACTTCTTAAACTTTAGAACCTACTGGATTTCCCAGAAAATGTTTGCTTTGTTGCATTGACGTCGTCAGCCTGTATAAGAACATTCCTCATGCCAATGGGCTGAGAGCTGTGCAAGAATTATTGAATGATAACCCAAAATATCTGGATCCAGATGTGGCTTTTTCCTTACCCTATTAGAAAAAATATTGAAAAGAAATTTCTTCTATTTCAATGGCGAATACTTTGTACAAAAGCTGGCTTATTTCTACAAAATGCACCCTTTACCAAAAAACTATTATTCTTTACCTGCTACATTGACAACATTATGCTGATTTGGGCAGGGACCAGAGAATAATTTGACATACAAATGGAGTTTATCAACAAAATGGACAAAACCATTAAATTTATATATGAATCTAGCACTGTATCGATTCATTATATGATGTGCTAATTAACAAAAAAGAACAGCATCTGGAGACAAGTGTCTATTATAAACCTACGGACAAGAACACAGTTTTGCATTCGAACAGTCGGAATCCCCTATCTATGAAAAAAGGGTTACCATTCTCACAACTATTAAGGATCAGACGTATAACAAGTTGTGAGGAGGAATCATGAAAACAGATGGATGACATGACCTAGAAATTCATGCAAAGAGGTTATCCGCGTTCGGAATTGGAAGCAGCCAAATTGAAAGCTCTGTCTATTCCCAGAGAACAATGTTTAACCTCTAAGATTAAATCAAATCAGGCAATTTTGCCATTTGTAAGCCAATTTCTATAGCAAGGCCAGCCATAGTAAAGACATCTAAGCAATTATGGCCAATAATATCAACTGACCCAAACCTGACTGTTCAAAAACCTGCCATAAAAGGGGCAGAAACGTAAAAAACTGGCTCATAAAAAATATTACATCAAATGGTGTTTCCCGTCCATTACATTTTCTATCAAAGGCTGGTTCCTGCAGATGTGTGATGTGTAGATTCCTGGAAACAGGACCATATATCACACATCCGCATTCTGGCGTAAAAGTTCCCATTAAACATGTATTAAGTGTGGTAGTAAGTATGTAATTTACATCATCAAATGCCCGTGCGGGCTGACATATATTGGAAAAACTGCATGTAGTTTTAAAGAACGTGCTGTACAGTATAGATCTGCAATACGATTGGCATGTGAAGGAAAGGAAATTGATCAGCCCATGGCCAGGCACTTTAAGAATGCTCAACATTCACTTGCCACATTGAAATATAAACTAATTGATCACAAACTAGTAGAGGAGGCGATCAAAACAAGATGCTTCTTCATAGAGAAGCTTTTTGGATTTTTAAATTCAACACTGTTGCTCCTAGGGGCTTAAAGAAGAATAAGGGCCTGTCTTGTTTAATTTAAGTCGACTATGCAGGACATGTTCCTAAAGCTGTATACACACATAACGGTTTTGTAAATGAACAATTTTAGTAATCGATTTTTCCCTTGAAAAAAATCGTTTACTAAAATCGTTCATTTACTAAATGTAATGAACAATTTTTTTGAACTACAAATGATTTTTGCATATTCCCTTACTGAAAATCGTTGAGTTGACAAGTCTGATTGAACTACAAACGTGAACGCGCATGAACGATAATCGTTCATCGTTTGACTCAGAAAGTGAATGATTTTTTCAAACGATTATTGTTAAACTATATAGTTTAACGATAATCGTTCAAAAAATCGTGTGTGTATGCAGCTTTAATATTGATCTGTAAAGAATTAGGTTATTCTTATTTGATAAATAGAGGGACCTTCCTCTGTTTAGGTGAGAATAGCCTGATCAGACTATGTTGATGATAATGACAGGGACCATAATGGTATAACTGGTCCAAAGGAGATCGTTTCTATATGAACTTCTGCCAAGTAGTTATTGTAGCATGCTCATAGGGACTTCATCTAGCCTTATTAGGTTTTTAGGTTATACGTTAATATGCCTTTGTGATTTTATATATATATATATATATATATATATATATATATATATATATATATAGTATTTTTTGAGTATATGGACTTGCCTTGTCTTTATAGGTATCGCTGGATGGAGATGTAAATGTTAATACTGGCTTGTCCTGTTTTATTTAGTCAAATATATTATACGACAAGATGGGAACCATACTTTTGTATAAGGCAGTCATATCCAATGTTAATTGAGGCGTGAGCTACTTTAGAAAAATTAAATCTCCTGAAGAGCTACTAAAATTGTGGGAAAATAAATCTGACTAATAACCGAACAATTGAAGGTCATTTAATAAAAAAGTTTTAGAAAATAAAAATGCATTCAATAATTACAGTAATATTCTTGTAGTTTGTAAATGCAATTTAAGTACAGGCACATTTTACTGTTAATTACCGGCTCCAAGGAGTTATATGCAGTAGAGGAGCAAAAGATATAGGCAGGGCAGCTGTGTGATTTTCCAACAGAGCTGGGCAGGAGTCACTCGCTCTGCTGCAGCATAGACACCGTGGGTGTAGCCACAGGAAGCATGTCAGGTGATTGCTGTAGAGGCTGCGGAAATCACCTGACGTGCTTCCCTGTGGCTCCACCCACGGCGTCTATGCCATGGGGGAGCACACGTCAGAGGTCACTTCCTCCTAGTAGACTCGGCAGTTCTGCAGCTAGGTGAGCAACCAAAATTAAGACCGCGAGCTACCGGTAGCTTGCGAGCTACAGGTTGGAGAACACTGGTTTAAGGTATAGTTAACCTGGTGTTGATAATGCCCATTAGCAACATTTATTGGTATGAAGTAGATTGCCTATCCAACATGGAAGAATGATAGAGATTTATTTAGCCAAGTTAAGATGTGTTAGGCTATAAGTGAATATGCGGGTATGTTGATGCATAGTATAAGATACACATATTTTGCCTGTCTATATAATAATATGTGGATGTACTATGTTATGCATATAACCTAATTAATGTGAGTTTTTCCCGAACATGGGCTCCATTTTCATCTTAATTGTTTGTTTTGTTTATTGTTAGATCTCTATGGTGATGGTTGTCACTAATTTTGTAGTTACAAGGGGAACCACCTGACTCCCATTGTGCATTCAGCGTGATGACACACATACACGGAAGTTGGCTGGGACCCCGGGACGGTCTGTGCACTGGGTGATGTGCTACTTAAGAGGTAAGATCATAATGTTTGTTTTTCCCTGACGAACATTTGAAACGTTGGCATTCATATGTGACCACAATTGGTGAATGATGTTTGAAAAGCCGAGGAGTGCCGCCTGTATTTGCTGAGATATATATACTGTGATGGGATCAATGGTAAAGTGGTCTGTGACAGGGACATTTATCCCAGATTCCTGTCTTATGTGTTTTAAATCCCCAGGAGAAAGTCTGCAGTGTAGCAGGCTTGAGTCTCGGCTTTTTGAAAAGCCGGTTTGGGACCTGGGGGTTGTGGGTGAGAGGAGAGGGAGGTCTCCACCCACGGCCACTCCAGGTTTTGGTTCTCGCAGCCTGGTAACAGGCTTGTTAGGGTTTCCACCTGAGAGTGGCCAATATAAGCCTAGTGTGTTTAGGGCTGAGTGTCTCACCTGGGAGAGCAGACAGGGAGTTTGTTCAGAGACACTGGGAAAACCTATCCTGTGAGTGTTGTGCTGTGTCTTTGTTGCTGGTGAGGGCATTAGGCCTTGCCAGGTTCTGGTAGTGAGGGAACCACCTGTGAAGTTAGTGCCCCGACAGGGCTAGGATTTATGTTTATGTTTTCTTTTTGTTATTTCTGACATTGTACAATAAAGACTGGCGCCGTCCAGCTTGTACTCGAATCCAGTCTGGCGTACTGTTTCCCGGCTGCCGTGTGTGTAAGGAAGGAGTCCCCTACCCAGGAGAGGGACCTCCTAATCTGACTGTGTCACAATACACACACACACACACATTAATGTGCAAAGTTTTATGCAGGTGTGGAAAAAATCAAAATAGGAATGCTTTCAAAGATAGAGGTGGTAATAGTTAATTTCTATCAATTAACAATGCAAACTGAATGAACAGAAGAGAGATCTAAATCAAATCAATATTTGGTGTGACCACCCTTTGCCTTCAAAACAGCATCAATTCTTCTAGTGCACGTGCACACAGTTTTTGAAGGAACTAGGCAGGGAAGTTGTTCCAAACATCTTGGAGAACTAACCACAGATCTTCTCAAATCCTTCTGTCTCTTCATGTAATCCCAGACACACTCGATAATGTTGAGATCAGGGTTCTGTGGGGGCCATATCATCACTTCCAGGACTCCTTGTTCTTTTTTACGCTGAAGATAGTTCTTAATGACATTGGCTGTATGTTTAGGGTCATTGTCCTGCTGCAGAATAACTTTGGAGCCATTAAGACACCTCCCTGATTGTACTGCATGATGGATAAGTAACAGCCTGTATTCCTCAGCATTGAGGAAACCATTAATCCTGACCAAATCCCCTACTCAATTTGCTGAAATGCAGCCCCAAACTTGCAAGGAAACTCAACCTCCACCATGCATTACTGTTGCCTGCAGACACTCATTGTACTGCTCTCCTGCCCTTCGGTGAACAAACTACCTTCTGTTAGAGCTATATATTTAACATTTTGACTCATTACTCCAGAGCACCTGCTGCCATTTTACTGCACCCCAGTTCCTATGTTTTCGTGCATAGTTGAGTCGCCTGGCCTTGTTTCTGCATCAAAGGTATGGTTATTTTTTGGGTGCATTTCTTCCACGAAGACCACTTCTGGCCAGACTTCTCTGAACAGCAGATGGGTGTACCTGGGTCCCACTGGTTTCTGCCAGTTCTGTGCTGATGGCACTGCTGGACATCCTCCAATTGCGAAGGGAAGTAAACATGATGTGTCCTTCATTTGATGCACTAAGTTACATTGGCTGACTACTGCGTCTATGGTCCTCAACGTTGGCTGTTTCTTTGTGCTTCTTCAGAAGAGCTTCAACAGCACATCCTGAAACCCCAGTCTGCTTTGAAATCTTTGTAAGGGAGAGACCTTACTGATGCAGTCTAACTACTTTGTGTATTGTTGCTGTGCTCAGTCTTGTCATGGTGTAAAACCTGTGACATGAAACGGTCTTCTACAACCTCACCTTTGTAGCAAAGTTTGGCTGTTGCTCCCAGTTTTAAGCCTCCTACCCAGCTGTATCTGTTTCAGTTAATGACTGTGTTTCAACCTATATATGAAATTGATGATCATTATCACCTGTTTGGTATAATTGGTTAATCATGCATCTGACAATATTCCTACAAAATCCCTGACTGCAATTGTACCTAGAAGAATTGATGCTATTTTGAAGGAAAAGGGTGGTAACACCAAATTTTGATTTAGATATTTCTTCTGTTCATTCACTTTGCATTTTGTTAATTGATAAAAATAAACTAACACTTAAATTCTTTAAAGCATTCTTACTTTGCTGCATTTTTTCCACACCTGCCTAAATCTTTTGTACTGTAATGTATATTTATTTTAATAATGTTGCTGTTCTTACAGCATTGTAGCTTTTTAGGGGGGGTAACCTTTTGCTTTTAATTGGGTGGGGTACACACAAATAAAATCTCTCTGCAGCATAAGTCCACAGTTTTTTCAACTAGCAGCACTGCACTAATACTGGTTTCCCACAAACTACCCCCACGTGCACCGCAAGCAAAACTGCTACTGTACCCCTTGATTGTGATCCATGCAGCGCCTCTTCTCTGTTCATGGGTGGCCTGCAGATCGTAATGGTGCCCTGGATGCTGAAGAATGCTTATGCCTCTTTTCTGGTCATGGGTGGCCTGCAGATCGCTATGCACTGGATGCTGTAGGATGCTGACACCTCTGGTCACAGATGGCCTGCAGATCATGATACACTGGATGCTGGAGAATGCTGGTGCCTCTTTGGTCACGGGTAGCCTGCAGAACACAAAGCACTGGATGCTGAGTCCTCCTCTTCTTAAACTACACATATGAGTGTTACCAGAGTAGAATACTATTGGCCGTCGCGCATCGCACTAGTGTGAGTAATTCCTATTAGGCAGTCAATAGTGTGTTTTCAACAACCCACTCATTCTCCAAAAATGAGTCCATGGCCACCATGTAAGGGTAAAATAGGCGCTATAGCGCATAAATGCAATTCCTGCATATTATTACTTCTGTTTCCCTTTTTCAACATGTCAGACAAAGAAGTAGTATCAGAGCTTCTTTCATTTTTTACATGTTCCGTGTCATTCAAAATTATCAACTGGGCAGTCTGATGCTCTGTGCCAGTTCTGTGATACAGAGCTCACGCGCTGCTTTCAGCTGGTAGCACAGACCTACTGGAGGATAAACAAGTACTTTAGTATTCTGATATTGACAGATCAGCCTATGTTGAGGAAGAGTCCATTAAAAGGCAGGGAATAGATGATTTAAGAGATGTGAACAAAGCCTGACAAAAAAAATAAAATAATAAAATCTCACTTTGGGCCATATTCAATTTAGAGGTGAAAATTTCGGCTAAAAAAATTTCACCAAATTCAAAACAATTCCAGGACAATTTTGCCTAAGCAGAAACTCGATGCATTGAATTCTCCCAAAAAGATTCTCCAATCAATAGCAGGTGAAAAGAACTGCAAAATCTTTATTTTGGGGTGCAAACGTGGGGAAATGACTCGAACCCTTGGGAGAGCCCCCCAAAAGACAAATCTGAAAAAAAAACACCTAAGAACACCCCAAAAAAGATGTAATTTTTGGGGTAAAAATGTAAAAAGCGGGGGGACAAGCATAAAAACTAGCGAACTAGGCTTCTTGGGGGGCTGAAAGGATGGGTCAGGTGTTTTTGGGATTGCAGGTGCATGCAGCAGGTGGATTTTTCACATTTTTTAAAAGTTCACTTTAGAGATATAAAAATGTGCTAGCACCCATTTTCAAGTACCCCAAACTTGACTGGACTACTTATTTTCACTAAAAATACTGCTTAATGCTATTCTTCACCACTTTACAAAGACGTTAATAGCAAGCAATTTACACAACTTAAGTACGCAAAATAGTTATATTAGGGCTAGTAGTACACATCTATATTGATTTCCTATGTTAGTGCATATTTTTCTGGGGTACATACTGCTTTCCCCAATTCTTTCAGTACTTTTCACCTGTTCCGCATTCACCTAATTCCGTTTTCGCCTGTTTCGCAATTTAATTAGGCGAAAAGCAGGGACGCTCATGGAATGATTTCGCCTCTGAAAAGGCGAATGAGGCGAAAAGTCGGACAGGCGAAAATGTTCCGACTTTTCGTATCTAATTGAATACCTCTCTTTATCCCACTATCCAATTCCTATGGATGACTGTGAAAAGTGGGAATCCACTCCTAAAGCGGATGCTCCAAATTTGAGGCAAGCGAAATGAACTATATGCAGCCTCCAGATAGGAAATGTGAATCTATTCTTAAATCTATATATTTGGCTGTTAGGACACGTTTGAGTCTTTATGTTTGCTACTGCCTGGGTTGATAAGGCAATTTTGATCTCGTCAGAACAACTAGGTAAAGTGAATCAGTCTAGAAGATCTACAGTATGCCAGAATTGTCTTTACTAGCACATATTCAGGATGTCTCTGAATATATTGTGGACGCAATGTTAGATGTGACCTTATTTTCTCCTTTTGCTTTTGAAGCCAGTTGTGTCTGCTACCTTAACATGTGAGAAGCAGACCTGGTGTCCAAAAGATTGATAGAGGTATTATTTTTTTAGGTGATGTCCTATTTGGTCCCAAATTGGAATGAATAATCATCCAGGATACAGAAGATATAAGTTCTAATTGGTGGTTAAAATATATTACACCTAACGCTCTGATGTTGGGTTGTTTGTACATTGAGTGTAGTATCTAATGTAGGTTCTATAAGTGATTGGGATTTGTCAATGGCAACTGTTTTTAAATATGAACAGATGTAAATATGCACAATGTAGAAGTGGATATTGTGATAGAATATACCTATGAATGAACACAATGTGACAATGGGGGTTATAGTCCCTATTTATTGTAAATTGGGATGTAGTAATTTAGGTTGACAGTAACAACATCAACATTCATAATGTCGACATTTATGATTTTGACATTGTTAAATGTTGACAAACAACATGTCGACATACTCAGAATATCGACATGTGAAATGTTGACTTTGTTGTCCATATTGCAGAGGAGTAGGTGTTACTCCTCAGAGTAATTGTGAGGCAGCTGAGGATCACTGTTTACTGTGCAGTATTGGGGTACAATTTATTTTTATTGATTTCACAATTAGTGTAACACCAGATAGTACCCCACTTGCAGCAGAGATGTTTGCTATCAGAGACTCAAGAAGAGATATGATTCAAGGATTTTTTGAAAAAAATGTGGAGAATGATTCTAATATAGAAGATGAAGATTTAAATACTATATTAAATAAATTAGAAAATTGCATGTTGAAAGAAAATCGGGTGTGGTGGGAGGTAATATCTTTAGAACACTACTACACCAATCATCTAGTACCCAAGCGCCTAAAAATTATAAAGAAAAAACATCCTTTGATAATTCTAAGGAAACCTTTAAGAAAGGATGGAACCAGATCCTTGAAAAATGTTCATTAGCCCTGATTAAATTAATAATAAAAGAAAGAAAAGGAAACCTGGCAGAGCTAAATAAAGAAATAGGCTCTTTACAAGTACTTATTAAACCTTTTACAGATTTAGAAGATGTAAAAGAAAAAGAGAGGGATATTATAAATACATTGGAGAAAAACACCAAGGACTTAGAGACAAAAACAAAATACCAAAGGGATGTGAATGAAATTAAAAATAAAATGTATTCAGAAAAACAAATTAATCCATATACCCCCAAAAATGGGAAAAATAAGGATAGAACTTACTACCAGGAAAGATCTGTAGTACAGGCCTCTTATATAAAATCTAAAAGATTCCCGCATCCCAAATTTAGAAGAAACTTACAAAATGATTGGAGAGAGAGGAAATTCGAGGAAGAAGGTAGGACATTCAATTATCCAAGATATAAAGAAAGTGGTGTAAAGTTTAATACTTGTAAATATAACAGAGATGTAAGTCTGAAGACCTCAAAGTATGGATCCGAATATCAGAAGGAGGATACATTTAGATTTCCAACCAGAAATAGGTACCAGGCATTGGAAAAGAAAGGTGGTGAGAGGACAGACTATGGACCTTCCTCTCCTGTTTTTTAGAACAGGGACGGTGGTTCCAGAGGTGGGACTAACCAACCTAACTAATAAAAATAAAAACCGGATGACAAGTGGAAAAAGAGGAGGAAGGAAATATATAAAAGACAGGGTCAGGGTGATGAGAAGATCAAATGAAATCTTAGGACCAAAATCTCTCAGGAAAATACATGTAACATTTTTAACCTGAGCAATTATGAACTAACAGAAGAAGAAGATCAAATCCTAAGCAAAGGTTTAAAATTTGCCCCTAACACAAATCCTAATCCATTTGGAATTTTAGTGGATCTTAAAAAGTTCATTAGAAAATTAAGTATTAAAAAAAATTATTTCAAAAGAGTCCAATACGGAGTCTGCAGATGAGGTGGAAACGATAAATAAATTCAAACCCTGCTCAAAATTTTACCCTCAACATGTGAAGGGAGGAAGCGTTGATTGTTTTAACTCCATGGTAACTAAGGAGATTAGAAAAATAAGAAATCCTAAGAAAATAAATGTTTCCAAAAGGGAATATCAGGCAATTAAATCTCTTCAAGAAAATGAAGAATTATAATTAAGTCAGCTGATAAAGGGGAGGAATTGTGATCATGAGTAAAACCAACTACATCAAAGAAATTGAAAGACAATTGAGTGATCATGATACCTATAAAAAAGTCAGAGGTGATCCCATAAATAAGATTAAAAAAGATCTGCTGGATTTAACCAATAGAGCAGGAGAAAGGTGTTCTAACAAAGCAAGAAAAAGATTTTATTAATATAAATGATCCGACCACCCCCACCATATATATGTTACCAATAATAATCAAACATGCTACAGAACCACCAGGGAGGCCCATAATATCGGGCACTAACAGTATTACATCTAATCTTTCAGCCCTTTTGGATTTTTATCTTCAACCCTTGGTATCAAAAACAGACTCCTATCTAAAGGATACAGAGGATGTATTACGTAATTTAGAGCAAGTGAAATGGGAAGAAAAATGCACTTTAGAAAGTGCAAGTGTAAGTACCCTGTACACGAACACGATCATTGAATGGGAGAAGGGGGAAAAAGCCATCAAACATTTTTTAGAGAAAAGTGAGTACTCAAAAGATTTAAGAGTTCATCATAGAGGCTATCCACTTCATTTTAAGTAACAACTATTTTTATTTTAATAGAATGTTTTTTATTCAGCAAAAAGGGACCACCATGGGCACCAGGTTTGCCCCCAGTTACGCTAATTTATTCATGATGTATTGGGAGGAAAATACCATAGAAACATTTAGAACGGAGGGGGCAAGCCTGGTATGCTGGTGGTGGTTCATAGATGATATCTTTTTTTATTTGGAATGGGGAACAAGATTCCTTTTACAATTTTGTGAATTTTTAAATCAAAATAGTTTTAACATTAAGTTGGTTTTTAATCAAAGCCCAAAGGAATTAACCTTTTTAGATTTATGTATATATATTGAAGATGAGCATATACATACAAAATCTATTAGAAAGCCGACTGACTCAAATTCTTACATCCAACTTGCAAGTGAACATCATTATAGATGGTTGGAAATTATACCTTTGGGTTAATACAAATGGCTGAAACGCAACTGTACGGACAATGTAATTTTAGAGGAACAAATTGAGGATATGTCAAATAGATTAAAAGAAAAAGAATATAGTATTGAGGAGTTAGAAAAGGCAAAACAAGATAGAAAGAAAAGAATTACTAGTAGAAAAAAGAAAAAGGTACATGAAAATGATTTATCTTATGAATGGGTATTCTTGACTCAATACGGAGCTCATTGTAGAAAAATAGAAAATATTATTCAAAATCATTGGAAAATTTTGAGAGATTACCCAGTTATAGGGAATAAATTGCCATTGAAACCGACATTCATCTATAAGAAAGCTCAATCATTAAAAAATAAATTAGTCAGTAGTTGTCTAACAGAAAGAAATAAAAATAAATCTAGGAATAAAGGATTCCATAGATGTGGAATATGTCTAATGTACAGAACCACAACAAAAAAAGATATAGAAAGGAAAATAACAGAAGTCACCGTGCAAGGAAAAAAAATATAAAATCCACGACTTTATAACCTGTCATTCCCAGAATATATGTATTGGAATGTGGTTGTGGCTTGTTATATGTAGGAAAAATGACAAGGGCTTTAAAAGTGCGAGCAGCAGAACATATATACAATATTAGAAAGGGCTTAAAAACCCACCCTCTGTTGGGAACATCTTTTAGATAAACACAATAAGTGTGAAAATCAAATTGAAAGGTTCATAGGAATACAACAAGTAAGATCCAATTGGAGAAATAAAAGTGTGGAAAAAACTTAGCACAGAGTGAAATGCGATGGATTTTTAATTTAGATACTTTAAAACCAAAGTACACAATGTGGACTTCGAATTAAAATGGTTTTTAGACTAAAACTGCGTATTGTTTTGTAATATTTCATTGAGTTTTATTGCTATTCTTGTTTCTTAATTGTGCCTTTTTAAATCTTGTTTCTAATTCTTTTATATATATATATATATATATATATCTTTTATTCTCTTATCCTTTTTTGTCCTATGGATCCATGTAAAACCTTGTTGGATGATCACTTCCCTACATTAGGGTAAGAATGCTGCTGGAATACGAAGTACAGCAATAGATGAGAAGGGAAGGAGCAAATCCGCCAGGAAAAGATACAGATCATTTCCAGTAAAGAACCATTTTCTTAAAACAAACAAAAGAAATAGGAAGCCAGATTGAGAAGCAAGAGTCACTTCCGGTTTTAGCGATATGGAATGCAAACCAAAAGTAAGTAATGGAACGCAAACATCACTTCCGGTTTTAGCATCAATGACCGCAAACCAGAAATAAGTAGTGAAACGCAAACATCACTTCCGGTTTTAGTGTTATGGATGCGGTGAAACACGTTAAGGATTTACAGAAATAGTGTCTATCACTCTGATACCTCACTATATTGCATCACACTATCTGGATTAACCCTGCCACTTTTTTACTTTATCTGCTCCATTTCGGTTCCCATCACCATTGGGTCTGCAACATACTCCATGGCACCTCCCAGTCACGGCTCTCACTTCATTGAATCCAGTCTGATGCTGCATCACGAGTTTGGTAGAGGGAAACACTACAGCCGGGAGGCAGACAGCCATAGCTGTGACCTGGCTAGCAGGAGCTGCAATCCCACTGCGCTGCCAGAACGGACCTGCTGATAGCTGCATACCTGAGACACGGTTGGTAACACACCACTCATTTATTATTCACTATATTACTTGCCATCCATTGGAGCTCCATCTTATGGGAATCAATCTACATCGTTATATAGTGGTTGCAGTTCAATACTGACTTGTGATTGACGTTTTACCCTGGATACTATTTATCACCAGCATTCTCTGGACTGAGACATTTTTTCATTGAGTAGATACTGTTACCACTTTGTATCTTTACCCACCTGCATTACTTGTGGACGTTCAGTGCATATTACTCATGATTTAGATTATTAGTTTTTACAGATTGTTTACTAATTGTTTTGTGCTATTGTTACCTTCTTTATATCTTCAGCATATTTATCTACATTAAATAAAAATTTTTACATTTTTATGATTATCAGTATTATCTTGTGTAAACAGCGCCTTTCCACCTATTTATTTTCCAATTTACATGGCAACCTGGTACATGCGCAGCAGAATTCGTTGATGTTTTGACAAGTTTCCAAGACAGTCATAAGGGTTGAGATTATCTCCTGTGTCCCACAACACATAAAAAATATTACGACTTGTAGTGCTGACTGAAGCCTACCAGGCATATAAAACCACTCCTACTCCAGTCTGCAGGGAATGTTACCTTCTTAAGAAGCAGGAATTCAATATGTTTTTATCAGAAATTAGTGATCATTCCACCTACCAGCTGTCACGACCAGGGTTTCCTGGCATAGGGCATGACTTGTATTACCTGTGAGGGCACTGTGGCGTGGTCCTTCTGACAGAGGGGCTGGTGTCTGGCGACAGGTGTTGGCTGTTCGAGGTGTTCCGCAGGCAGTGTGTCATTCTGGCTGGGGTAAACCTGGTGGTGTTTCCATTCTGGTATGGGCGCCTCCATCTTGCTTCTAGTCATGTGACTTAGTTGCTCCAATCCTGGCATGTCAAATGCTCTCTCCAACCATTCATGATCCTGCACTGAGTACTTAAGGGAGTTCAGAGCTCCCCATAGTTGCCAGTGCAACGATGCTGTGAGAGAGTTCCTGTGCTCCTGAGACCTGTCTGTTCCCTGCTCGCTTGTGCTCTTGCTGGATCACAGGTTCCAAGCAGCCTGCATTGCTCTGCCTGCTCCCAGTCTCCCGCTGGAACCACCCTGCAACTTCTATTAACCCTCTCCCTGCCTAAAGACCTAAGTGTGCAGTTAACCCTGTCCCTACACTACCTCCAGGTACCTAGCTCTCTGCAGCTATCCAGTTTGTACACTGAGCCATCTCAGTAATACCCATCAGTTAACCAACTGCTCCTACTATTCAACTACTCCATAACCTCTCTGGATTTCATCTCACCAGTATCAATTTATAACCTGATATCCTGTCTGCAGTCTCGCAGTAACCATTTGGATTACAAATACTTTTTATTATTTCTGTCACTACCTGGACATTACCCACTCTTGCTTCATTTCAGTTTTAAGTCATCACCTCCCCATCTATATTCAGGACTTTATATTAACAGTGTACATGTCTTCAAGTTCACCCATTAAAAAAACCCACTATTCAGTTTTTCTGTTCAGGTGTCTGCTCCTGTTACTACCCCAGGTCCACAACAAACTCCAATCTTAACACCAGCGTTATTATAGGTTTCATACACATGGCAACAAGACTGGGCGTTGCTTACCAATGGGTACCCAGTCCTCCATGATAATTCAGTCTCTTAGATGTTAAGATGTTACTAGAGTGCATTTGGGTAAGCAAATTACTGATATGGTTAGGGAATTTTATGACCGTTTGTATTCGGCTGATGCTATAGACCATGATAAGAAACGTGAATATTGTTCGGAATTGTCTCTTCCCCATATATCCCTTGAATAGTTGAAGACTTTAATTGCTAATATCACAATGGAAGAATTGTCTACTATGGTTAAGATGCTTTAATCTTTTAAGGCCCCAAGCCCAGATGGCTTCTCTGGAGAATATTATAAGATCCTGTTCCCTAGAATTAAAGACACATTGAATTAAAGACACATTGTTAACCATGTTTAATGTTATTATAGACACAAAGACCCTGCCACAATATTTTAACTTGTTTTTCAAAGCCTTATAGAAATCTGAAACTTCCAGGTTCTTTATTATACCTCGATTATAAAATCCTGACACAAATTATGGCTGGCTGTCTTATACATGTACTCCCATCGGTGATACACCCCAACCTGACAGGCTTTGTGTGGGGTGTTCATTCGGTGGTCAACCTTCATAAAGTGTTTACTATATAGCAATGGCTGGAGACTTCCTGGAGCCCAATGGTGCAGCTCTATTGTCTGCTGAAAAAGTATTTGGCCTAGTCACTTGGGACCACCTTTATGAAACACTGTGCCGCTTTGGGTTCCTGGATGACTTTAGACATATTCATCATACTTTTTATTTAAATCCTTTGATGCAAGTGGCTACTTATCTGCCCCATTTATGGTACAATGTGGTACTAGACAGTGGTGCCCTTTTTCCCCACTTTCATTCACACTAGATCTAGAACCGCTAGCAATCACAAAGTGGAATAAGGCCGCTCTCACGGGAGTGGTAATGAGGGAAATTAAACTGGCATTATTTGCCGATGATATGTTGTTATTTCTAGCCAACCCAGCCTGCTTGGTTCCAATGGTGGTGGAGGCTCTTATAAACTTTGTATCCTTCACGGGTTACAAAGTGAATTTTAGCAAATTGGAATATATGCCCCTGAACCCCCTTTCCAAGCTGAGACTCTTCCTTTTTCTCCTCTACCTTTTTTTTTTTTTTTTTTTATATATATATATATATATATATATAACCAAAGCAGGCTTCTTCTTAAAATACTTGGGTATCATTTTAACTCCGTCTCTAAATTATATCAGGGTAATTTTTCTACTATGATATCTAAGATTGAAAATGTATTAGCTCATTCGCACCTGCTCCCTTTATCCCCCGCCCCTTGGCAGATCAGCATTTATTAAAAGTAATATCTTCCCGAAATTATCTTATCTGATCCAGATGTTGCCCCATTATCTTTCTGAGAAGGACTTGTCTCTTTGCTCTAAATTGTTTACCAAGTTCCTTTGGCATGGTAAAAAATCCTGAATCCCTATTGGGAAACTTCAGTTGCCACGAAGTCGCAGTGGACTTAGGTATCCTTGATTTAACAGTCTTCTCGAAGGCTGTATTTTTTAGGTACATTATGGATTGGCTTCATGGCAAGAGCTTATATACTAACCACATTGGAATATGAATTGTTTGCACCATTTTACCCTAACGCCATCCTGCATCTTAAGCTTTTCTCTACTCCCCTCTAGTTTACATGATTATATCCTTCCTTTTCAAAGACACATATTACATGGCTATTGTCAAGGATTGGCCTGTTTGTGTTCCCAGACTGGAGTTAGGGGCTGGAGAGAGAGATGCAGCTGCATGCAGGAAACTAGGAGGCTTGATGTAGTTTCTGTGCATGTACTATAGGGAAATATTAGTTGGAGAAACTAAGAACAGTTGAGAATAGGAGCAGACTGGTCTCTGGTGTGAACTGCTGGGGAGATGGAGCTACAGTTGCTGTGGATAGGCTGGAAACTGTATGGCAAACAGAGGCTATAGATGTTGGCAGGTCACCAAGCTGATACATGTCGAATTTAAGCTTGTCTTGGCTTGCTCTGATGAAGCTTAGGCTGGTCACTGAGCAAAAACCATAGCTGAACTCCGAACTGGAATTGGTGAAGCTGGGATCTGGGCTGGCACCAAAGAGGACTTTACTGTACAATGGACTGGCACAAATAATTCTGGACTTCGGGTTGGTAGCAGCGAGGCCTTTACTGTATACTGGGCTGGAACCGGTGAAGCTGGACTCCAGGGCTAATACTGGTGATCATTACTGTACACCGGGCTGGTACCGGTTAGGCTGGACTTTGGGTTGGTACCGGAGATGTCTTTACTGGAATGGCAATATTAGTCAGGAGACTGATACATGTATCGGGTACAGAGACCCAGAGGTGTGGCATGTGGCCAGGGCGTCCGGAGCACGAGCGTACTACTGCACCCCCCACCCACAAAAGTGTGTGCTATATAATATAACCGCTATATATATATATATATATATATATATATATCTCCATACACATACATACATGGCAGGGTCACACATACATTCATACATACACATACCGGCAGGTTTACAAGTACATACACATATAGACAGGGTCACATACAGGCATGAAGGGATACACATACAGGCAGGGAGGGTGATAGACATAACTGGGGTACCTCTCTTACCTTAATGTGGCTTCTTCCTCATTGACATGCTGCTGTAGCCCTGCCCTATGCTGGGGTCAGATGAACATGTGCTCAGCTCCACCAATTCGGGCTCAGCACAAGCTTCTCTGACCATGAAGTCTCACTAGAGTAGCAGGAAGGCAGGACAGGATGCTGCTGCTCTGTATCATAGCACCTGGCAGGCTGGACACGGAACCGGCAGGCTGTCAGATACTTGACAGCTGCTGCCGGAGTCCGACTTCAGGGCGCCGTCTGGCAACTAAGGTACCTGGAGCTCGCGCTCCGGTGAAACCGCCCTCCTTACGCCCCTGCAGAGACCATATCTACAGGCAACTTCCTGTACTATTTTCTTAGCTGTTAAATTAGATGTAGCTGTGGCCACTGGTCAGGCCACTATCTGTCCTGAGAACAATTGTATACATACCTATACATATTGTACTTGTCTCACTATTGGAAGCTGAATGAAAATAATTTGAATCACCTGAAATTGTACCTCTGTATTATGAAGGTGTGACGATATGGTATGAATGGTTCTCCCATTGTTGTTTTGTAGACAATCATGCAGTTCTGACAGGATTTGATAACTAAAGTATAGAACCTTGGGGCATACCAGTAGTCCTTGGCTAAATTAGTCATTGCAGTTTTAGACACATGGCTGATGTTGTGAATGATCTTATCTAATGTGTTTATTAAGCCACAGACCTTCAGTATTAGATTGACATCTTCCCAACTCCCAGGTGTAGATTTCCTGTGGGCACTAGACTGCATAGATGCAATGGTGAATTTCACACATGAGACATGTTCCTAGGGGATCCACAGGCTGGAGGTGGCACTTGGGTGCTTGTTTTATTAATGTTAGTCCAAAAGTTACCAGTAACTACAAATATTTCCACTGTACCTTACTGTATGCTAACTTGTTTGGAGTGTAGACAGGTTTCATATGCACAGATTGGCCACATAAACCATCTGCTTAGTATATATGTGTATAATGAATAATAAATGAAATGTCATAGCTCATGGCTTGTTTTAATATTATATTATTTTAAACTGCCAATCGCCAAATGAGAACATAGCCAAGCCATGAAAATTATAAAATGAAATAGTAGGAGGAGGCAATTACTGGTGTGCCAAAGGTCACTCTGACCCCTAAATCCACCCCTTCATAGATGCTAATATTTGCTTATCTGGTAGATTGCTAAACTCAAACTAGGCTACTTCCCACATGTCAGAGAGGGTCCTTGAGTGGCAGTCAGTGGTTAAGACTTATATTACAATTAGTACAATGGACTCTTCTGTTCTGTGACTTCTTCACTAGATATCATAGGTGATGTGGCATCCATGTTAATCAAACAAGGTATTCTTTTGTCATTTGTATTCAATTTATCTACAGGTTGCTAACTAATAGCTGTCAGCACTGAACACACAGGGCCACTGCATCACATCATTACTAAATGGAATTCAAGTAAATCCAAGCAATGTATCTTCCTTTCATAACAATTAGTACTTACAGAAAAAAATACATGGAACTACATCAATTGAACCATATAAATGTTCATTTTAAAACATACTCTATAATACTTAACAAACGTAATATAAAATAAATCAATCCATCTCCATTTTTTACTGTCTTTCAGGATTATAAGATTTTTCAGTGTCTCTTTTTAGAGCAAATATTGAGTAATATAACATATTTATGCTGGGATCACTGTAAAACAAATAAGAGCTTTGGTCACTCTAAAGACCTAGATTTAAGTATTCAACCATGATATCAGTTGGACCCAAAATATTTTTTGCAGCTGACTGTTAAATTTGTATCCTACCTGTATATGAAACAGTGATGTGTTTTTTCACACTTCTCTAGACCTTTTTAATCTCAAATTACCAAGACAACTCAATTTTGCATCATACTATAACATATTTTCCCAGTGAATACCCTCCCTGAAACCTATGATCTTTACCTAAATAAATAATAACAAGGAGGATCTTTCACCTTCACTCTCACCGATTTACTATTCAACGGTTTGGAGAATATTTTCAACCCATCAATGAAACTCAACTGTTTATAAATGGCTAAGCCATCAGAAAAAAACTTCACAAAGGTGCTGCAGCTATGTATAAAATCAGAAAGTGCAAACTCCCACTACACGTTAATGAGGGTAATCATTATGTATTGATGGAGGAAAATAACAATAATACTCTTTTGGTGATAATACATTTTTTTTTAAGTATTTGGGTGCAGAAATAATGTTTAATTTGATTACGAAAGCAATATTATTTATGAATTCTATTGAAGGGACAATATTAATTGTTAAATGTATTTCTGACAGGGCAACAACTATTATTTTATGACTATAAATGGTACCCACTTCATAAAATGATAAAAAATTAAAATGAATAATTAAGGAGTAATATTAATTGTTATTAGCTAATATTGTTCTCTTACTCCACATTAATCAATATTTTTAAGACCAAACATATGAATAAAATGATTTTGCCCCAGCAAGATAATTGGGGCAATATGCTGTCACAACCTCCTCTTATTTGGTGGTGTTTCTATTGCTTTCAAAATTGCCAAGTGATAAATATGTTACCTTTTATTCTTTACTATTGAAAAATAATTACTATTTTAAGCTGGTTTTCACCAGTTTTGCTTAAACCTCCAAAAAACACTGGAAGTGGCCAATTTTGAATAACCGCCATTTTAGTAAATTGCCGCTTATGAATCAAATCTCTAGCATCATGCAGTTTTTAATAATTTTTTGGCAGTTGAAATCTCCAGAAGATAAACCTATTTCACAAGAGATTCTAATGAAACAAATTTATTGTTACAATATAAAAAATATTATCCTGTCAGTACTTTTCTTTGGAAACAATTCAAATCTTTTAGGGCGCCTATTTTTCATATACAGGTTGAGTCTCCCATATCCAAATATTCGGAAATATGGAATAATTTTGGCATGACTGAGATAAATGATACCTTTGCTTTTTGATGGTTCAATGTACATAAACTTTGTCTAAGGCACAAATTATTGAAAATATTGTATAAAATTACCTTTAGGCTGTGTGTATAAGATATATATGAAACATAGATGAATTTCATTTCTGTACACAAACTTTGCTTGAGCCACAAAATTATTGAAAATATTATTACAGAGGAAACAAAGAAAGATCTGATTGCTCCAATTATTTGCACATGTTCTACAAGGTTATCTCCATTTCCCACTATTACCTGTAATTCTAAAGTGAGGTATACACGAAAACAAATTCTTTCATCTAACATTTTCTAAAACAGTCTATAGAATATTTATTTTATTTCACTAATCGTTGTGACTCTGTATGTACAACTTAAATTTACCAAGACATGGTTAATAACTGACATGGCTGTACAGCTATACAATCATGTTTTTTCCATTTCTACTCTCGACTTTCCCTCTTAAGCAAAGAGAAAGCTGAGAGGAGGATGTGTGTCTCCCTACATATTTTCTCCTGCCATATGTTCTGTGTTCATTTTGAAGGTAGCTTACTGGTTGTCACAGGTGCAGAATCTTTCTCACGTAGAACCCCAACTAGGTATGGCAAGTCTTCACATTATAATAATATTTTCAACACACAACTAAATTTATAAAAAGTTTAGAATGCATAAAAATTTAAATACTGGTCAGAGTTCACATTTTAAAGCTATTGATTTTCTGCTCTATTGAGACCTTGCATTGCTCTTAAATTATAAGTACCTTAAATGTTGAATTGATTAATGTTATCTAAGTTAAGAACATATTTACAAGTTTTTGTTTAAAGTTCATGCTCTGATAAGCATTAATTTCCATTGGCTTATAATTTTTTCTTTTTTCAAACCACTTAGCATATGCATCGCCATAATGTACAAACATAATAATTTCAGCTCAATATATAGTAGCAGGGAAAGTGGTATCAAAATCTTTTATTTAATGTTGTTAAATTTAGCAGCCATACCTTATTTTGGCTCTTTATCAGTCATCCATTTCAGTTCTTGCTTTAAAAAAGTATAGTCGGATGATTGAAGTACTAGCAAATATGTATAATTGGATTATGTGTTTACTTAATATGATATGATTTTATGCAGCTTTTGAATCTTTTCATGATTCATACTTTTCTCTACTAAGGCTTTAAGATGCGAAGCTGTCCAGGGGACATGTGTGGAATAGGAGACCACCGCTCAACCACATTCTCATGAAGTGGCAGGTATAGTCATAGTTGTAACTAGACATGTTAGCACCGTCATCCACATCTTGATATTAGCATCTTCATACACATATTAGCAAACTATTACCCCTCCCCCCTTCCCTCTGTGGCATTGCCTCTCCCCAAACCCTAATGAGTCAGAAAAGACAGATGTTCAGTCCCTTCTGCTGATATTTGTGCTGGGGGGGGAGATGCATGACCACGTTCCCCTTCTCGCACTTTTGGTTTGGCGCATGTGTTCCATGGCATTACAGGGAACAATTTCTTGGGAGATGTCCGTGGTCACAGACTATTATTATTTGCAGTTAGTGGTTAATATTTGGTGATCATGTTGATCAGCAGACATTAGCTTTTATGGAGACACCTAGCATTAGGGTGCTCCCATCTTTGTAGGTGCCAGGGTAGGGAGATATAGAGACTTAGAATCCCTCTCCATCATTCTTTTTCATTCCATTTATTTTTTATTTTGCTCTTGTTTTGCCAGGCCCCCACTCAAAGCAGATGAGGAATCGGACTCATCTTCTACAGTCTTAATGTATAGGTCTCACTCATCATCTGCAGCAAAGGTGTCAATACAAGTACAAAATGCTCACCTATACTAGGTTCTGTCAGAGTTTGCAAAAAGTTTTAAGGACATTACCCACTGGCGAAAAAAGTAATGGTTTTATTTTATAAAAATCATGTACATGGGTGGAACTTATTGGATCAAATAAACCCATACTTACACCTACATGAGGGATCATCTTCTGTTCACTGAAAGAAGGGTAATTGGTATGTCAGAATTTTGTCCACTTGTCCTCTCTCCTGCCCTCCCTGACTGCAAGAGATAGTTATCATCGCATGTCAAATGCTATCATGTTTGACATGCAGTGTCACTGTCATTTTCCTAATGAAACCTGTGTTTCATTGAATATCCCTGGTATACTAGTCAGTGTTGGTATAATTTCACAATTAGTTTAGTCTCCCTTTTCAGATGCAGTGCCTCTACAGAACTAATTTTCTGTCTACAGGGCTGCAGATCTCGGTGAGGTTTATCAGGGGTTGACCTGTATATTAAATGGTGCATTATATAAAAGACCAGCATATAAGTGGATACTGACTAACAATATAGGAAATTATTACTCAGCAAAGTGAAATTGGTTAGATGACTATAACCTTGAAATGCAAGTAACATATGGTAGAACAGTAATACAAATTATGTACTAAAGAAAGATTTGCATAGCATTAACACATTGCAATAGCGTTAAGTAATAATTTTCAGTAGCAGATTCAGCAATATCATTGATAGCAATGATATAAGATCAGCAATAATAATGTTAACCAGGTTTATAACTGCGGGATTGGTAGGAGTACCATGCTGAATGTCTCACCATTACCACATAGCCGCTCAAACCTGGGGTGTATGCTTATCGGCTGATTCTGTTGCATGCAAAGTGGCTACACTTGCTGGCAGCCACGGAAGACTGTTGTCTTCCCGCACAGAAAAGTATTTGATGTTTATTAGTTTAGAAACTACTGTTTTCCATTTATATTGTGCTACTGTCACATTTAGATTGCTTGTGCTTATCTATTTTTGGTCAATGCAAAATGTTGTGCTACCAAATTAATTAAATTGTATTCACACAAAAAGAAAAAATAATTAGAATGATTGGTGCACTCCCGGAGTTGTCAAGAGAAAACTCTGTTATTGTTTAATTGTTATTTTATTCTTAAAACATAACTTTTAATATATATATATTCATCATAAAAAAATGTATATAATATCCAAAATAGTTTAATGTTGGTGAAAATATGCTAAAACAAGAAACTGGTGATTAAAGTAAGAATAAAGTGAATTAAAATATTATCCGCTGTGTCTGTCTTTTTCTTTAAATCCTTTTATTGGAAATTATTATGTTCAATATATCATATGTACTATTTAATTTCCATATCTGAGCCACAAGTGAATGCTAAGGATCTCTGTGTGCTGTGATGCTGGCTCTTATTGTTACATTCATAGCAATGTTGTAGTATTTGCAACTTAATTATAGTTGATACATTTCCATTTGTGTTATGGTGCATACACACGGTCAGATTTTTCCTTCAGATCTGAACGATAACGATTTAAAAATCGTTCAGTCGTTCATATCTGAAGGAAAATCTGACATATCTGACATGCCTGAACGATGGACGATGAACGATGCGCGTTCCCGTTTGTCAGATAACGATATCTGACATCTGATGTGTTTGCAGTCAGACTTGGACGATTCCATTCATTTTAATGCAGTCAAAATCGTTCAAATCGTTCAAAACTTTGGTAAAATCGTTCAATCGTTCATCTGACAAATCTGACATATCTGACCGTGTGTATGCTCCATTATGTGAACAGTGAGCTATGATGTTGGCTCTTGTTATTACATTTATTGCAAAGATGAAATTTTGCTCAGTTACAGTTGTAATAGATAAATTTCTGAAACAAATTTAACAAGAGCCAAAATCATAGCTCACTGTTCATATAACACAAGTGGAAATGTATCCACTATAATTAAGTTGCAAATACTACAACATTGCAACAAATGTGACAATAAGAGCCAGCATCACAGCCAGGAAGGCAAGGGATCCTTAACATTCACTTCTGGCTTTGATATGGAAATTAAATAATACATATGATACATTGAACACAATAATTTCCAATAAATGGATTTAAAGAAAAAGATAGACACATCAAATAATATTTTAATTCGCTTTATTCTTTCTTTAAATCACCAGTTTCTTGTTTTAGCATATTTTCACCAACTTAAACTATAGAATGTAAGCTTGTGAGCAGGGCCATCCTACCTATATACAGTCAGGTCCATAAATATTGGGACATTGACAGAATTTTCATATTTTGGCCTCGATTCACCACCACAATGGCTTTGAAATGAAACAAACAAGATGTGCTTTAACTGCAGACTTTCAGATTTAATTTGAGGGTAATTACATCCAAATCAGGTGAACGGTGTAGGAATTACAACAGTTTCTATATGTGCCTCCCACTTTTTAAGGGGCCAAAAGTAATGGGACAAACTAAACAATCCTAAAACTAATTTTCACTTTTTAATACTTTGTTGCAAATCCTTTGCAGGCAATTACAGCCTGAAGTCTGGAACGCATAGACATCACCAAACGCTGGGTTTCATCACTGGTGATGCTCTGCCGGGCCTCTACTGCAAATGTCTTCAGTTCCTGCTTGTTCTTGGGGCATTTTCCCTTCAGTTTTGTCTTCATCAAGTGAAATGCATGCTCAGTCGGATTCAGGTCAGGGGATTGACTTGGCCATTGCATAACATTCCACTTTTTAGCCTTAAAAAACTCTTTAGTTGCTTTCGCAGTATGCTTCGGGTCATTGTCCATCTGCACTGTGAAGTGCCGTCCAATGAGTTCTGAAGCATTTGACTGAATATGAGCATATAATATTGCCCAAAACACTTCAGAATTCATTCTGCTGCTTTTGTCAGCAGTCACATCATCAATAAATACAAGGGAACCAGTTCCACTGGCAGCCATACATGCCCACGCCATGACACTACCACCACCATGCTTCACTGATGAGGTGGTGTGTTTTGGATCATGAGCAGTTCCTTTCCTTCTCCATACTCTTCTCTTCCCATCACTCTGGTACAAGTTGATCTTTGTCTCATCTGTCCACAGGATGTTGTTCCAGAACTGTGTTGTTTGGCAAACTCTAATCTGGTCTTCCTGTTTTTGAGGCTCACCAATTGTTTACATCTTGTGGTGAACCCTCTATATTCACTCTTGTGAAGTCTTCTCTTGATTGTTGACTTTGACACATATACACCTACCTCCTGGAGAGTGTTCTTGATTTGGCCAACTGTTGTGAAGGGGTTTTTCTTCAACAGGGAAATAATTCTTCTGTCATCCACCACAGTTGTTTTGCGTGGTCTTCCGGGTCTTTTGGTGTTGCTGAGCTCTCCGGTGCGTTCTTTCTTTTTAAGAATATGAAAAATCTGTCAATGTCACAATATTAATGGACCTGACTGTATCTGTATGTTATTACCCAGTTTTGTTCTATTAATGTTTCCAATTGTACAGTGCAACGGAATATGCTGTGCTATATAAGAAACTGTTAATAAATAAGTAAAATAAATACTTTAATTACCTGTTTCTTGTTTTAACATATTTTCACCAACATTAAACTATTTTGGATATTCTGCGTTATGCTAATGAAAGTATTTATTCAACTAATGCGGGGAATCGTGCATGTGCAAGCAGAAACCGGCTGTATCATTAGCCCCATGCTAAGTGCAAGAGATACATCTGAAACAGACTTTCCTTCACTGTACACATGACTCAGAACCGCAGGGTGCTTTTGATATACACCCACGACACTCCCACAAGTCAGGGAAGTTATGTGCGTTCACTTTACCACTGCTGAATTCCCTAGATGAAACACCCTATTTCACGGAAGGACAGATCTGACCAAGCTGCATCTGACTTAGAATAGGACAAACATACGTAAGAATGCATAAATACACTTCTGTGCAAGCAGTGTATGCAAAACATTTGTATAGGTTAGGAGAGATCAGTGTTTCCATTAAGACCTACAGGCACATAACTTCAACTATGTAATGTCCTTTGCTTTACAATAACATCAATATGAAGACAATGAAAATGAGTCTCACTGTTTCTTTATCAAAAAAATAAAAAAATGTAATCCAGAACAACATTGTAAAAAAAAAAAAATAATGAACACAAATATGTGTAGGGGATGAGGGCAGAGTTGTCCCGGCAGTTTTAAACAGGTCAAGGTCAGACCATTAGCTAGGCAGACCATTGTACTGATGATCAGCCCTGTGTATGGTGCAATGCTGTATGCAGGGCTGGACTGGCCATCTGGCAGCTCTGGCAAATGCCAGAAGGGATGGTGGGCTGGTATTGCCTGAGAGCCTGGCCAAACAGCTCTGTCTCCAGGGAGCGGATGATCTGCTAGCATGCAGAGAGATACACCCCATGAGGTGTGACCATGCACCCTTGAGGGATGGTTATGCCACTTTTCCGCATGCATAACTACAAAGGGAATCTGCAGCTTTTCAGCAGCTCCAGTCCATCTCTGGCTGTATGTATGGGTTTACTCAGACACTGGCCAGTTCTTGAGACCCGGTGGGAACTTAAAATAGAGAAATATCTGGATGGGTCCCCAATGACTCTCCTAATGTGGCCATAATGTGTAAGTAATAGCAAATACATGCACTTGAGAAAGTCAGAACACACTGCATAAAACTGCAATGTTTTTGCACTACTACTTGACTTCTGGATTGGACTTGGACGCCCTCTTCATTGGATCGGGACTCCCTCTGGATTTAATTGTAAGAATTACATAGGAGAACTAAAACAGTTGTAAGCAATCTGTTAGGTGAATCAGATACAGAGTCTTGCTAGACTTATAAAGGAACTATGCTTAGTGTAAACTGGATTTCACACAGAAATATGGAATCTGATCTATGCTATTGCCTAATATCAAATGCCGTAACTAGGGGTTTGCGACAGGTGTGGTCGCACAAAGTGCAGGGCTCTGTGGGTGGAACCGTCTCTCATTTACAGCCCTTGCTTCTAGCTAGCCAGTATTGCTGCGGCAGTGCCTCCTGTAGCGTCCTTTGGATGCTAAAGGCAGACACAGTGCCATAATTACAGCTGCCCAGAGCGTCTTCAAGACTCTCTGGGCACTGCTGCAGCTCCGCACAGGGCACTCAGAGCCCTGTTTATGGCTCTGAACAAATGTGTAGATAATCGCAAATATGATAAAAATGAGGTATGAGTCACAAAGAGTATGGATGATGTCAATTTAGCCAAGTGAAATCTTAATAGATAAGCACTTGTCACAATAACATAATTGACAAGAATAAGCGTCTCATTTTAGACTGCGGTACAAACAAAGATGACACCTCTATTCCCAAACCATCCACTGCAGAAATAGAAAGGATCTCCAAATCAAGCTACATTCCTCTAAATGTTATTTATGATTTATAAGGAAGGTTGGCATACATTGCCTCATAAATAGAGATGTTAGATATGAGTGTCTGCCATAAGAAGAAGTGGTAACAGGCTAGACTGCCTTTGCTAACTGTATGAAAGAGAACATATATGTGTTAGAGTCAAACTGTGGATTACAGAAAGTGTGACGCTCCACAAGATACCAAAAATCACAATTCAGACAATACAAAAGAAATATATAAAGTGTGCTCATACCAATAGTGTTTATCATATAAAATATATCACACACGCATGCAGTTCGTACTTGCAAGGGTGGAGGGGTGACAGAGACAGTCCAGGAGAGAGTAAAAAGTACTTAAAAAGACCAAAAAAGTTAAAAGGAGCATAAGAAATTGCTGCTTTTAGCTTTCAATATACATGTCTACTTAAATCTTTTGAAGGGCTGTCATAGTGAGTGCAGGGCCCAATTAAGGGCCACATGAGCTTGGAGCTGAAAATGTGCAAGGCCTAAACTGAGAAGAAGAGGAGACCCACTGTCACCCTACATATAGAAAAATAGCATCATTTTGTGAGAAAATTATAAAACAAATTGAATACTTATGATTTATGGCTGGCTATGTGGCCAGGTAGGCAGCTGATGATCATTATGCTGCCATGTTGATAGGCCTATTTTGATGTGGTTTTACCACAGTGAAAACAAATTTTAGAATAGAATAGGGCTGTCATTTAGAAATCGCAGCCGAACCACCACCAAACCCCCGGGGTTTAGAACCCGTCACCAAACCGCCGGGGTTTGGAACCTGCCGCTTAGTAACATTGCCCAGAGACTCAGACATTGCCAGCACAACAGCTAGTATGTACATGCAGGCCCAGCTATCAGGGGGGACTGCCGGGACTGGAGTCTCAGGCCTGGACAGAGAGGGGGGGCCAGCCCAGGGGTGGAACTACCGGAAGTGCAGCCTTTGCATTGTACCAGGGCCCCGTGAAAGTAAGGGGCCCGCTGGGCTCCCAGCGCATATTGGGTCATCATTATTGAGTGTCCGCAGTGCCGGGCAGCCATCACTGACAGCTGTCATAGATATACTTCTTGGTGTCTGGTCCCTCTCCTGGACCACCCACCTTACCATGAGCTCAAAGCAGCCAAGATCAGCATATGCCTGATCTGCGATTATCCCTTCTTTCTCCTCAGCCCCGCTACTTGGACTCCTAACCCTTGCAACAGGTGGCAGTGAGGGCCCCACAGCACACTGTGGGACAGGTGAATAGGGGGCCACAGAACAACAGAGGGGCATGAGAGTTCTTAGAATGACAGAGGGGAATGTGTGTGGGGATCACAGAGAGACAGAGGGGGTTGTTGGGGTGTATCACTGAGACATAGAAGCCAATGTGGGGGCGGGGTTCACTGACAGACTGATGAATGTGGGGGAATCACTAACACACAGGAGAACATGGGAGATCACAAAGAGATGGAAATGGGATCACAGAGAAAGACAGGGAAATTTGGGTGGGATCACTGATACACAGAATGGAATGTGTGTTGGGGTACTGAGAGGCAGAGGTGAATCTGCAGAGTAATCAGAGAGAGGAATGTGTGTGGATATCACTGAGACATAGAGGGGAATGTGGAAGGGAAAGTCCACTGACAGACAGGTGAATGTGGGGGGATCACTGAGAGAGGGGAATGTGGAGGGGATCGCTGAGAGAGGGGAATGTGGAGGGGATCGCTGAGAGAGAGAGGAGAATGTGGAGGGGATCGCTGAGAGAAAGAGAGGGGAGAATGTGAAAGGGATCTCAGAGAGAGAGGGGAATGTGGGGGGGGGGGCACAGAGTGAGAGGTGAATGTGTGGGCAGATCACAGAGGAATGTGGAGGGGATCACTGAGAGGGGGAAATATTGCTGAGCGAGAGGTGAATGTGGGGGGGGATCGCTGAGAGAGAGGGCAATGTAGAGGGGATCATTGAGAGACAGGGGAATGTAGGGGGTGTCACTGAGACAAGGGTAATGTGGGGGGATCAATAACAGAGAGGGAAATGTGGAGGTAATTGCTGAGAGAAGGAAATGGATTTGCGGCTTTCAGGTACAGTAAAGTTTTTTTTTTTAATAGAGACAAGGTAAGTGTCTGTTGGCTGCAGGGAGTTGGATGTGCAGACTTGCTGGAGAGACAAAAGGAGTGCTGGCTGGAGAAACAGAATGGGCGCTGGCTGTAGAGACCAAAAGGGTGCTGGCTGACGAAACAGAAGGGTGCTGGCTGGAGCTGCCTATATTTTTCAATCCCACGATTTTTGATGGCAGCCCTGTGTACATGTACAGTATGTATGTGAGTATATTACATATATATATATAAGTATGTGCAAACATTAATACATTTCCACATAACATTGCTACACCCCCCTATAACACAAGCTTCAATATACCTCCCTGAACACCACATCATTCATAATTTTAATATACACCCCACCTCCCAGAAGACATTAATAAAATCCACACTCCACCTACAAGTAGCAATAATAGACCCCCACATTTATCCACTTGGTATCCCCAACACTGAGCTTGTTGTACTCGAGCAGACATCATGACACCCAAACGAGTTAAAATTGAAATTTTTAGTTTGTCATAGCCCTTGGTATCAGTAAGGTTCCAGTTAAAATATGCCTTTTGCTGTTCTCCTGACAAGAAAAGGCCTGCCTACTGAGTCCCTCTCTCAGAGTGGAAAGACCTAACATCCCTCTCACAAAACAGAAGTCTTTACCACAGCGCTTACATTCAGTAATCATAGTGTCTCTCAACAAGCCTCTGACCTGTTCCCCAGGCAGTAAGAGACTGACTACAGAGACTGACACACCCTTTATCTGCCTCTCATAAGTGGTCTGGAAATCAAGGCTGCAAATCAAAAACCTGGAGCATATATATCTCCCTATGACAACCTCTCCAGTGTATTTGCCATAATACGTTGTTATCTCTTTAAATGGCCACACATCTCTGTGTCTGAATTTGTTTAAGCCAGTGGGTTTAGCTGCACTGTTTCTTTTCCTTCATCACCTCGACTTGGTAAGACTGCAGTCTCAGCAAGGGCCATAATCACTCGTCTCTGGACACACTCCCGCATGCATTTCTCTGCAAGTGGTGACTTCTGACATCACTTCTGATCTCTCTGCTTTTCATGGATGCTTGGAGGTATACTTTAAGTGCCCCTAGCCTTACATGTCTCAACACTACTAAAATTCAGACTCTCAGGACATGTGAATGTTTTTGCTGAGGTTACACTAACGTATGCCTTATTTCAGCTGTAAATTTGACTGTTATGACCAGCCAGAGACAACCTGGCCACTCACAAGGTAGTTAGTCTGAGTCCTACCACTTTCATCACATGATCACCTTTCCGGGGTTACACTCATCGATTGGACTGCTTAGCCCTGTTATGTAGGTGCTGGTGGTAGGGTTGCTCCTGCTAACTGGTTGCTGTGTATAGATTATAACCCTGTGCTGCTCTCACCATTAGCAGACAGATATATCAGCTTTGACCCGGGCTGCCTCTTACGTTTCTCAAACTGATATGCTGGCTTTGAACCTCGATTTAAGATAGAACTCTGACCCTGTATGCCTGGATTTTTGCAGTGTCTTGCTCAGTGCATACAATATCTGCAGAACCTAACAGCTACTTTATATAGTTTGAAGAACGCTAGCCTCCGCACCAGTATTTTTTTTTTTTTTAAATCAAGTCATTTTTTATTACATTTTTTGAATACACACCCAACAAAAAGTAATAATAATAGCAAATACAACAAGCATGAAGATAAAAAGTTTGGCGTACATATACATTTAAGAAAGAGTACAGTTGAAAGACATAATAATTAAATCAGGATATACATAGAGCACCAAATAATAGGAGAGCAATACCATCGTCATTCGAGTCCTCAGAGTTGGAGATCAATAAGAAATATAAGAGGTGTATATGGAAACATGGGAAATCTCACTCAATTATCCCACTAGAAGATAATCTAAATAAACTAGCCACATATCAAGTCGGTATTTTTTTCCCCCAAAATAATAAAAACAAAATTAACCATGTCTGTCAAAATAACAAATCTTAACAAAACAAATATGCCCAAAGTAAACCTCCCCCATAACCCCCCACCCTGTATAACCTAACCCCACCTCAGGTATACCTGGATCCCATGATACTCTCCCCCCTAACTACACTAACCTAGCTCTAACAACCCCACCCCTCCCCCGATCTAGAGGATAAATATTGTATAAATGACTTGGGCAAAAAGAATAAATGGTCATAATCTAGATAGAGCAGGATTCTCTCATAAAATGAGTTATATGCAAATATTTTTGTAAAATAGGCTGGAAACTAACATTATATAAGTAACTGCTGTGACAACATAAAGAAGTGACCAGATATGATAAGGTGATCCCATAAAACTGTAAATTATATAAAAATATTGAGCTAAAGAGCTACATACAGACATGTAAATAACTAGGCAACTAGATAAGAAGCCTTAAGCTTAGGACAGGATATATCCTTAAAATAACAACTAGTAAACATACATTTATATAAAAAAAAACTCAAAAACCATAATAAATACACAGATTCAGTAGTATGAAAATAGAAAAGGGATAGAGACAGCGATCAAACGGTAAGGCAAAAAAGTGGACTACAGGATATCAATCAGGCCATGCCTCGGACTCCTGCAAAAATTTAGAAAGAGGAGCAGTCCCAGCCCATCCGAGGACAAACAGAAAATCACATAGAATACAACAGCAAATCCTGGAGCCACAATATATCAGACAGAATAGAAAGATGGAGCTTTATAGGTACCACAGCTGAGTCCAACCACCCTTGAATGAAGAAAATATCAAATTCAGGGAGAATCACAGCCATAGGGAAGGAGAAATCCAGAAAATTATCTTTCACAAAGGAAGTAAGAACCACAGATTTGAGATTCAGACACCTCAACTTCCTTCCGTGGCTTCCATGGGATACAGTAGGGAGAGAGAATGGCCACCTGCAAGTCTTCAAATTTGTCGATAAGCCTCTGGGCAGAGGCATTGATAGCTTGAAGGATCTGTTGTAGAGAGGTATACATTCTTGGTGTATACAGAGTGGCAGGTGAATTGAAAGAAAAAAAAAAGCCAGCAGTAAAGTGTCTCTGTATATGTAAAAGGCAGGAGTGGAGAGGCACCATGAGCCTGTGAGTGAGGAAATGGAAGCTAACAACTAGGCAGAGATGCAAAGCTGGGGGGATGGGCAGGTGGCAAGATGAAGGGCACTCACTGGGAAACACAACCACTCCAAGGCAGTGTAATTATTGGCAGGAGAATATTAGGATGCAGGCAGACACCAAGCAGCAGCACTAAATCCAGATAAGCAGCCAGGGAAAGAATGGAGCAGCATGTCTCTGTAGACAAGATAGCCGTCGGATCAGTTAGCATGCTGCATCCACAAGGCTTCAGCGGGCTCAGGCTGTCGGTTGACCACCTACACTCATCAACACTGGACAGGATAAGACCATAGGAGCTGCAAGACCCCCAAGAAGCCGCAGAAGACCACTGGTGGCTCTGGATATTGCAGGGATCCCGCAGCAAAGGGCAGACACGGAGCAGGAGAAGACTTGGGTAAATCCAGCAGTAGGAACAGGATAAATTAACGGATAGTAGCAGGAGAGTAGGAGACCAGTGTCCTACTCCATAGTACACCAGGCCACACCCATATCCGCACCAGTGTTTAATCAAAACGTACCTCCAGTCTTTTCCCAGAGCTTATTGGTTTCTCCACTCCACACAGCTACTACAACATAATGCTGTCTATCAACTTGACCAGACAGTTCAGTTTTGTTATTTACTTACAGTACAAGTATTACATTGACTGTGGCTATAGTCTCTAATATCATTTATCAGTTCCTGCTAATAAATTGTTACTACTCCAGGCTAAAGCTGGGTACACACTATAAGATCTATCATCCGATATATATCGTGCCGACTTGGATTGGAACGATATATCATACACATCGTATATTGTTTATCAGTAGTTCATTGTCTCTTTTATTGAATCATTCTATCTGCTGTGCTGCACATCAGATAGGAGGACTCCTTGGCCAATACAGAACAGGTAACAATACATTGCGATGTCATACGCTTGATCGTGAAGTGTGTACACAACATGATGCATCATTACATCACATTGCTGGGTCGCACCGTCGTAAAGTGTATACCTGTCTTTAGTTATGAAGCATCTGCATATCTGTGAAAATGTTCTAAACTAAACAGACTTATTTTCCAGAGGTTTGAGGGGTAAAAAAAAAACTGCATATGATTGTCTGCATTTATGAGATCCCTAAATTGAATAATATTAATGTATAGAGGGCCTGATTCAGAGCCGGACGCTCTGACAGAGCACTCGCTCTGAATCAGGGCCAGCCTTCTGTTTTTTTAGAGCAGCCTCTTGGCCGCTCGCATAGCTGTGGGTGACCACCCACAGCTATAGCGGGCGGCCATGATGATGGTCGCGATGGTCAAGACCATCGTGAACATCAGGCTTGCGACGAGACCCTTGTGGTAGTCTCGTTGCCGCAAGCCCAAGAGTGCTTTCGGCTCTAACAGAGCCGAAAGCACTCCCTCTGACATCACTTGTGATGTCAGTGGGGCCGGCCCCAGACGGTAGGCGTTCCCATGGGAGTGCCTCAGTCTGGGCAGCCATGCCCCTGGCCTGCCCACCAAAGGGGGCGCGCTGTCACACAACATCGACAGCACGCCCCCTTTGGTACGAGACCTGGAGTGACGGTTTGCCCATAGCTATCCGGGAGCCTGCTACGTCGTGCACATGCGCACTGGGCCACCATCAACCCGCTTGCGAGCGCATAGCGCTCGCGAGTGGGTCTGAATCAGGCCCAGTGTCCCATAAAATAGATATCCAGATGTGTCCTCTTGCATCTTTGCTGCATACGCGGCAAATCGCACCACGCATGGTGCGAGTTGTGCGCCCGCGAGCGGATATGTGTACTGCGTTTGCACCCACGAGTCCATTGGATTGCATGGTACGATCGCAGTGCGCACCATAACGTATGCTGCTGTGAGTAATCACATGGCGCAAAGCATATACACTTTTGTAGCGCGATCAGCAAAGATGCAAGAGGACACATCTATATATACCCATCAGCTATAACATTAAAACCACTGATAGGTGAAGTGAATAACATTGATTATCTTGTTACAATGGCACCTGTCAAGGGGTAGAATATATTAGTCAGCAAGAGAATAGTCAAAAATGGGAAAGCATAAGGATCTGAACGACATTGACAAGGGCCAAATTGTGATGACTAGACAACGGAGTCAGTGCATCTCCAAAATAGCATGCGTGCCCAATGCTCATTAATGTGCGTGGGGAGCAAAGGCTAGCCCGTCTGGTCCAATCCCACAGAAGATATAATGTAGCACAAATTGCTGGAAAAGTTAATGCTGGCTATGATAGCAATGTGTCAGAACACAGTGCATCGCACTTGCATAGCCGCAAAACAGCTGACCACTATCCACTGCCGAAAGTGCCTGCAATGGCCATGTAAGCATCAGAACTGGACCATGGAGCAATAGAAATAGGTGGCCTGGTCTAATGAATCAGGTTTTATTTTACATCATGTGGACAAATAGGTGTGTGAGCAGCATTTACTTGGGGAAGAGATGGCAACCGGATTGCACTATGGGAATAAGGCAAGCTGATGGAGGCAGTGTGTTTTTCTGGGCAATGTTTTGCCGGAAATCTTTGGGTCCCAGCATTTATGTGGATGTCTCTTTGATATGAATTGCCTACCTAAACATTGTTGCAGACCAAGTACACCCCTCCATGGCAACGGTGTTCCCTGATGGCATTGTCCTCTTTCAGCAGGATAATGTGCCCTGCCACACTGCAGAAATTGTTTAGGAATGGTTTGAGGAACATGACAAAGAGTTTAAGGTGTCCACTTGGCCTCCAAATTCCCCAAACCTCAATCCAATTGAGCATCTGTGGGATGTGTTGGAGAAACATGTCCAAGCTATGGAGGCACCACCTTACAGGGCTTAAGAAATCTGCTGCTAACACCTTGATGCCAGACAGGATAAGGTATCTGCAGAACTCTTTTGGTGTCCATGCCTGAATGGTTCAGTGCTGTCTTGGTAGCATGAGGGGGACCTACAGAATATTAGGCAGTTGGTTTTAATGTTATGGCTGATGGGTGTATATATACAAATATATATATATATATATATATTGTGACACAGTCAAAATAGGGGTCCCTCTCCTGGGGTAGATGGACTCCCTCTTTGCACACACAGCAGCTGTAGAAATTGGGTACAAGTCAGGGGTTCTCGTACAAACTGGTCGGCGCCAGTCTTTATTGTGTCAAATGAATATAAACAAAACCTAAACATAAGTCCTAACCCGGCTGGGCACTAGCTACACAACAGATTCCCTCTATAATAATGGTAGGGCCTATTGCCCTCACCATCAACAGAACACGTGCACAGTACTTACAAGGATTATCACCAAGTGTCTCTGAACAGGCTAGTCTGCCTGCTCTCCCAGGTGTGAGACACTCAGCCACAAACAAACCCATCTTACATTAGCCATTTCCAGCTGCAAGCCCTAATGAGTCTGTTACCAGGCTGAAAGGCCCAACACCTGGAGTGGCCTGTGGATGGAGCCCTCCCTCTCTTTACATCCACGCCCCCAGGACCCAAACCGGCTTTTCCAAAAGCCGACACTCTGGTCTGCTTACAAAACAGACTTCTCCTGGGGTTTTTTAGAACACATAGGCCAAAAACCTAGGACAAATGTACCTGCCATTGACCACTTTACCAGTGCTTCTATCACAAAAAAAAAATAATAAAAAAAATATATATATATATAAAATTTTATACTCGTCTACAAAATTCATTTTTGATTGATCCACGGTAAAATAGAATAAAGCTCTTTGAAGCTTTCGATGTGAAATGAGTTAACGTCTGCTAAGTGCGTCTGCTTGAAAGACGTTCAGCCAATCATACAGTAATTGATCCCTCATCTGTCTAATACCTGTTTTGATTAGTTTTTGTTTTTTTAAAGCAATCTACAGTAGATACAGAAATTAGTTTTTTAAATCACAGTTACAGTTGTATTTTGTTAACTATATAAACACTGAAAAGTATCTTGGCATATTTATTTTACATGAATGAATGTAATATTTATGTCACTAGTATCCCAGTGGCAGATTAATTTAGCTAGGAGTTGGCTAAAAATTGTTTAATGTGGGTTAATAACATTAAGCCACAATATTTTATTATTCAATTACAAATTAACTTTAAATTAATACAGGCCTCAAAGAGAATTAACCTGTACCTCCAATATAGGTGAAAATTAGGTAACAATTTTAGTTTAAGGCAAATGTGGTGATATAGGGCCTGATTTACTACTAATGAATGCTATCACAATGCCGTCGCACAGTGCCACCCATTAACCGCTATCGCACATTGGTGCAATGCTGCTGAATTGCAAGGGAATTCATGAAAATATCATGTGATATGTGCGTTCACATAATGTGGGACTTCACACTATAGAGCTTGTGGCTAATTGGATTTGCCCTTTAATGTGCTACTATTTTGTGGGTCATTTTCTGTTACAAATCATGTGCATACAAAGTCATAAATGTATCTCTTGAGCTTTAGATTTCCCAGCCTGATGTATGTAGACATCCTTAATGTCCCTTTTATAGTATGATATATGATAGCCATGTTGTAACTTTCTATTATATTTATCTCAGCTTGTCTACCTTAATCATTAGCATTTATTGAAACTAGCGACTAGAAAGAACTCAAGGAATTTGCATTGACTTAAACGCACAGAGTAACAGTTTTGATTTTTAACTGTATGTCATAACACAGGGTGTTTTTATTTGAAATAATTTATTATAATAGTGAAAAGATTATTGTTTAACATCTGAAATATTTTTTCAGACTAGACATAATGTTTACTTAATGCCAGATGTAGTCTGATTCTTCAATATGAATGGAAACTTTATGAGACGAAGGTGGTAAAAGTTACTATGAGCTGTAGAATTTTTCTGCAATTATCTTTAAAGACCAATATGATCGTTTTAAACATTATTATAATTTTTCATATACAATGCATGCATGAAGCATCTAAAAGTCATTGAAATGTAATAAAATATCCTCCATGCTAGTAAATATAAATCTGTCTATTAAAAAATAGTAACATGGAGCAGTGTATATACATTTGTTGTAACCCACAGCAACCAATCAATTTCTGCCTTTTTCTAGTACAATTTATAAAATCAATTCAAATATTTTATTGGTTTCTACAAGTAGCATCACATTTGTCAAGATAAAACCGTTGTATTAAGCAATTCCCTATGTGGTTTATGTGTTTTATGAGATCTATTTTTTTATACCGGAAAACAGCACAGATGTGCTGAGCCATCATTTTATCTTGTATGCAGCTGTGTTGACCTTAGTAGGCCTTGTCATTTTGAGCAATGGATTCCGGATGGCTGTGGAGATAAAGCTTGGAGACTAGTTTTATGCTACTAGTCTTGTGCTGCTTACTCATGCAATCCACCTGTTTGGCATAGCCACTGAGCAGCCAAATCAGTCTACCAATGCATGTGGGTGGTCAGATTGCACTAATCTGATTGATCAGATTATAGAGCAATGTCCACCTATTATTCTGTATAAAACAATTACCCTCCCCACTGAATGATTAATGATGACATTTGGTAAAGTCTTTTACCATACCAATTGAATCAGCTAATGATCGGAAATGATAAGCCCACATATGGTACAATGGTTGGTCAGTTAATGTTGATCAATTGGTGAGCCAAAATCTTATTTTGTATGGGCAGCGTTAGAGATTTTTATATATGGTATTGTGAACAAAAGGTTGAACATTTTCTCCACTGCACAAAATACAGTAAGCCTTTTTTAGAGGTACACATAACATGTTTTACTATGTAAATACAACTAACAAAATAACTGTTTGTAAATGAGCACCGGGATGTAGTTATGAGACCGGCGGCCACGATGTCGCCGGTCTCAATAACGACAGCTGAATCTCGACAAGGGACTTAAAATAATAATTGTAATACCGACACCTATCTTAATCCTGATGCCGGAACGCCAAAGGACGCCAGCCCAAACGAGATAAGTCCAGGGCGCCCTTAGCGTTAGCCTCGGGGGGGGAAAGGTTAGGTTTTTTGGGTAGAGGTTAGGGTTAGGCACACGTAAGGGGGGAGGGTTAGTGTTAGGCACCACTGGGGGGGTTAGGGTTAGGAACTAAGGGGGGAGGGTTAGGTTTAGGCATGAAGGGGGGAGGGTTAGGGTGTGGGGTGGGGAGGGCTAGGCTACAAAAAGGGAGGACTGGATAGGTATGTATAGCAGAAATCCTTAGATGTCCACAGATCTCAATCAGCAATAACCAGTCAGGCCAATACTGTGACAGGATCCAGGAAAATAAGCCAACGCGTTTCCACCCCTTCCTGGGGTCTTTATCAAGGCAAAGTGAGTAAGTGAATGCAGTCCTAGAGATTTTACTCTCTTAAATACTGCCATTCACCAATCAAAAAACAGCAGACAACTAAATACAATACAAAACAGGTGTATCAGGCTAATCCCTCCCTCCATATGAATATTCATGTGTTTGAGATCGAGTAATGTCACTTAAGCCAATAGGTTTGTGTTTGGCTCCGATCACGTGTTCCCCCACGTCATTGAACCCGGAAGTCTCCCCCGCACCGAGGCGTTCACATCGTCTAGGCAACTTTTCAGGTTATATCCGGCATAGCCACCTTAGCGTCTATATTGTCAGGGAAACTTCCCCGATCACGTGACCTGCGGCGTCAGCGTGGAGGTCATGTGTTCCAAATTATCCCCGTAGTCTGGGAGACCGTCATGGTTACTTCCGGTAGAGCGATCTTAGCATCCCTGTTGTCAAGGGAACTTCCCGATCACGGGACCTGCAGCATCAACACAGCGTTCTCTTTGTTCAAGAAAATCTTTGTTTACATTGGGTTTAGTCCGCAGCATGTTCAGGATAAGGCTGATATAACGCTATTCTTTAAGCACATTGAACAGGGACGATTAAAACCTTCAAGGCTGGAGTTCGATATTGGCACAAGCCCTCATAAAAAATATATAAAAACAACATTGTAAGTAAAGGAACATGAAACATAATAATTAAAATAGCAATCATGTTAAAAGATAAAAACTATATAAAACCATAATTATCAGTGATAGTGGGTTAAAGTCATAAAAACCATTTCAACTCAAAATCAATATTAAGTCCACCTGGTTGCAGGGTATTAAATTCATAGATATACTGCATCTCTTTTTTGGCAAGTTGTCGGGCTAGATCCCTTCTCCTCCAATTGCCTTTAACAGTAAACAAAGCTTTAACCAATATTGAAACTGTTGAGAGACAGGAGTTACTTAAGAAGAATGTAAAGAAGGTGAAACAAGACAATGATTACCAATGGGCGTTCATTACAGGTTACAGTGCTCAATACAAAACCATTGAAAAAATCTTGAACAAACATTGGTCTACTTTAAAAAAGGACCCAGTCTTAGGTGGTTTGATACCCGACAAACCGAAATTAATTTACAAGAAAGCACCCAATTTAGGGAATAAACTTGTCAGGAGTGCGTTTCCTTCCAGTGGTCAGAGTAGTCATATTAAGTCGAAAGGTTTTTTTAGGTGTGGATCTTGTATGGGCTGCAAAGCCATACCCAATACTTATGGGGGCAACAAGACGGAAGAAATGACTATTAATGGTTTAAAAAAACCGATTGATGATTTTATTACCTGTAACACCAAAAATGTGTTATATATGATAGAATGTTCTTGTAATTTGGTTTATATAGGCCGTACCTCCAGACCTTTAAAGATTCGATTAGGCGAACATATACGTAATATTAAAAAAGGTCTGGAGAGTCAAGCTCTTTCTCAACATTTTAAACTTGCACATAATTGTTCGGTCTCTCATATTATAAGATTCGCAGGGTTAATTTTGGTTAAAGGCAATTGGAGGAGAAGGGATCTAGCCCGACAACTTGCCAAAAAAGAGATGCAGTATATCTATGAATTTAATACCCTGCAACCAGGTGGACTTAATATTAAGTTTAAAATGTTGAGAAAGAGCTTGACTCTCCAGACCTTTTTTAATATTACGTATATGTTCGCCTAATCGAATCTTTAAAGGTCTGGAGGTACGGCCTATATAAACCAAATTACAAGAACATTCTATCATATATAACACATTTTTGGTGTTACAGGTAATAAAATCATCAATCGGTTTTTTTAAACCATTAATAGTCATTTCTTCCGTCTTGTTGCCCCCATAAGTATTGGGTATGGCTTTGCAGCCCATACAAGATCCACACCTAAAAAAACCTTTCGACTTAATATGACTACTCTGACCACTGGAAGGAAACGCACTCCTGACAAGTTTATTCCCTAAATTGGGTGCTTTCTTGTAAATTAATTTCGGTTTGTCGGGTATCAAACCACCTAAGACTGGGTCCTTTTTTAAAGTAGACCAATGTTTGTTCAAGATTTTTTCAATGGTTTTGTATTGAGCACTGTAACCTGTAATGAACGCCCATTGGTAATCATTGTCTTGTTTCACCTTCTTTACATTCTTCTTAAGTAACTCCTGTCTCTCAACAGTTTCAATATTGGTTAAAGCTTTGTTTACTGTTAAAGGCAATTGGAGGAGAAGGGATCTAGCCCGACAACTTGCCAAAAAAGAGATGCAGTATATCTATGAATTTAATACCCTGCAACCAGGTGGACTTAATATTGATTTTGAGTTGAAATGGTTTTTATGACTTTAACCCACTATCACTGATAATTATGGTTTTATATAGTTTTTATCTTTTAACATGATTGCTATTTTAATTATTATGTTTCATGTTCCTTTACTTACAATGTTGTTTTTATATATTTTTATGAGGGCTTGTGCCAATATCGAACTCCAGCCTTGAAGGTTTTAATCATCCCTGTTCAATGTGCTTAAAGAATAGCGTTATATCAGCCTTATCCTGAACATGCTGTGGACTAAACCCAATGTAAACAAAGATTTTCTTGAACAAAGAGAACGCTGTGTTGATGCTGCAGGTCCCGTGATCGGGAAGTTCCCTTGACAACAGGGATGCTAAGATCGCTCTACCGGAAGTAACCATGACGGTCTCCCAGACTACGGGGATAATTTGGAACACATGACCTCCGCGCTGACGCCGCAGGTCACGTGATCGGGGAAGTTTCCCTGACAATATAGACGCTAAGGTGGCTATGCCGGATATAACCTGAAAAGTTGCCTAGACGATGTGGACGCCTCGGTGCGGGGGAGACTTCCGGGTTCAATGACGTGGGGGAACACGTGATCGGAGCCAAACACAAACCTATTGGCTTAAGTGACATTACTCGATCTCAAACACATGAATATTCATATGGAGGGAGGGATTAGCCTGATACACCTGTTTTGTATTGTATTTAGTTGTCTGCTGTTTTTTGATTGGTGAATGGCAGTATTTAAGAGAGTAAAATCTCTAGGACTGCATTCACTTACTCACTTTGCCTTGATAAAGACCCCAGGAAGGGGTGGAAACGCGTTGGCTTATTTTCCTGGATCCTGTCACAGTATTGGCCTGACTGGTTATTGCTGATTGAGATCTGTGGACATCTAAGGATTTCTGCTATACATACCTATCCAGAACTTTTGTATAGTTCTGAAAGCCTTGATGGTAATTGTATTTTTTTCTTCTAATTAAGGATTTTATATGTCACGTGTGTTTACATGTTTTATGTGTCTACTCATTATTAAAAAGGAGATTATGCTATGTATTGCTTTCTCTCCATTTTTTTGAGAGACACATCCACACCTTTGTCCACGGATGACATGATTAAGAAGATTTGAAGTGATTGAACAAGCTTTCTCTGAACAGAGGACTCACAATCTTCTGAGGATAAGACGTTTGATTATATAGAAATTGTGCAATAGGAATTGACTTTCCATTTTTTATTGCTTCATTATTAGAGCGCCGACATGATAACAGTCATCTAATTTGCATAGAGATAGTATTTATTCTGAGGTTGCGGGAACAACATCATAGGTCATTTGATCTGTTGGCTGCTTTAGCGCATGGGTATACACTCCACTATTTCTTCTTGTTACAAAAAGGGAGGGTTAGGATTAGGGGGGGAAGTGGGAGGGTAAGTATACTTACCCAACCTCTGTCGGGATACCAACCATCGGGATACCATAGTCGGTATTCTGACAGGAGGCATCCCGATAGCCGGCATTACATACCCATTCCATTAGCACCATTGTTCATGTAGTATGAATTGGTCTGCATATGTCTCCTAATGTCAAGTCATATCGCTTCTTATTTGTTATTCTGTGTCCATTCATTACCTCTGCAGATCCATTTAGTCACTGTACTCACTGCTTCTAGGAGAGGAAAGTGTGACTCCAATCATCCATGCTTTCTTCTGCAGCAATGTATTAGTACAACAGTGACTGGCTGTGGAGGCAGAAGGAGTATACTTAATTTTCTTCCTGGTTCCTATACTTGGGCATATGAGTTGCTGCTGTGCTAATCAGTGGCATAATGAGGGTAGGGTGAGTGGGGCACGTGCCCTGGGCACCATTACAGAGGGGGCGTTGCGGGCCAGGGCAATGTACAGTGTGGAGAAGTGCTCCACACTGTATCAGCCAGTGTTGGGATCAAGTTTGTGATCCCAGCACCGAAAGTCCTGCAGCCCGGTGAGATGTGTCCCCAGCAGGATACGTCAGTGGCTGGCGCTGGGACAGTGTGTCTGTTCCCAGCACCAATCAAGGAGCATCGGCGAACATTTGGCGCCAACCATGATTTGGGTGCAGCTCGTTGACCGGCTGCCATTGAAGAGCGCCGGCACTTTGAATTTGGCACCAGTTACTGGCCAAGCATGGCTCGCGGACTGGCAATCAATATAAAGTGGCTGCCGCTAACCAATCGCTATTCACCACCTCATGGTTTGCCTTGGCATCAGATTCCACTGAGCGGAAGAGCCAGTTCGCTGGCAGGTGCAGGAAAAGGATGTTGCGCAAAGAGCTCTGGTGGCCGTGGAAGAGGCCGAGCCCAAAATAGAAGAGCTTCGGTAGTGGCACCAATGGCAGAAAAATGTAGCTGAAGGCCAGAGAGTGCTACAGTGGTGGGGAAGTAAAAGTGCTATTGAAGCTCCCCATGCAGCCTCTCCCACCAGATAGGTAGGCCCACTATGAGACCTTCCCATCAGTAACCACTCCCAAGACCACCAGGTTGCCGGGCTCTAGGCCCATGGTGGCAGTAGGACCAGGTCACATAAATTGGGGAGGGCGCTGTTTTTCAACTTGACCAGTGTGCCAAAACCCCTAGGTATGCCCCTGGTGCTAATGCAATCACTGCATTTCTTTTTGCAATCAATGATTCAGAGAGCAGAATTGATATGACTGGAGAGGTGTGAGAGGGTTTTATTCTTTTTAGGAAAATGATGGGGACATGTTTACTGCTTTTTGCTTTTACTCTGAAACAGATGTCACAGTCACAGCAAGATGAACAATTGTTACTTTCTAAATACACCACATTTCCAAGCTCTACAACCTGTAGAAAAAAGGTAAACCTTTTCAAGTTGTAGAAAGTGGTAAAACTTATTTGGCATGTACATGTGAAAGCCCCAAACACAGGGATGCTAATGAGCTCTTAGGAGTATATGGTTCCTAGCTCTAGTTGAAAATGAAGCAGCATGAAATCATTTATATTACAGGTTGAGTCTCCCATATCCAAATATTCTGAAATACGGAATTGTTTTAGAATGACTGAGATAGTGAAACCTTTGTTTTTTGATGGTTCAATGTACACAAACTTTGTTTAAGGTACAAAATTATTAAAAATATTCTATAAAATTACCTTCAGGCCTTGTGTATAAGGTGTATATTAAACATAAAGGAATTTCATGTATGTACACAAATTTCGTTTGATGAACACTATTATTAAAAATATTGTATAAAATTACCTGCAAGCTGTGTGTATAAGGTGTATATGAAACATAAATTCATTCTGTGTTTAGATATGTGTCCCATTCCCAAGATATTTCATTATAGTATGCACATATTCCACAAAACGGAATATCCAATATCCAAAATACCCCTGGTCCCAAGTATTTTGGATATGGGAGACTCAATCCTGTAATTACAAAGTACAATCATGTTCCATCATCAGTAGAATTAAGTAGACTTTTAAGAGTAACATCGCTGGCACATGACTTCTAACAAAATAAATGAAGGCCCTACACATCAAAGATTACAATCCAGGATGAAAAACATCTTAAGCAACATGCAGGGGCACCAAGAGGGGGAGGAGTGGGTACTAATTACCTGCTGGAGGGGCCCGGTGGGGGGCCCGGATCCAGTGCCGCCCCCTCCCTTTTAAAACAGCAGCCCAGCACACGCTGCTGTGTGCTGGGCTGCAGTGGGAGACAAAACAGTCTCCTATGCATGTGGGGGGTAGCACTCACACTGATCGCGCTCCCCACGATTTTGCTCACAGCGCTCTCTCCCCATTGCGCAGCGCCGCAAAAATATATATATTTTTAAATCCTAAGGGGACATGGGCATGCCTCACGCGATTAGGCCACGCCTCACTCCCCCCGGCATGGCTGGCCTCTCTACTCCGCTGGGTACATGAAAAAAAAAATGGCCATGTAAAGAGTCTAGGTCATACAGTACTTGTCGAATCTGCTTGAATTTCAAGGAAACACCCCAAAATAGTGATGAACTAGACTCTCCCAGAATGATAGCATGTTGAACGGAGATTTAGGGTGAAATTTACTAAGCGGTGGGTTCCAAACCCCGGCAGTTTGGTGGCAGTTTGACGGCAGGTTCTAAACCCTGGCGGTTTGGTGGCGGTTTGGCGGCGGTTTCTAAACGACAGCCCTAATCTATTGTATTCTAAAATGTGTTTGACGGCGGTTTTGGCCTTAGTAAATCTGCGGATAGCAAAACCGCCAACAAACCGCCGGGGTTTAGAACCCGCTGCTTAGTAAATTTTGCCCTTAGATGTTAAGGATGGGATTGTTACTAAATGTAAAAACATTTTTCATCTAAAATATTATTGGTTACTTTATTGAGACAGGTAGACTTTAAATCCTCCCTCAGTTGATTTCTGTCATTGTGTTCTAATTATCTGGGGAAAAGAGAAACACATTCACAGGTACTTTGACAGCCAAACTGCCTAGCTACTGTAGTATTGGCCTCATGTACAATTGAATATAACTGCAATTTGTCCTTTTTGTGTTTCAGAAAATTGCAGTTTATTCTACTGCATGTGCACCAAAACTTCTTAAGCCTTTGTCACTGTGGTAACAGTGATGCATTTTGCACATAGGATAAGAGAGTTGGATTGGAAAGAACATACAAGTGTGGATGGAGTATAGTAAAGCTGTGTTCAGGCAAAATAGTTCCCATGCTGTCCACTAAAATAAACACGGAAGCACCTTTTAGAAAGCAAGTCACTTGCAGGTGCTCGTCCCCTGGTGCAAAATGCAGAGTAATGGTGATGATAATGATGATTATAGATGTCTGTTTCTGATTGGCTGAGTGTGTCTGAATCATGCTACTGCTACAATTACTATTGTAATGTGCCCCCTGGGCTAGACTACCATGTGACATTTCGGGCTGCCTGTTTTTTGATTGTGACCAGCAATGAAGCTGGTTCCCGTATTCTGCTTAAGGCAGAGTCTATCATTTCAGGGGACAGGGAATCTGGGGTTATGTTTACTACAGAGCGGATTTTAGAAGTGGAGATGTTGCCCATAGCAACCAATTAGAGTCTAGATATTATCTTCTAGAAGGTGGTAGACAAATATTAAGTAGTATCTGATTGGTTGCTGTGGGCAACATCTCCACTTCTAAAAGCCTGCACTTTAGTAAATATATCCCTGGGAGAGGGTGATCAGGCAACCACTCGAAATAGAGACCTACTGATAAGGGAGTTGGGACTGTCAGTGTTTTCCCTAGACTCCACTCTCACGAGCAGCATGTCCAAGCCAAGATAAGAAAAGCTTCGAGGGGATCCTGGTAGGGAGGGTGAGGGGCAGTCTCCACAACACAGTCACCTTTAGGTACCAACAGCCGTCAGCATACTCCCCTTTTTTCCTGTGTGTCCCTACTACTTCTACTACTTTAACCACTCCAGTTGTCATCCCTGCTACTACTACTACCCCCAGGATCATCTCTGTCCCTGCTACTACAACCTCCACCAATCTGACATGTATAACTACTACTGTTACCCCAACTTACCTATTATTTGCCCATACCATTTCTCACATCCATCTGTCATGTTTCCATAAAGGTACCCCCACAAGCCTGTCTGGTGTTCCTAATACTATTCTACTACATCTCTTAAAATAGTTATTGTTTGAAAATATTATTTTGTTTAATCTTTAAACTTTTTTTATATAAAACATTTTCTTTCATATTTTTTTCCTTTTTTTTATAAATGTAACTTTTTTCTAGTAATCTTTTATTGAAAAATTGTGGTGGAAGGGTTTTTTTTTATTGCCAGAATAAGTGCCAATTAAAAATTTGCCTTTATTGTCAGGGAAAACCAATGTGCACTATACATTAAACCACTTTTGCAGGATTGGCCATTGCTCATGGACCAGTACTGTGTGCTGGCCCCCTTGGCTAAAATTTGTCAAGCAGCCCCTGAGTGCAGGGGTGTACACGCCCACATATCACTATCTACATCTACACCAACACAGCACTGGTCACAGTTCTTCTGCTTCTTACAATAGGCCCTTTATAATTTTCAGCCCCAAGCCCAGGGGCATATCTATAATGGGTGCAAGGCTCATGGGCCCCTGAGTCCAGGGGGGCCCATACTGCACACCCTGCACCCATATATTCTTTTATACTTACCTGTCCATGGTCTCCACAGTTCGGCGAAAATCACTGGGAAAATGGTGGCGGCCATTTTCCCGGTGGCTCGCACATGGGCAGTACTGCTGTCACCGGAAAAATGGAGACTAGCACATGCGCAGTAGATTATGGCACTTAGACATAATCTACTGCACCTGCACCACCGCTAGAGAGAGAGAGGGCCCACACTGAGTCTTCACGAGCCCCTTCCTCTTTTAAAATGCCCCTGCCCAAGACCATGTGGCCCTTAATAACTAAGGGCCTGGTAGTGAGTATCTGAACTGCTATGTAGAGAGTTGAAGTTATTTGGGAGTAGTAGACAAATAGTTGATAAATGTTGTGTATTGCTAGACAATGCAAAGGACATAGATATAGTAATGAATAATTAATAACCTGTGCAAGAAATCTTCAGTTTAGCAAGCTTACTTAAAAGTTATGTTCCGCATTGAGAGATAATTTGTGGAAGTAAACTTGTTATGCCACCATGGTTTTGGACTGCACGGCAAGGTGAGTACCTAGAAAACAAAATCATCAGCCATTTCCAATATCAACAAACAAAGCACTTGAAATAGTACATTCAGATGTGTGTTTTCCAATGGAAGTAACATCTGTGAATGGATACAGATACTTTGTGATATTTATAGATGACTTCACAAGGATGACTTGTACTTCATCAGAGGGAAATCTGAAGTGGCAAAAAAGATTGCAGATTACATGCTACAAGAGATTTGTAGAAAATCAAACAGGTTACAGACACAAGACACTGAGATCTGATGATAACAGTGGAGAATATCTCAATAGAGAGTTGGAACAATTCTAAAGAAAATGTGGAATAGAGCATTAATTGACCAATGCCTATACCCCTGTGCAAATTAATGTCAGTGAACAAGCAAATCGTACACTAGTGGGGAGCTATGCTAAAAGACACAGGTCTAAACAAGCAATTATGGGCAGAAGCCATATCCACAGCAGGTTATCTCAACCTTTCTCCTATAGTTGCCCTAAAGGACACAACACCCATTGAAATGTGGTCAAAAAGAAAACTAAGTGTGTTTATTGTGCTACCTAGGTTTTGGTTGATTTTAATTATCTGTGTGGTTTTCTATTTTTTGCAACACCAAATCCTTGTACAATGTACCATGTTTTCTGATGTCTTTAAAGCGACCTTGAGTCCTAAGGGAGAAAAAAGCGCTATACAAATAAAATGATTATTATATGCACCTTCCTCCCCGTCTACCCCATCTGCGTCTCACCTGTTTGTCTGCCCTTCCCCTTTAGAATCTAAGCTCTTATGAGCAGGGCCCTCTACCCTCTTGTGTTTCTCCTTACTTTACTTTCATCTACTTCTTACTCCCCATTAGGGCACCTAACACTTGGTTGCTTAAGCTCTGCTGCTTATTTGGGTGTTGTGGTCGCTAATGTAGCAATGTATATTATCCATGTCTCTGTCCTGCATTCTATTGTATTGTACTGTAAGTCTTTAGTCACGTATTTGTTTATATATTTTGTAAGGCGCTGCAGAACACTTTTGGCGCCATATAAATAAATGATAATAATAATAATCTCAGAACTTTTGGAAGTATGGCCTATGTGCATATACCAAAATAAAAATCGACAAAAGCTGCATTCAAAGTCAGTAAAGTGTCTCATGCTTTGCTATTGCCATCAGAGATGTACTGGCCCACAGGGGTACAGGGGAAATCCCTGGTGGGCCCCACTGCCTGAGGGTCCAACCCCTTTCTTTAATGTCAGGTTCCAGACTGTGCACTTAAATTATACACGGTTACTCTATTAGAAGGTCAGTTGCATGATCTCTAATGGCTGGCCAAACCTCTGTGGAGGCTGACCACACCCTTTAAGCATGGGCCCCTACCAGTGCATTCTCCCAGTGGGCCCTTCATGCTCCAGTCCGACACTGATTGCCATGAGAGCAAAATGGAATTCAAATAACAGAAAGATTATAAAGACACGAGATGCTATCTTTAAAGGAACAAAACAAATTGAAGAATAGTTGGAACAAGTATGTGTAACTGGACGTGTGTCACAACTCACGGATGGATAGTGGTTGCTAGCCCATACTTCAAAAATTGAGGGAGACCCAATAGAGAGTCTGATGTGCTGGTGGTTTTCACCAGTTACCGCTGCGAGGAGGTTTGGGCTTAGCTGCACCCGACACGTAGGTCATGGCCCTCTGTCTGGGTTCCCAAGTACAGGTGTTGGCATACATTGGAATGCAACTGGTAATACACCATGGAGCGTACTGAAGCAGAATCAACAGAGCGGGTCAGAACCAAACGGACAGCTTGGTACCAAGTATGAGACGGAATCAGTTCACTAGAATAGATGAGCTCAGGAACAAGTGTCAGAATGTGCAAGGAATACTGGAGGTAGGAGAGCCTATACTCTGGCACTGAATAGTGCTCAGAGCTAACCTTATATAGGAGGGATTTGCAAACTTGGAAGGTCATTCAGACTCGCTCGCTAGATGCGTTGGCTTGCAGCCTGCGTATGCAAATCCAGCGCACGCCAGCAAGGTAGGCGATCGCACGGCAAAGCTTTAGCATGCCCACTATGTCTTGGCGTGCGATCACTTAGTGTATACAGATGCCCATCAGCCATTCTTAAGACGCCCACTTGCGCACATCATCTCCTGGAAGTGCATGAAAACATTGGTACATCGAGCACCATCGGATGCGTTCGCAGTGCTTTAGGTTGACTATACCCTGTCGCAAGCACTGTGATCACTTTTGAGTGAAATCCCACCAAGTGACGTGTACTATGATGCTGCCTTTTAATAATGCACGCCTCTGAAATGGCATTGAAACACTCATGCACGCCAGCGTTCGCACCTCCACTCCCCCATTTCCAGTGGACAACTCTTGTCACCACGAACAAATGGCTTCTCCTGTCACTCATTGTGTTGGGCTGTCTATGCGCAATGTGCGAATGCATTCTGATCTTTCGCAGTGGTTTGCGCACGTGCATTGCAATGCATACGCATGCGCAAATTGCAACTATCGGTCAGCTACAAGCGAGCAGGTCTGAATCAGCTCCTTGGTGCCTTAGTGATCTCACTCTTAGCGCGTCTGGCCCTTTAATTTAATTACAGCACAGTGCGCACCTCCCTATGAGAGCCATGGCCACAGCTAGAGAGCTGCAGCAGCCATCAGGGACTTCTGCCTGCTACCCCGATGCTGGCCAGCAAAAATCAGCGGCGTGCGCTGCCTAATTACCACCAGCTGGGGGATCACTGGCCCTACAGGGAGCCAGTGCCACTGTAAGAGGGATCGGTAACCCGGTGTGGTGTGACAACATGCCAGCAGCTGAAGATATATCTGAGTCAGAGACTATCAGCGTGGAGGTTCAACCACAGAATAGATCTTCTGCAAGATCAAATATCGGCAAACTAAGAGATATGATGAGGAATTTGCAAACCTTGCATTCAGTGAGTCTCAAGATATCCAGAAGGCAAAACTAAAGTCTGATTGGTGGGAATGGAAATCCAGAATAGGCAAAGAGTGTTTGCAAGATTTAAAACCAGAATTTTTACTAAAGTATCTTCCAAGAAGGCCAAGTTGAAGTGACATGATATGTTGATGTCTTTTCATGCATTTAACCCAATTTATTTACAGGTAGCTAAAGAAAAGTGTACCTACACCAATCATGGTAACCAAATAATGCCATACTTCACCTTACAAAAACCACAACACTGCCATACAGAGGCAGATCTACTGTAAAGTAATGAAGCTTTAGCTTCAGGGCCCCTAACCCCTGAGGGGCCTAGAAGCATTTTTTTTTTCTGAGTGAATTTTTCAACAAAATCAGTGGAGTTTATTAAGTGTGTGTTATTAAAATAAGGTTACTTTAGTGATAGAATCATAAGCCAATTGGTTGAAGTACTTCATATTGATCTTAAAATATGCTCTACAGTAGTGCATGTAAGGGGGGTTTGAGTACCCAGAAAACCCACCTTATCAGTACTGGCCGGCAGATGCTCTATCCGACCAGAGGATGGCCAGGCCAGAATAGAGAGCTGTTGTCAGTGTCACTGCTGAGTGTAGTACTGCCAGGTGCCACTAGATGCTCCCATCTCCATTTGTGCTGTCCCATCTGCCAAAAGTCAGCCCTACAGTGCTGACCACAAACTGAAAGCTGATCTGACTGAGGTATAGCATGCAGCTCAGAGGTGGGAGCATGCAGTGTGGGGGAGAGACCTGACACGAGGTTTCCAGGAGGATAAATAGCTTGGATCCTACATAGGAAGTAAGTTTTGGTTTTGTATGTGATCTATCTACAGTCTCTCTCTCTCTTTTTGGGGGGTTTCTACATCTATATTTATATCTATCTGTCTACAGTCTCTCACTCTCTAGGGGGTTCCTACATCTATCTATCTACAGACGTGCACTCTCTGGGGGTTAATAGTTAGACAAGGATAAAAGTTCGACACAGACAAAAGTCAGACACACTAAAGTTACACATGTAAAAAGTTTGACAGGTACAAAAGGTCGATAGGATCAAAAGTTCGACACAACAATGGTCAACACTTTTTTTTTTCTTTTAGCCCTAATCTGCACCCTAACCCTCCCCTTGGTGCCTAACACTAACCCTCCCTCCTGGTGTCTAACCCTAACCATCTGGGTAAGTGTCTAACCCTAACCGTGGGGGTGAGTGCCTAACCCTAACCGTCCAGTAAGTGCCTAACCCTAATCTTAACAAAAATTGTCGACACATTTTTTATTTAGCCCTAATATTCACCCTAACCCTAACTCTCTCTCCTGGTGCCTAACCGCCTGGGTAAGTGCCTAACCGTGGGGGTAAGTGCCTAAACCTAACCCTCCAGTAAGTGCCTAACACTAAATCTAATCCTAAAAAATGTTGTTTTTTTTTAACGTCGACCATTTTTGTGTCGATCATTTTCATGTTGAACTTTTGACCCTGTCGACCTTTTGTACCCGTCGACCTTTTTACATGTCTAACTTTAGTGTGTCTGACTTTTGTCTGTGTAAAACTTTTATCCTTGTCTAACTATTAACTGTCTAACATCTGGTGTCTATCTAGACATTGTCTAACTAATTACTGTCTATCTGTAGTCCGGAACCCACATAATCCATACCTCCTATATTGTGTATGCTCTTTTTCTCAATGGCAAGTCTTGTCATTTGTGGTGCAGTGTAAGCTATACTGCTCAGTAATAGTGACTAATTAGAAAAGTTTGGAGATGCCCATTTAGAATTATGTGTTTTTTGTCAGGTATCAGGCCTGAGTAAATAAAAAAAGGATTGCTTAAAATATACATCAGTTGTAATGTTATGTAGATATATAAAATCCCTTAAACAGGGGATTTACTGTGGTTATATGTCATAGAGAACACACAAAATGAAACTGACCACCAAAAAGTGTAACAATAAGCAGGCATTGTGTATTTTTCTCATTCTGTTGTGTTAATTTATTTTTCACATCTGTGCAGATGAATCAAATGAATAGAGTTCTGCTACAACTGACAGCAATATGGAAAATAGTTATAATGTGTCAAACTCCTAATTAATTTAAGCATCAATCAAATGAGCATTATTAGTGACTGGCCATCATTAGGGTTATTGATTTCTCATGTCAGCATTGTTTGCTTACAGAATTATTGTCGATCATTTATTATTTGTACACAAACAATGTTAATACAGATGATCAATACTCTTGATGGAACTAGAAGTGCGTGATAATCAGTTGTGTGAAATCTAGAGGTTAATGAGCATCTGCTATCAATATTATCATCAGAAATGCAATTTTTGAACTTTTAGCCTTTTGGTCTGGTTTTGAAGGGATGTAAATTAGTGACTGCATTGGCTTTAGTTCATATGCTGTAATCTTTTATTTAAGAGCTACTATTTTTTATGTTGATTGCTTTGAGTGGAACATTAATTATCTGTAAGTTCTCTTGATTCAGTTTTAGATCTCTTGCTATTAGTACTCAGTGGAAAGCTCAATGTTTTAAACGTAATATAAAAATGCATATAATATGTTTCATAATTTGCATAATCACATAGAACAGCATAGAGTACTGGTTATGAAATGACATCAGGATGTGCTAGACAAGATGATCTATTTTATGCTTACTAAAACCACTAATGTGAAAATGATAATTAGATGTTACAGCTCTACATAAAGGTATAATTTTTGGAAATATATAGCAATAAAAATAATGTTACACCTAAAGATGTCCACTTGCACACTGCAGGTGAGGTTTTCATACTATATGCACACTGAACTTTTTATAAGCGTGCATGTAGTGTGAAGGAGCACAACATGGACTAGCCTTACTGGATTACACGTTATCCAAAATAGTATCGTTAAAGATGTGCAGCAGTAGAGTTACCAAGATAACAGATTCAAGTTCTACTCAACACTTGATAAATTTCTTACACTAATAAGATGTTCTATAAAAAAAATTTCGGTGTGTTTGAAGTGGTACCTTCCAATTTTTAGGTGTATTACATTAGGGCAGTGGTTCCCAAACTGAGTGCCGTGGCACTTGCAGTCGTGTCAAGGGTTGCTGGTTCAGGACCAAATCAAAATATTTATGATATGCCGGTGGCTGCTAACCATAAAATAGGTGGACATACAAAAGCACATCGCTGTTGACCACTACATACCTGTACCTAAGGATGACAAGTTAATTAAATTTACTAAATTTAATCATTTTTGTAGAATTTCTCTAGAAGAAACTTTTGGCCTAAGAGTGGTAAAAATAAAAATTGCTACTCTAGGGCACCGTGATTAAAGAAAGTTTGGGAACAAGTGCATTACTGCATTATTCAGTGGTGAGCATAGAGATTTTGGCATTACTGTGCTTTGTGACAAAAATAACGCATATAATTTAATTTGGCCCATAATGATTAGCACATTGGGGGTGGACATGATTATGTAAATTAAGGTGTGTGGATTATTTAAATATGAATATCCAATCTAAGGATACATTAATGAACTGCATATAACAGTGATATACAGTAGCATGCTATAAAGTCCAAATTAAAAGTGAATGACCAACTGCTTATATAGCTCAACTGATCAGCAGATAAATGCCCAAATTAAAATTATGTACATCCTAAAGTTGTACACAACATCAATGAATTTAATTGCTCTCAGATCCTACTTACTAACATTTGTCTAGGACTGCAAGAAAGAACAGATACGGAGAAAACTTACTACAAAACCAAATTTGAGGTCCACAGGGAATTAATAGAAAATCATTAACTATACATGCAGGGTGACTTATTTTGTTGATGCATTTGGCAGAAGTCCATTGAAATCAATGGAGTTGAAAGAACTTCATAAGATTTTCAATATAAAAATACATGTGTTGTCTAAATATTTTGGAGTTCCCTCTGACGGATTGATTGCTTCTTTAATAAATGGAGTCCTGCTAATACTCAAGTTTTTTTAAAACATATTGTTGCCTCCCAGGGCCTGTTCTGACTCTGGGCCTGAATCAGAGCTGGACGCTATTTGTGCTCGCTCGTTCAGAAAAAGGGGCCAGCTATTGAAATTGAGAGCTCGCTCTTTGCTGTCTGTTGATGCCTTTATGTCTGAGCGAGCGAACGAAACATGCGCTCGCTATTTTGTAAAGACGCCCCCTGGCCGCTCGCATCCTACGTCATCTCTATTTATTAGATTAATCGAGTACATCGAAAGGCGTCTGAACTGCTCGCAGTGCTTGTGGTTGGATCTTCCTACCGCAATCATACGAACAGTTCAGGCTGAGAAACAACCAAGTGACGTGGTCGATGACGCTGCTTTGTTAATTATGCACACCCTTAAAACGCCCGTTTTGACCTTTTGGCACGCCTGCGTTCAGATCACCACTCCCCGTTTTCAAGCACCTTCCCCTGTTACCACCCACAAACGCCTCATCCTGTCACTCAAATTAGCAGGCACGCGCTATTTTGCGAACGCTCGATTTCCGACCACAATGACTGGTTGGCGCATGCGCATTACGACCCATACGCATGCGCAGATGTGCGAACATCGCTCGGAGCGAACGAGCGGCCGCTTACGAGCGGCTCTGGATCAGGCCCTCTGTCTATGAGATGATTGTAATACATTCAACTAAGCACTTTTTTCCTACTATTGGCTTACTAGACTGAAGTTCTGGCCACATGCAACATTGCTCAGGATGGAGATGCAATGGTTAGCTTGCTGCCTCACAGCAGTGAGGTAATTGGGTTTGATTCCCACCAAGGCCCTATCTGTGTGGCATATGTATGTTCTCCCTGTGTTTATATTTCCTCCAGGCACTCCAGATTAAGGATGGCTAATTGGAGGTCCTGTATCGATATACTGAATTGTTTTAGGATCAGTATATGAAAAATTATGCATTTTATAAAACAAGCACATTAAAGAATAATATGGATATTCTTTAAATCTATATTCAATACTGCACATATAGTACCCCATTGCAGTAAAAACCAGGTCCAATGGTGAGAGTTGCTGCTGCTCTGTTATTCTCTGAGAGGCTGAGAGAGTTCTAATGGGGCATACACACTAGTGTAGACAATAAAAGTGAACGATATGAATGATAATTATATAGTTCAATGATATATCATTCACGTTCCTGCAGGTCGTTAATGATGTTTGCTGTCGTGCAAACATGCAGGACAATCTGACAATATCGTCAGAAAGTGCTTGTTCAGGGATGTGGCAGGATGACGTCACTGAATGATATCATTAACGATATCGTTCAGTGTGTACACCCAATATCTTTCACCAATAGTTTTCACCAATATCGCTCAGCACATCATCTAGTATGTATGAGCATTTAATGTAGGGGTGAGCGAGTTCGGTTCTACTCGGTTCCGTTCGGTTTTAAAAACCGAATCTTATTGGCTATCCAAAACTTGTGATAGCTGATAGCCAATAAGATTCGGTTTTTAAATCCGAAGGGAACCGAGTAGAACCGAACCCGCTCACCCCTAATTTAATGTCTTCTGAATTGTCCTATCAGCCTCTCAGCAAATCTCAGGACAGCCTCAAACAGCTGCAAGGGACAGCTAACATGGGAAAAGCAGATGGGTGGATAAGAAAAATGTATCAAAGCAGGAGATTTAAACCATATCTGTATATCGCATGGGCTGTATCGACAAATATGTACCAAATCGGTCTGGAATATCGATAACACTAAAATATTTGGTATCAATGCCAACTCCAGTTTCTTCCCACAACTTATTACGTTTTCCCAAAGTAAGAAGGAAATGCCAACCTTCATGCAAAATGTTAGCAAAATTGGAGATGGTCAGATGGGACCCTTTTTGAACCTGACCTGGAATGACCCACCCCTATACTTCACTGTTGGCATGGTTTTGCAGAGGAAAGAGCAATGTTAGGTTTAGACCAAACATAGGGTCTGATTCAGCTTAGGACGTAATTGCAAAGCTACAAACAAGCAGCTTTCCGTCCTTGCAATTATGGTAATGCAGTGGGAGGCTATGTTCCACAACGCGGCATCAGATAATCTGTGGGCACATCGGCCGACTAAGTGACCCATGGGGTCATGCAAGCCGGCCGCCGCAGATGAGAGATAGAGGCTAAGAAATCTCAGTCAGCCGACGGAGATCCTGACCTCTTCCTTCCCCCCAAACGGCGGCGACACATACGGAAATGGAGGCCGTTGCTGCTCCCTCCTGCCCACAAATGGCAGCAGACTGTCAATCACTCACAGTCTGCTGCTGCTGTACGTGCGAACACGCAGGACCCGTATTGCACCTACGCAGTAAAGGTCAAGCGCTTGCAGACATCGAGAATCTGCGTTCAGCAGTGACCTAGCGTGCACTGCTGAATCAGGCCCATAGGGCAGAATTCAATTAGCCCCATTAACTGAAAGTGTGCTAATTGATCTCCGGCCCGTATTCAATTAGCCCTGCTTATCGGGGATCTCTTTTCATTGAACTTACCATAGATCCTGTGCATTAATGCCCGATAACCCACTTTAACGCATGTGTTTAATGTGCGTTAACAAGGCTGTCAGGCAAATATGGAAAGCCCGAAGCTACCTCCCGTTATTACCCGTGCTAGTTTACCATGGATAATTTAATTCCTCTTAAAGTGTTTTGAAATGATGCCAAAAAGCAAAATTTTTGTCTCATCTAACAACAAATCCTTATCCCACATTTTAGTTGTCACTTTGATGCTTTCTGGCAAACTCCAGATGTGTTTGGATGTTGTTGTGTTTTTAGCCACACTCCCATACAGGTAGGGTTACTACAGTCCAGTAATCACTAGAGATGTGCGCTGACCCCTGTGTTTTGGATCTGGATTGGTTTTGCTAAAACCTCACTTCCGTGTTTTGTTTTTCGGTTTTGGTTTTGGATCTCGATTTTTTTCTTAGAAAATCATAAAAACATCTAAAATCACATAAAATGGGCCTGTTTTTGTTCCTACAGTATTAATAAGCTCAACAACATTTATTTCCACTCATTTCCAATCCATTTTGACCACCTCACAGCTCACTATATTGTTTTCATCCAGTTTAGGCCCAAAATTTGCACTAAGCTAGCTGGCTGACTAAGCTAAACGGCAGCAGTGGGCCTGAGGGAGTTGGAGGCAGGACAGGGACAGGAAGGGTTGATTGGTAGTACATTTTATTTCATTTTTTAATTCCGAAGAAAATTCATGAGGGAGAAGGGGAGGGGAGGCGGCATTTACAAAAAAATATTTGACACATTTACATCAGTCCTTGCCCCAGAAGAATCCTTGAGGGCCATGCCTGCTGCTGCTGTGAGTGGATTTTCTCATCCCAGAAGGGGACCAGGAAGACTTCTAGTAGTGCTTTCCACATGAAAAAGCATTTCCCAACCTGTACAGGGACATTAAAAAAAACAGTTAGTGGCCACAAAGTGGCACTTAACCAGCACAGATACAGTCAGGTGCAAAAATATTGGGACATTGACAGAATTTTCATATTTTGGCCTCTATTCACCACCACAATGGCTTTGAAATGAAACAAACAAGATGTGCTTTAACTGCAGACTTTCAGATTTAATTTGAGTGTAATTACATCCAATTCAGGTGAACGGTGTGGGAATTACAACAGTTTCTATATGTGCCACCCACTTTTTAAGGGGCCAAAAGTAATGGGACTATCAACTCAAAAACTATTTCATGGCAGGTGTGGGCTATTCCCTTGTTATTTCATTATCAATTAAGCAGGTGAAAGGTCTGGAGTTGATTCTAGGTGTGACATTTCAATTCGGAATCAGTTGCTGTCGACTCTCAATATGAGATCCAAAGAGTTGTCACTATCAGTGAAGCAAGCCATCGTTAGGCTGAAAAATCAAAACAAACCCATCAGAGAGCAAAAATATTAGGTGTGGCCAAATCAACTGTTTGGAACATTCTTAAAAAGAAAGAACGCACTGGAGAGCTCAGCAACACCAAAAGACCTGGAAGACCATGGAAAACAACTGTGGTGGATGACAGAAGAATTATTTCCCTGGTGAAGAATAACCCCTTCACAACAGTTGACCAAATCAAGAACACTCTCCAGGAGGTAGTTGTATATGTGTCAAAGTCAACAATCAAGAGAAGACTTCACAAGAGTGAATATAGAGGGTTCACCACAAGATGTAAACCATTGGTGAGCCACAAAAACAGGAAGACCAGATTAGAGTTTGCCAAACAACATCTAAAAAAGCCATTACAGTTCTGGAACAACATCCTGTGGACAGATGAGACAAAGATCAACTTGTACCAGAGTGATGGGAAGAGAAGCGTATGGAGAAGGAATGGAACTGCTCATGATCCAAAACATACCACCTCATCAGTGAAGCATGGTGGTGGTAGTGTCATGGTGTGGGCATGTATGGCTGCCAATTGAACTGTTTCCCTTGTATTTATTGATGATGTGACTGCTGACAAAAGCAGCAGAATGAATTCTGAAGTGTTTCGGGCAATATTATATGCTCATATTCAGTCAAATGCTTCAGAACTCATTGGACGGCGCTTCATGGTTCAGATGGACAATGACCCGAAGCATACTGCAAAAGCAACCATGGAGTTTTTTAAGGCTAAAAAGTTGAATGTTATGCAATGGCCAAGTCAATCCCCTGACCTGAATCTGATTGAGCATGCATTTCACTTGATGAAGACAAAACTGAAGGGAAAATGCCCCAAGAACAAGCAGGAACTGAAGACATTTGCAGTAGAGGCCTGGCAGAGCATCACTAGGGATGAAACCCAGCGTCTGGTGATGTCTATGCGTTCCAGACTTCAGGCTATAATTGCCTGCAAAGGATTTGCAACAAAGTATTAAAAAGTGAAAGTTAGATTTAGGATTGTTTAGTTTGTCCCATTACTTTTGGCCCCTTAAAAAGTGGGAGGCACATATAGAAACCATTGTAATTCCTACACCGTTCACCTGATTTGGATGTAATTACCCTCAAATTGAATCTGAAAGTCTGCAGTTAAAGCACATCTTGTTTGTTTCATTTCAAAGCCATTGTGGTGGTGAATAGAGGCCAAAATATGAAAATTCTGTCAATGTCCCAATATTTATGCACTTGACTATGTGGACAAGCGTAAGATCTATGATTTAAGGCAGGGGTAGCCAACACTGGTCCTCGAGAGCTAACAACAATGCATGTTTTCCAGGTCTCACAGAATCCCAAGGGTAATAAATAATTAACTCCACTTCTGGATCTTTCCAAATATGTTGGTGAGTAATGAATACACCTGTGCACCAGCTAGGTGGTCTGGAAAACATGAACTGTTAGTAGCTCTCGAGGACCAAGGTTGGCTACCCCTGAATTAAGGCCTTAAGTTTGTGTCTTTCTTGAGAATCCTGCGCCTGCTTCTGCAACTATGAGTGGATTTTCATCCCAGAAGGGGACCAGGAAGAGTGCTTTCCAAAAAGAATTGACTTAAATAATCCTTTGCAAACCTTCCTTAAAGGCATTTCTTAACCTGTACAGGGACATTAAAAAAACATAGTTAGTGACCTTCAATTCAAGCTGCCATTGTACCCACTGTCCACTTAACCGGAGCAGATATTGTGGACAAGCGGAACAGAGTAGCAAATGCAACATTTAAGGTTTAAGTCTTATGTTGTGTCTTTCTTGAGGAGCGCCATGCCTGCTGCTAGGAGTGGATAATCATCCTAGAAGGGATGAAGACATTGTTTTTTCTTCCCAACGGACACAGATCTGAAGAGATGTAAATAACTACTAACAGGAAAAAGAGGCAATTTGGAGCCCCTTACACAAAAAAACTGCCTTTACTTTACTTGAGCTGCCCACCTTCCAGTGTGTATTCAGAAAGAGTTTTCAGCACAGCCGAGAACCTTGTCAGTGATCAGCCTGAGACTACTTCCCCAAAATGTGGAAAAGATGATGCGCATCAAAATTAACTACAAATTCTACGAGAATGACCTTTACCGTCAATTACGTGGAAAAATTACAGAGGCACCTGTAATGGTGGATTCTAGTGGGGACACATTAATATTGTGTGAAGAAAATGATGTATACATCACCCCAGATTATACCATCACCCAAGCCTATATCGTCATCCCGTCATGTGTTGTGTATAATTTACAGCTGCTCTCCCTGTTAGATTGGGGATTCATTGTCCACTTTAGTGGATGTGAGCTCCATTTTAGTCCATATCATCACCATACCCCCTACACATCTTCTGACGGCTACAGGAGGAGCAGCTGCACTCTGGAATACAGTTGCATGGAGTTGCCCCTCTGACTCACTGAAATTCAGGTAGAGCGGCCATGGGTATGGAGTAGGGACACTATAATCAGAGAACGCAGTTTTAGCTGCTTTAATCCATTTTTAAACCATATCCTCTATTTTCACCTTTGGAAATGTTTATGCAAATCTCAGCAGAGGCGTTTGTGATGCCATGGCTAACGCGCACACAACCACAGAAAAAAAACCACATTGATTAATTAATTATTTTGGGGGGGGCACTTGCGAGGAAGAGCACCCAAAAGAGGCACCAGCCTCTTGATAAACGACACAGACAGCATCCCTGTGCAGCTACGTTGCTGATAAATGTGGCTAACGCGCACACACACACACACACACAAAAAAAGTTTGATTGATTTCATTTTTGGGGGGCACTTGGGAAGGAGAGCACCTGAATGAGGCAGCAGCCTCTTGATAAATGACACAGGCATCACACCTGGCTAACGCACACACAAAAAGTTGTTTTTATTTTTGCACTGGTGGTGTGGCTAACACGAACACACAAAAATAGTTTTTAGTTTTTTTCACACTGGGGGTGAAGAAGAGCACCCCTGATGGACAGAGCACCCCCTGGACAACACAGCAGAGCAGCCAGCCCCTATGGACAACAGCCAGCCCCTATGGACTACCGCCAGCCAGCCCCTATATGGATTAATATGGACAACAGCCAGTCAGCCCTTATGGACAGCGCACCCTCAAAACAGCCAGCTAGCCCCTATGGACTATAGCCAGCCAGCCAACCCCTATATGGTATGGATTATGGACAACAGCCAGTCTCTATGGACAGGACAACCTCACAAGTCACAACAGCCAGCCCCTATATGGACAACAGCCAGCCCCTATGGACATTAAGCATGAGTGACAACACAACTGTAGCCAGCCCTTTTATTATTTTATTTATTAACAGTTTGTTATACAGCACAGCAAATTCAGTTGTGCTTTACAATTTGAATCAACATTAACATTTTACTGGGTTGTAAAAGACATACACACATACAAGACATATGTAAAAGAGATACATAAGGGTAAGAGGGCCCTGCTCGCAAGCTTACAATCTATAGGGAAATAGGTGTTGATATACAAGGATAGGTGCTACATATTGCAAATTGGTCCAGCCCGATTGCAGATGTTCTTGGTGGACTGTATAATCCAATCATGCTGGAAAGTTGGCCTAGGGTTAGGAGGATGTTAAATTGAAGAAAGAGAAAATGTGATAGGTGTTTATTATGCACAACATCAGGCCAGCCCAGCTCCCTCCCTCTTCACTCTCCACAGCTGGAATGAAAAATGGCGGTGATCGCAGGACCTTTATACAATCCAAAACCCGCGAGAATCCGACAGCAGGATGATGACGTTTTGCCTCGTTTTCAGATCCGAGTCAGGATGATGACGTTTTGCCTCGTTTTCAGAACCTGAGCCGACTCGGATCCCCTAAGTTCGGGTGGGTTCGGATCTCTGAGATCTGAACCCGCTCATCTCTAGTGATCACAAAGACTGTCTGGTATCTGGATCCCTGCTCTTTCCAGATGGGTAGTGTCCGGGAATTCTTGGCTACTACTCAGCTCTGTCTTGATGTGAGGCTGTATGTGGCACACCAATACCATGCCTGTATGATGCTCCACACTTACAGCATATCCCGCCACACCTCCTGCCAAACACAAATACAATGATCCATGGTGCCCCTAAGCCCACCTAGCATCTGTCCTGAAGTGGCCAACCTCCATTCATGTCCTCTGCTTGGGTCTGCGGCAAACAGTAAGTAAATGCACTGACTCACTGAGTGAGGCTGTGGACTAAAAATGGAGTGGAGTTGGGAGTGACCACACATCACTGGCAGTAGAATGAGTGACAGCCAGGAGGAGAGAGAAAGTATAAGGTTCAACTTTCAATCACAACTGTTTCGGAATGATGAGACAGTCAGTGTTATGAAGTCGCTAAGTGAGTTATGCCAGCTTGGCCTGCCCAGCCCATGTTGTGTATGTTTGATGGTACAGACAGCATGCAGGACTAGGTCCAGACCCAGTAAATTAATCAATGAATTTTATATATACAGTACATATATAGCCCACTTGCCTCCATACTGCATGTGAGCCACCGCCTGGGGGTCACTCCCAGTACAGGGATGGCTGTATGTGATTAAACATATATAAATGCTCCTGACTAAGTAATACGATAAAATGTGTTGAGCGCGGATAGGAAGTGTGACAGAGAGAGGGGCTTGGTGCAGGGAGGAAGCAAAAGTCTGCAAGGTGGTTTCTAGAACAGCAGCATGCCAGGAACCAGCCAGGCTTTATTAAATTCCTTTGGATGCTGATTCTACTAAATGGTCTATAGATGTTGATAGAGTTTTTTTTTGATAAATGAAAGGCACCTTTAGCTCTACACCTGTTCTGAAGAAAAGTCTTGGTTTGAGCTAGCAATGCTCATGCTGACGAGTTCAGAGAGGAATTCTGTAAGTGTCCCCCTCAAAAACATGATGATTGGGGCCCTTTGAAGGGGTATTGGTAGTACATTGTTACAATTCTTATACACCAATGATGATTTGTACAGATGGAGACTTATATGTAGGAGCATTCCTAGTGGTCCTTTAAGTTTAAAAGGCAAGAAGGTCTTTTAGAGAAGGCCTCTCTAAACATAGTGAATTGTAAGTGCAACATAAAACTAAATCTCATATGGACATAAGCATAAGTACTTCTTATACGCACATACATCCAACGCTAAATGAGCCCATTGTGGACAGTGTATTCAGTCATTTTGTCGACACAGAATTTCAACATGGACATAATCTTGACATTGTCATAATGTCATCATTGTAAATGTCAACAGGCTGTGTTTAGTGTTCAAATACACTAAAGCCGCAATGTTTAAATGCCGACTGTCAACATTCTGAATGTCAACATTTAGACCATATCAACATTCTGGTGTAGACATTCTGCCGGATGTGGTGGTGGACCAATTTTGCCATCCTGTAGGTTCCTTATTTGAACAGGCAGGGCAGCTAAAGGAGTAAGCAGCAGTGTATAGAAATGGGAAATCAGGGTCGGCATTTTAATTATTTCGACAAATAAGACATGAGTATACAGAGATACATTTTGATTTAACTAAAATAAAATATGCATAAATAACATAGAGACCCCATCCCCACCCCCATCCCTTGTTACTGGGGGTTCATTTGGGTTAATATTTGCACAAAATAAAACTTTTCTGATATAATCCATTTGTTTCTCTAACTAAGACTGAACTTGTTTTGCATCATGCACAAGGAAGAGTGGCAGGTTTTTAAAAATCAATGTCTTTCCCTTTAATACATTTGTTTATGGTTGATGCAGCTGTCATCCTTTCAAGCTTGTGACATTTATGTGACTTGTTACTGGAGTTCGCACATTATGCTATTATGTAAGCAGCACCTGTTTCATACAGACATCTGACTGACTGCAATTTGTGTTTATTCCAATATGCCACAGACATATACCTGAAATAATAGATATCCCAGGACTGTTTTATTGTTAGTAAGCCAGTGTAGAAAACAAACGAGATTTCCAGGTTTTAAACCCTTATATTTCCAAGATAACTTAATAATTTATTACAACGTCATATTAAAATCTTGAAATACTGAAACAAAATTGTTGAAACAGAATTTAATATAGACATCATCTGGTCATTGTATTTTATTACATTTCCTAATTGGAAATACACAATCATTTATTGTCTTTAGCAGAATTCAGATTTATTTACATATGTAAGTTGTCATTTTGCTATTAATATATGCAGTACCATAGCTGCGGTATTTTAATGAACAACATGTAAGTGTACAGTCTGAAATAATATGTCTGTAGTATTTTATAACACTGATACAAACATGCAGGGCAATCTTGAAGTAGACTCTAAAGATTCTAGAGATTGTATTATTTTTTACCTTGCAGGACGTAATGTTGATTTATCTAGAAGGGTTTGAGGTCTTTCTGAGCGTTTTGTGAGCTGCATTGCATTACAAACCCATATGGCACTGAAGTGCCATAGAAAATATGTTGGTATAATTGACACAGTAAACCTGTCAAAGACATGGAAGGTCATAGCAAATATCAGCAATGATATAAATGGCTAGTTGTGCTCGATTTTAAGTCATGTGTACTGGCATAGAATGTGTAACGCTAAATGGAGAGGGATAATAATGTAATATCCAAGTGTGAAATACACCAAAGGCAATACTGTATTGATATAGTAGACACTGGGTGATCATAGCACAGTATATTCTACTGCAATTCTCCTGTAGCAGGCGGGATCCGAATGCCTAAACGCTTGAATTGAAAAGCTATGCTTCTCCACTCTGCAGTCTGACACTAATATATGTATGTGTGTGTATGTATGTGTGTTAATATATATATATATATATATATATATATATATATAAAGAAACCATATATTTCTCTGAAATAACTTGAAAGTGACAAAAGTAATTGACATCTGTTATTCTTCATTCCATATTTAATAGCAATCAAACTTTGCATGTGATTTTTGATTCAACAGAATCTATAAAGTAATTTCAGGTGGTCTTACCCATCTCCCTTTGCGTGGGCATGCGCAGTGGAAGCCTGCACGTGCGCCCCAAAGGCTCCCATTGCAAGGGAGACGGGACAGACTTTGGAAAGGAGCACCAGCCACATAGGTAACTATGGGTACAAGGGAGGGTGGGGGGAGGAGTTGTGACAGAGTGGGTGAGGTGCGGGGTGCAGCAGAGAGGGGATGGGGGGTGGGGACTGAGGTGACCTAGCATATGCCAGGTCCGTTATACTAGTATTTGTAATAATAAAAAAATTAAAATGGCATGGACAAAAGTGATGGGACCCACAACCTAATATTTTGTTGCACAACCTTTAGAGGCAATCACTGCTATCAGTCAATTACTATAATTCTCAATGAGACTTCTGCACTTATGAACAGGTAGTTTGTCCCACTCTTCCTGAGCAAACTGCTCTAGCTGCCTCAGGTTTGATAAGTGCCTGCTCCAGACTGCATGATTCAGCTCTTTCCATAGATGTTCGATAGGATTCAAATCAAGGCTCATAGAAAACCACTTCAGAATAGTCCAATATTGTTTCTTATGCATTCCATGACCTGTGACTGAGGCAGAGCTTTCTGACACTGGCCAATATGTTTAGCTCCAGAATGCCTTGACAATCTTGAGATTCCATTGTGCCTTGCAGTTGCTGTTAAATGCAAAACACCGCTGGATGCATGGTCTGAAAGTAAGCCAAAACTCAATCATCTCAGAGCGTTTGGATGCAAAGCTTATGCACTTATTCCAAAAGAAAAAAGAAGCAATCTGGATCACAAGTCAGCGGAATTTATCTAGAGAGCAAGGGACAGAGACTATGGGACATTATAAACAAAAGCCTCATAAAGTCCATGGTTGTAGTATTCGGTAAGCAGCACCACCCAATGTGAAACTGGAACATGAATCACAGCACAAATGTGTTTTGTTGCAAATGCCAACAGCTGGAAGCATGTTTGAATTAGAGACTTTCAGTGTGAATACCCAAGTGCAGAACAGGAGTTCTTTAAGAAAAAATAAAGAAAAGCCCCCCACCCCAAGAGATATTATGAGGAGTTTGCAAATATCCATTTCTGTGAATCCCCAAAATATCCAGGAAGCAAAGTCAAGTAAAGACTAGGAAGAATGGAAGTCAGCAATAGGCAAAGAAATGGCATCATTACATGACAACAATATGTGGACTCTTGTTGACAGTCAAGAACAAGCGGGTATACTGTAAATAGACGAATTTAGATGGGACTGTAGCCCATTACAAAACTAATCTTGTAGCTATAGGATATACTCAGGATTGACAACACTCACCTGTGGCAGACACAGTACACTGTGTTTAGTCATTTTGATCCTGTACTAATGCAGATGGACTTTATAATTTCAGAGGCTGATCACTGTCTATACCACAAAAAAATAGAGCAGAGACTGCTTATTGTAGTAATGTATGTGGATGACATATTACTAGCAGGTCAGGAGAGGCACATAGCCAGTGTCAAGCATCTGCTAGTGCAGAGTTTCAGGTTGAAAAACTTGCACATCACCTGTTAGACTTAAGAATCTTGTAAAGCTTGGTCACAGAAACTGTTAAGAAGGTCTAATACCTGAAAGAGACTTTGGGCTTTTGTAAGCCTCTGCTTCCTGGAGGGTTGCAGGGGAAAATTTAAAAAGGAGGAGGAGGATATAAAGCACTATTTACTTGGAGAATCAGTGTTCTTGATACCTAATATCATCACACTGAGTTGAGGACTGTGATCTGGAGAACTATCAACTGTATCAAGAACATATTTATTCATTTATTTGACTTATCTTCCTAAAGAAGTACCAACATGAATTGATACCACTACTGTGATTGTTTATAAATAAAGCCTTTTATGTGAATTAGGTCTTCTAAAATGAGCATAGAGTGTGACAAAGGAGGTGCAATATACTTGTCCTACAGTACAGAGCACCATGGATTATCTAAGCACATAGCTATTAGACATAATTTCATCCGGGAGCTGGTGGAGAAGTCTGTCAGAGTAACCTTTGCTGCGAGTGAGGACTATATTGCTGATATAATCTTCTGAGTGTGTTCTTGAGAGGATGTGGACTGGAATATATTTGACATGTGTTGATATGTTTCATTGTTGATTTATCACATAACCCAGTGTTTTCTGGTTACAGGTGGACTTTGCCAATGTGTTTTGAGTAAAGGATGCACAGTACTCCCAGGTGTAAGACCATGATTACTTGCAATTACTGCTGTTGTGACCACCGCTGTGTCACCACTGTGTACCACTGTTACCACCATTCTATTACCGCTGTTGCTGTTACCAATAAACCCAGTGTCCTGGTTAAGAACATCTGTGTGGCCTAATATCCACTTTCACATTCGCTGTCAACCTATTGGGGTCACCCCAAGGTTCAACTAAAAGGTCATATCAATACTTTTTACGCACAGCAGCGGATTAGAGCTGCACCCGGTGGATGTCTCTGTAGTAATCCCGACGGCTGCGGCATTAGCATATAGATACAGTCGCACTTCACAAAAAGATGCAGTCGCACTTCACAAAAAGATGCAGTCATGACTGCATTACCATCCACCTCTTAATTAGGCCCTATGTGAGGCATTGCAGACAGACAAGGCATTACACCTGTTGTAATTACTTTTTTCGTAATTGCTACTGAAGGTTAGGAGGTGTCCGTTTTAGAAGGAGAAAGGCATGGGGTTGACATCTGTCAATCAGGTTAGTGGTGGGAGGGGATTTAAAAAGCTTGTGTTTTTTTGTGGGCAGGACGATCAATGCTAGACAAGCTAGTCAATCTAATAGGATGGTGAACTGTGTTACATTAGGGCTAGGGATCACAAGGAGAAATTTGAATATGTGTTTAAACATTGTTAGCCAACTTGACAATTAATTACAAGGTTATTCACCAGAATCACATTGTGAGCGTCATCTTGGTGTCAAAATCACTAATATCTGTGAATCATACATAGCGGCATATTTATTAAACAATTTTGCAGAGATAACTACGGGAGTTCCCCCATTTCAGATTGCAATGGCAGCCCCTATATATTTCTATGGGGCTGCTAAATTGTGAGATTCAACAATTCCAGAGCGTGGCCCCAGTAGCTAACGCCATCTTTAGATGGCAATAGCTATTGTAGCCTATAGGCTACAGATCGTACATTTTTTACCAGAAGAGGGATGCGTAGGTAATGGCTGCAGTAGCATGCTGGGGGTCCCACAGCAGAAAGTAAAGTGATGGCATCAATGATCACTTTACTTTACACATCATAGGGACCTATCAGAGTGTTTCCTAATTTATCCCATTACTACATAACTTGTTATTGCTGCGAATAGTGGCAATTAGAAATTATAATTATCATATTTAAAACCCATCAATTAATAAATATTCTCCATAGAGAGAATATAGGGCAGCAATAACATTGCTTGATACAAAAAAATCTGCTTAATCTTAAGGTCAGTAAAGGTGGTCTTTCACTGTTGCAATTATCAGCCCCATCATCTGATTATTGACTGATCGGTCTAATAACTGGCCACAACCAACCACCAATTTTTGCTTAGTCAGGCATGAAAAATCTTTCAGCATGCCCAACGGATGTGATAATTGGTGATCCTATCTAATAGTGAATATACTCACCATCAGACAGAGAGACCTACTGTCTGACAAAGTTAAATAATTGGTCTGTCTGTCTGATGGTGAGTTATATCTCCAAATGTACGACCAGCATAACAGTTATCTGTAAAAATACAATTGTATGATTCCTTACCAGAGTATCTAACATCTGTTGTCCTTTAGGTAATACCATATGGGTCAAATGTCTGTTATCTGAGGAAAATTTGCAAATGAACAGGCACAAATGGAAAAATAATTAGCAAATAGTATAATTGTGCTCATCCCAAAAACTTTATGGAATAAATATGAATTAAAATAAGTTCTAAACCAATGTCTCATTGCACTGAGAAAGACAACATAATAACTTGCAGCTGAAGTATCTGCAAGAATAAAATAACTTTAGTTTAATACTAAAATCTTGGTCACATGAGCAATAAAACTTTCAAGTTCGAATTTTGGTCTTTTAACAAGAGAATGAGTCAATGAATGCCAGGCAGCTCTTACACATATCATTGCTCTAGCATATTGGAATTACTCATGTTCAGACCACAGCGTGCTCCGGTCACATCATTCACATACCAATGGATCATAAAGCATGGAGTAAGTGATCCTAATTGTAATAGTGTAAATTTCAATAAAAATGCATTCCAACTTTATAATTTGTAATCTTCTACTTTAAATAAATAAAAATTTCAGTATTGTCTGTAATTTAGTGAAAAAAACAATCACTGCAATGTATTTCCTAGAAGAGCAATGGTTGTCTTGATCAACATTGCTGAAAATGAATTCTGCTCTCAAGATCATAGAGGAAAGAGAAAAACTGTTTATGAGACTCTTGTGCCAAGCTCAGGAAGGACAAAATGAAGAATTGTGTCTGTAATAAGGTCTGAATTAGCATTCCACAGTCCCTAATGATTGAAGCTAGTAAAATGATTAATTTTCTGCAGCATAAAAGGTAATTGTGAATAGACAAATTGATTACTATTTAACTGCTGCCATAGGAGTGGTTCACATGTTCACAGTGAATGATACTTTTTTTTCTGGATAACATGGGATTATGACAGTAAATTTTGCTTATTTTAGTTCTAAACCATAGATCACAATATATATTTTTTTGTGAATCTCATTATATAGAGAAGACTAAGAAACCAAATGTAACACAGAAATGTGCAAGTAGATAGAAAAATAATGATGGTATAACATACAATTTAAGAACAAAAATATGTAAGTGAGACAAGGAGAAATATTTGCAATTTATTTACCTCTGCAATAACAGATTGTTTCAACAATGGACTGCAATGGAAGCAGGGCAAGATCACCCGTTAGGTGATCTAAGCTCCCGCCTAGGGCTCGGGAGCCCCACGGGGCCCATCTGCCTTCCTTCAGGGCTAGTCATATTTTTATTAACATCCTGCTGAGGCCCTTGTTTGTACCGAGTGGGGCCTCAGATTTGGAATTCTGTGACATGGTGCTCGGGTCTGCATTATCGGGGCACCCAAAAGAGCCAGCCCCGCAATTATAGTGAATCCCTGTGGCTAGCTCGCCAAACAACTGGTTTCATTCCTCCTGTCTCTCCTTTGTAACACACTCCTTCTATTTCCATCTGCCATGTTTTGCGGGGCCTTGTCTTAGGTAAGGGTAAATGGTAATGGAGATACAATGTGTCTGAAGATTTGTAAGTAAAGAAATGCTGTGGCATATGTGAGAGAGATAAACAGGATGTGTAGATAAATGTACAGGTGTTTGTGAGAAGATTAGAGTTGAGCAGGCAAGTGAGTGAGTGATGAACATAATTGTGTTTCTGTCAGGGGCATAACTAGGTATTTGAAGGCCCCATAGCAAAAATGTGTAAGGCCCTCTATGTACCGCCTAATGGTGAAAAATGTATATAACACATGTCATTTTGACATGGAAGATGGGCCCCCTCAGCTCTGGGCCATGTAGCAGCTGCACTCCAAGCACCTATAGAAGTTACGCCCATGGTTTCTGTGTATGCATGTTTAGGACTGTCCTGTGGGATATGTGAGGTAAGAGAGATAAGTATATTTTGGTTTACTTGAGTAGTGGCAAGGGACTTCTAGTTTGCATTGGAAAGGAATTTTTGCAGCAACAATTTGGAGAAGACATGGGTCTCGAACCAATAGTTTGCCTAGGGCCCCAAGTGTCTTCAGTTAGCTCTGAATGGAAGAGATACCCAAGTCAAGCCAAGTAATATGTTTGTAATTTTCTGGCGACAATGGAACAAGGAGGATTCTCCTGCCCAATTACATTTTTAAAGCTTGCATCATTCTTGAGTCAGTTGCATAGAGAAGTAGTGGTAGCATCAAATGACCAAAAGTAGAAAACCATTAAATTCTATTTTATTGTCATTTTATTTGCAGAAACAAACATTCTGTCTTGTTCTTCATTTAGTTATGAACATAGCATTATTATAGAGCATTTCAAAGTTAAGTGCAAAGTTAATCTTAATGTAGTGGCCTTCTATTAATAGTAACTTACTGCTAACTGTCAGTATCTTTGCTACTTTAGATTCTTGAACGAGCCCACTTTCTTCTAGCAAGAATGGAATGATGGCCAAAGTATCCTTTTCTTTCTGGCTCAATTACTAATTGAAAAATTTAGTGCTTACCCAATATCCGCTTTCACACTGACAATAAAAGGTGAAGTAGAAGTCTTGTTGAGCAAGAAAAGCTGTCCTTTGGCATTTTTATTTTATCAACATATTATTTATACCTGTTTCTATAAAGATATACAGTATTTGAAGATGTTATTCAAAAACTACAATTTCCAAATTGTTTCCAGATAATGATATTATTGCAGATACTATTGTCACCTGGGGATATTATCTTGGTGCTTTTGTGTACCATTTGAATGGCAAAGATCAAGGCTTGTTTGTAGCATTGGGTGTAGTTAAAGTAGAGATGAGACAACTTTTGCCAATTTTATGTGGATTTTATTGTTTCGGTGCTTCTATAAATCAATTTGTACCTTTAAAATACACTTTGTAGAAGCAAATTCTGCAAGTATAATGTAAGAAATATAAATTATAAGTAATTTTTTACCATTAAATGTAGTTTCAATTATTTTGTTTCAGCCAGTAATGTGTTACTCGCACTTCTAGGACTGTAAGCTCATTTTGGCAAGGCCATCTTTACTCTCTGTTTTATGCAATCGTTTGTGGGGATCATGCCACAAATAAATGACAATGTTCAGAGTTGCGTAATATGTCAGCACTGTATAAATAAAAATAATAATAATATTGGCCTGATACTGTCCCAATATCACAAACCATAAACTGAACTGTTAGCTATTTCTTCATCTTTAGTTGTAGGCTTCCTTGATTTAATATTGATTTTCTTTAGATTTCTGTAAGACAACAAAATAAACCTCAAAAGGAGTGGAAAAATATCTAATACATTAGAAGTTATAATAGTTTTACTGTCTACACTGTACCTAAACCCACCCCTTGCACTCATTCCTGCTGTAGATCTCTGGACTTTCAGGATAATTTTAAGGGTTTTTTTTGTCAAATAATGTTGTTATTCCCTTTCGAGACATTGATAACATATGAATAAGATAGTCGTAATTTTCCCTAGAATAAATGTTTTGTTATATTGTATTGATAAATATTTACAAAACAAGATAACAACACAATACTTTTCTAAGTGAAAAATGTACTGAAACTAATGTTTTCTCTGTAATGTGTACCTAGTGTAATGCTTTTTTTTATGTTGTATTAAAGTGATTCAGTGGACTATGACCTAGATTACTTAAGGGCATATTTCTCACATCCTGAATTTTTTATGTGTTAATAACAGCTAAATTGCGAAAATATCAGCCCATCCCAGCAAAGGATTAGAAGCAAAATGATAGCTACTTCCATCCCCTTGCTTCCGGAAACAGAGGCGTAACTTGGGTTTTTGGTGCCCAGGGCAAAATGAAAAATAATAATAAAAAAAAATTAAAATTCTATAGAAACATGATAGAAATCTTATATAGATACATAAACTTGTTAAATGCTTTAAAACTGCTTACAGAATGAAATAAAAAAAATGATTTACAAATATGAAACATTTATTGTTGCCTGGGGTTTTTGTTTTAACTAATTAAGCAAGGCCTGGGGCAAGTCAGGTGGGTTTATGTTAGGTTAGTGTACCCCAGGATCCATATGAAATACACTGAAAAAGCAATTACCACACAAAATGTATTGAAAAAAACAGATCCAACTTACATTATATGTACTATAATATAATTCCCCAATTCAAAATGCTGCACAATGCCCAAAATTCACATGCCACACAATAGTGCCAATTCATGTTACACAACACAGTAGTGCCTCCTATTCACAATATGCCACACAGTAGTGCCCCCTATTTGCATTATGCCACACAGTAGTGTCCCTTATTCACATTATACCACACAGTAGTGCCCCTTATTCACATTATGCTGCACAGTAGTACCTGTTATACACGTTATGCCACACAGTAGTGCCCCTTATACACATTATGACACACAGTAGTAGTGCCCCTTATACACATTACGACACACAGTAGTAGTGCCCCCTATAGACATTATGCCACACAGTACTGCACCTTATACACATTATGCTACACTTTAGTAGTGCCCCTTATACACATGATTCCACACAGTAGTGCCTACTTTATAGCAGAATGCAACCATTGATGTCTACATCCAGGGGTAAATCAGGATGGAAAACCAGCCCGGGAAATTTTTGGAAGCAGCCCTAATGGGGGCTGTGTCATCTGTTGAGAGGGCTGGGGCCATTATTGGTCACACTATTGAAACTTTCACCATGCTCAGAATCTTTGAACGCTGCCAACTCTGAGCTCCGATTGCAGCAGCTGGCAGCCAGTGTGAATCATACTGGGGAGGTGTGTGTGAGGGGGAGAGCAGGGGCTGTGTTCTGGTGATCTTGGGTGTGAATAGACCTCTCCGCCATGTTCCATAAATGCTCGATTGGTTACATGTTGAGCAAACATGGTGGCTGCACTATTCGGGCCACACCATTCATCGGAACTCTTCAGAATGCTCATTGAACAAATTCCAGACAACTTGGGACTGATGACATGCATTATCCTGCTGGAATATTCCATCATTGTGGTGGTACCTGAAGTCGATGAAGGGCTGCAAATAGTCATCAAGCAATGTAACGTAGTGGTTACCAGTCAATGATGTGTTCAGGCGGATCAGCAGACCCAACCCATGCCACGTGAACATACCCCACACAATTATGGAACCACAACCAGATTGCATGATGCATTGTTGACAACTGTGGTCCATGGTCTCATGGGGTCTGCACCACACCCAAACCCTACCATCAGCCTGAAACAACTGGAACCATGACTCATAAGACCACGCCATATGTTGGCAGTTCTCCAGGGTTCAATACGAGATTTCACAAGCCCAGGTGAGGTGCTGTGTCCTGTGTCATAGGGTTAGCTACTCTGGTGGGTTTTCTGCTACCATGTCCCATAGAAGCTAAAGAACACTGCATTGACCTTCTGGATATGCATCTGGTACCTCCTGCATTGAATGTGGATGGGATGTGAGCCAGTGTTGCTCGTCTGTTACCATGGGTAATTCTTGCCAGATGACATTGTTCACTATAATTAAGCACACAGGGCCAGCCACTGTGCTCTCCATGGTGGGTGGTAATGCCTTCTATGAAGTATTCCTGGTAGACACGTGTCACCGTAGATCGAGGAATGTTCAATGTCCACACAATTTCAAAAATGGAATGTTCCATTCGTCAGGCACCCACTATCTTGCCCCAATTGAACTCTGTAAATTCATGTCGCCTTACCATTAGCAGCCTAGCCAGTGTTCATATAGACTCGCGAGATGTCAGTTTACAACTGATGCAGGTCTGGACATTTCCAAGATGCCACAGTATGGTGACGCATCCTACCATTACCTTTACATACCAATGTCATCATCATTTAACTGAGATTCAACCAGATTATACAAAATGAATGTTCCTGATCAAACAATTATATATTCTTAAATATTTGCTAATTTGGTGCCTTTTGTATCAGTAATACATTTCTTTTTTGTTATTGTGTTGAATTGGTGTCCTCCAGCCTTTTCATTTAATCCTGTCAGTTGTTCCAACCCCTCTTTCCCAGGTCTCTCTAGCCTTATTCACCCCTTTCCCTTTCCAGACTCACTACCGCTGTGTGTTTTCCAGTTCATTACTTCTGTGCCTATCCAGTACTATTCCCCACTGCATCTCTCCAAGCCCCTTGTGTCACTCCAGTTCATCCTCTCTGTGCTTCTCCAGTATTATCCCCCACTGCATCTCTCCAAGCCCCCCTGTGTCACTCCAGGCCCCCCTGTGTCTCTCCAGCCCCCCATATGTCTCCAGACCATTCTGTGTCTCCCCCTTGTGTATCCCCCATGTCACCCCTCTGTGTCTCTTCCAGCTCCAGCCCAGCCACTTACCTTATTCTCTTCAGGCTGCTGCTCCACTTTGCTCCACGGTTCCTCTGCTTCTCAATGGTGCAGCGCAGTGTGATGTCATGATGTCACACATGCTGCACTGCATTAACACAAAAACTTAATTTAACTGGCCACCAGTGCTGGATGGGAGCCTGTGAATTGGTCTGGTGGAGAAGGGATGCGAAGCGAACACTCCAGTTGCTACTGTCCTGACACATGTGACAGTATGGGCCATCAAGGAGAGATCCACAGAATGACTCTCTGTAAAAAAAAGTTATGCAGTAATATGTAGGATACTGTGGGTTGACGCCATCTGAAGATGGTGTTAGCTACCAGGGTCGAACTCTGGAATGCAAAATGACGATTTAACAGCCCGCATAGTAACCTATGGGGGCTGTTTTTGCAATCAAAATTGATATCTCCAATATCTGCCATGGAACCCCCTTTATACATCCTGGATATGCTTAATTTTTTAGGGTTTTCCCTAAAAATTGCTATTTTGAGGGATTTCCCGCAAAACTACTTTTAATAAATATAACAATATATGTTCTAACGCACTCACAGAAGCAGCTGGTAAATGGGGGTGTCAATCCCAAACAGAACCAAGAAACATGTATATAAAGAAACCAGCGCTGTATATAAATAGTAACAATGAATATAAATAAACTATAATAAAAATGATTGACGGTTTAAATTGAACCAGCAAATATTTATTAAGTTAATGCTAAAAAATGCATAAATAATCCTAGAGGATAAATGCTAAAACATGATTATAACAATTTAAAGGAATATAAATATATGCATACTGTATAAAAATACAGACAGAAAATCCACCCAAGTCGGCTCCTGTATTTTTAATATATATGTATATTGGAGTTTGGTGTCCCAATATTGAGTTATTAGCAGCAATAAACTTTACCAATAAGATGGCTGAGGTAGTTTGCGGGAAATCCTATGGCATCCAGTGATTGGAGTGACCAACTGAAGCACAATCCACAAGGTATTGTCCCAAGCTGCATCAAATGCTGTCTGGAGGTGACAAAAGAATCCAAAAGGTGGCATCCAACTAATTACTCCTGAAGAAGCTAAGCGTTCATTGCTCAGCAAAACGCATTGAGATTACACTCGCATCTCCGGACTCCTGTAATTTGTTGGATGCCACCTTTTTGACTCTTTTGTCTCCTCTAGACAGCATTTGATGCAGCTTGGGACAATACCTTGTGGATTGTGCTTCAGTTGGTCACTCCAGTCACTGGATGCCAGAGGATTTCTTGCAAACTACCTCAGCCATCTTATTGGTAAAGTTTATTGCTGCTAATAACACCCTATTGGGACACAGAGGAGAGAGCCCTAAAAAAACTCCAATATACAGTCAGGTCCATAAATATTGGGACATTGACAGAATTTTCATATTTTGGCCTCTATTCACCACCACAATGATTTTGAAATGAAACAAATAAGATGTGATTTAACTGCAGACTTTCAGATTTAATTTGAGGGTAATTACATCCAAATCAGGTTAACGGTGTAGGAATTACAACGGTTTCTATATGTGCCTCCCACTTTTTAAGGGGCCAAAAGTAATGGGACAGTAATGGGACAAACTAAACAATCCTAAATCTAACTTTCACTTTTTAATACTTTGTTGCAAATCCTTTGCAGGCAATTTCAGCCTGAAGTCTGGAACTCATAGACATCACCAGACGCTGGGTTTCATCCCTGGTGATGCTCTGCCAGGCCTCTACTGCAAATGTCTTCAGTTCCTGCTTGTTCTTTTCCCTTCAGTTTTGTCTACATCAAGTGAAATGCATGCTCAATCGGATTCAGGTCAGGGGATTGACTTGGTCATTGCATAACATTCCACTTTTTAGCCTTAAAAAACTCTTTGGTTGCTTTTGCAGTATGCTTCGGGTCATTGTCCATCTGCACTGTGAAGCGTTGTCCAATGATTTCTGAAGCATTTGACTGAATATGAGCATATAATATTGCCTGAAACACTTCAGAATTCATTCTGCTGCTTTTGTCAGCAGTCACATCATCAATAAATACAAGGGAACCAGATCCATTGGCAGCCATACATGCCCACGCTATGACACTACCACCACCATGCTTCACTGATGAGGTGGTATGTTTTGGATCATGAGCAGTTCCTTTCCTTCTCTTCCCATCACTCTGGTACAAGTTGATCTTTGTCTCATCTGTCCATAGGATGTTGTTCCAGAACTGTAATGGCTTTTTTAGATGTTGTTTGGCAAACTCTAATCTGGTCTTCCTGTTTTTGTGGCTCACCAATGGTTTACATCTTGTGGTGAACCCTCTATATTCACTCTTGTGAAGTCTTCTCTTGATTGTTGACTTTGACACATATACATCTACCTCCTGGAGAGTGTTCTTGATTTGGCCAACTGTTGTGAAGGGGTTTTTCTTCACCAGGGAAATAATTCTTTTGTCATCCACCACAGTTGTTTTCCGTGGTCTTCCGGGTCTTTTGGTGTTGCTGAGCTCTCCGGTGTGTTCTTTCTTTTTAAGAATGTTCCAAACAGTTGATTTGGCCACACCTAATGTTTTTGCTATCTCTCTGATGGGTTTGTTTTGATTTTTCAGCCTAATGATGGCTTGCTTCACTGATAGTGACAGCTCTTTGGATCTCATATTGAGAGTTGACAGCAACTGATTCCAAATGCAAATGTCACACCTAGAATCAACTCCAGACCTTTTACCTGCTTAATTGATAATGAAATAACGAGGGAATAGCCCACACCTGTCCATGAAATAGCTTTTGAGATGATAGTCCCATTACTTTTGGCCCCTTAAAAAGTGGGAGGCACATATTGAAACTGTTGTAATTCCTACACCGTTCACCCGATTTGGATGTAATTACCCTCAAATTAAATCTGAAAGTCTGCAGTTAAAGCACATCTTGTTTGTTTCATTTCAAAACCATTGTGGTGGTGAATAGAGGCCAAAATCTGAAAATTCTGTCAATGTCCCAATATTTATGGACCTAACTGTACATATATATTTAAAATACAGGAGCCGACTTGGGTGGATTTTCTGTCTGTATTTTCATACTGTATGCATATTTTTTATTTTCCTTAAAATTGTTATAATCATGTTTTAGCATGTGCTTTCATACTAGTGGATGTATTTTATCCTTTAGCATTATTTATGCATTCTTTAGCATTAGCTGAATAAATATTTGCTGGTTTAATTTAAACCGTCCATCATTTTTATTATATTTTATTTATATTTATTGTTACTATTTATATACAGCGCTGGTTTCTTTATATACTTTAATAAATATGCCTATTACTTATGTATCTCTACTAAAAATAGGTGTTAGCAAATAGAGATTTTGTAAAATTGTGCATATTTATAGGAATTTTAAAGATAAAATTGCATATAAATGTAATTATACTTAGTATCTTGACTGGATCTATTTCTAAAAAAATTCCCAAAGTAGCTGGATAGGATGAAACCGAGTGTTGCTTCTGAGACAACACTGAGAGGCAAATCAGTGTAAAAAGCGATATCCAAATCCTGAAGTACAGTATAACCAATGTCCACTTTATTGAACCCCACGCATTTCATCTCAAACTTCTTCAGGGGGCTTAATCATCTGGTTTATAGAAACTTAGTCACTCTTATCTCTTTAAAAATAAAATTAGTTTGCACATCAATAAACACCTTCTTATCACATTGTTATAATGCTTTGGCTACCCACATTGTTCTGTTATAAGATAAATGAACAAAATTTTGCTGATGATTATAGCAATATCAGATATGTGCAGTTATAATATCGAGATTCCAAGATATACATTTTTACAGTTTTAATTATTACTTATTCATTTTTTGATATACAATTTTATGCAGTGGTGTACAGACTGTTTTGATAGACACTCCCCATTCATACAGTTTTGGGTACCTGAAACACATGGAGACAAGGAAACTTTTACAAGAGCACAGATTTCAGTGGACTTAAACCAAGCTTTCCAGCATTTGTCTCTGTGTTCCTGAACAGTCAGCTACTCCATCGCCATTGGATCACATGAATATAACGTACCTGTGTGCTGATAGGATTGACTGACTGATGCATGTTTTCAAAGGTTTGGAGTCCCATTTATACAGCATGAAAATTTTACAATAATTCCAAATGACTTATTTATTCTAAAAAATAAAATGTACATCAGTGGAGCCCTTTATTGGTCAGGAAAGATTAGTGTGTTATTGCTTGTTCTCTTACACTACCCAGGGGATGCAGTCATTAGGTCGACATAATAATGTTGACATTCATAATGTTGAAACCACAATCTTGGCAATTATGTTGAAATTGTTAAAATATTGTCAGGCAACATGTCAACACTGTAAACATGTATATTGATCCCGCACAGGACCATCACATAATATTTTTATACAAGTAAATAAAAACCAAATAATTGCTTGAAGACACTGATATACAATCTAAGTTGCAAGCATGAATTGGCAGTGCTCCCCAGAATAGAGTAAACAGTACTCAAATATATAGTATTAGCTAGAGCCAGACAAGAAATTCCTTTTTTGGGGAGCACTCATAGACAGAAAAATTCTTACTATAACAAAATTCAAGAGTATGAATGACATAAATTAAAAAATACCTTTTATTAATACCTCATAAAATAGTTGGGTTTCAGGACTCCTGTAATTAATAAGTCCACCCAAATATTTAATATCAGTTTAATCACTGAAAGATACAATCATGTAACAGGTCAGCGTGTTAGTGTATCTGTTTCCAGAATCAGTCACATCTATTTGAAATCCTAAATCTTTTCTCTTAACAAGCATTAATTAAGGTAAGTGTATTGGTAAGCATCAGCGATTATTTCTTGTCTAGCTCTAGCTAAAACAATATATTTGAGAACATGTCAACACTGTCAAATGTTGACACAGTCAGAATGTCGATACGTGAAATGTTGACTTTATCAGAATGTCAATATTAGGGTTAGTCTGCGAGATGGGACAGTTATGCTTAGGCACTAGGGGGAGGGGGAGGGTTAGGGGTTGGAATTAGGTTTCAGAGATAGGGGGAGAATACTCACCAGAACCGCAGCTCTGCAAGATGTCTGCACTGTAAGTCAAACTCACATGACCGCTGAAACCTGCAAGATGCCACTGCAGACATCAGGACCAGGTAAGCCACTCCTGGCCCTTCAGGGACAATATGTTGACACTCTAACATGTCAATATTTTATAAATGTTGACATTAAGACTATGTCAACATTCTCATGTCAGCATATCATACCACACCTCTATCCAGGCCCTTCTTGCACTTAAGAGCTTTCAGTACCTGGTGATATTATTTTGCATACTATTATCATCATTTTCCTAGAGCAGAGATCCGTTTTTATTAGCTAAACACATAAGTAACAGCAGAATCGGTGGCAGACATTATTTTCTGATTTTGATTTTAATCTTTTTCTGTCTCTTAGGGGGGAAACCACTATGAAAACATCCTTGGAGTTAACTTGATCTGCTCTATTTGGCATTATTATTCAAAAATTCTATATAAAAAATAATTAGCTTTACACTATGTCATAGTAATTACTTTAACTAAAAAATTTTGAGAGAGCACAATTGTGACAAATAAAAGCAGCATTCCTGCATAGAAAGTTTGTTTTTCTTTAAATAGTAAGTTAAGTACCTATTAAGTATGCATCTTGTTCTTCTCTATCTGCCTATAGATCATTAGCTCCTTTCTGATGCTTCTCAGGAAGATTAACAAATATGACTTCCATGGGGTCAGATTATGGACCACATGGGCCTGGGGCTAAAGTGTTCAAGGGTCTATACTGAGAAGGGGAGGAGCTGTAAACAGTGCTGTTTTGGTGTGACCAGAGCCAATTGCGTGTGTGTGTACCCCATACACTATCAGTCTCACTGTCTTCCTAAATACATAAAAATAGAAACAATGCATGATTTTGTGAGAAAACTAGAAAAACTATTTTAATACTTATAATTTATGGCTGATTGTGTGACCAGCTAGGCAGCTGGTCATCATTTTGCTGATTATGGGCCTATTTTCATGTGGGGGCCTGGACAGCTAGCCCTGCAGACCTCAGCATGTCATGTGATTGGGGGGGGGGTGTTGGTTGTCACAATGCACAGAGCAGGCATAAAACTCACTGTTTGGTTGTCAGACACAGAGACTTTTTAGGCTGGCAGCATGTCACGTGAAGGCAGAGGATGGAGGATGGAGGAGGGGGAGGATGATAATAATAATAATAAGAAGAATAATATCACATTAAAAACACAGATGAGAAGAGCATTACAAAGCCTCACTAAAAAAAAATTATAAATTGTTTCTTCTGACAGACTTTAAGGAGTATTTGTTTAAAATCATGTAATATTATTTGATTACAACAATAGAGAATATCAATGTTCTTATAGTCTCTATATTATTATTTGTTTGTGTCATGGCACTAGATGTTGGTTGATTTGGGTCAGGGCCCCTTGGGCTAGCTGCCTGTGCTGGAGTGTGAATGAAGCTTGATGGCCTAATTATGCTATTTCTCATGCAGGCCACTATGAGTAGCAGATGACTGATGCTGCAGAGTGATTAGCAGTACAGGTACTGAGAACAGTTGCAGGCTAGCAGGATAGTCCGTGGCTGCAGCCTGCAGCAGTATGTAGAATATCTACAGCAGACTGCAATTGTACTGGAACTGGGAACACAACTGAAGCTGGCAACAGGAAACACTGGAGCTGTGTGCTGGAGCACTAATGGGGCAGGCTGCAGTGAATTGCTGAGAAGCAATTACGGAGTAAGTGTGCTGGAACACACTGAAGTAGAATGCTTGTGAAGTAATTACTAGAACAGGTGTGCAGGAACACACTGAGGACCTCATTCAGAGCCGCTCGCAAAATGCGAGCGCTCACTCTGAATGAGGGCAGCAGCTTTAGCGAGTGACCAGGTTGATGGTCGCAATGGTCGAGACCATCGCGACCATCGGGGCTTGCGACGAGACCCTTGTGGTAGGGTCTCGTCTGCCGCAAGCCCCAGTGAGCTTTCAGCTCTAATAGAGCCGGAAGCTTACCACTGACATCACAGGTGATGTCAGTGGGGCCGCCCCCAAATGGCAGGCGTTCCTTCGGGAACGCCTCCGTTTGGCCAGCCACCCCACCTACAAAGCGGTACGAGCTGTCGATCACCATCGACAGCCGCCCCTTTTGTAGTGAGCCCCGGAGAGAGAATTTCTCTCTCGCTCCGGGGCTTGTGCACGCGCAGTGAGGCCGCTGCATGTGCGCAGGACCTCAACATCGACCCGCTTGCGAGCACTCAGCACTTGCGAGCTGGTTTGAATGAGGCCCTGAGGCAGAATGATGTAAAGCAAATACTGGAGCAGATTTTCTGGATAGCACTGGAGCAAAATGCTGTGAATCAATACTGAAGCAGGTTTTCTGGAAATAGTTGGAGCAGAATGCTTTGAAGCAATACTTTGAAGCAAGTAATGAACCAGGTACTGATCCCCAGAGGGAGATGTTGTTCTGGAAATTTACTTCCAGCAGTTCCTGGTGGTTTTTCAGTATATATGCTTGATATCAATTTACTCATAAAAAAGAATATCCAAGTACTATATGTTAGGTTATGCTAATTGCAGTTAAAGTAGACTTTAACTCTGAAAAAACATAATAGGCTAGAGAGATGAACTATATGTAGTTGACTAATATTGTTGCCACAAAATGGATAATATTGCTTGTGAAGTTTTCTGCCAGAGATAGTTCAATTCCTATGGAGAGGAATGAAGATTATGCACTTGCCATCGGGTCAGTGAAAATGGTCATGCCTATTCTTGAACAGCGCAACATGATATGTCGGGTGGAGGTGAAAGTTTGAAAGTGTTATGTCCTAAAACTCCTATTTTTTTTACTGAAATGTAAATGTCTTCTCAATTTATAATTGTGACCAGTTTCTTATTTATTTGGTATCCACATACTGTAATCCTTTTACTTTGTAGGCATTAAGAGTGTGAATAGGCAGAATTCTCAGTGGCAAAGAACGGGAATGTCTTGTTAAAACAAGGAATAAATAGTCATATCTTATAATTGTTCTGTAAGTGCATTATCTGAGACATTACACCTCATGAATTAGTACAGTGTTTATATCATTGGGTTATCAGAGGAATCAAGGGACACGATTCACAAACAGAATTCCATCCTGCATTTTATTCAATTCCATGTCACAGAAAATAGCCTAAACTAAGACATCAATTTAGATCAGTATGTGGTTCAAGTCAGCAAGATGGAATAGTAAAAAATACGGAATTTTAGTTTCTAGGCCCAGATATTTCAAGCATGGTTTATCCTCTGCGTGGTAATGCAGTATAAAAATATGTTTTTTTTTCCAATTACCACACAGGAGGTAAAACCTAGCACTAATTACACAATGAGCCCGACTTATATCAACCATGTATCAACCATCTTATATACATTTTACATCCCTTGTTTAAATAAAACACATCTTTCAATTAGCAGATGTAACAATAAAAAGTATTAAACACCCACAGAGAATTAAAAAAATAAAAATAAAACATTCTGGTGCCGGAAAATAGCCATGACAAGTCACCATATTTACCTTTTTCAAATAGCCCCATTTAAAACCTTGACTAAAAATCATCTTTAATTAAATAATTGTTGATTGTTGGCAACAGTGCAACAGTATTTCTTTTTATTGGTTTATTCTGATTTTTGTTTCTGCACAACAAATAAAATAAATAGTGTGGAATGTAAATCTGAAATTTGAAGGCAACTAATGATTTAGATACAAATATTTGAGTTGGCTTTATTAATCTGTACTGCACTAAAATGTCATGTGCCAAATGTATTTTTTAATACTTTATGTTTGATACCCCCCTCAATACAGATTTTGGTCAATGCACTTAATGAGGTAGCACATAAGACATATCCATTTTATATCTTCACAATATTGATGAATATTATTCAATTTATTCATGTAGATAATGTGAAGAACATGCAATGTAATGGGTAGCATTTGTGCTTAAGTAACATTTTATGTGATTTCATTATCAGGAGTCTATTCAATTGCTAATGACCATAAAAATTACTAAATTAGGTACAGAAGTCTAAAGAAGCAAAAATCGTTTAATAACAGACTCAAAACTACTTTTTTTGAATAGCTCCAGCATTTCAATTTAAATTAGTTAGCTCTGTGATTTTTAGGGTGCAGACTGCGCTTGAGTTAGGAACCACTGTTTTAGAGCAAGTAGTTCAGTTTGTCCGATTCAATGCACCTCTGTCCCATCCTAGGCGAATTGTATTGTGCTTACTGTTAAATATATATAATTTTAGAAGTGCCATGCTACATATAAAAACAAATTCGAATTGACTGAATTTTCTGCAGAGAGTGGAATAAGACAAAATATTAAGACAGGAGAGCTGTAATAGGATTTGATTTTTTCGTCTTATCTTTAGTTGCCTTTGTTTTACCTAATGAGCATCTTTAAACAATTTACATATTTGTTTATTTTGTTTTTCAAATAATAGACAATTTTCCCAAGATACAAAATACTAAAAGTGCAATAGTATAAATTAAGAGTTTGCAAGCACATTATACAAACATTACCTTTTATTGTACAGTGAAGTTAACATGAAGAATTTTTTTATTCACAGCTTCCTATGATGTGAATACTTTAGAGTGAAAAAGTATGTCTATAAGTGTTTTTTCAACCATTGAACTATTTCTCCACACATTTCTCATTTATATTGAACGACTGTCCACATAGCAGCTACAAATATTTAAATAAAAGGATTGTTACAGACAGATACTCGCACATGTAAAGCATGCTATCTTCCCAAATAAAATGTCACAATTTTGCCTGCATTGAAATAAACATCACTGGATTGTAGCAAACAAAACTTGCCAAGAAAAGGACAGAAATTGAGGTGTACCTAGCAGTACAAAATTTAATAGAAGGATGGGGCTTGTTTCCTCTTCAGTACCTGCAAAATGTTGTTATAAATACTACAGACAAGGAATACTTTAATAATACACTGTATTTGGGAATACTAAATAGATTATTTAGCACTGTATTAGAATCCTTACAAACAGACTTCAAGATTATATCTAATTCAAACAAAACCAACAAATATTTTGGACAAAGAAGTCAATGTTTTCATATGTGTTGAATCTTTTTAGATCTCAAATACACGTAGCTAATGGTAACCTGTGTACATTTGAAGTCCAATGAGCTTTACGTAATACTAAAAGGGGACAAAGTCCATTCCAGTCAGTTTAACTGACGAAAGAAGGTACCATGCACAATCTTGCAAAAACATCTCTTCCGCAACCACAAGACTATGCATTTCTGCTATGGGAGAGGAGCAATAGGAATTTCAGTTAGGACACTATAATACATGTTCAAAAAAACTGTACATCAAATAGAACAAGACTTGAATAGAAGTGTCTCAGACTGTTTTTGCATCTGCACTTAGTTAATGCCAATTTCCTTGTTCTCCTCAATAAACCTTGTGAATGGTCGATTTATAATAGAGTCAGAGGCAACTTTGTCTATACTAATGATAGGAGAGTTACTGCCAGTTCGTGTTCTGTCCATTCCACTGGACAAGTTGGTTAAGGGTGGGATTGCGCTTCCACCTAAGCTGACTGGGAGCTGAGGAATGCCTCCATTCTGTATAACAGAAATCTCATTGTTTTTCATAGCCAGCCCATTTGTGATAGCAGCAGCATATTGGTTCCAAAAGCTAGGGTCAACATTCATTGCTCGAGCTGCCAAATCCTTTTGAAACATTTCAGAAAACTTTAGAGCATCTCCTCCTAGCAAAGCCAGGGGGTTTTCCACTGAAAGTCTCCGACCACGTCTTGCAGGAGCATTATTCCACATGTGAGTCCCCATATGGACCTATATATATAAAAAAAGGAAAACAAAGAGCACATAGGTTCAAGTATATTCAGTATACTTTACAAATATAACATGTTAAACTTATAAAAAATCCATTATTTACACATCAAACAGGATAAATCAATAAACAGGCTACATAATGGATTTCTATGTAATGTAGCGCTCTAAGATCTCTAAAAGAACAACACACACAAAATACTGTTTATACAGCCATCCGGAACTGCGCTGAGCCACAAGGTGATCATGCATATTTAGAAACTAGCTTCTCCTCAGCCAGTCATTCACATGTGTGCTAATTATGCTTCTATACTGTCCTTGGTTGTTCATTTTATATCTTATTTCTGATTACAAAAATAGTGCTGGCAAATATCTTAAAATATATGTGTGAGGTCTACAATTCCAGCTTGCAAGCACTCAAAACAGCAAAGTCCAGCATTTACTTTATCTACCAAAAAAAATTACTCTACACAGGTATTTTACTAAATTAGAGAATATGCATAACAGGCATCACAAATAAATAACATTTTATGGAAAAAAAAAAAAATCTTTTCTAAACCTTCAGAAAAAGAAAATAAGACATGCCATGGCTTGTTAAATATCCAGATGGCCGAGGAAACGTGCCTTGTACCTAGAGGGAGTTGGCAGTGGGGATGAACTCTGTATATCTAAATCCCATAAATATTTCATTTACCATCGGAAAAATAATAATTTTACATAAACACACAAACATATTTTTTTCATCTAGTTCCTATTTTCTAATTCATTTCTCCACTACGACCTTCTCATTAGAAATAATTTGACAGATTATAATGTTAAGGCCAGAGAGAAAACAGTATATAAATAAAATTAGGTATTACTCAGAAATGCACATTTTTTTTTACTTCCATTATAAGTGCATTTCTTAAACTATAAATATCTATATGTTTTTTAATTAAATATATATGGAGCCAATATTAATTATGTATTTTGCGTTATTTTAGAAAATAAAAATGAACTTCTTTGGCAAATGTAAACTTTGTTAGATAATTTTTAAAAGCCTCTTTGAGCAAAATATTTAACAGAAAGAGGGTAACGGCTTCAGTCAATTAGGTGCTCGCAGAATGTTAAAATTCTAGACTCTAGGGGAGATTACATTTGCCAATTATTCCTAATGGAAGAGTTTCCAAGCTATATAATGATACTACACATTTTTTTTTTATTTGGAAATTACTACAAATTAACACACATAATCGACATTGCACATTTTGTCTACTTAATCCATTACACATTGTAGACATTGTGCTTAGAAGGATCAGAGGGACAGAGAATTAAATTCCACAAACAATAGCATAAAGGACAATCTGAAATCTTGCTGCTGTACAAGAAAAATATAATTCTGAACTTTGTTCTTGGTTTTAAAAGACATAACATACTTAATCCTGCACATGCAAATTCAACTTTCTTTTAAATCAGTTTAAAAAAGAAAACCAAAATACCCATATTTATACTTAATTACTTTGTTTAATAATATTAATATTAAACATAATTCCACCTGTTAAAGATTTTATATATATATATATATATATATATATATATATATATGTATCTCTAAATAATGTTTGCATTGTTTAATTATAACTTTCATTTGACTAATCTTTATTTTAAACTGCTTCCACAATTGTATAAAAGTTTAGATTTTAACCTTATGGGTCTATTTTAATGTTAGGAGCAAGCCTATCTAAAGAATACACATTTGCACATGGTAAAACACTTTTGAGGTACAAAGAGTGCAAACGCAAGTTTTTGCACTTAAACAAATACTGGGCTACTTTATTTTGAACTATGTGATTTAGAGTTGAGCTAAGATGCACAACACCCAACTCTAAATCTGAACACACATTTTAGATTTGCTCCCACCATCATAAAATTGCACTTCCTAGGTGTATTACTCCTAACTGTAAATCAGGCTGTATAACTTAAAAAACAAATAATGGAAAATAAAACTTTAGCACATTGCTGTGATGTTTACCATCAATAGTCTGACTAAACTGGATATTTTTTTCTTACCCTTTGGCACCATCATAATAACTAACTACAAAAAACAACTAATTCCACAAGCACATAGGCAATTATGTAAACAACAGTATTAGCAGCATTTACTAAAATGTCTTACAATAAGAAATTTTAATGTATTAAATGTGCCTCTGAGGTGTTTTGCTACTAAACTGCATTTTACAGATATTAAGGGCTTGAGAACATATGTCATTATCATAACAAAACAGCTTTTTTTAATATAGTATTGACCTTCAAATATTACATTTACTTGTTTGGACGTCTATTTTGTAGTGAAAATGAATGTATTCACATGTATCTAGTAAACTTTGCAAAGTTTACAAAACTAAATTGAATTTATTGTTTATAGTAATGCTTGTTCAATTGTACATTTGCAGCATGTGCATTCAGTGTTATCATACTATCAAATCATTTGTGCACAATTAAGCAATGGTTAACTATTATAACATGTTTTTTATGTTATGAGATGACAATGACATTTGCAGCTATACAAGTGCTGAGTTTTGTTTTTTGAACTGACAGTTGTTCCCCAAATCCTTACTTTTCTTTTGTATGACTGGAGAGATTTCACCTTACCTTAAGGTTCCCTTTTGTGGTAAATGCTCTACCACAGATTGTGCAACCAAATGGCTTTTCACCAGTATGAGTACGTTCATGTATCTGTAGTGCACTTGCTGAGGAGAAGGTCTTCCCACACGAATGACAGTTGTGTTGCTTGGGAGTTCGTCGTGGTGGGGGTGCCAGCATAGGAGTGATGCCTGGACTCATCGCTGTCTGTGGTGCAGCAGGAACCTGGATTCCAGGTGGAAGGTGGGGACCTTCACCCAATGAGATCGGCTTGGTGTGACCATTCACTTCCATTTTGATCATGGCAGGTGCTGTGCTGGTGACCAGGCTAGTAGTAGTTTGGCTGGGACCTAGAGTAAAGTTGGGTTCAAATAACTGAGATGGGAGCTCTTTCAATTTGTGTGTCAGTAAGTGTTGTTTTAAATTACCCATAGTAGAACACCCACGATTGCAGATTGTACAAATAAATGGCCGTTCTTTAGTATGACTGCGGTAGTGAATTTCCAATGCACTTTTGCAAGCAAAAGGCTTGCCACAGATATTACAAACAGTACTTTTAAACTTACCACGTTCTCTGCTCAGGAACAGCAGGCTATAAGGAGCCTCTTCTTTGATGATTGGTCTCCCAGGATTGGTGGATGTCAGATCCAGTGCACCATCATTTTCGGAAGCAGGTAAAGGACTGTCAGACTTTTCTGTTTTAAGTTGTAGTTCTGGTGGCTCTTCTTGATTGATTACATGTGGAGATTTTGATCTTATGCTTTCGCTATGACTGTGTACAGGTGATAAAACCTGCATTGATGAAGAGGACTCAGACATTGCTGGACTCCCTGCACTTTGGCTCTCAAGATCCCCTGCAGCAGATGAAGAATCATTGCTTAAATGATCACTGTCTCCAGACCCATTTTCTAAGGTTTTTAAGCTAATAAATTGCTGTGCGCACATAACAGAGTCAATCATTTTCATCTGATTTTCTAAAGCCGCAATACTTGAAATGACAGTGGGAGGTGAAGCAGGTGATGACTCAGGGTATGGTATAAGTGGTTTAGATGAGTCACTTGCTGTGTCTTTTATATCTAGTTCTTCATCCATAGAATTATCATCAAAGTCATCATCATAATTACTCATTGTTTCAAGATTCTTGTCATCATAAGACAGTTCAGAGTCCATTGCATCTTGGAAGCCCTCTGGTAATGGGGTGTTTGGAATCTGTCCACCCATATGCATACGGATATGTTGCTGTAGGACTACAGCATTCGTAAACTTTTTCTGGCAAATGGGACATGAATGTTGAACCCTTAGTGGAGGCTTTGACCGATGAACACCAAAATGGGTTTTCAAATTGCCTTTAGTAGTAAAAGCACGTCCACAAATTTTACATTTAAATGGTCTTTCTCCAGTATGTGTTCTGTAATGCATCTTAAGAGCACTCTGACAGCTTAGCACCCTGTGGCAAATTACACATTGGTTTGGATCTGTCATTTTTTTATCAATGTTCTCAACTAGTTGTTGCAGTTTTGATGTTTCAGATGTTTGCATAGACTCCAATAGCCCGCCAAATGGAAATTTTGCTTTGAACTGCTCAGACATAGATGGAAGCACAGGGTTTGGGAGGCTTGTTGATATACAGGTATCTGTAAGGGTAGGAATTGATGTTGTGACAGGAGAAGATATTTGTCCACTCACAGGTTGCTCTCCTGTTCTTGCAGCGGTAGGGGGCAATACAATGGGTTCAGTTTTTGGGACAGCAATAGTTACTGTTTGTGCAGATTGTGGAGAATCTGCAGATGTTACCATGCAGGATTCAGAGTGATTTATGCTTGGCGAAAAAGAATTGCATTCACTGGAAGCAGGAGATGGCCTTTGCGGTGATCTGTTCATCGGAGTAATGCTTGGTGAATCACCATAGCTGTTAATACTTGATATTGTGGGAGGAAGCTGTAACCCAATAGATGTTGGAATTGTTGGTAATACGGGTTTGCTATCTAGCCATGTTGTGACTGGTTTTTCAGGAGGGAGAGACATTCCATAAGGTATTCCAGAACTAGTTGGGACATTATCGAGGTATTCTGGAACAGGGTAAGGATTCATCTGAATATGGGGGTATTTTTCTTTATGTCTCTGAAAATGAACTTTTAGATTGCCTTTTGTGGAAAATCGATTTCCACATATATTACATTTAAAAGGTCTTTCACCTGTATGAGAGCGCAAGTGGATTTGTAAAGCACTGTCACTTCCAAAGACCTTGGCACAAAATCTACATTTATGTTTAAAAAATGGATCTTCAGAGGTTGACTTGGTCTCAAAAACTGATACATTTGGTGGTTTTCCCTTACGATGTTTCATGAGTGCAGAAAGAGGGTCTAATGCATTAGCTGTTGCAGCTATGCTGACAAGTGGATTGGGGAAGATCACACTATTTGAGGAACTCTGAGGTAGAATTGGGCTTGACAAACTGGAAGGTGAAGTGAGAATATTTCCATGTCCAATGGATGGAGGGGTTGAGGAACTCTGAGGATGAATTGAGCTAGTTGTAGTATTGGACACGGGACTAGGTGTTACTGATGTTGACTTAGCATTAGTTGATAAAGATGTGCTTGCTTCAGTAGGTGTACAAGTTACAGAACATGGTATGTTTGGTGTACTTGCCCCAGAAGCAGGTTGTGATGTATGTTGTAGGTTCTCAAATGATGGTGGTTGATTGTTGGCTATTGATCCTGCAAAGGTTGTTGGGACTACAGGTGTTAACTGAAGGGTTGAATGTGCATTAAATCCCTGCAGCTGACTAGGTGTGGTATTTGAAGGATTTTGTACTGGAATTGAAGAGGTCAGTGGAGGACGTAGTGGCTGACGATTCATCAGTGCCACCTGGCTGCGTATTTGTTCAATAAGTTGCAGCTGGTGAATTTGCTGCTGCTGTAGTGCCATTAGCTGTTCTAGAATCATAGGAATTGCCATAGCTGTAGCTGCAGTAGCAGCACCGGAACCACCTATGCACCGTACATTCTGTGAAAACTGTGCTACTGCCACTTTTGTACTTTGCAGAGTCTCTAATGTTACATTAGTGTTTGGCATGTTGTAATTAGTGATGGAAGATGGATCAGGTAACTGAGGTAGAGGAGTAGCAGTGCTTGAGGCTTCTTGACTTGGGAAGTTTTTTTCTTCTGTGGTTTCAACCTCCATGGGTTCCTCTTCCTTTTCTATCTCTTTTGTATCACAAATGTCATTATTTTCTACCTGGACAGTTTCCTCTGCAGTCTCACTCTCTGTGTGATCGCTTGAAGAGCTTGCGGGAGAGGGCTCGGGAAACTCTTCTGCAGCGACTGCTGCTACATCATCATTTACAATCAACACTAGAGGGTTTTTAGTGCAGGTCTTCTTGTGCTCTAAGAAGTCAGTCCATTTGAAGAATTCAGCACAACATTTTTCACAAACATTGGTCTCCTCGCTTCCACTTCGGCTTTCATTTCCGCTGTCACCATCATCTGGTCCTTCCCCAGGTACTGCTAGAAGAAAATAAAAAGATTGCTATTAAGTAAAAAGATAAACCTCTCTACTTTAGAAAATTTTGCACGCATAAAATCAATACTTTTTATTTTGTACAAATTACACCACTTCAACAATTTTCTATGACTCCTTATACCTAGCTAATATTTTCTTTGCACAATCCATCAAATTATGAACCTCTATCAATTGTGGATACTGCTTCTTAATGAAATTCCATAGAAGTCATTGATTTCCAATATTTTCATACAATTTGCTGCAACATTGTCTGTTGGGTACAAATCAAGCTTTTGATGGGGTCATTAGAATTCCCTTTTAGCATCAAGCTTCCTAATTTCCAGCAAAATTAGAGATGCCTTTGCCAGTTCAGTTACCATTGCTAAAGTAATCTGTAACCTTTTAAACTTGAAGCATTACCTGACAGCACAAGCCGAACCCCTGTTACTGAAGTGAGGCCTCTGACTACGTATCTTTATACAAATCTGAGTCATAGCTGGTTCCTTTGTAATTGTATATAATTATTGGATCAGTAAGGATTTATTTACATTTAGAGACATTTCGGTGAATTGCAATCATATCTAAAAAATGGCTAAAGAAAAAGCACCTACCATTTAACTAAAAATAAATCATCTGTTTACTAATTAAAAGGACTAACTATTATTAGATCTGGTTTGTTCTTTGTAGTGAACACACCAATGCTATAAGATCTTAATGACATTAACCTTTGACCCAAGCACTAAGTACTTTTAAAGACATTTTGTCAATTTCTATATAAAATAAGGTTCTTTTTATAGGCAACATTCTTGCTAGCAGAAATTTTATATACACTAAATGCTTTATGTAAATTGTAGGTTCAGTATAAAAAATACCTGATTCTTAACTGCTAATCCTCCACAAAAGTAATTGATGCTGTCAAGTGCCATATTTTGTTAGCAGAAAACTAAAATTACATGTTACTGCGACACAGCATTGAGTTCACGGATTTGTGAACAAACTAAGAATTACATATTTAAACTACATTTCTGCTGACATGTTTAAACATAAGTATGCTGTAGTCAGACACACGTTTTGTACCTATTTTCATCTATTCTTATAGAAAGGCTCTGTAAATTATATGCTTGGCCATTGTAGAAAACCCACTAATTGGTTACACATGTTTAATTACTGTTGTAGGCAGTCACTTCCTCTGACTTGCGTTACCCTCTTGTGCTGAATAACAAGCATGTTTAATGAACAGAATTCTAATTCACACCTGATCAAATAAATAGCTGTGTTGGAATGATAAAATGAACATATAAGAAAACCATGTCTAGTATTTTAAAAGCTGTTCAGTGGGAATGCACACATAATGCTCAGTCATTTTAATTTTCTTATCTGGATATTGCAAACATACAGTATAACATATTTTTTGTCAGGCAGGATAATAGACAGCAGCAAATAGAATGCACAATACAGAAAAGAAGCAACAAAACAAAATTGTTCTTGTACTGTAAGATTAATATTATTGAAAAAATAATTCATAGTTTTATCATTGCTGTGTTGTTTAGATGCTTACATTGTTTATTTACAGTGTATGGTAAAACATTAGAAAAACAGAGCTGGATTACATTTTTTATGGATTATATATTTTTTTTCAGTCAGAAATTAAAAAAATATATAATATTACATTTACAGATTTTATTTTGTCCAACTATATTTTCTGATAGAATGTCACTATGGGTCCTATATATGTTCTATAATTATTTTTATCAAATATTTAAAAATGTAGTAACAGGAAAAATGTCAGGCAAAAATTGTAATGTTTTATGGCTTCTAAACAATTAAATATAAGTACATGCATAAATAAATAAATAAATATAAGGGCTAATAAGTAAACACAAATACATGCTTTAATACAAAACTAATGAATTCATTCAATTTATTGAATACTAGGTAGATGCATAACAACTAATTGATTATATTTTAACTGATCTTTTTGAAGTGGTTAAAATAAAATTCTAACATAATTTATACAAAATGTAATACGTTACTAAGGAGCTAACATGTCACACAGTTTTGTTCAAATTTTAGAATAATTATTTCCACTGCTAAATTTATAAATGAATTTAACTGAATAAATAAGCACCTACCTACAGCATATTAAATCAAAATATGGTAATATTAAATGACGAGAACAAAAGAGTAAATGTAACATTTATGTTTTGTTTTATTTTAAGTTCAAATTAAGTCAATGTTTTTAAGATGTAAATATATACATGTTCATATTACTGTCATATGGTCATGTTTATAGTGAATTAATAGTTTTAATATAATAAAATACAATGAAAATTTGTTTAAAAAAAATAATATAATAAACTTAAACATGATTTATGAATTTATGCTTTTTTCTAAATATTTTATTTCATATATTGCTAAGATTGTGTTGAAAAATAAAATGAAATGAAAAGATTTTAAAATCCATGAATTTCAGCTATAAATTCTAAACAGGTTTCCTATTTAAACTGAGGTGTAAACTGCTTTGCTCCTTCAAGTATACTTTTGGATCCGCTTATGCAGTTATATTGCTTGTATCCCTGAGAGCAGCTGTACTGCATTTTTTTAAATCAAACACAGTAACATGTTCAGAATTGGCTTTCTTACAACAGTTTCAAAATACAAGAGGCATGTTTCTCTTCAAGTGGTTTCCTGTAGAATTGGATGAATTAACACTGCCGGATTTGTTTTGATTTTTTAATGTATTCTTGTGAAACAGTAGTGTGCTGATTTACCTCCACGAACAAGCACACGTAAATCCCTAGTTGAACAAACCATTTACCTTTACATATTAGCATCAGTTTAAATTATACAGTGAGAATATATTTAAACAAGTGGCTAGAATGGTTTTATTATTTGAGGGACAATAATTCAAGCTGAACTAAATTAACTGTAGTTTTTAAAAATTTTTTTTTCATTCTATGAATAATTCCATGAATTATTATTATCTTAGAAAGGAAACAAAAGTTAAGGAATAAAGAAAGCAAAAAACAGAGACAATGTAAATGTCATTATTACTTGAAATGTGCACAGCTGATGCATTTTTTAAATAATTGTTTAATTGAAATAAACATATCCTTTTGTATAGAACAAAATGTTCACTGTACTATTCTGTTCAGGAGAAAAATGATAATTAAAAAAAACCAGTTCACTCATTTGCATTTTATCCTATCCAGAACAGCATAGCTCCATTTTAAGGCCGCTCTGTGAAATGACATCTTGCAGTGAACTTCAATTATACTTTTGTTTGATGTGTAGCTTTAAGAAGAAAAAGATAGTACACAGAACAACACAGCCAATACAGATATTAAGATCCCCTGTATTTCCCATTAAGTTAAGTAAAATTTGAGTAACTGAGATGTGTCACACACACTGAAGAAAACTATGTTTAGCAGGCCTGCTTAATATTTAATTGCTGCTCCTGCTCTTAATGGACCTGCTAAATAATAGCTGGTACAGCAATATCAGTTCATTTAAGCAGTTTATATAATACAGTGAACATATGTATTTTTTTAAGTTTTTTTTATACACAAGAAAATAATAAGGATGCATTACATTAAAAATATTATCGTGCAGGTCTCTCTGGCTTGGACTAGGATAAAGCAAATGGTAAGATACAAAGCTACCCATAAGTAGAGGGAAATCAAATGTTCAAGAAGTAAATAGATTTAAAGGTCACTTTTCTGTCAAACTATTTTTTTACTCAACTCTCTGTGATGGCCATTAGCAACAGCTTGCACATTTGTTAGTCTTCTTTCCATTAGATTGCAAGCTCTTGTGAGCCAAGAATGCTGGACCACTTGTTTTATTGTGATCCTAGTTTACTCCCCAGTTATAAAGTGGAAAAAATATAAAATTTTCTTAAACAGTAATATAAATAATAAACTTATATATAAAATCTTATACACAGGATACATCCATATTTATTATGAATTTGATGTGGAATACATTATTAGAACTTTTTTAAAGGGATAAGCACTAGATGAAGCGTATTCCATTATCTTAAATATAAAATGAAGGATGACTGCTTAGTGATGTTATCTGTAGTGAATTTTTAATGCGTACGTTTGATTTTTTTTACATACTTGCAATTCTTTTATTTTGCAATATTTTAAATTTTTTTAAAAAGACACAAACAGTAAATAACATGTTTTGTTGGCAAATTAGACACTTATCTACAAATTGTATACTACATTTCACTATCCAGCTGTATTCATTTAGATTTCATTTTTATTGCATGATTAGCCTACATTTTTTTCAGTCAACATAAAGATAGATGTGTAAAAGACAGTGTTTGAGTTAAAAAAAACATTTATCTATATGGAAACACAAACTAAAGAAAGTGGCTTATAATAGAATGTTAAGCATGATAGGCCAAGTTTTTTAGTTATGCTGATATATGGCAATAGATGAAATATGACTGTTCTTGCATTTCTTTTTAAATTGTGATTTAATTGAACATATTGTTAACCATAGGATTAAAATGTATTTAGCACATTATGTGGAAGGCTTTAGGTACTAGTTCATTGACACCTAATAGTAACAAAATCTAATTCTGCATTGCTGTATACTGTTCCTGCTGGATTTAAACTCTCAAGTAACATGCAAGTATAAACATAAATTGGAGATACTGTGATCAAGGTCCATATATGCAGATTATAACCTTGTATTTTATTATATGTTATACTAGAAAGAGCTCTCTGCAAATCATTTTTCCTTAGTTACTTAGTAAACAGCAAAAAATATGAAAAAACACTGCATTTGTGAATGCTGCAAAATGACTTTCTCTTTTCTGAAAGTTATTTTATTGAACCATAAAAATAGTTTGAGGACATTATGTTTTCTTGCAAATTAAGCCTTTTCTTAACTCTTTATGATGGCTTTGACTCTCATAAAATAAGATGAATTATCACATACAGGGACCAAGCTGTGAAACAGGAGGAGACAAATAGAAACCCCTACTGTGTTCAACAATGTAGATGAAATTCCAGACTCAATAGAAAATTTTGCCCTCTTCCAAAGACCACAATGGTTGTCAACATGACATTGAACAGTGGAGGGCACTATTGCTATGCACAATGTTATAGATGTACTGTAGCATATTTAGATGAATCTATTCAGTGGCCTAAATCTCAGAATTTGTTAAGTAACAACCACCTGTGGCATAGTCACCAACTGTCTTCTTTTTTACGTTTGTAATCATGAAAGCAATCCATTAGCTACTTAAACACTGTGTAAATAGAGGAAAGCTTAGCCATCTACAATATCATTAGCAAATACACAGATTAAAAAGAAACACATTGTAATAATGAAGCATTTGCTATTATTTAACTTGTACTGTTTTCATTTTTTGGGGATTTTGTATCAGAGAGAAGCTATATTATATATTATCACTGCATTATTTTATGAATCCACTATTTATTTGAAAAGGATATCCATGAACAGATAAATATGTTGATTTAAAGACAGTGTGTTATTTATCACCAAAGGTCTTAATCACTTGCATCACATTATGGTAGTTAGAAGAAAACTGGGGTATTTTTAAAGTGGATATTAACTTTTTATTCAAAAGAACAAAATTATTTCTATTGCTACAGTTTATTCAGTTATATTTTTGCTTTGTTTTATTAATCTCTTAAATTTATTGTCATTTTATCCAGTAAATAGATACTATCATTTAGGTTTATAATCTATGACAATACTTTAAGGGTACACAATATTTTTGATACAACTTCATATTCGACTTTAATATGGACTGAATTATTTTAATTAATTACTGTATGCCATATAAATTACTCAGAAATATACCTCAACTACATGAATGGTGGGACGTGAAAACTGAAGATGGGACCAAACCATCCCAATGCATTGTAAATGACTATCACTTGTATTTCAAAAGCAATGCCGCACTGCATGTTATGTGTTGATTTGCAGAAGCTCGATCTCTTTGTATGAATGATGTAAATAAAATAGACTAATATAAAAAAAATTTTGACTTTTGACATATATTATCATTATTCGTAAAAGTTATTATAAAACCCTTACACATGCAGCAGAGCTTACAATAACAAAAAAGTATACAATATGTGTATGTCTATCCATGTATGATATAATATTAATAAATAGCAGAAATATATAATTTTGTTATTTAGTAAAAGCCATTATGTTAAATAATATAAGAATGTATAATCTTTGATTTAAGGGAAATTGTTACATAATTCTCATTAAAGCTAGATGCATCTGATTTTCTGTTCAAGTACACATGGAAATTAAATAGCGCTGAGAGAACATGATTTCCTGCTTAAACAGTCCTATTAAAGACACCCGGCACATGCTAATCTGTGTACCATGTAGCAGGATCTCTAGGTAACACTCAATTCTAGTGTTAACACTTATCACAACTGAAGCAACCATGCTGCCAAGGTCAACTGCACAGATGTACTAATTGTATTATGAGCTTGACATCTAGTGGCCACCCCTGGCAGGCCAAAACAGGCAAAGGTTAAATCAGCCAGCCTTGTCAAAGCACTTCTAAATACCCACCCTCAGGGACAAACCATTGGAAACCTGTTGGCACTTCATGCAGTCCCACCTTTTCAATGTCACCAAACAAAATGAATCTCTAGTGTTTGCTGGGCATTAATGCTTCAAAACATGACACTAATAGGCTATCTTGAAACAATTTAAAGAAAACTGCATTGTGCACACAAAATTCTTTAAAGTGACTAGCAAAATATGTTTGTTTCCAAATCCTGTATCTAGGGCCTAAATTATTATTTACCGCAAAAAATGAAAACAATATAAGAAAATACTTGATTTTATTAAAAAAAAAAGAATATTTGTTATTTATTAATTTATATGTGATGACTTAAGGCAGGAATGATTGTATATTTGTATCTGTGGTAAATGCATGCATTCGAACAGTGTATCAATGTGTATAAACCATGAAAGTATAATTTAATAAATATATATATATATATGTATATATATATATACCAGTATGCTATGCCTCTTGATATCAGCACCCTTTTACAGGCTTTCTTAACACTTTATGGTGATAAAGATATGGTAGTACAAATATTAACTATTTGTTGTCTACATGCAGTATTTCCATTACTATGATAAATAATCTCACTAATCTTTGTCTTTTACTGTATTCCTCATCTTGGTATTATATATTTAAACCAATAAAACTTTATTATTATTTTAGGAAGAAATAGATTTTACTACCACAATGTACAATAGTAGAGGAAAGAAATATCCTTCTGGTCACTTTAAGATCAATAGGAAGACTTTGCCAGGATTAGCTCAACATGATGAGGAAACCTGACCCACTTTTGCCAGATTTCACTCACATTGCATAGAAAAGTAATCACTTGTTTAACAAATTCCTAATTGTTAATGGTGTACTGTTCACCTCTGTATTAACCAGGGAAACTGAAACACTCAACTAAGGGAAGTTATACATCTGACGTTTTTTTTATTTTTTTTATAAAGACTATAGCATCTCATTGTTATTCAGCATTATTCAGAGCTTCTAAGAAGGACATAAAAGATGGTTGTCTCTAGTTGTAATAGAAATGAGCTAAAATTCTTCCTGTGCCTGATGCAAGCTGACTCTTAAGTCTCTAAAATAAATACATATATTTTGGAAGCTGCTTATAGTGCCACTTGAACTGTTTGTCTGTCCTGTGTTAAATTATATTGAAAAAATATTACTTTAGTCACAAACTGAAAAAAAGCAACTAATAAATACATAAATGTATTACTTTCAACATGATTTTACTAGGAAACTGGATATTGTTACCGTAAATATTTTTTTTAATCTATGTAATCTAATATGCAACAAAATAACTTTCAAACTCAGTATAAGATTTTAAGATTTGGGTTCTTAGTAAAAACAAAATTGCACATAATAAAATTTTATTTTTACTGACCTAAAATTCTTATTTAGAAATAGCAAATATGGTCTCTTTAGGTTTAAGCAGTATATATTTTTTGCTTTATTAAAAAAAACTGCATTTGAATTAACATCAATTTAGAATCATATTATGTCTTATCTATTTAACTTTTCATTAAATAAGATTATTTTGTGAAACTAAAAGCATTAATAATAATACATTAATAATTTAGCTCCCAAATCATGTTGAAATAAAAACAATGAAATGGCAAGCAAGACAATAATCCATAGAAATGGAGTGATACACACATAATTACATATATACATTTGTGAAAGGAGACATTTTATCTAAAATACATTATGTGGTTTAGCAAAGACTGGCTATATAATGCACAGGGTAATGTCCTTTGATTACATTTTTGATAGATGGTATACTTGAGTGAATTAAAATTTGATGCTACCTAAAATCACCAAAACAGGTTTCCGCAAATAAGCACATAACTGGTATCAAATGAGACAAATGTCTGCAAATACCCTATGTCTCACAATATCCTGAATTATGTGGATTGATCAAAAGAATCCATCTTGCTGACCTTCTCTACAAACTTTTTTGTAAACTAGTTTTCAATAGAAGTGTCTGGTCACATATTTTTATTTACTTTTAATTTGGAAGGATTTAGTTTTTGTTAATGAGATATGGTTTAGCAAAATGCAGTTCAGTTACAGATTTATTTACATAGTATAATTTTTGAGGCTATATTGAAAGGAGATTTTGAGCTATTCAGAGCCACAATAATCAAGCTTAAAAAAAAAAAAAAAAAAAAGAAGAAAAAAAATCCTTACTGGGATGCAGTGTAGCCCCTTTGATGGAAAGGCTGTCTTTCTGATTCTGCAGAAATAAATCCATTCATTTGATCGTGTAGTCATTGAGTGCAATACAAAACAAACCAAGTGTAAGAAATGCTAAGTGATGAAGTAAACAGAAAAACATTTCCATGACAAAAAGATCCTTTTGCCCTTAATCTACACACCATATGCAAGCGTTTCTTTTTAGCATATCTCCTGTTCTAATCTCTCCTGACATAGATAAAACTCACTCTTTAGCCATAAAAACAGCTCCCAAGAAAGATACTTTCTTCAACAAATCCAGAAAAAGTCCTCTGAAAACTGACAATGGCTTGTTCTGTTTAATGGAATAAAAGAGAGCAGCATCTGGGACATGAATCCAGGCCTCTCCTGCACAGCACCTCTCAGCTATTAGTGCTGGTGATAGGGGCACTCTGAGGCACCGAAGCTGCCCAGTTGTCACCAGGCAGATGTATCTGCTCTCATGTTAGTATAAATGCCCACCAACATTTTAGAAAGTTATGCTTATGTGTGTCCGTTAAACTTCTCATTTGACGTCACTGAATTTCTCAGTGATTAAAAATAAAGTTAGACTTTTAAATGTAGTATAGGGATGATATTTCTCCCCCTGCACATGGCCTTGCACGGTGGGGACTAGGTCAGGGTCTTTAGACCACACTTATTTCAGGAACAAGCAATTAGCGCTTTTGCCATTTCATTGATAAAACTACAGTAAACTGCGGGAATTGAGGAAAGTGGAGATGTAATTCCGGAAAGAGATTTATGAAGATAGCATTAAAAATAAACACTGTTCTTTTGAAAATCAAACTGAATAAAAATATTTATCTGCAGGTAAAATATAAATAAACACCCCGGGCTTGTGCAGTGTCTGGTACTGTAGTCTTAGCAGAGGCTGGAGAGAGAAGTAAGGGGCAGCAGGCAATGCAGGACCTCTCCTGCTTCTCTATGGGACCTGCTCCTCTTATCCTATTCCATCTTCCCTTCTCCCTTCCAACCGTGTAAGCACAGGCAGCAGCGCGGCTTCCTAAGCAACCCCCCTAACTAGCCCGAACAGTGGCTGCCCACGGGATGCCCTCACCTTTGGTTGAACCTGGGAGCAGCTCCCTGGCAGAGAGGGCAGTGGCAGGCATTGAAGCAGCCTCTTCTTGTGTCTGAGACATGAGAGTGCACGATGTTTCCGGAAAAGCTTTCACAAGCCTCGATCTTTCTCCATCTCCAAAACAAGATGAGCAAGCCCCCTCCTCCTCCTCCCTTCCCTATTCCCCTAATACTTGCAGTTGAAGGACACAGACTGGGAAGGATACAAGCTCCTGCTGATCACTGGAACTTTTTGCAGCTCCTCTTTCTTCTATCCAACAAGGAAAGGTCACCATATACCTATTGAGTGTACTACCCCCTGGCACTAACACACACAACCTCTACACACACCTCACCAGCACCAGCTACTGTCCTCTCAGAGCTGTGCCCATTGTCTGCTATGCAGGTGTACACAGTGTAACAACTACAATTACCACCAGGAAGGTCAATATGCAATGCAAACCAATAAAATACTTTTATGTTCTCACAATACTGACCTGTGGAAAGGCAATAAAGAAATAAACTGTTTGATAGTGAAAAGAAAAATAAACACAAGTAGATGAAAAGCAGAGATACAAAGAATGATAGAGTTACTAAAAGGTTACTTTCTCTCACTTTGCAGATAAGCATATGAAAGTGGCTAATGGCCAGGGGGTGTATGGGAAAAGTGAATTGCTGATAGGGATGTGATGGGGTGAAAGTGTTTTTGGTAAATAATAAGGCCAGCGATAGGTACGAAGCGCCCCCTCCCCTTACCGTTGTTAGGGAGCACCTCAGTCCCGATGTCCTCGTCTGATTTCAGATGCTGGGGCTTGGCTTGCTTTCGCCGAGACATGCTGCTGCTGCTGGGATCTGGGACTGCTTTCTGCTTTTTTGCAGATACATCAGTGGCAAATAAAAAAAAATTGTTCACAAATAGTCGAGTTGCAAAATTAGGGAAATTAGCTGGTGTCGGTGCGGCGCGGATTGCGCATGTCGGTATATAATTGTGATTGTGAATAATGCATCGCGATTAGCGGCGGGGGTGAGAGGGGATTGGCTCGGGGCCAGCGGACACAGACTGCATATGGAGATGAGGGATGGGCTCCAGCAATTAGCTGCCTCACTCCGCCAAGTGCTCTGTCTCCCCTGCACGGTGCAGCACAGCAGCAGCAGCGCACTGTCCGGGCTCACACACAGGGAGCATCACTTTTGGGGAAGGTCACATTCTTGCTTCCCTTTCCTCCCCCTCACTGACTTGTGTTGAGGAGCTTTTGTTATATTAGCTAGGTCTTGGTTTATTTTTATTTGGGTTCCTCTGGCACACTCCACCCCCACCTTGTGATTCCTGGGATCTAATCTTCTGACCCTTGATGTCGTTTGTCTGTGCTCTCCAGTGTTGCTTTTGGTTTGTATTGTGTTTTCCAGTGGTGTTTCTCCCCAGTGAAGGGAAACTTTGTTGCTATGTGCACATCTCCTGTAGTTCTGTGATTGTGTTCCTGCAACTTCCTCCCCGCCCCTACCCCTTCACTCTCCACTCAGTTACTGGTATTGCCCCCATTCCAAGCACACGACCTTGCACTCTAATCTCTCTCTCTCTCTCTCTCTCTCTCTCTCTCTCTCTCTCTCTCTCTCCCCTCTCTCTCACTCCCCCATATAACTCTCCTTGGACCTCACTTTCTGCAGTCCACGGGTAAGACTACGCGAGGAGTCTTCTACAATTTCCTTGACAGTGTAAAGTCCCATCCGCCTGGATCACATCCGCGCATCCATCGATCCGTTAGAGACAATAATATGTATTTATTTATTTATTTAGGTTGCTGAGTGATTGATCTGTGCCCTGGGACACAGATTGAAGTGGGTGGGGTTCTGGGGGGCTTGTAAAAATCAATTTCAATCACGATTTCATCTAAAACACAACAGCCATCCAAGTTGGTTCTCCTTTTGTTTTGTGTTACGGGATGTTAGTGTTGAGTCTTCAGGGCCAGTGGTTGACTTTACCCCAGCAGGGAGGGGTAGTACTTGCTCCTGTGCTTGGTGCAGATGGAGCGGGGAGTGGAGATGTGGTGGCACAGTCAGTGTGTCCTGTCACCTCTCCCTCCTATGGCAATATATCCTTAGCAGTGCGCTCCTGAGCCCCTCTCCAGCCGCTGCCTGGACCCTCTGAGCAGCACTTTCCTCCTCTCACACACAGCAGCCGGCCGTCCTCCTGTCTCTCCTAGCAGAGGAGGGGGTGGGCTATGCTGTGGGTGGTGAAGTGGATGGGAGGGGAGCCAGGTTAAGCGAAAAAAGTGAAGCACTTGTACGTTTCTCACCCTCCCCTCACACACGCACACATCGGGGGCGTATGTTAGCTATTGAGAGTGGGTGTTAGAGGATTTCCCAACTACTAATATGGAGCATGTGCTAGCAGACAGTAGACATCAGGTAGCTGTATCAGACACCCACTTGATAGGCTCATTTGGCAAGGTACCTGAGTTTCTTTCTACCCTGTGCAGAGCCAGCTGGTGATGGATACTGCGCTGCACCTGTCTCTTTCTCCTTATCTCCCCGGCATATAACCGTACTTTTATATATGCTGCTCATTGGCGCAAATGGAACCGTCAGAGAGTAAGAGGGAAATGCCTTCCCATGACAGGGAGCAGCCGCTAGGATGTACCACACACCCACCACCCGTGCTCAGTGCCACTGCATACTCCCTGCAACGCTAGACATTACATGTCCCTGATCAGGACTGCTACCCAAGCACCCTACACAACACTCTCATTTTAATTGCTATAATATTGCACAATATTATATTTTCAGAATATATATAATATTATCTATATAACAAACACGCCACCCTGATTTTCTCCCTCTAATTATTTTCATACATGCATTGGTTTACCTGTAACCCTCATTTCCCAGCCAGTGGTTTCACCCACATTATTATGAAGTTCTGGCACAGTACTGACCCACTCTTCCCCTGTCACACTCTCTATTGTTATATAATTACCTGCCCACTTGTACATTTCTTTTCACTTTGTTTAAACAATTTTATTCCAGCTGGATACGTCCTGTCCCTTAACCTAAACACGTCTCACCGACCCTTTCGTAAGAGGCTTTGTAAATGTGCCGCTAAATAATTCATGATGTGTAATTCCTATTAATCATACAGATGTGTGATCGGTGTGTTTGAATTCCCAACATTAATCTCCTTTTTGTGTTGTAATAAAAGAGCAGTGCGTGTGTGTATGTGTGAGAGGTATTCTTATTTACGGTGATGGATTACGGTAATGGACCGACGATCTTAAACTTTACTCTTGTCCTAAGGGCAAGCGGAATCCTGAGCGCAGGTAATCGCTGGGTGAGCGCATCTGCGCCTACTCCCAAATACTATACACCGGTCCCTCATTGTTGCAATTGGCATACTAGGCAGATTAATCCTACGGGACAAGTATTCTAATATTTGTAAAATGTATAACGGTTAGTGCATCAATGAGCCAGTGTCAATAATATTATTACAATTCCCATCACTCTTTTGCAATTGCAGAACGATCTAGAGGTCTCATCCTATACATACATACATACACATATATATACATATGCATGTGTATGTATATGTATAAATATATATATATATAACTTGCATCACGCTTCATTTTAAAAAGTTTTTATTTTAACTGACTGCTCTGTTCCTACACCTTTGCTGACAGGTTGGGAGTGCGTCAGGGGGGCAAACATTTTAAGAACTGTGGTGACTTAGGACAAAACTGTGGAAACATTTACACTACCTGCTTCGTCTTGTGCAGTTACACCACTGAGCTCGGAGACTGAAATAACAGGAATTGCAGTATGTACGAAGGTCACATATTGTATTCCAACTGTCTGAGACGTACGATTTTTTTTGTCTTATTTGCATAGCAGAAGAATATCTTGTCTGTGTTTAATGACCGCCTCCTAGGTCAGAGCACTGCAGTGGGTTAATGCTGTGATGGGCAAACCATACGCTGAACGTTTTTTAATTGACTAACATGCCAAAGATCAATTTAAGAAAGTAAAGATTAAAGTATACTCAGCAGTAAAAGGTGTAAGTACCAGCTCGCACCAACGTCTGTAATGTGCAATTTTCTTGCAATTAAACTCAGTGTCACAGTAGTATAAATATTGGTATTACAAACATGTAAAATGGACAAATGATCATGTATAATAGTGAGTATATATATATATATATATATATATATATATATAAATTTACATATATATATAGTGTACATTTATATGATAGATGTTTCTCTATGGAATATGAGACACGTCAGTCATCCAGTGCATATTCACGTTCTGATTACCTAGATAGTTATGCTGAAAGTTGCATTTTCTCCCCTGTAATTACATGTAATTTGTCCATTATCTCTTCCTCGAATTGTTGTTTGTTATGTAAAAAAGCGACATGTTATTATTTTGTCTGCTTGGTAATATTATTTGCAAATTACTACTGTATTTCTTACATTAGTTGAACGTATAATTAAGTATTTCCTTTGATTTGTGTGATTTACTTAGACCATAAAGCCTACTTTGCATGATTAAATTGTCTAAAAATATGAGACCGAGTTTGCCTTAGAACGTATACCTTTATTCGTTCTCCCTAGCGCTTCTGGAAGCCAGGACTCGCTAAAAAGACATCAGACCAGGCTGACAAAACTATGCCATCTGCGTTTAACTTTTACAAAAGAAGTAGCACGGGTACAGGAGACGTGATCCGATCCAAGCTGGCATTACCCTGCATCTCGTCTGCGACAACTGTCCACTAATGTGCTGTCACAGGAGCACAGATATTACCATACTAATATTATTATTGGTAAGAAGAGGTAATTGATAACACCACCTGCCACTCTTAAGCAATCACCATGATAAATGTTTCTATCAGAGGCAAATCTGCGCTATGTCTTCTACCACAGGCTACCCCAAACAGCATATCAAATGTCAATTACAGAAATCGTTCATTTCTCTTATTTATTTGCAAAATGCCGTCCGCAACGCCCTAGGAATTACATAGTTGTTGCACGAAAAACTTTCTACTCCAATTAGTAAAAAAACACACATTTTGTAAAGAAAGGTTAGATAAAAGGAATACAGGCAGAAATCGAAGATATTAACTTTTTTTAAGTGAAACTTTTGGTACTGCTTTTATACATCAATACAAATATATATTTACTCGTATTAAATATAAATCAATAATGACATACAAATGTCGCACTGAAGTCGCTCATCTATAGAATACAACTGTATTATTAGTTATGTTTAGCACATTTTATGCATTTAAAACCAGGTTTATAAATGCTTCAGTTATTAGGGGCTCATCTAACATTATTATATGCAAGTAACTGACTTTCAATCCTGTCTTGACTACCTCTAGCCTCACCCAAGTAGGTTGGGGAGTGGATGAGACACTTCAGCCCCTGCTTGTATCTAAATCACTGCTCAAATCCTCCACTGAAGACTCCACTAAGCCCACTCCCGCCAGAGCAAGCTGGGAAGATACCCTTGTTTAATCACAGGTTAAAGACCAGAGATATTGCTCTAAAGTGTCCTGGAAGTTACAGGAACAATGAAAAGGATTCAGCTAATGAAGTCAAAGGTTACATGAATTGTTTAACTACTATTGGAAGGTGTTCTGTCATTTGAGAGGGATTATGTTATTGAGAACAATAGATACAAGATTTAGGTGTGAACACAGACATTGCAGGTGCCACACAGAGAGGAGCTGTAATCCATTCTATCGTCCAAAAATAGAATCAAATTATTATTATAATGACTTTGCCAAGCACTATTTTTTAACATTCACTTTATTTTTGTTTTTTTCTTTTCTGCTTAGAATCAGATTTTTTTTAATATCTATCTGCTAATGGTCTATATTCTCCAATTATATCTTGCAACCAAAACACTCTGCTTATCCATACCTCCATCCTTTCCTCTTGTTCTAAATACTACTACATTTGTATATATATATATATATATATATATATATATATATATATACATACAGCCCTTTGCCTATCTCTGCCACATTTCTCACCATATACATAGGTCGTCTGCTTATGCATATTGGAAGCAGAACAGAGGCCGGGCTGCTCCCTGTAATTATATATGCCTAGCTGTCCGAGATACAAACATGTGCCCCTTCTGTTAAGAAGATTATTATTAGCTTGTATTAATAGATGCAGGTCTGGAAAGAAGGAATCAGCTATTGATAATTGCAAGAAGTATACAGCGGCTACTGTATCGATCGGCTTGTCCCTTATTCCCCTGGTATAGCAGAGATAAGAAGACACACTCTTTAGTGCAATATAATTTCTTTTGACCTATCTGCTTGCTACAGACTTATGATGAATAGCTGGAGTGGTTAAAGTCTTTTATCACGAAAGTTACCCCTTGATATAATATTGATTCTTTATAACTAGCTCCAAACACAAAAATCAAACTGTCCACTTGGCCATCATCATCATCAATATCATCACAAAGGCTCTGGAATAAAGATCAGCACGGCACAGAAAATGGCTTCTCTAATCTGACCAACTAATCTTTATTTCCTGTTGATGAAAAGAGGGGGGGGGGGGGGGGGCTGTCATTTCTCCAGAAAAGGAACAAATCGGGGACAAAAGACCACTTTGCAGGAAAATATCAGTTACATTTATATATTTTAGTACAGTGTGGCATTGGTTAACTAATGGGATGGGATAGACGCAGAATAATCAGAGACAATCCCTCATTGCTGCAAATAAGAGCAATAAAGCTAACAGTCTTTTTTGATCAATAGTAACTGTTTTACGTTCACCAGATGGTCTTTTGTGTTTTAAATCTATCTTCAAGATTTTTTTTATTACATATCTAAGAAACGATCTGGATTTGTTAACACATTGTTTTTTTTTTTTTGGGGGGGGGGGGGGTTGTTTTTTTTAGTGTTCTTAGTGGGACTTTAAGACAAGTGTATTTGGGTTAATGGAGTGGATTTCCTGCCTCACCCTTGAGTGTGCCAGCGCGGAGGGTTGCATTAGCACAATCACCAGTAATTACAGGCATGTGTATACACTGGGAGGATGAGGATTGGGAAGGTGTGAGGGACAAGCACAATCCCCTTTGGAGCAATCAGAACTGCAAAAGGTTTCCCTTCATGCAAACGGTATGTTGATTTTATTTCATGGCTGATTACATTAGTCAAATTTCACAGCAAGTTAACCCATTCCAATTCATAGTTATCTAAGGGCCGTGTAGCTGCTGGCCTTCTCTGGCAGCCAACGGGTTAACATGGCAAATCTTCATTTCACCTGCTTCTTATGTAACTAGTCAGACGTAATCTACTTTTAAATGCAGTAGTTAAATGCTTTCAAATGAATCCGGGCAATTTGAAGTAGAAAACTGATCTGCCTGTCATTGTCAGCTGGTCAATAGGCACATGGTAAAATATAACTCCATCATCTCTAAGGAACTGTCTGTAGTCCTGATGTGATCAGCCAGCCTGGCTAGGAGGGGAGTCTTCCATTTAGCATCCTCTCCCACCTTTGCTGGTGCTTTTATTGTCTCCAAGAAACCATCTGTTGTTGAATATTAAGCTGAAGAGCTAGGGATGCTTTTACACAGCAAATAAAAGGCAGCTTTTAGCTGTGAGATCAATGTCACAAGAAGTGTCTGCTTTACAATGGCTTTCCCAGCTGAGTGCCTGTGATCAGTGTCTGCCCCAGCATGTAGTGTATGCGGTGCTGAGCTCGCCCACCAACTGCACTACACAGGGTCACTTCAGGAAGTGCTCTCTAATGCTTGCAGTGTGCACTGTGCTATTACTGTGCTGCTGGGGCGCTAGAATTGTGACGAGGACCTGTACTGTGTTACATACGTAAGAGTCCAGCTAGCAAAGGTCACCAATTGGCTAATCTGTGGCTGCTTAATTTAACAAAGTTCTCCTGAAATTACTGGTAAACTGGTATATGAAATGTATGTAACTAAAGGCAATGGCAGGGTCCCGGAGAAGTGGGGAAGATAGTCATTGGTCATGGGTGTCAGGTTTATAATGTCTATAAATGGGCTCTACTGAGGATTTGGGTGGGATAGAGGTATCTTAGACAGGGGATCCTGCCCTGTTACTGATTATACTGGGCAAATAGTTTGTACGTATATGTGGTTGATGATTCTTAGGGGCTCTATATTAATTAGAGTGGGGGGAGTTAGGTAGAGTAGAAACTGTTAATTTGTATGTTGAGACTTTGCAAACAAGAGGATGTTTTTCATAAAATGAAATACATCTTCTTATTCCACTGGATACAATATAAATATTGGTGTAAGGGGGATATTATTCCTAATAGCACAAACAACTTTCTAAAATGTATTATAACCTAAATTGGTGGTTGTATGCAATTACATTTCCACCAAACCCTGGGAAACTGATGACTTTATTCAATCACAGCCTTAGGGGCCTATTTATTAAAATCTCCGCCATTGAACTATCTTTGGCATTTACAATACTTTCACTAGCAACCACCATCTCCATATTTCTCTATAGGGATGGTGTTATGGAACTATTTAACAATCTAAGTTTGTCTCTATCAGCTAAAGAAATCAGAAGATTCAGTAGCCCGTTTTTTCCTATGGATGAAACCGAGCCTCAAGAATCTTCTGACCCCTCCCCATTGGGCTGATGCGTCTCCATATCCTCTTTGCAGAGTTTTCACTAGCACAATTGAATGGCCAGGTCTGAACCCAGTGGAGTAGTGATGGAGAGAGATGTCACTATACCATCTTCTATTCGCAGAAGCCCTGTATCTTCTGAACTTTTATTATTAATAGGGTAGAAAACATAATTTCTTATTGTGATTTGCGACAAGAAATAAAATTTGAAAGGGACATTTTTCTATATTTTATTAATAGGCTCCTTAAAGTTAACGGTCTTTGGGTACATGAATGAGAAGTGCTTTGATGTTCCTAGCATCAGTGGATATATGTGTAATTACATCAGAGATCTGTGCAGATTTTATACGTTTGTTCTGACACTGGCAAGCAGCAACCCCCTTTCTATGTAAAAGAGGTGAGACTTATTGCAGCCCTCCCATTGCTTTTTTATTATACATGAAACCTTTGCTTCTCAGAACTTGCAAATATATGGCCTAAACTTTAGGAATTTTGATGGAGGCCCTGCTTTTCAGCATGGTTTAAAACAACCCATACATGCATGCACGCACAATCTAGCACTCTCTTACTCCTATAGGAATAAGAAGACCCAGCACTCACTTTAGCATGAGCAAGACAGTAGTATAGGGAATATTATTGTGATGCCTTGAATATCTGTTAATAAATCTGCTTTCTACTTCATTCTAAAGTGAGTGTTGATTCTCCTTATCCCTACCAGAGAAATTGAGTATGATATCAATCTTTTCCTGACCTCACATTCAGGATTAAATTATACATTGTGGTATTGTGTGCTGCCTTTCTTCTTTAGTGACTTTATTTAGCAATACATAGGGACATAATTCAATGATCGTCATTGGTTGTGGTCTAATGCCAATGTCTTGACTGTAAAATGGGGTCAATGAAATGGGCAAATGAAAGGTACCCTAGACTGTGGTTGCGTGTTTCTGGATAGCTCTTTAGTATTAATGAACACACAAAATTGCAGTATAATATACAACAGAACAGAGTGTTGGCCTCTCCAGAAATTTAAGGTTTATAAATAATTACAGGATGGGACCTGCAAGACATTAAATAATGTATGTGTGTCTTCAGATTGATCTGAGCCTGTGTTTAGTGGTTTGAGGCCCTGTGGCAATCCTGCTCATACCCTTTCATATTCCCATAGGACCGCTCATTGACGTTTCTGGTAGATATTGTTAGAGGATTAGATCAATCCATCAAGAATAAAAGTTGAAGACCGCTTGTCATATGACACATTGCATCTGACACATTAAAATGCTGTAGGATGATCACTGACAGAGTGATAGCGTTTTGAAGAAGACTATAGGGTAAATGTAATAGCCTGTGAATTGCAAGCAGCCACAGGATTTCTGCTATTAACTGCTAGATTTAAAAAAAGCAAATTGTTAAAAAGCAAAAATGTTTTGCCTTTTTGAAAAGTGACACTTTAAATGTTTGTCAGGTTTAAATAGCTTATTTTTCTGGGCAGCTAAAAATATTCATGATTATTAATCAGTGTGTGGACATCCCATGCACTGCAGATAGTGTAATGGTTAGCACTACTGCGTCACAGCACTGAGGTCATGGGTTCAATTCCGGTCCTAACTGTGAGGAGTTTGTATATTCTCCCTGAGCTTGTTTGGGTTTCCTTCAGTTATTCCGGTTTCCTCCCACACTCCAAAAAATTAACCCTAGTGTGTAATTATGTGCTTGTAAATGTGATAGGGAATATAGATTGTAAGCTCCACTGGGGCACGGACTGATGTGAAAGGACAAATATTCTCTGTAAAGTGCTGCGGAATATGTGTGCGCTATATAAATAACTGGTAATAAATAAATACTGGCAGGAGCATGGGTATCCAGTTAGATGGTCAATATAACCATGTTGGTATTCATAATATCAACACCACAATGTCAACATTAGAATGTAGACATGGGTCAATATGCCAACATCCCCAGAAAGGCGATGTCTGAAATGTCGCTGTGTGAACATTCTCAGAATGGCGATGGTTAAGGTTAGGCGACTTGACATACATGTAGATATACGATGAATGTCGATATGGTCACTGTCGACATGCTAAGCAAGTTGACATTCTCAACTCAACCTGATGCATGCATAACATACCCCACATCCTGGACCTTTTATGTCATGGAAAATCAGGGGAAAAACTGGCATGGGTTCCCCCGATTTTCAATTAACCAGCACTAGGCTGTACCAGCTGAGGCGATAATGCCACAACAGGAAGACACAAGCGTGGATTCTTCCTGCCAAAGTTTTAATCAGGCCAAAACTGCTCCACCCAGGGTTGGCAACCTTAGGAAAGTGGGCACTGGTACCCCACTGTGAAGAAAATATAAAAGAAAAACATAAGACACACATGCTGAATGTTGTATTATTTTATTACACATTCACTCACTCAGCTGCACTCACTCTTACCCGCACTAACACTACAAACTTACCTAATCCCTGGAGCAGGTTAGTCATTTTGTTGAGTAGGCATCCAGTCTTCAGAATATAAAAAGACAACTTACCTGGACCAGAACGAGTGCTATACTGCATTTACAGTATAGTGCTAAATGATTGACAGGACCCATGAGGTTTCCTGCACCTTAGCTGTTCTTAGCCATTCAGTGGCCAGTTACTATGATGGCCATTAATTGGCTAAGAGCAGCTGGACTCTTAGTTAATCATGGACATTATTGCACCTGCCATATGGCTGGTGCAAGTTTTGATGGAGCTACCAATAATGCATCTAAAGATGCACCAATCGATATTATAGCTTGTAAGGTTCTTAAAGTGGGCGTCCCAGTGCTTGCACATATGGATGCACAGATGTTCACAAGGGAAGGACTTTCCAGCGGCATTGCATTAAGTCACAGGCGGCCGACCGCCAATAAATGCAGCTGCGAGCGCTTCCACCTCTGAATTTCAGTATAAAAACTAAACTGTCCAGCATTTGTTCTCTGCATACAAGAGCAGTCAGGATTTTCCATGCAGGCAAACAAACAAAAAAAAATTGCATTTGCACCCCTTGCACTGCGACATGGTCTGTTCCAGCAGTAAAATTGCTCCTTGTTTGCTCCTTTTGTTTAATTGCTCCTAACTTTGAACAGGCACACAGAGTGGGATTTTACAGCTGACCTTGGGCCTGATTCAGAGCCACTCGTAAGCGGCCGCTCGTTCGCTCCGAGCGATGTTTGCCCAACTGCGCATGCGTACGGATCATTATACGCATGCGTGAACCAGTCAGTGCGGCCGAAATTCATGTGCTCGCAAAATAGCGAATGCCTGATAATTTGAGTGACAGAAAGAGGCGTATGTGGGTGGTAACAGGGGAAGGTGCTTGAAAACGGGGAGTGGAGATCCGATCGCAGGCGTGCTTAAAGGTCAAAACGAGCGTTTTATGGGTGTGCATAATTAAAACAGCAGCGTCATTGACCACGTCACAGGGTTATTTTATAGCCAGAACTGCTCGCAAAATTGTGGTAGCAAAAACCAACCACAAGAATAGCGAGCAGCTCATACCCTGGTCGATGTACTCGATTAATCTAATAAATAGCGGACATGACGTATGATGCGAGCGGCCAGGGGGCGTAGTTTCCCAAAAAACAACCGCAAGTTTTGTTTGCTCGTTCAGACCTAAAGGCGTGAACAGACTGCAAACAGCGAACGGTTCATTTGAATAGCCACCCCTATTTTCAGGACGAGCGAGCGCTAATTGCGTCCGGCTCTGAATCAGGCCCCTTATCTATACAAATCTCAATCCACTGTGTATAGTCCATTTGTGCTGTTTCCACCATGTTCTTAAATTCACATGTGTTTTTGCTTCTTGCAATACATTGAATGATTGAGGCTATTTAAATGGACTGTACTTAAAATAGTATGTATCTGCAGATCATTATTACATTTTGAATAGACTTTTATATGTGTTACGATAGCATACTGCAATTTTTAAATACCATTTATTCATTCATGCAACCTTGGCCACAAAGTGTACCAATGCTAGTTTCTCAAAGTCAATGGAAAATATATGGTCGTACAATAAGTTTCATCACCAGTGTGTTTTCTGGGTGGCCTCATTATATTGTCTTATATGTTACAATTATAGTGCAATGTAAAGAATGAAATACACAACTATATATAGGGCCTGATTCAGAGGTGCATGCTAACTGCATGGTGAACTTCACGCAGTTGGCCGATGTTGAAAGTAGACGCACTGTATATGTGTCTTAATGGTTATCGCTGGGAGACACAAAGTAAATTTAGACGCAGAGAGAGGCAAATTCTGAGGGTGTTTCTGGGTGGTAACAGGAGGTATCTAGCCAGACTTGGGCATGTTACGGGCGTGTCACACTCAGCAATTGCATCTAAAGTTGCAGTTGCACTGACACTGGTGGCTATGTTCAGAAGGAAGATTCTGTGCCTCTATAGGCTGTTGCAATCTTCAATGGTGCAACCGATGGTGCATCTTAATACGCACAGTGGGCCTGATTCAGAGCCGGACGCTATTTGCGCTCGCTCGTTCAGAAAAAGGGGCCAGATATTTAAATAGAACGCTTGCTCTTTGCGGTCTGTTGACACCTCTATGTCTGAACGAGCGAACGAAACATGCGCTGCTATTTTGTAAAGACGCCCCCTGGCCGCTCGCATCCTACGTCATCTCCGCTATTTATTTGATTAATCGAGTACATCGAAAGGCGTATGAACTGCTCGCAGTGCTTGTGGTAGCATTTTCCTACTGCAATCATGCGAGCAGTTCAGGCTAAAAGACAACCAAGTGACGTGGTCGATGACGCTGCTTTGTTAATTATGCACACCCTTAAAACGCCCGTTTTGACTGTTTGGCACGCCTGCGTTCGGATCTCCACTCCCCGTTTTCAAGCACCTTCCCCTGTTACCACCCACAAACGCCTCATTCTGTCACTCAAATTAGTAGGCATTCGCTATTTTGCGAGCATACAATTTCCGACTGCAGTGACTGGTTCGCGCATGCGTATTACAACCCATACGCATGCGCAGTTGTGCGAACATCGCTCGGAGAGAATGAGCGGCCGCTTACGAGCGGCTCTGAATCAGGCCCTGTGGTCGATTAGCCATGCAGCCAGTGGGTATCTCAGTAGGAAGATCATTGCCTGTGGCATATGAAGAAAGAAGAGGTTGTTGCAGCTACAACTGAGTCCACCTCTGAATCAAGCCCATAGTGGTGGTGCACAGTGAGCTTATCACCTGTGTTAATTATTATGGCCTAGCACAGGAACTACTGATGTTGGTCCACGCTTGTTTTTCCAAACACATTCTACCCAACAGTACCCACACTTGCTCAGCCATCCTACATATTGTACATGGCCAGCACTCATTAGGGTGATTCAAAGTTGCATGCAAGCCAACCGTATTTAACCCGCATTGTATGCATGGTGCAAAATGCATATATTTGCTTGTATGATGAGTTGCATGCGTCTATGTGATCACACTGCAACTAGCCATACGTTTGCTTTCATAGTCATCATCATTATTAGTTAGCATTTGCACTAGCCCTATCCTTGGTGTGAGAGATGCGTCTGAAATAAGTCAGGCCTCTGCAAATGCACAACTCAGCATAACCTGCAGTTCACAATATATGAAACATAACCTATGTGCGAATGCTTAATTTCCACCTAATTGCTGCCTCATTTCAGCTACAAATGGAGATGCTATTGAGTTGCTTACAACTCTAAATAACCCAGATATACTTGTGCTTGACTACAGAACATGCACAGTGCGAGATCTGCACTACAAGATCTATGTTCAACTCTGCAATAGCCCAAATATGCCTTATAGTGTTGCCACACATTGCACTTAGCAGTGCTCCAATACATTATGCTCAGCATATGATGCCCAAAAGTACTCCAACATTTCTGTCCACATGCTTTTTGCAGAGTAATGGCTAAACACATTAAAACCTATTGGCCACACTTTGTTGAGGTGAATAGCAGTGCTTTCATTTAGTGATATTATTGCAAAACATGTTGTTTATAAAAATATGTACTGTATGTCTCAACGTATCACATGTGACCATCCACATTCTTACTTGGACATTTTTTTGAAGGTGGTGCAGCTGGTGACGGTTTGGAGAAAATATTCTGTTACTACTACCATCTCCTGCCCTCCCAGCAGTCACTGTCTCCCTCACCTCCCATGTGGGCCCTGTTTATCAAGGTCCTTATCTTTATAAATTAATTTAACACTAAGAACAAAATTGAATGAGTTTTAAGAGCTTCCAATAATCAGTTGTACCAACCTACTTAAGAGCACCATCTGGAGGCATAGTGGTCACTAGTGTATGGGGAAAGGGGAGGTGCAGGAGTTTAGGGGCCATCCATCATACAAAATAACAATTCCTTGGAGGCCTTGCAGTTTGTCATGTCCTATGCGGATCTAGCTGTCTTTCATATGACAGGCTGGGGGTGGAGAATTACACAGCTACAGTATATTTATCTACCTGTGCGTGCCATCTGGCAAACAACTTTCAGAAGCAGAGAAAGTTGTATTGAATGTCACAAGACTCCTACATTGCTCTGTGGCACACTGATCAGTTAGACACTATTCCAAAAAGACATGCAGCATTATGTTAGAGGGACTACCCCTTAGGCTGGTCACTGGATAGAGCTGTCCCTACTCAGGAGGTTAAGAGTCAGTTGTGTTTTCCCTCCTGATGAAGGACTGATTTAGTGCCGAAATGCAGAGAAAAAAATATCATTCTCAGAGTATGGTCATTCCAATGCTGGGAGGGGAAGCAATAAAATAAGTGACCTTGGCATATACTGTACATATGAATTGGTAGACGAGATCTGTATACATAAATGTTTTTTGGTATTCACAGGTATATAACTGGAGTGCAGGGCAAATCCATAAACTGGCAAGATTCAACCATGAACCTTGGGAAGGGCCAGACATTGTGCTCTTGTACATGTTCATGTGTCTTTATTGTAACAGAGAAATATGATGAAATATACCAAGAAAACGCAGGTTAAGCAGGCAACGTCCAATAACTGGCAATTGGTCAGGTGCACGGGAAGACAATAACCTGATCCAGAGATAAGTCCTATTTTCAGTACACAAGGGAGATGTTAGCAGACAAGGGTATACCTGAGCAGGTCAGTAAACAAGAAAAGTCAGTACACAGTTAATACAATATGGAAGCAGACAGGAGAGTAGTCAGAAAGTAAGCCTGTGGTCTGAAACCGATGTGTCTTTCACATGTTTGCGGGTGTACACTAGTGCAGGTTCACTGCGCAATCACCTACCATTAACTACTAAAAGTGTTAGGGGGTGTGGCTCCAATGACAGTCAGGTTAGTTGGCAGCACATGTGCAAACACTTTCACAAAATGTTGGGAGCTGTCTTAGTTTATGGGCAATGTCCTCGAACATCTTAGAGCCATGTCCTGGGCCAGTCTGTCAAAGTAAGTGGCACAAATTCTGAATGAGTGCTTAGATAGCACACTACACATCGCTGACTGTGACACTATGGGAAATGAGATGTATTAAGCTCTGAAAAATAAATATTTTTTAAATTTGAAGTTGTTTGCTTATGGTCAGCAGGTTTTATGTGAGGAAAGGGATTTTTCAGATATCTCTCCTCTGTCTGTGCAGTTTGTCCAATCTTGCCACCCTTTCTGCTGAGTTGACCTTCACTGGAACAGAGAAATGAGCCATTTTAATAGGCGTTCAGGTAAGCAACAATATCTTTCCCACTTCTACTGTAGCCAAGGTCATATGTTTTTTTTTTATTTGTTGCAGGTGGCAACATGCAGATATGATTTGACTCCTAACTCTTCGTTATTATTTTCACCCCAAATAACTCAATAATAAAATACACCTTATGCAGGGCATACACTATACAATTATCTGGGCAATCCACCTAATGTCTGCAGATCACCCAAATAATTGTACTGTGTATGCACACCATCAATCCGAAAATATTGATCAGTCGGATATGCCGAATCGTCCAGCATGTCCGTCCAATGCAATGTTTTGAAGTTACAAGTCGGCCACATCAGGCAGTGTATGTAATGTCGCGCCGACCAACTGACATTTCTCCTGTTCCCTTACAGGGGAGGAACAGGGAAAAGGTCTCCTCTCCAGGGGAGGAAGCCAGATAACAGGTGACATACAATGTGACATTACTCTTAGGGTCTCATTCAGACCCGCTCGCAAGTGCTTGAGCGCTCGCAAGCGGGTCACAAGCCTCGGAGCGAGAGAGAAATTCTCTCGCTCCGGGGCTCACTACAAAAGGGGCGGCTGTTGATGGTGATCGACAGCTCGCCCCGTTTTGTAGGCATGGCGGTTGGTGGTTTCACAAATGGAGGCGTTCCCAAACGAACGCCTGCTGTTTGTGGGCGGCCCCACTGACATCACCAGTGAATCACCAGTGATGTCAGTGGGAGAGCTTCCGGCTCTATTAGAGCCGGAAGCTCTCTGGGGCTTGCGGCAGATGAGACCCTACCACAAGGGTCTCGTCGCAAGCCCCAATGGTCGTGATGGTCTTGACCATCGCGACCATCAACCTGGCCACTCGTTAAAGCTGTGGGTTGTCACCCACAGCTTAGTGAGCGACCAGGAGGCCGGCTCTTTTTAGAGATGCAGCCGCCCTCATTCAGATCGCGAGCGCTAGCATTTTGCGAGCGGCTCTGGATGAGGTTCTGTATAGCCATGATATCTGCTGGGTGTCAGGCTGGTACATAAAATGTCTGTTGGTCTGACACACATTGTATCTCTCAGTGTTTGCCCAGCATAAGGATGTGTGACGTGTTATTATGATAAAGCAGGTTGTGCCAGCTACTAAAAGACACTTCCCAATCTTCTTATGGTGATTCTATGCATGCCTGAATGGTATTCAGGCCCTGATTCAGAGCCGGACGCTCTGACAGAGCGCTCGCTCTGAATCAGGGCCATCCCTCCTACCTTTTGGAGCGGCCTCCTGGCCGCTCGCATAGCTGTGGGTGACCACCCACAGCTATAGCGAGCGGCCAAAATGATGGTCGTGATGGTCAAGACCATCGCGACCATCGGGCTTGCGACGAGACCCTTGTGGTAGGGTCTCGTCTGCCGCAAGCCCTGGAGTGCTTTCGGCTCTATCAGAGCCAAAAGCACTCCCACTGACATCACTAGTGATATCAGTGGTGCTGGCCCCAGACGGTAGGTGTTCGCATGGGAACGCCTCCGTCTAGGCAGCCACGCCCCCAGCACGCCCACCAAAGGGGGCGTGCTGTCAATCACCATCGACAGCACGCCCCCTTTGGTGCGAGACCCATAACGACGGCTTGGCCATCATTTTTCGGGTCTCGCACATGCGCATGATGGAGCTGGCTCCCTCGTGCACATGCGCACTTGGGCAACATCGACCCGCTTGCGAGCGGGTCTGAATCAGGACCTCAGTGCGGGCGTAGTATGGTAGGTCGACATGCATCAGGATGACATGGGAATGTTGACATGGTCGCAATGCTTAGCATGTCAATTGTGACCATGTCAACATTCATGATGTCTACACTGATGTTATGTCGACCTAATAGAATGTTGACCTAAAGTACTTGGTGGCCCAGCAGTCACCTGTTCCAGGCGGCATCTTCTTCCTGGTCCCGGCAGTGAGGTGTGCAGCACTTCCGGCACAGACTTGTGACAAGTGGCAGTTCTAGTAAGTATTTCTTCCCTATATTTAATCTTTAACCCTCCCCTAGTACCTAACCCTAACCCCAACCCAGCGCATCCTACCCCTAACTTTCCCCCACAGTCTAACGCTAGGCACCTAACCCTAACCGTCAGCATTTTGAGAATGGTGACATTACAGATGGTGATAATATTGTAAACATGTTGACATTCTGAGGATGTCGACATGGTCCCTGGCAACATGTTGAACCATGTTGACATTCTAGTGTCGACACTGCAAATGTTGACATGCCATTGTATCTCAGTTGAGTTTGTGATGGCCTTTTAGTCACAGTCGTTATCTTTGGCTCATCTAGTTTCCGGAAGAGCTGTTCTGGTTCTTGAAAAATGATACATACCTGCGATTATTTTTCTGGCAAAAATGTGGTGTGGTAATGATAAATTATATAGCTCATTAATTTTATATTAATAATGTTTCTCTGTGAGATTTAAATAATTATCATTGTAAACACAACCTCTGCCGGCTAGAAATTTATATACAGTATGACATTATATTTGATTGCACAATATTGTTTATTTGTTGAATTTAATAGATTGAAAAATCAAGAGTGATTGTGGATATGTACAACATTGTGGAAACTGTTTCAATTGATAATTTTTTTTTCTTGCCTCAAAACTTGATTGACTTGCAATGCCGTAAGTTAAGTAAAGACAATTTTAGAAATGAATAAATACTTTTATCCTCCTAACACATCAGGATGCTGTGCCCACTCCGAACAACTAAGCAGCTGACTGAGGAATTTAAAATAAAAGATAATTGACTGCTATAAAGGTGGGGAAGTTGATAAAAAAAATATTCAAATGCTTCCAGCGTGTACTTTCCACAATCAGAAGCATCATTAGGAAATTTAACGTAAAGGAATTGTTTACGTCAAGACAAGATCTGGAGGACTCAGAATCATCACTGATATAACTGCTCATAAACTGGTGAGGTAGGTAAAGCAGAACCCACATATCGCTGTAAAGGACCTGTGAAAAGTTTAGCTGACATCAGAGTAGAAGCATCTACATGGAAGGAAACTTTTCCTGCAATCTCATCATAAACATCAATACATGAACAATGCAAAACAAAGGCAGAAATATTTTGGTACAAAGTGATGGGCACAACTACAAATTAATGGTTTGGGTAAAATGTGTGAAGCATCAGAAAAAAATAAAACTTTGCCAACCATTTTGGCTGGGCTAGATTTATTATGCTATGGGTTACGTCACATGGTAGCCAATGGCAGAGGCAATTTTATCTGTGTGGAAGGAAGAATTTATTCAAATAAATATTACAGAATTCTAGAATTTATTACATTGAAGCTGAGGTCAAATTGCATATTTCAGCAATGCAACAATATGAAATATACCTCTTATTCAACCATGAGGTCGAGTACTTACTGCAATGAAAGATGAGGCTTTGGTATGGCATTCACAATTGTTAGAGATAACTCAAAGTAAATGCAAGATATCTTCAGAATATTTCTGTACTAGAAGTTCTCCAAGGAATAAAAAATATAGAAATATAGTGTCCTGCCTATAAAGAATCTATCAGGCAGTGGTAGCTCACTTGTACTTTCCTTTCCCCAACAATACTTTATTAGGTAAGGAATTGGGTTTGTGAATGATGAACAGTAGAGATGAGTTCCCCCCTCCCCACTTATTAAGCTGTGGTGAGGAAGCTCCCAAATTCTGATGGTGCCTCTGTAGCAAGGAGAACCGTATGACTGCCCAAAATTAGAAGCTGATCAGAATAGATTTCTCAGGTTGCAGAATTTGTGGTGGGGGATAAGCAACATGTAAACAAATACTAACTTTCTTGTTGCAGTATCTGATATTTGCTTATTAACTTGACGGTATATCTAGTAAAACAATTACAGTTTTATTTGTATTGTATATTCTTTATTTTTTGTAAAGATTGTGTTGTCTCAGGTTGCTAAATTAAGTTCGCTGCTGCATGAAGGGCAATTAAATGAGAAGGAATAAACAGTAGCAAGTGGGAGATTACAATTATAAATGGAATTTAAAAGGGAGGTGAGTTAGTTGGGAAGATATATTTGGAAGGTTACAACATGTATGGCATCCACCTATTGACAGAACTTAAAGATTAGTGGTGTCCTTGACCTGTGTAACAATTGAGGTGAAAATGGAAAGGTAGGAATTGTTTCCACTCTGTGTTACAAATATATGGCTGTAGATCAACAGGTTGTTCTTAAATTATTTAATTTGAGTTCCCTTCACCGCCTGAAGAGCAGATTGACTTTCTTGTGTGGTGCAAACTACTGGCTTATAAGACCACATATGGGAGGAAGTGGAAAAGAACTTGAAGTTTTCAGTGTAAGCAAGGATATAAATGGTACAGAATTTAGATCACTAGGACTTTGGCAAACACTGGACTTAGAGAATGTGATGGAAATTTTTTTCTGCACATTCCAAAGTACCCAAACTGCATCTATAGCATATTCACAGTTAATTTCAATCACCTGTTTGTTTTCTCTCATTAGTAGAGGACATACAGTAAGAGACACATTTTCTATAAATAATTTTGATGGAAAAATGTGTAATTTCACCATGTTACAGAAATATATATATCTTTGTTTTTACCAATAAAACCATACAGAGCATTACAAACCTAATGAAACCAAATCTGCTGCAAATAAAATTTAGTATAGCTGACCAGCACATGCTCACTGGCAGATTCATACACTCACACAAAGAACAGCTGAGTGGGAAATCACATAAAACAGCTCACATTTCTTTGTACACAGGCACAGGAAATATAATTAAGAGATGGGATGCCTGACACATTATGGCAGGGAAATCATTAGTACGCAAACCAGAACATGCAAAGTTTCAGATCACTGACTAATAAACTACAGATATTTAGTTCTTGGGACAATGGGCCTGATTCAGAGCTGGACGCTCTGACCAGAGCGCTCGCTCTGAATCGGGGCCCTCCTCCATTAAAATGGAGCATCCTCCTGGACGCTCATATAGCTGTGGGTCACCACCCACAGCATATACGAGCATCCAAGAAGATGGTCACGATGGTCTTGACCATCGCGACCATCGGACTTGCAAGGGAAACCCTGCGGTCGGGTTTCCCAGCCACAAGCCCTGGAGTGATTTTGGCTCTATCAGAGCCAAAATCACTCCCACTGACATCACTAGTGATGTCAGTGGGGCCGGCTTTAGTGATATCTATTTACAAACTGGCTCTACAGAGGCAAGAAGTCATCTCCATTACCATCCTCAATCTCATCCGTGTGTACATCATCTTCACACAATATGAATTAGTCCCCATTGAAATCCACCATTACAGGTGCCTCTGGTCTTTGATGTAATTGCTGGAAAAGTCTTCCTCTTGGAATTTATAGTTAATTTTGATCTTTTCCACATTTTGAGGATGTAGCCTCCTACACTAATCGCTAACAAGGTTACTGGCTGTGCTAAAAACTCTTTCTGAGTACACACTGGAGGGTGGGCAGCTTAAGTAAAGCAAAGCCAGTTTGTGTAAGGGTCTCCAAATTTACTTATTTTCCCACCAGTAGTCAAATGGACTATCTGACATGCCTATTTAGATGCTATCATTAAAAATATTCTCAATCATTCTTTGAATGTTGACCATATCAGATGGAGTTGCAGTAGAGGTGTCACTAATTTTAGGCAATTCTTCTAGACCCAACCAAATGTCAAAATGTTGTGTTGACTCATCGGCATCACCAGTGGGTCTCTTAGGAAAGCTAATTTTTTTCCTGGCAGCCTTAGTTGCTGGAGAAACTGAAGGAGACATTGCCATGTCATGTGCCACTTCAGCTGACAACTTGCTCGCCAATAGCTCTTTGCATCTCTTCAGATCTGTATCCATTGGAAAGAAAGACATGATGTATGACTTAAACCTAGGATCAAGCCCTGTCGCCAAAATGTATTGATCCGATTATAAGATGCTGACAACCCTTGGATCCTGTTTAGTAAATAAAGGACTTGATCTACAAGTCCAACATACTTAGTGGAATTGGTTCATTTCAGCTCCTCCTTTAGTTTCTCGAGCTGCTTTTACAAAATTCACAGGATCTCAATTATTTGTCTAAAACACACTACATAAATTGTGAATATTGGATGCAGATCTAATACCAGAATAGTTGTTATAGCCTCAGTGATCCACTGTGCAAATGCGTGACAGCTGTTATACTTGCTTCCTCTATCAAAAGACTGTTTAACAGTCAATTGATTTTTTTAAACTACTACTAGTAGCAGTAATCTTCTTGTTCCCCTTCTGGAATGAAGATCCACCTCAGCAGCAGCAGCAGGCCTAGCATTCAAGGATTCTTCTTAGGAATTCTGGATAGGGGAGGACTCATTTAGCCTATCAAATTGGATGCAGAACTACTTCCGATCATGATTGAGGATATTTATGATGAAGGAGTTGGTGTTGGAGATTGCAGGTGCTTGGATCTAGCAGAGAGAAGGGAGCTAGCTGATGCTGTACTACTTGTTGTTACTTTTTTAGCATAGGTTTCTGTTTTTGCCAAACACTTTTTATGAATGATGTAACAGGGAGGAGAATCCTAGATGGTTAAATGCCCTACCTCTACTTACTGTGACTTTACAAACACTACAGATGGCAAAACAATTGTTGTCCGGATTTAGGTAAAAATAATTCCAATACAAAATAGTGCTTGCTCATAATCAACCTAACTCTAGGTTAGGAAACTAAATCTTTCCAGTACACTGCAAAAAAAAACAGCAAAAAGACTTGAATATTACATGATAATAGAAATTCAGAGATCTGCAATGGTCCATGTCAAGGCTTCTCTGTACTGCCATCCGTAATGCTACATGATAATAGCACCCACTCTGGTGGGAATTGACTTCTTCTTATTGCAGGCAAGAACTGCTTCCACTGGCCTCACTTACACAAACAACATCCTCATAATCAACATCCTCATTAGCACCTGCATCAGCTACCCCTCATCCTGTTGAACTTCTACCATAGCATCCTCAATGTCTAGGTCAGCAACTTCTTGACTTGTGCTGCTCATCCCCACATTGGCAAAGGGTGCAGAAATGGAGGAAGGAGGCTTCTCTATAAGTACAGAATGGTCAGGTTCACACATAGCACTTGTGGACATACTTAGACTCTCCTCAGGGATTTGTGATGTTTCTGAACAACACACAGTTTATTCCACTGCCTTAGAACAAACTCTTCTAGAGTGAGATGCTCTTGCATCGTCATGTGAGGCAGAAGCAGATGGAAGCCTGACTAACAGCATTTCCAGAGCTATCACTCAGAAATAAAGGACAAGCCTTTCCTTGCCACTGAGTGTAGTGTATTGCATGTTGGCAATTTTATGTTTTTATGTGTGAAACTTTCCCTTTATTAAAAGTGTTTTTTTTCTTTAACATTGTAGTAGTAAAATATGTTTTTTTTTAAATTTTAGATGCCCTGACTGAAAGCCTCAATACCCTTATGCATTTGTTTTAGTAGATGATATTGATGCAGTATTGTCATGATTACTGGTGGTGGCAGCAGCTGCAGTGCTAGTGTTTTGTTGCTGCTCCTGCTGTTCTATTCATTGATCGTCATGTTCCATATCGATGCCTGAATTTTTTTCACAAAAAATATACTTTTTTTAACAGAAAAATGTGCCCAGCGACTGCGACACACTGCACGGTGGCCCTTGACCTACTGACCATTATCAACTGTTATATATCACAGACAAAGTATCATGGCCTGAAGTTTTTATCTTTAAAAAGTATAGATATTTTTTGAACAAAGAAAATGTGTCCACCGACTACGACACACTACACTGTGTCCCTTGACCTACAGAAAGTTACTGTTATATATTACAGACACAGTATCATGGCCTGAATTTTTTATCACTAAATTATTATTTTTTTTAAACAAAACAAATATGCCCACTGACTGCCCGTGACCTACTGACCATTACTGACTGTTATATATCAAAGACACAGTATCATAGCCTGAATCTTTTATCACAAAAAAAACTTCCTGTTCCTGGACTATAAAAAAACTAAACAATGATTTTTTGACTGCCTATTGACAAAACTAGCTTGGCCACTTTTACCTAGGGTCTGTCACTGTGCGTTGCACTGCCCATCAAAGACACTAAACTTGCCCTACTCCTGACTCTCACTGTCACTAACTGTCAGTAATTGTCACTTTACTACAAGCTAAGCCTACTAGCCTACCCTCCTTCCACTGTCCTGTGACAAATGACTCCGAATCACAGCGTTAGGGACTTAAATTGGATCCAAAACATGCGAGATCCGATGCTGGGAAGATGATGTTGTGCCTCGTTTTCAAATCCAATAATGGCGCAGAGATCTGAGTAGCAGCTCATATTTTGTCTGTTAAGGTTTTTTAATTTTGGGCAGGTCTGGTTTCCAGGAGTCCGAACCTGCTCATCTCTAGCTTATAATAGATCTTAGCTTGAACCCCTTGCTACATAGTATACAGTATATTGTTATTGACCAGATATTCGGCAGCAATGAGGAATATTTGGGGGGGTGGAGGGAGTATGGTGGGAATTCTCTGCAAAATGAAGAACATAGCTGGTGCCTGCAGAGGGGCAAGCCACCAGTTATTAGGCTTCAGCAGTAGGGTCTGTATCACTAATCCACCTTCTCTGGTGCCACCATAAGTTGCAGCACCCTGTGCACTGAAATTATGTTATATATGTTATGAGAGTAACAATATTGAATTGCAATAAAACTCTGTTGAAGGTACCCATACTTCAAAATGCAGATTTTATTTTGAAATGCCCTCCCTATTAATTATTTAATTTACACAGGCAACTGCAATAGCAAATTAAGTGGGGCATTCAGGAGCAGAGCACATTGTACTCAGTGAACAGTTAGATACAGATATTAAGGTGCAGCATTATACATACAGTTATATCCAAGCATACATTTCATAATAAAGCCTCACTAAAACAATACAAAAATTAGGTAGGCCTAGCGATTTAAACAAAAATGTACTAGGGGTGAGCGGGTTCGGATTTCTGAAATCCGAACCCCCCCGAGCCCCCCCGATCCGAGTCCGATCCGAGTCAGGCTCGACTTTTCCCGCCTGACTCGGATCTGAAATCGAGGCAAAACGTCATCATCCCGCCTTCCGAGTCTCACGGGTTTTGGATCCTATATAAGGTACCCGCGTCGGCGCCATTTTCTCACTCGGCTGTGGACAGTGAAGAGGGAGGGTGGGAGTTAGGGCTGGCTGGGCTGTGTAGTGTAGTGTAGTGTAGTGCTGCTGTTGTCCACTACTTCAAAGTCCATAGGGGCTGGCTGTGTTGTGCTGTGCTGCTGTTGTTAATAGGGGCTGTGTCCACTACTTCAAAGTCCATAGGGGCTGGCTGGACTGTGTTGTGCAGTCAGTTCTCCATAGGGGCTGTGTCCACTCCAAAGTCCTGTGCAGTGTCCCAGTCCTAAAGGGGTGCTGTAGTGTTGTCCAGGGGGTGCTCTGTCCATCAGGGGTGCTCCCCCCAAGTGCTAAAAAAATTATATATTTTCTGTGTTTGTGAATTGTGTGCGCAGTAGCCGCACGTGCATCAACAAAGTAGTGCCAAGCGTGCGCCTGTGTCATAAGTAAAGGGCCGGCTGGCTTGACCATTAAAGGGTGCAGTAACCCCCAAAGTACACTCCAGTCCAAACCAAAAAAAAAATAATTTTCTGTGTTTGTGAATTGTGTGCGCAGTAGCCGCACGTGCATCAACAAAGTAGTGCCAAGCGTGCGCCTGTGTCATAAGTAAAGGGCCGGCTGGCTTGACCGTTAAAGGGTGCTGTAACCCCCAAAGTACACTCCAGTCCAAACCAAAAAAAAAATTATTTTCTGTGTTTGTGAATTGTGTGCGCAGTAGCCGCATGTGCATCAACAAAGTAGTGCCAAGCGTGCGCCTGTGTCATAAGTAAAGGGCCGGCTGGCTTGACCGTTAAAGGGTGCTGTAACCCCCAAAGTACACTCCAGTCCAAACAAAAAAAAAAATTATTTTCTGTGTTTGTGAATTGTGTGCGCAGTAGCCGCACGTGCATCAACAAAGTAGTGCCAAGCGTGCGCCTGTGTCATAAGTAAAGGGCCGGCTGGCTTGACCGTTAAAGGGTGCTGTAACCCCCAAAGTACACTCCAGTCCAAACCAAAAAAAAAATTATTTTCTGTGTTTGTGAATTGTGTGCGCAGTAGCCGCACGTGCATCAACAAAGTAGTGCCAAGCGTGCGCCTGTGTCATAAGTAAAGGGCCGGCTGGCTTGACCATTAAAGGGTGCTGTAACCCCCAAAGTACACTCCAAACCAAAAAAATATATATTTTCTGTGTTTGTGAATTGTGTGCGCAGTAGCCGGACGTGCATCAACAAAGGAGCAGCGCCAAGCGTGCGCCTGTGTCCCATAAGTAAAGAGCCGGCTGGCTCATTTCTTAAAGGCTGGTGTAACCCACAAAGTGCACTACTCTCCAGCAAAAATAAAAAAATATTTTCTGTGTTTAGCCGCACGTATATATCAAATCGATATAACATAAATGGAGGACCAAACTTTCTCCGATAAAAATAAAATAGAGAAAGATCAAGAACCACTTCCTCCTAGTGCTGAAGCTGCTGCCACTAGTCATGACATAGACGATAACATGCCATCAACGTCGTCTGCCAAGGGCGATGCCCAATGTCATAATAGAGGGCACATACAATCCCAAATGACAAAGTTCAGGAAAATGACCTTGAAAAAAACATTTAAATCAGCTGAAGAGAAACGTAAACTTGCCAATATGCCATTTACGACACGGAGTGGCAAGGAACAGCTAAGGTCGATCCCTAGTATGTACATGACTAGTGGTTCAGCTTCACATGACGATGGAAGCCCTCCTCCCACTAAAAAAATCAAAAGAGTTAAGCTGGCAAAAGCACAGTGAAGAACTGTGCTTTCTAAGAAGATATCACAAATCCCCAAGGAGAGTCCAAGTGTGGTGGTGGTTGCGATGCCTGACCTTCCCAGCACTGGACGGGAAGAGGTGGCTCTTTCCACCATTTGCACGCCACCTGCAAGTGCTGAAAGGAGCACCCACAGTCCACTTGCTGATATGCAAATTGAAGATGTCACTGTTGAAGTACAACAGGATGAGGATACTGGTGTAGCTGGTGCTGAGGAGGAAGTTGGCGAGGAGGATTCTGATGGTGATGTGGTTTGTTTAAATCAGGCTCCGGGGGAGACAGTTGTTGTCCGTGGGATGAAAAAGCCCATCACGGTCATGCCTGGGCAGAAGACCAAACATTCCACCTCTTTGGTCTGGCAATATTTCTATCCAAATCCGGACAACAACTGTCTTGCCATATGTACCTTATGTAAAGGTGGAATAAGTAGGGGTAGGGACGTTAATCACCTAGGAACATCCTCCTTTATACGGCACCTGCAGCGCGTTCATAATAAGTTACTGTCAAGTTCAGAAACTTTGGCTAAGACCGTAAGCAGTCCAGGGACACCTAAATCTCGTTGTCCTGTTGTATCCAAGCGCCTGCAAACCACACTGTCAACTCCCTCCTTGTCAATTTCCTCCTTAGTCAGGATCGGAAGTAGTCCTGCAGGCCATGTCACTGGCATGACTGACTCTCCTATCCCGGATTCCTCCGGAGGACCCTGCATTGCTACGCCTCCTGCTGCCGCTGCTGCTGTTGCTGCTGCTGGGAGTCGTTCATCATCCCAGAGAGGAAGTAGGAACACCACTACTTTTACTAAACAATTGACCCTCCAACAGTCCTTAGCGAGGAGGATGAAGTACGACAGCAGTCATCCTGAAGCAAAACGTATAACTGAGGCCTTGACTGCTATGTTGGTTTTAGACGTGCGTCCGGTATCCACCATTAGTGCAGTGGGATTTAGACAATTGCTGGAGGTAGTGTGTCCCCGGTTCCAAATCCCGTCTAGATTCCACTTCACTAGGCAGGCGATACCGAGACTGTACAGAAACGTCAGAAAAAGTGTCCTCAGTGTCCTGAAAAATGCGGTTGTACCCAATGTTCACTTAACCACGGACATGTGGACAAGTGGAACAGGGCAGACTAAGGACTATATGACTGTGACAGCCCACTGGGTAGATGTATCACCTTACGCAGCAACAGCAGCAGCGTCACCAGTCGCAGCATCTCAGAAACGCCAGCTTGTTCCAAGGCAGGCTACGCTGTGTATCACCGGTTTCAGTAAGAGGCACACCGCCGACAACCTCTTAGAGAAACTGAGGGAAATCATCGCCCAGTGGCTTACCCCACTTAGACTCTCCTGGGGATTTGTGATATCTGACAACGCCACCAATATTGTGCGGGCATTACATCTGGGCAAATTCCAGCACGTCCCATGTTTTGCTCACACAATAAACTTGGTGGTGCAGAATTTTCTGAAAAGCGACAGGGGCGTGCAGGAGACGCTTTGGGTGGCCCGAAAAATTTCTGGCCACTTTTGCCATTCAGCGACTGCGTGCCGAAGACTGGAGCGCCAGCAAACACTCTTGAACCTGCCCCGCCATCACCTGAAGCAAGAGGTTGTGACGCGGTGGAACTCAACCCTCTATATGCTTCAGAGGATGGAGGAGCAGCAAAAGGCCATTCAAGCCTATACATCCACCTATGACATAGGCAAAGGAGGGGGTATGCACCTGACTCAAGCGCAGTGGAGAATGATTTCCGTGTTGTGCAAGGTTCTCCAGCCCTTCGAACTTGCCACACGTGAAGTCAGTTCAGACACTGCCAGCTTGAGTCAGGTCATTCCCCTCATCAGGCTTTTGCAGAAGCAGCTGGAGAAAGTGAAGGAGGAGCTAAGACGGAGCAATTCCGCTCGGCATGTGGGACTTGTGGATGAAGCCCTTCATTCACTTTGCCAGGATTCCAGGGTGGTCAATCTGTTGAAATCAGACCACTACATTTTGGCCACCGTGCTCGATCCTAGGTTTAAATCCTATGTGGTGTCTCTCTTTCTGGCCGACACAAGCCTGCAGAGGTGCAAAGACCTGCTGGTGAATACACTGTCAGCTGAAGCGGAACGTGACACGTCAACAGCTCCTTCTTCATTTTCTCCCGCAACTGGGGCTGCCAGGAAAAAACTTAGGTATCCTAAGCAACCCGCTGGCGGTGATGCAGGGCAGGCAGGACCAAGTTTGGACATCTGGTCTGGACTGAAGGACCTGGCATCAATTTCTGACATGTCTACTGTCACTGCATATGATACTGTCACCATTGACAGAATGGTGGAGGATTACATCGGTGACAGCATCCAAGTAGGCATGTCAGACAGTCCATACCTGTACTGGCAGGAAAAAGAGGCAATTTGGAGGCCCCTGTACAAACTGGCTCTATTTTACCTGAGTTGCCCCCCCTCCAGTGTGTACTCCGAAAGAGTGTTTAGTGCAGCCGGGAACCATGTCAGCGAAAGGCGTAGGAGGTTGCTTCCACAGAATGTGGAGAAGATGATGTTCATCAAAATGAATTATCAGCTCTTCCAGGGAGACCAGCCTCCAGAACGTACAGAGGGAACCTGTGGTGGTGGATTCAAGTGGGGATGAGTTAATACTTTGTGAGGATGAGGATGTACACACTGAAGAGGGTGAGGAATCGGTGGATGAGGAGGATGAGGATGACATCTTGCCTCCGTAGAGCCAGTTTGTGCAGGGACACATTAATTGCCAGCTTGTTTTGTGGGGGCCCAAACGAACCAATCATTTCAGCCACAGTTGTGTGGCAGACCCTGGCGCTGAAATGATTGGTTTGTTAAAGTGTGCATGTCCTGTTTATACAACATAAGGGTGGGTGGGAGGGCCCAAGGACAATTCCATCTTGCACCTCTTTTTTTTCTTTGCATTATGTACAGTTTGGGGCCTAGTTTTTCAAACTGCCATCCTGTCTGCCACTGCAGTATCACGCCTAGATGGGTCACGTGTTTGTGCCGCCCACTCGTGTCGCTTAGCATAGTCATCCAGCTACCTCGGTGCAACCTTTTGGACATAAAAACACTATTGTGAGGTGTGAGGTGTTCAGAATAGACTGGAAATGAGTGGAAATTAAGGTTATTGAGGTTAATAATAGCATAGGAGCAGAAAAACCTACAAATTCTGTGATTTTAGCTGTTTTTATGCTTTTTTTCAAAAAAATACAGATCCAAAACACAAAACCCAGAACCCAAAACACGGAAGGGTGGTTTTGGCAAAACCAATCCAGATCCAAAACACGAAGAAAGATCCAGATCCAAAACCAAAACACGAAAAGTGGCCGATGCACACCCCTAGAATGTACCAAATGATTCTTGCGGAGCTTATTTGCATAACTTAATAAAGAAATTAAACCTGTTTATTATTTTTGTTTTATGTAGCAAAGTGCTGCAGAATATGTGTGCTCTATATAAATACTGGTAATAAATAAATAAATAAATAAATGAAATATATTTGGCTTCTCATTTTGCTATGTTTGGCTTGGTCCATTATCCAGACTTTGCCGCAGCAAATATTACAGTAGTCCGCTACCATAACTTACTAGTGTAAATTTGGCAAAGCGATCTTCATTATTTATGCATTCTGTGCTTTATTATAGACCTTAGGTGTGAGCAAGGAACAATTCACCACATACAAGCAGCTTAAGAGGTCAGATGTTGCTGCAAGAGCAATAACTGTAAAGAAAATCAAGACAACAATTCCGATTGTGTTTCACGTGTTTTGCTCTCACTCACAAATGTAGCACAAAATCCATGTTTAGAAGTTAATAATTAAAAGGAACAAGACTACTAATTATAATTGAGAAATCACATTCTGGATTCTTATGAAATCATGAACAGCCTCCTTCATTCATTTTTGAAGGACATTTCAAGAACATGTGACAAATGAAACTTGTTTGGTGCAGTTTGTTATATTAATGAATTATAAAATGTAAATATAATTTGAGATTTAAATTTTTATGATGCTCAGTTCATGTCAATTATCTGTATAATAGCAATACTGCTTCAATGTATTTTTTTAAGTATGCCCCTCATCTATATACAGGCAGCCATTTTGTGTTGTTAAACATTCATCTGATCAATCTGCAAGGAATAAGTGACATCACTAATAAATAAGGCAACACCCCCTTGAGCTAAAGAAAAAAACACACTTTTACAGTGCCGCATAGCGCTGGGGAGGGGGGCGCTGTGAGCCCCTCAGCCCGGCGCAAAGCCAGAGGGTGGCGGTATCAGTATGATCGCTCCCCCTCAGAGGCATAGGAGACTGCTGCGGCTGCTGTGTGGGTGGGAGGAGTGACGGAGGGAGGAGGAGGCCAGCGCAGGACCCAGGCCCCCACTGGGCCCCTCTAGCAAGCCTGGGCCCGGGAAAATAGTACCCGCTACCCCCCCTCTCCGCTTACCTTGGTAGGTGACAGACAGTGGCAGCTCCTACCCTTTTAGATGAGGGGTGCTGCCACTGCTGAGAAGGAGAGGGGACTGAAGAAACTCACCAGCTTCCAGCCAAGTCCCGGTGCCTGCACAATGGATCTGACAGGCGCCGGGATGACGCACGCGCACCAACGGTGGGAAGTCGCTTATGAGCATATCACCAGCTTCCAAAGGGCTGCATGCAGTCCCTGGAAGCTGCTCTCTGCTTATAACAGCCAGGACTGACAGTACCAGGGGGAGGAGACCCCTGCCTCTGAGCCTGCCTGTTGTGTATGTGACTGGCAGGTAGCGCTTCCAATGGCTTGAATATAAAGAGCCATTGCATTCGCCAGAGGTGGTTCAGGCTGTGTATGTCCACAACACAGATGCTCCGCCCAAGCAGAGTGAGTAATATCCATAATGATTACCTTTGTCATGTCATTTTAATGTGTTTAAGCCCACATATTTGTTCTTATCAATGAAATATAAACACAATCACCATAGGGCATAGAGAGCAAAGTTTTTCACAAATGCAATTTTTTTTTTACTGGAAGCAGTCAGGAAGCCGACAGACGATATCACGACTGTCGGCTTCCTGACTGTCTAATCCCGGCAAGGGGTTAAATGACAGGTGTCGAAATCCCAACGCCTGTCATTTTACCTACGCCGGGAGCCCGACACCCGGGTTACCGATCGAAAGTAAGTCAGGCGCGGACAGCCATGGGGTGGTAGGGTTTAGGGTTCCCGGGGGGACTTAGGGTTAGGCATCCCCCCCGGGAGTTTAGGGTTAGGCTAGGTGAAGGGAGGGTTAGGGTTAGGCACCCCCGGGGGGAGGTTAGGGTTAGGCATTTCCCCAGGAGGACTTAGGTTTAGGCAGCGGGGAAGGTGGGGTTAGGTTTAGGCACTTAGAGGGGGGATTAGGGATAGGCACTTTGGGGGGAGGCTAGGGTTAGGCACCCCTAAGGGAGGGTTAGGGTTAGTGGGTAGAATAGGGTAGGAAATACTTACCTTGGGACGATCGGGATTTTCAATGCTGCCGGGATGCCGCTGTCGGCCAGCGGTCAATCATACTGAATCCATTTTAACATCACAAAATTACATTACAGGCAAAAGTGGCAGTGGCAAGAAAAAAGTGCCGTCCACCCTTAAGGCAGGATGACGAAAGGCCAGGTAAATACATTTTTTATATTGTGCCTTGGTAAATGAATAAACACATTTTTGGCTTGCAATTTACACATGCTTCATTTCTTTAAGGTCCATCTTCAGCAGGACAATCTGCCAGGCAGCCACCACCACAGCCGCCTTCTTTTGGCAGTAGGGAGACCTAACACTCCCATAGTCCATCCACACCAGAGACACTCCCCCTGTGCACAGCCATTTGGTGAGTATCTGTAATGAACAAAGGCATGCATTATCATTTTGAATTTCAGACAAAAGTCTTCTTAAGTACTTTAGAAAAAGGAAACTTTAGGGTTTCATGTCTGGAATTACTCTAAAAAGTGGTGAAGGACCAATAAAAATTCTGCATGTAATGCAAAAATTACAAACGCTTCATGAAAAATGTACAGCTACCTGTTTGCTATGCTGTTCAACTTTGTAAAGAGCATCATACATCAAACTCTTATCCTTTCAATCACTAAATGAAACATCTGCATATTGGAATGTCAAGCTAATTTATTTTATTTTAGGGTGCCCCTGTCTGTTTGGAAATCTTTTCTTTTTGGAGCCAGTGTTAACAATTGGTTATTATGTTGTGTGTTGACTTGTTTTTCATATATACACTCATACTTATATATTCTTTTCCTTTAAATTCACTCACTGAATGTCCTCGCTCACCAGACTTACATCAATTTGGTTATCCTCAGGAAACACAACCAGAAGAAATGTTGACATTACACATGTATCCAGTGACACCACAATATACCCAAACACCAAGCCCACCCAGCCCTGACTTACAAGAGCCAGCAACAAATATGGCTGCTGATGTTGCCTCTGCATTCCTATCTTCCATGGCAGCATTCCATGACCATCTTGTGACCCTAATGGACAGACAAATGGGTCATTTGTCACAAATTACCAGGCATTTGAATAAGTGTGACAGCAGGCTTTCTGCTATAAATGCAACTTTTTTGAGCCTAAATGAAAATGTCAGTAGGCATAATAACAATTTAACTGGGATTTTAGAATTGTTGATTGGAATACTTGAGACACAAACTAGTGCTAACACTAGTTATAATGAGAGGTTTTTTTACACATGTTCCAAACTCAAACAAAGGGACATAATAACTTTTAGACCCGTAATTATGAGTTGGTTGCCTGAGGCTACAAGAAGCACCAGTAGCAGTTCAGACCTTCTGCTGCACCAACACCACGTAGGCATGGGGTCCGCACCAGAGGTGGAGTTGCAGGTCCAAGTCGACATAACCCTTGCCTAGTCAGCCACCTAAAAGGAGACGATCACAATAAAGTTGATTAATATGTTTGCTAGTTGTATTTGTAGGCTGAAAAAATACAAATGTGTTGCATTTCTGTTTCTATGCTGCAAACAAAAAAAGTTTGTTATATTTGTATGTTGAAAAAAAACAGAGCTCTTTATATTTATATTTGTTCCCTTTTTGAGGCATTTTTATTTTTCTAACGATGATTTTCACAAAAAAGCCTTTAACAACATTATATGCAGGTGTTGACATAATAAAACTTGTTACTTAAAAGTTAATTGTTTTATTATTTTTCTTTTAGACTATAAAACCTGTTATTATGTACTCATTTGTATTTTGTATCTAACACACCTTAAAATAATGGCAAAATGACTAGGAATACTTTTTATTAGTAAAATGTGTAAACACACTAGCATCTTATTGAAAAAGTGTGTGTGCCAAATAGTCACACACTTCACAAGTGTTTGACTTTGCTTTAACAATGTCAGTAATTATCATGCCAATTATATGCTGCAGAAACAGAGGCACCCTAATATTGTGTTTTTCAGAGATGTATTCATTCGAATACATTGTATGCTGATGTTTTATTGATATTTAAAGTGACAGATGGTAGTAATGTTTTATTTATCAAGGGACATAGGGCCTGATTCAGCAAGGATTGCAATTGCAAAGCTGCATGCAGGCAGATTTGCAATGTGATCCTTGCAATCATGCAAATTCCGCAGGAGGTGTATGACACCCCATCCGTCGCAGTGCTGGGATCACCATCGCAACCATCGGTGGTTGATGGTCACGACGGTGGATGGCCAGCCGGCTGAGTAAGCATCAGCTTACTCAGGATGGTCGGCTTGCGAGTACAGAAGATTGCATATGTCCACACAGTCTCTGGACTGGCCACTCCCGGGAAAATGGGGCAGACACTGCCTGTTTCCGGGAACGCCGGCTGCACCCGCCCTGCACTGCCTCTTAAATGCCTCTACCTGTCAATCAGGCAGAGGCATTCAAGGACTAGCGTGCGTGTTAGCAGGACCCATTTTGCACAGTCACAGAATGGGGACTGCGCATGCGCAGATTCCCGATAGTCGGGAATCTGTTTTCAGCAGTGCACTTGTGTGCACTGCTGAATTAGCCCCATAGACCTTACTTTATAATTGCTTTTACTTTACTATGATTACAAATGCAGAAGTGAAAAACTCTTTGAGAACAGGCAACAGGACACATTACAGGAGTTGATCCAAGATTTGCACGTGTACTTACAAAATTCATGTTGCAAGTCATCACCTGAGTTTAAAAACCTTGGATAAGTAGTTGACCACAGGTGAGGTAATACATTCATTTAGAGGTCAAGCAAGACACACATACATAATTTAACATTTACTGCAATGGTTATATTAATTAATGGTAGATTAACATTATTTTATTATATTTTATAAAAAAAATTGGTATTGAAGGTAAAAATAATGTTTTGTAATATACTTACACTGAAATAGTTGGCAGTCAGCAAAGTCCTAACCTGCCTTTCACTTTTTGTGCTCACGGATGCAACCAGTAACCATGCCTGCTGTCTGTGCATTGCATAATGTGGCGGGGGTGGTTGACTTAGGCACAGATTATGTAACACAAAGCAGCAGAACACAATATCTGAGATATTATCAACCGAATACAACATAGTCCCTTCAGACTTATCAAGAGTGTGAAATGTACATTCTATCACAGATCTAGTGGACTTCTGTGCTTCATTACACTTGCACTCAGCAGGACTATCAGGAAGCAACAATGGAGTAAAAAGCTAGGACAAACATCCGTACCCCGAATCCCCTGTGAAGCAAATAAATAAAGGTATTTGAAGGTTGACATGCCAACATTTATAGGTGTGTAGTGAGTAAGTAACCAGAGGAATGTGTACGTACCAATAAACCATCCCTCTGGCATTTGGCCCACCTCAAACTTAGCACACAGGGATGAAGGAATCATGGCATGAGCCAGGATAGCCGACCAGAACACTCATGATTCTTAGGTTTGCATCACAAACCACCTGGAAGTTGATGGAGTAGCTGTGGTGCCTGTTTAAATATACATGGACCCATGTACTGCTATCAGTAATTGTGGGGCAGATAGCTCCATGTGTAAGGTGTCTGACTGCCATTTGAGAGGTAATGGGCTTGGGTCCCAGGTATGACAGTATTTTGAAATGTGTGTGTTAATTAAAAGAGGATGTGACTGAAGGTGCTTGGGTAGGGGACCAGATGGAAGGGGAGTTGGTCAGAGAGGAGGTAGGAATGCCCAGGAGATGCCGAGGATAAAAGAAAAGGAAACTACAAGTGAGTGATTATAAACAGAAAATTGACAGGTCCAAACGGTGCCCCCTACCCTGCGGTGCCCTGTGTTTCTTCTTGTAGCAACCCACACTCTACGTTTATTACATGTACAATAAGGATGGCTAACTGTGAGATTGCAGTGACAGAAGGATTCTGCACCCCTCATTCTACTTTACTCCATGTATCACATTAGCTGAACATAAAAAAATCCACATAATTTAGCATGGTAGTGTGAGGAATTGATTTATTGATTTATTTTTTGTTATGTGAAAAATTTTGGACAAAAAAAAAAATCTCTGTCCAGTTCTACTACAAGAACAGTGTGGAATCTACTACAGGTTGTACCATTGTCTACTTGGTTATTCATTCATAGTACACTGCTGCCCAGCTCTAATTCTGTCTTAACCTTTCTTTGCTTACTACAACATTGTTTACTTTTGAGTAGAGATGAGCGGTTCGGTTTTGACTTGGTTTTTTTTTTTTTCCAAATTAGCGCCAAGTTCTAATTAGTTTGTATATATCTTATTGGCTATCCAAAACACATGAGTAAAATGAATGTAATATAGAGACTCAGATTTGCATAAAATACAGAAACCAAAAAGATAATACAAAGGCACGGCAGCCATTTTGGGTCCTCAATTGCAAGGATTATTCATCCTACCCACAAAGGATCCAGGTGACATTTTAGGCACACTCTATGGGATTATACTGGGAAGAGTAGGCAATACCTGTAAATGATGACACATAATGGGGGAGATAAAAATACTAATTGAGATTCTTGCAAAATCATCGGAAACATGCATTGTTCATGTTGGGTGCACTACAGTGCTTGCAGTGTACGATAAGCAATACATGAAAATAAGACCTACAAACATAACATGAACAGTGACTAACAAGATACCCTCTGCTTAAATAGTTCAATGGGTTGTTCTTCCGGCCCTCGAAAGTAGAAGGAGACATCCATCTAGGGTGCACTACATGGGTTACAGGAGGCAGGATGAGGAATTCATAGTGGAATATGCAGTAGGAAATTACAGAGAAAAGCAAAAAAATTGTCCATATTAAGCATCAATTTGTCAAATTACTAGGTAAGGTTGGAATTGAGTAGTAGCTTGCAGAGGTTGTAATGCTTGAGAATGTATGGTATTTTTAAGATTAGGGAATGGGTAAAAATCCTTGTGCAAATTCAGTCTAAATTTATAGCTCTGTATCCTTGGAATGACATGCATAGAATGCAGGGACATGGAAAGATATCCACACAGAGGACCTGATTCAGAGCCGGACGCTCTGACAGAGCGCTCGCTCTGAATCAGGGCCGTCCCTCTTACTTTTTGGAGCGGCCTCCTGGCCGCTCGCATAGCTGTGGGTGAGCGGACCATCACGACCATCATGCTTGCGACGAGACCCTTGCGGTAGGGTCTCACTGCCGCAAGCCCTGGAGTGCTTTTGGCTCTATCAGAGCCAAAAGCATTCCCACTGACATCACTAGTGATGTCAGTGGGGCCGGCCCCAGACGGTAGGCGTTCCCATGGGAACGCCTCCGTCTGGGTAGCCACGCCCACCAAAGGGGGCATGCTGTTAATCACCATCGACAGCACATCCCCTTTGGTGCGAGACCCATAACCACGGCTTGACCGTCGTTATTCGGGTCTCACGCATGCGCACGACGGAGCCGCCTCCGTCGTGCGCATGCACACTTGGGCAACATCGACCCACTTGCGAGTGCTCAGCGCTCGCGAGCAGGTCTGAAGCAGGCCCAGATGCCCTGATTCAGAGCCGGATGCTCAAACAGAGCGCTTGCTCTGAATCAGGGCTGGGCTATTTTCTTTTTAGAACGGCCTCCTGGCCGCTCGCATAGCTGTGGGTGACCACCCACAGCTATAGCAAGAGGCCAGGAAGATGGTTGCGATGGTCAAGACCATCACGGCCATCGGGCTTGCGACGAGACCGTTGTGGTAGGGTCTCGTTGCCGCAAGCCCCAGAGAGATTTCGGCTCTAACAGAGCCGAAATCTCTCCCAATGACATCACTTGTGAGCGTCGGATTACCCGTCGCTATCCGGTCTCGCGCATGCGCACGACGGAGCTGGCTCCGTCGTGCGCATGCGCTCTGGGCCACCATTGACCCGGTTGCGAGCACTCAGCGCTTGCTACCGGGTCTGAATCAGGCCCTTAGCTCTATACTTTAATTATCCTTCCCGATATTAAATTATCATATATAATTATGAAGGAGGTGCATCCAGGAAAAAAATTGTCACAAAAAAGCCAAGGGGCAAACTATTCCTATTATGGGGCACTCACGGATTCATTGAGTTCAAACCATAACAATTAGTGACCCATCAAATTTTTTTTTTAAATATAACCTTTATTAGATCCTATAACATTAGGTCAGCAAAATATTTAGTAAAAATGAATGTAAATAAAAAAATTGTGCAAGTGATTTAAAATCTATATTCTCCACAGTTGTTCAGTATATTCTCCAATCTATGTACCACATTATAAATTAACTAAAATAAATTGAGTGTGTAAATTTAATTTGATAATTGATCCACTGTGCTTATTTATATTTCCACAGTAGGCTGCTTATTCTTTAATTGAGTGATTATAACCACACAAACTCTGTATATATTTCTCCACACACTTTATATTGTATTAGCTGAAAAAAATATATTCAATCCATATTACTCAAGGATTGCATTAGTACCATCTATACATCCACTCTATGGCATTGGCACTGGAATCGGTATGACATACCACCAGACCTAAGCCCGGCAGATGAAATACCGACGCCGGAAGTACGGCAGATGAAGATGCTGACGGCGCCTGGTAAGTATCCTTACCCTCCCCTCTTCCCCCTAAACCCTAACCCTCCGTTATTGGCGCCTAAATAACCTCCCCCCTAGTGTCTAACTCTTACTTCCCCCCAGGGGTACCTAAACCTAACCCCCCCTCACCGCACCCTAAACCTAACCCTCCCGGGAGGGTTCTAAACCCTAACCTATCCCCCGGGGGTGCCTGGCCCTAACCCCCCCTTCCCCTAGCCTAATCCTAACCCTCCCGAGGGGGTGCTTAACCCTAACCTATCCCCCGGGGGTGCCTGGAACCTAACCCCCCCTTCCCCTAGCCTAATCCTAACGCTCCCGGGGGGGGTGCCTAACCCTAAGTCCCACCGGTAGTCCCTAAACCTTACCCTCCCGGGGGGTGCCAAACTCTAACCTCCCGCCGGGGGTGCCTGGTGCCAACCCCCCCTTCCCCTAGCCTAATCCTAACCCTCCCGGGGGGGGTGCCTAACCCTATGTCCCCCCGGGAGTCCCTAAACCTTACCCTCCCTGTGGATAACAGGTCCCGACGCCCGGCTCACCTACGTTCGGTATGCCGGGTGTTGAGATTTCGGTGTTTGGCTGATAGGTGTCAGTATTCAGATGCCTATCATTAGTTCCATGCCGGGATTTCACAGTCGGGAACTTTGGCCGCCAGCTTCCTGACTACATACCTTGGCACTCATACTTGCTCACATACTCCAACATCTGGAGCCCATTATATTTGGCAGTATTAAAGACCGTCATTTGTAACTACTATTTATAAGGAATTCTTTAAATTCCTCCTGTCTTTATAAGTCACTTTAATACTTTCTGTGTGTTTTTCCCACATCAGAAGCTATATAAACTTCACCAATTGTCTCCTTACTCTTTTATCTGGAGCAAATACACATGCTGTTGTGGATTATTTGACAGTGTTCCAAAATAAAACTCACAAAGTATCATTGGTGAAGACGCTATAAATAGAAACATTTAGTATCATTCTCCTGTGTGTGTGGTTTATACAGTTATGCTTTCATACTGATCACAATTAGTTATATTATAAATCACAACTAAGCAAATGATAGGCTATTCCAGCCGTTAGTTTGCATAAGCAGCTCATAGACACTTTCTTCACAGAAAATGTGAGGTTACATAACGTTTGTGTCACTATTTTAATTAACCCTCTACCTTCGGGTATTATTGACAAGCGTTATATTCACACACTCATTTAATAATGGGAATTATGTAAGAAAAAGTAACAGTTCATTCCGGTTTCAGTGGGTGTGTCCTACGCGTTTCTCCCGGTCGGGCTTCATCAGGGACAATAGTGGACCACTATGTAGTGTGCCCAAGATGGCTGTTTTTCCTGGTACCTTTGTGGGTAGTATGAACAATCCTTGGAATGGTTGACACAAAATGGCTGCTTCCCCTATATATTATGTTCATGGTTTCTATATTTTGTAAAAATGTAAACTTCTGTATTATAAGCCTGATTCAGAGATGAACGTAATGACATTAGGTAGGTGGATCGAGTGATTGTTTGCCATCCTGCATGCATATAAGCCGCACTGCATGTGTGCAGCAATCGCATTGCGATAATGGATGCCCATAGGAATCCATTGCAAAGTGAGTAACAGGTGGATTGCATTTGGGGGCGGTAACGGGGCTAGTCAGAAAAACGCAGGCATGTCTGTATATTAGACGCCATTTTATGGGCATGCATAAATTAGCCACTGCGATTGCATAGGCACCATGAGAGCCCTCTCTGTGCGTGAGTTGCCGAGTCTACAGCTGGACAGACCTGCTGCAAGGGCAAGATGGCCACTCGATGTGCGTTGATGTTACCGATAGTTACGCAGGTATGCACCATCATACGCAGGTAAGAAGGCAGCAGTGGTCGTCTTTATGCTGATGTGATCTTTGACCACATTAGCATATTTTTGCAGCTGCGTTGCATATGAAAACACAGCTGCGATCGCATTAGCGCCCATCTCTGAATAGGGCCCTATGTTCGTGGTTTCTGTATTTCTGGCAAATGTTAGCATGTTGAGTCCTTCTAGAGAAAATCACTACTTAACTAACATTAGTAGTATCTTCTTTTTGGATCAACCACTATTTCTGAAAACCATGGCGATGGAGCATAGATGTGGGTGCACTATAATGTCCAGGTGGAGCATGGCTATTTTAAGGAGGAATTTCTTTGGCAACATTTATTTTATTCCACTTCTGTTTTATAGTAATTCTTTACAGTTCACTCAAGGCATTAACATCAAATGAAAACTTTCAGACACTGAGAATGCATAGTCTTTTTATACTGCTGGGATAAAGAGATTATGTCATAAAGTCTAAGGTCACAGTGAGCTGGCTTTTATCTATCTACTACCACCTTAAATGTACATCTACTTCTTTATAATAAGCTGCAATCCACATAAAAAAACATTATTGTAATATTTTTGTGCAACATTTTTAGCTCCTGTCAAAATGACAATGCCTAATAATATATTAATAGATGTAATCTCTTTGTGAGGTTAAGGATTTATTAACTCATTCAATGTTAGTAGATAAACCTGGAAAGAATCCAGTCGCAGATTACTCTTCCACTAAAAGGATTACTGGAAAATACAGGTCAAACCTTGAGAAATCAACACTCTTTAAAAGTAAGATAGAATAAGAGTCATTTGAAATGACAGTGCCTTACTGCAAATCCTTTTATGATAGGGAGCCATGTAGTCCAAGCTGATGCATTAAAGCAAACAATATATAGTCATGTTAAGTGATGTTTCTTATTCCTTCTAAAGACCATGTGAATTGATGTAAGTGGTGAAGGTACAGTATTATTATGTAAGGTTTAAACATGTTTACATTGTATACAGTGTCACCAGATACTCTGGCAATAGTCTATAGGACCACAAAAATAGTTTTAGGTTAGTTGGGCTCTTGAATTTTCATCGACCTAATTCACACTATCTGTTTCATTTTTAAAAGGATAGTCTCAAAAATGTTCCCTTTCTCAGAGGAATGTATTAATAGATATAGTTTATTTTATTTATATCTATGCAGACTATTTGTGCCTGCTCTCTTTTCACATTGTTGGTCCTTTCCTGGCCAAACCACTTTCCCAGTGAGATCATAGACCTCACAAAGATGTTAAACATATGCCTACAGATGTGTCCTCATACACCTAGCGTGTATATATTCATTGTGTGTCTTATTCGCAGCACAGACACAGAAAAACACCACTCAGTGTATTAGAGATGCCGGGCTTGGAGTTTAACTGCACAATAATTAGTTTCACATATATACAAAGTTTCAGGTGAAGAGCAACGGATCTTAACATGAGAAAAAACCTCATCTTAGCACTTCATGTACAAATTGAGGCTCAGTTGCACACACATATACAAATGTTGCACAGTGCAAGCTATCAATTTAACATGAGAAAAAGTTGCAGCCGCTGCATCTTAGCTCTTCATATACAGATTCAAGGTCAATCGCACACACATGTACAAATATCGCACAGTGCAAGCTAGCAATTTAACAAGAGAAAAAGTCGCAGCCGCTGCATTTTAGCACTTCATTTACAGATTCAGGCTCAGTCGCACACACATGTACAAATGTCGCACAGTGCAAGCTATCAGTTTAACATGAGAAAAAGTTGCACATTTTAAACGAAAAAGATGTTCAGTGCGGCTGAGTCGCCTGGAACCTTGCGCACCCAGAGGGGCTATTCTTGCGACATAGCCCCAGCGTATGAACACACATCACCCTCACAGGTATTATGATAGTCACAGTAAATTAATGAATAAAGAGAACTAACTGTTTATAATATAATAATAAGACTATTGCTTTATTAGTACAACTAAACCTGATATGGGTGCAGCATGATGGCACAATGGTTAGCAGAGCAGAGTCATGAGTTTTATTCCCAACCAGTGCCATATTTGCATGGAGTTAACATACTAGTAGGTTCGTTGGCTGCTAACTAAAATGGATCTGTGTGCGAGTGATAGAGAATTTAAACTGTAAGTTTCAGTGTGGCAGAGACTGATGGGCATGACAAATATTATCTCTGTGTTCAGTGCTGTGTAAAGTGGTAGCACTTTGCAAATAAACTATAAAACCCACAAATAAACCCACAGCGCATGGTGTTGGTATAGGAAATGAAAGCCAGGAGCTATTTAATGTGTTCAAATCTTTGTTCAGGTGGGGCCCGGTATAAAGATGGAAGAAAATTTGATGCACATTGCCTAATAGAGACATGCAGGGAAAAAAGATGTGATCACATCTGCGTGAGTAGCGTATTATCAGTGAGCACTTGCACCTGCCCTAGACTAGGTAGAAAAGTTGTATGTTTTCCCTTACACACAGGGATGCATACACTGAAATTTGCCTATATGAGTATACCAACTCTTTGATCATACGTGTAGATGCTGTTGTTCATACTTCTCTGTATCAACCATACTTGACCATTTTATAAGCATGTGCAGTATGAATTATTGCAACATGAGCTCCACAAATGGGCATACATTCAACTGTGTATCAGCCACATGGTCTCCACACTGTATTGTTGAATGTGGTTGACAAAAAATGTAACAGTTTTAGAGGTAGATTTACTAAAGATCGTTTTGAGTTCTATTTAAAAGCCAAAGGGTATCGCCGATTATTGATGTTGGTTTGCAGTCTGAAAAACCAGCATGTACTGTACTATGCATCGGTTTTGATTGGTATTGACAGCAGCTTCGAAACTCCTATAACCAACCGTTAATCTGCTGTGGGGGCGAAGCCCTGCACAGTTTGCTTTGATAAAAATAGCAAATAAAAGTGTGGGATACCCTAAATCCATAACCAGTCCATGACCACCGAGCTTAGGCTGGTTTGTAAAATATGGGGAAAACAGGGTGGGGTTCCCCCTATTTTCCACTGTGGGGCTGATGCTATTGCAGGGTGACGGCCATAATGGCAACTAGCCCTAAGCTGGTCATCCCAGGGCTGGAATCCCTGGGGAAGTGGAGACACCCCACAAAAATGGGTTCCCCCTACATAAGGACAACCAGCCCTGGGCTGAAAGCCCAGGACTCTTCCCCACACCCCTGGGGATGGTAAGTGCATGGGTATTTGTCATTCAAAAGTTAAATAATATTATTTTTTTACAGGTGGCCTACAAGTTCCAGCAAGCCTTACCCAGCATGATGGTACTTGTCAAACTACAAAGCCAGCATGCCCAAACATAAAGGACCCACTGGCACCTGTAAAAAAATATTAAAATAAAGACAGTACATGGAGATTGTATGATGTATTATATTAATAAATAAACACTCCTCCACACAGCCCTATTTATCCAATGTATTGCTTACAAAATGCTGGGATGAGGTCCTCTTTGGTCCATTTAAACTGGGGCTGGTTATGAGTTTTTTTTGGGGGGAACAAATCATAGTAATTTGTGCAGTGCTTCATCCAAACTTGTCTGGCACTGGCAGGTCTAGTATTTGGAAGGGTTTGCCATCATTTTCAGGTTGGTTTTTGGTCAGTTTGCAAACCGACCATTAGTAAATCTGCAGCTATACTTCTCTAGGTAAAAATATTGATACTTTCTCCAATGTTTTACAGTGTTTTAAATCAGAGTTTTTGATCATTTTAACATCGGTTTTGATTTTAGTAAATGGCAAAATGACCAAAAGTCCAAAATGTGCCTTTAGTAAATTTTACCCTTATTTTCTACATAACCGGAAAGTACCTTCCATTTATTTCTTTACTGTAGTTGCGTGATATGTCTCCTTTTTGTGCTGGTTAAGAGTTGCACCTGGAGATTGTTCCTGCTCAATCTTTGAAATCCACTATTCGTACTTTCTTTGATTGTTATGACCTGTGTCTACTCACAAATGCTGTCTAAATTTAACTCCTGGATTTCCTTCATATTGTATAATTAGAAGATTATCTCAACTCAATAATATTGACAGGTGAGCAAGGGAGGAGATAAAGGTATAATAGGAAAAAGTAGTGAGACAATGGCACCTCTACTGAATGGTGAGCACTGTATGCAGACTAAAGGTGCCCACACACATACCGACTTTTCATCCAATTTGGCCGATTTCGACGAATTGTGACGACAGATCATGTAAAAAATGGCCACATCGTGAGTTTCTACACTTGATCACGATGCCGATGCTCGTCCCCGCCGTCGTACATCGCATCTTCAGATCTGCCATGCTGTAGGGCAGATTAGCCAATCTGGGATACAATGCACTGGCTGCAAGATAGATCTTAAGTCAGATTGGACATTTTTAACTCCAAATCGTGACCACGACTGCCTGGGGAGAGTTGAGGGAGCGTTCAGGGGAAATCGTGTACATTGGCTGATTGGGAGCAAGTCGGTATGTGTGTGGGCACCCTTACTAGGAGCATCATCAATACCAGATAAACTCATATAACAAGAATATTGTATATGTTTCATACCTTTATATTTACATCCGACAAATAAAAATTAAAAGCAAAACACAGGATTAGAGCCCTACAAAATATAGAGCTGATCTTTATTTCTATGTCACCTTTTGTTTCATGTACCTCATTCTTTGAGAAACAAAAAACATTAAGAAAACATAAACTTTAAATAAAATAATGAATCTACTGAATTTTTTATTATTATTATTATTATTATTATTATTATTATTATTTTCAGTAGATGGCTCCTTGGGGGGTAATATAACAAGAACTGATTTATAAAAATATATTTTTTCTTTTTTGGGTTTGGGGCGACTTTGAAAATTACAAATGTGTGAAAAGTTGAACTGATAAAAAACTGCTGGCAACACACTGTTTTCAAAAATAGTTTCAACTTTCTGCCTTCAGAACAATACAAATTGTGTGATGTATAAAGCAATGGTCTTGCAAACAGATACCATCAGAAAAACAGAGGTTGTTCTTGTAGCTCAACCCGCTAACTTGCCTTTCTACAGTACATGAGTTAAAAAAAATCTATAAGAAAACCTTTCTCCCACTGATTCATTAATGGGCTGTGTTACTTAGCATTGTTCCTGGTCCTCTGGGGTGGACTTGAACATAAGTCTTACAGATAACAGACAGCTTCTGATTGGTCAGCAGTCTTTTAAGTCTATGTGTTTACTGGTATAATAACTCATTTCACATCTAGAGCTCTTTGGGTCATGTTTCTTGCTTCTATGTTTTTTTTTTTATTTAAATGGCTTTGTATTGGATCCAAAAAAGAGGATTAAAAGTAATAATTAAAATGACTACACTACACACATATTAGGAATATTATAAGAATAAAATTCTACTGTCTAAAAAAAATTAAATCTAAGTTAAACTAAGGGGATACTATTACTTAAAATTATATAAATTAAGGAATTCTTATTACATAAAACATATACAGGGGCACTCTTATTACCTTAGACATGTACAGGGTATTATTGGAGGCACTATTATTACATGAAAAATATCACAGAAACTATTGCTAAATAAAATATATATGGACAGTATTATTACATAAAACATATGAAAAGGCTACTAATTTTTTTAAATTAGATAGGGCCACAATTATTACATAAATATGGGGCACTATTATTAAATAAAGCATATATACAGGGGCAATATTATTACATAAAACATATACAGAGCACTATTACTGCATAAAACTTATAAAGGGACTCTATGATTATATAATACATATATGGGAGCTCCATTATTACATAAAAATTATACGTGAGCACTATTATTATAGAAAGTGTATGATGGCAGTATTATTATATAAACACTATACAGGGACAGTATTATTATATAAAAACTATGCAGGGCACTATTCTTTTTTCTTAAATAAATTCTTGTCCACACCAGCCAAAGGTACAATGATCATCCCCTAGAGGACCAGGACCTACTGTATACTAAATAACACAAGAGACAATTTTTTAAAATTATTGGGGTAGGTCTTTTACATCCAAACCTTATGACTGAAAAATTGCAAGTATTAGGGGGGGTGTTTTTTTTACATCAGTAATGGTGGCTTTCTGCACATCGCCAGTAACTTTTAAAACCTCTAAACCACTGGGTAGTACTGTACATCTGGGATGTGGATTGAATGATCTACAGCAAAAATGAATACAATGTCTAGATAGACACCAGATGTTAGACAGGCAATAGGTCGACAGGGACAAAAGGGCAACATGTAAGAGGGTTGACTGGTACAAATGGCCGACAGGGTCAAAATGACGACATGTATATGGTCAACATGAAAATGGTCGACACATGTTTTTTTCTCTAACCCTAATCTTCACTCTAACCCTGACCCTCTCCTTGGTGCCTAATCCTAACCATTGGGGTAAGTGCCTAACCATTGGGGTAAGTGCCTAACCCTAACCCTCCAGTAAGTGCCTAAACATAACCCTAACCCTAAAAAAATAATAAAAAAATCACGTGTTGACCATTTGTACATGTCGACCTTCAGTGTGTCGACACTTTGTCCATGTCGACCTTTTGTCCCTGTTGACCTATTGCCTTTCTAACATCTGGTGACTATCTAGACATTGTCTACCTTTTTACCTCTTTAGACCGGATCCCGTACATCTGATGGTCTCTACAATAAAATTGCTGGCAATGTTGTTAGGTTCAAGATCGCCTTGATAAATTTCCCCTTTATTTTTAACATGTAATTTGTAACATATTTGTATCCCCATTCTGTACATTTCCTCTGTAGCTACTAGGTTTATATAGTGATTTCAGTTGTAGACAAATTAGCTCTTATCTCCCTCAGTATTTGAGGGAGGCAATAACAGAACCATCATTACAGTGGTACCAGTAATGCCATGAACCTTGTGAAATTTGCTTACAGGTGAAAGTTTTTGTTGGTAGTAAGGAAAATGGAAAAAAAGGCTTACCTATATATACTTCTTCCTTGCCTACTCTCCCACAAATGTTCGAGAACTCCAAAAATATACTCAGTTTCCTCAGACTTATGGAAGAGTAGCCCACCCTTTCGGATCTCTCCCTCATCCCCAGTGAAGTTTGTGGGATGTAATGTAATGACGCTATTTGCGGTGAATGATGCCTTTAAGCCTTCCCCACTGCTGCACAATTCTGCGAATTATGGGATTTTGCCTCAAGGCCAGGTTTGTGTATCACGTAAACATGCCTCCCAAACAGCACCCTGGACCTCTGACCTTCTGAGATCTCCAAGAGGGGTGCAGCAATAGGTAGGTACGTTTGACATAACTATGTAGTTTACATTCTATTAATACTCATTTGTTAATAATTAAATGCTGGGAACAGGATGATTTAATGTAAATATGAACTAGCTGTTGAACCTTTGTTCACTATCCTGTTGTACTAAGTAAGATGAAGTGTTAGTTGTTTGTTCCCTGACATTCTCTCAGCCCTTATTAACAACCATTGGGCATTAGCTTTCCATTACAAAGTTCATCACCACAATTGACAGAAAACAAACTGCATATAAAACTGAACAGAATGGTTAAGCAATTTCCCTGTAATGCTCTAAATCGCCTGTTTAAATGTTTAACGCCTAGCACTAAGTACACTTTTAAATTATTGTACTTGTGAATTGTAAGAGTACTACTGTATCACTGACCTAATCTTCCTCTTTTGTAAATGGTAAATTAGATAGGCAAAGAAATTTAGAGGTTTCCGCAAGCCAGTGTATATTTAAAAAAAGGTCCAATTTTACTTAGTTAATGTGCCTCTCAGACATTATCCTCTGTAATATCACATGTATTAAAACGTACTGCCTGCTTTTACTGGGTGCTAATTAATAGTCTACATCTGTTACAGGTTTTCTGTCCATACTCAGGACTGTCACTGAGGCATTCATAAATCCCTCTTTAATAAGCCATGCTTCTACTAACATTCAAGTTTATTGCCTGTATGCAAACAGTAGAAGGGTGGTATGATTATGATAAGGATATTTGTCAGAAAAGACAAATATTCACTGTAAAAATATAAAAATGACTTTACAAAAAAAAATTAGTTATAGAAATAGTCTGTTAATGTATAATGAACACAGAACATGTTTGTAAGAATAGTTTCTTAAATAAATTCTAAGTACATGTCTGTATATTTGATTGATTGCAGAGCTTGCTATGAAAGGACTTTGTAATTATCATTGCTGAGTAGTCATTGGATTCGCCGCTTTAACAAGACAAGAAAAGTGAAGGTGCAAAAGAGACGTGTAATAAAAATATGGTAAAACATACATGAAGTAGATCATAATAAAATATACTGTGTAAAGCATGCAGTAAACTTAAAAAAGCATATGACACTATTGTGTATGTTGTTCCTATAGATGCGATTCTTATCTGCTCTGGTCGCTGTCATTTAATGTGATCTACCCAATAAAATATATATATATTTTTTAAAAAGCAGATGACTCAGTTTACCTGGCAGGAGCCACTGGGAACAAATGAACAATAGGTCTGCATTGGCAATGTATGTTCTGTGCAATGTCTGTCAGAATTTCTGGACAGGTGGCTTTTCAAAATCTAACAGGGGAAGTCTATACTGTACCTTTTGACAGGTAAAAATATATATAGGCATTCAAAGTACATGAATTCCACAATTGTCACTGCTTTTATAAATAAAATCAGAAAAATTTATTTATTTGGATACTTTTGGGAAAAAAGTTATAATAAAATAGTCTCCTGTAGCTTTCCTTCATTACATATACACAAGCAATTCCCATGTAGTCATATATTAATATAGTTACCAAAATAATATAAAACTAACACAATCTGCACACATATAAAATAATAGTCAACTGTTACTAACTTAGGAACAGATTCAGGCAAATAATGTCCTTATTTCTCATATGTGACAAGCTACTCATTATAATTCCTCTTATTCTGTATGAATGATAACATTTTGCTATTTATTATTCTCCTGACTTTATATGTCAATATTGCTAACTTAAAATGTTTTTATGTATACAGTATATGACCCTCAGTGTCTGCCGCTGCTCCTACCTTCCCCAGCCCCCTGCTTTATCCTGCTCTTCCCCCGCTATGTCCTGCCCCAGTTCTGTCCCAACTCTTATTCTGCATCGTCCGTCCTGCTCAGTTCTGTGCCCTAGAGATGGCTACTGAGTGAATTTCTCGACACATTGACTTGAATCATTTAGATGTTTGAATGATTCGAGTCACTAAAGGTTTGGTGTGCGAGAGATGATACTCAGCAACAGCCGCCTCTCTCAGTCAGTTAAGGTGGGTACACACCTGACAGATATACCCGCAGATGATGGTCGTTCATACACACTGAACGGCCATCATCTGCTTGTGCCCTCGGGTTCCGGTGCCAGCGGGCGGGTCAGGGGCATGTCCCGCCCCCCTCCTCGCGACTGCTGCTATGTGTGTACAGGCGGTCTGCAGACCACCTGTACACACCTGCCGATGGACAGATATGTCTGCAGATATATCTACCCATTAGCTGTGCAGCACAGCCAATGCGATATGTCAGTGAATGCTGACATTCACCGACATATCGCGGGTACACACTGGCCGACAGGCAGCAGATACAATGGCCGACAATTGATCGGCCAATGTATTTGTCAGTGTGTACCCTGCTTTAGTCTTCCCCAGGAACACACTGGCGCTGCGCTGCAGTGCTGACTCTGAGCTGCTCAAGCCTGAGCCTCAAACTAAAGTAACACAGTATATACACTAACACAGAACTGTAACTCAGCAGGGGCAGGCACTGGCAGTGAGTGACGTGTGTTGCTCAATGCTTACATCAGCTGGCCCGGTACCTCCGCTCCCAGCTTTTTGTTGCTCTCTGTCTCCAGTCTCTACAGCTGCCCACAGTGCCCGGGCACCCAGCTCCGCTGCCCTCCGGGCAATGGCCAGTGGCCTGCCCTCCCGTGCCTCCCCCAATCACCGGTGAATCCCGGTCTCGGACAGACACAGCACCCTGACCCCGGTGACCCATCGGTACCACAGTCTAGCACCTCGCTGGGAAGCATGTGGGGGGGCTGCTGCTGGGGTGGTGCTTGCAGAACCACCTCTCTCTCAACTCCCTGGGGTGTGTGCACTGTGGGCCTGATTCAGAGATGGACGCTCTGAACGAGCGCTCGCTCTGAATCAGGGCGTTTTTTTTTTTTTTTCTGTTCGGCAACCTGGCCGCTCGCATAGCTGTGGGTGACCACCCACCGCTATTGCGAGCGGCCAGGTTGATGGTCACGATGGTCAAGACCATCGCGACCATCGGGCTTGCGACGAGACCCTTGTGGTAGGGTCTCGTGGCCGCAAGCCCCAGAGAGCTTCTGTCTCTGATAGAGCCGGAAGCACTCCCACTGACATCACTGGTGATGTCAGTGGGGCTGCCCCAAATGGCAGGCGTTCCTTCGGGAACACCTCTGTTCGGCCAGCCACCCCCCCCTGCCCGCCTACCAAACGGGGCGCGCTGTCAATCACCATCGACAGCTCGGCCCCTTTGGTGCGAGACCCGGAGCGACGGAGCACCCGTCGCTAGCCGGGTCTCGCGCATGCGCACGACGGAGCCGGCTCCGTCGTGCACATGCCGAGTGGGCAAACATCGACCTGGTTGCGAGTGCTCAGCGCTTGCGACCAGGTCTGAATCAGGCCCTGTGTGTGGCTGTGTGAACTGTGCACTGCAGTGATTGGGCGAAAGCGCTTTGGGTGACACCCCTCCCTGGGATGGAGCAGTGATGGTGCTGGCTGCTGCTGCAGTAACAGTGCAGAACAGGATTCAGCGGTGTGGGGTAACGCGCTGCATTCCAAATGAGGCGTGTGCCCAGACATTTTCTGGAGACACTCCACTGAGCTGAGTCATGTGGCTCGACTCAGTTCAGTGTATCACTTTGCCCATCGCTATTGTGTCCGACTGTCACTCTGTGATGCCTGCCCCCCACATAGTTCCACCCCTCCCACCACTTAACGCTTGCTCCCTTGCTCATTTACATGCCCCGTACACCATCCTATCCCTCAGCTCTGTCCTGCCCCCATACTCACTGCGTTCCTGGCAGCCCATGTGCTCCTCCTCAAGTCTGTCCTGTCTTAAGTATTTCTATATACAGTATATACAACATAGCCATAATCAAAGTGTCCCTGTTCAGAGCTTTCAGTAGCTCTTACTAATAGGTGTTATGTCACCAATTTAGTAAGTATACTATTCAAAGCATCTTGAGAGGGATTCGGTGAAAAAGAAAAAGTAGTTCTAAAATCAGCCGACAGAGGAAAATGTGGCATCATATTTTAAAAAAAATGCGTTGACTTGAAAATATATATAAATCTTATGTATATAGTCAGTTTTGGCCGGTTACACCAAATACCACCACTGAAAACTATATTACAATTTAACCACAGTTTTTTTTCTCCCTTATTTCATCAAAATTGTTTGTTTTTGCCCTTCCTCTTTTCCTTTTTTTTAGTGGCCAATTTCCAGTACATAACTACAGAAAAGTACATTCCATAATTACTTATATGTAACACCAAGAATATATTTCCCACTAATTGATGAATATTTCAAAATGGTTCAATATCTATAAATAAAGTCTGTGGGGTATATTTACTAAAGATCAGTGCCTTTGTGGGCTGGGTTTAAAAGGACAATAGAAATACAAACAAAATCAGGCTGTTTTTCCGGTATTATCACTGATGTTTTACACCCAGCTGCTGATATTTGGCGGTCTTGCAAACCCAATCTTTAGTAAATATGTTGCTATGTCTCTCCCTAGAGGTCCATTATGCATATGTATTCCACTGTATATGGTCTAAAGAGGCATCACCAACTATGTAGCTATCTCATAAAATAAATATAATAAAATCTGCAACTATATATCTTTCTGTCAAAATGGGAGGTCCGCCTAGTTACACACATTTATGTATAAGTAGCTGACACTAAGCAAATTGAAGTCTTTAGTAAGATTACCTATTACAGTGTGAATAATAATGATCCATACAAGCTTTTATGCGCCCTTATGGATACCCAGAGCGGATTTTAACCGACCAGAGGCCAGAATTTGAATCAAACTTATTCAAAGAGTTGTGCGTCCTCTATGGTGTAAAAAAGTGAGAGCAAATCACCCCAGATTTGCTCTGTGAGCAAATGAATCAGACCATCATCAATATGCTGAGAACCATCCCGTTGCCACAGCGTCTTTGCATTACAAATGAATTATTATTAATGTAAAATTAGAAATCAAACAAAATGGAATACACCCCTGTATACTGGTCTAACAAGTATTCACTTCACTTTCAGTGTTACCAGCAGTGTGCACATGTGTGCACAAAGGATATTTTTTTCCAGGGAAGCAATAAGAACATGCTTTCATCACTTTTTGAAAAGTGTTACTGATTAGGCACAGTTTCCCAGTCCACTGGCTACTCTCATTAAATGGTCCCTTTAAAAGAAATTAATTTACAAGGTAGTGAGTGGTTGAGTTAAAGCGGAAAGGCAGTCTGTCAGTGGGTATAACCCTTATTTATCCTAAGGCAGCAGGTACAGGGTACCCTTTGGCCCCATCCATACTTCCGGAATTTCACTCAATGTGGATCTCAACCTGCTGCTGATATATTAATGTGTATGGGTGGAACATGGACTTCACTTTGATTTCAGGGGTGGAACACAGACCTAACTTTGTTCTTGACGTATTTCAGTAGGTTGTTTTCAAATTCATGAGAATTTCCTGTGTATGTAGGGTGCCAGTGGTTCCCAATATAGTAAGGCAATGTGATGGGGTTAATCTGGGACATAACTAGATTTTCCAGCCTTAAATTTCTGGCACCAATGTGAGGGTTTTTGGACATTTACCTAGGACAAGGTCTTCCTTACTTTAAACTTCAAATCCTGTTTGTGACACCACTTTGAAGGTGTAATACCCCCAATGAATACTCCTTAAAGATTACCTAAGGGTTGTACTCACGGGGACACAGATCGCCCCTGTTTTCCTGTTCGTGCTCACCTTGGGTGTAAGCCCTGTTGACCTTGACTAACCTACTCTACGTCTAACTGAGGCTTTGCTGAGGTTCTGTGCAATACAACACATTAGCCTAATGCTTATGATCATAACATTTTATACTATATATTGAACAGTTATTAATATTTTACATATTGGTATTTGGTTCCAACTCTTAAACACTTAAACACATAACAAATGATATTCACTGTAATTTAATAGTGGCCTGGGGATCGTTGGACACTTATTGAACATAGACAAACCCAGTTTAATTTGAAATTACAATAATTAATTAAAACTAATTAACAGCTGGTAGAAATTTTAACACTACTTTATCTGCTAATGCAGTGGAACACCTTTTTTCCTTAAGAGCTGTATTATAGAGATGCCTATGTCAATGTATAAATGTTGGCTGATCTATGCGAGGATAAATGGAAAGAAAATACCTTATGCTGGGTACACACTAGATGATTTTTTAAAATATTTGCTGATTTCCGATGGATTGGAATGATATATTGTTCAATTGTTCAAATCATCCAGTGTGTATGCACTATACATGCTCACGTGGGGTTGTCCGTCACATCTTCACATCTTCAGATCTGCTGTACATGCTGCTCAATGTGAAGATATTGTCAATGATTTTATGGAAATCGTGCAGTGTGTACACACTACCGGACAATCAGGAGATATGTTAACGTTATATCTTAACTTCCAAACAACACAAGACATATTGTTTGGTTGTTTGAAAGATTGCGCAGTATGTACACACTATATCGTTTGTTTGGGATTTAAAGGAAAATCGGGATGACCATCGCTTCATTTGCACATCGCCTGCTTTACTCCATTAATGGTAGTTTGAAAATACTGTTTATTGCTGTACTGTGCTACATGAACTCCAAATGTTACCAGCAAGGTGGGCCTGGAAAGGTTAATGTCTAGTAGAGATTTCCTGGGGGGTATGTTAACAAGCATAGTACGTTACCAACCTCCCTTCCTGAGTGGAGTTAGTTCAAAAAAGGCATTTCCCAGGGACTTGAAGTGACAAGCCAGGTGGAGGCTGCAGATCGGGGGCTGTCCAGGGTAGGTCTCCAAAAGAATACAATGGCAGAACTAGGGAGAAGCTACCAGCCAGGGGAAAATACCAGGCGGAGCTTTCAGGAAAGTGGCATCCCCAAAAGAGGTGCAGAGTAGCTTTAGGGGAGGCCCGCCGGCCAGGTGAAGGCACCGGGTGAAGCTCTTAGGACAGAGGTGTCTCCAGTGGGCTTGACGGAGCAGATGGGGCAGCAGTGTCCTTTTTTTTTCTTTGGGCAACTGACTTCTTTCTTTCTTGGACAACTGACTTCTAATGGCTCTATGGGCCTTTCTTTTATAGCCTATTTTCCCCTTTAAATGTGCACTTGTTCATCCAGCAGGCTAATTTTTTCCTGCAGTGGTGTCTACTGTCCTTGTGCCAGTAGGGCATCATTACAGTACATACATATTTATACATATGCCCCCAAATATCAGAGACCTAATGGGGTTATTACCAAGAAATCACAGAAAAGGAGACTGGGAGCAGGAAGCTGGGCATAGGTTGTAAACAAAGCAACTGGGGAAGAAAGTGTGCATTTATATATGAAAACAAATCATTCACAAAGTTGGACCTATTCTTTACTGTTAAATGCGAACAGTACTAATGTAAGCTTATTTTACTCATACTTGCAAGATAAAGGAGGATACCATGTTTGATTATTTAGCATAATGCTTATATAGTTATGTATGTACTAGTGTATTGGACCTGGCATATGTAGGGTCACCTCAGTCTACCCGTCCCACCCTCTGCTCGATCTGGCCCCACCCCCTCTCTGTTGTTCTGCCACCCAGCTACATCACTGGGCACCATTCTCAAACCCCCCTGCTCCTGTTCCTGCTCCCATTTTTTCCCCATTCAGGCAGTGGGTCCTCCTGTTCTCCAGCAGCCGGCTAGGGTCTGTACTGTCTCCCTCCCATTGAGGCATGCGCCCAGGCTTCCACTACAATCATTAAGGAGGTGGGACAGACTTTCTAAGACAAATGCATTTAATATTCTGGGTGATATTCAGGGTGATAGCTCCCTCTCTCTGTACAGTTTCAGTATATGTTATGGTTGTGGGTTGTCAGGTTATAGACCTGTAAGTGCCCTTGGGGAGAACACAGTATCTTTGTATGTCTTCTTTTTTGGCCAAAAAGTACTGTATGAACATATATTTTTGCTATTGTCTGCCTTTTTGATATGGATATCCATTCTGAAGCTCTAGAACACTGAGAAAGAGGTGTATCTTATATTGACGAGGTTTTAATAGACATTACACACATTCTTTATATTTAGTGTTCTTATAAAGTTGTGGATTTAATAATTATCAAGTAAATTAGTATACCAATTTTATAAATAAAATGAAACAAATAATAAATTCAGAGGCATATACTAGTTAATCACAAAATGGCATTAGATACAAAAGGGGTTAAGTATACACAGCTACATTAAATTAGACCAATTTGGTAACCTACAAACTAATTAAGAATAAGCCCTACTTAAAGGGAGTAATGGAGACTGATGGTTCATCCCTGACAAAGCCCATTACAAGGTGAAACGCGTAGGTGGAACCATTGTAACAGGACCAAGAATGCTCAAGTACCAGAAGCAGGTAAACAGAGGAAGCTGTCACTCTGCATTCCACATCTGTGTTCCAACAAGGAAGATGTGCAGAAATAGAGATGCAGGACAGCGGCGTGATCAAAACCCAGGCACCCAAGATGAATATGCCAGCTTGCAAACCATACTATGGTAATGGAGAAAAGAAAGGGCAGAGAACGACATTGGAACAAACTGCTAATGGTAAGTGGGGGACATACTGTGTAACATATGCAGAACCCAGGGAACCCAAAGGCAACACAACACAAGTACTTAACAGAATCAACTAGCAGTGTGTGGAACTACAAAACCACAGCTAGTGGTTAAAGGATTTGGCAGATCTCAGGACAATTTTGTGTTCACCATATTAGTGGATAAATGTCAATCCCGGTCAGGCAAAACTTTATTATTAAAAAAGCTGCTCCTTCTATCATAAAGGAGATGTTTTCATTATATTTTAAAGAAATAGCAGATCTCAGGAATCAGAGTTATTAACACACAACTAAATATCTATACCGGTCAGGCTATTAGCATATGTTATGTACATATACCATTCACTAATGATATATAAATTACATGAATCTTATATATACAATTTATTGGTCTGTTTGTTTGTCTGTTATGCATTCAGACACCCCTGCATCGATTGGGATGAAACCAATGTGAGGCAGTCCAGTTGGATACTTGCCAGGTTTTAAGGGGCGTTAGGGTCCCGGTCAGTTGGTATACGCTGGGCAGAACTTTAACCCGTTGCTGCTGGGTAAAACTTTGACCCAGGGAGCCTGTTCTGAGTCTTCCACTGGATGGATATGGATGAAATCCTCACAGAGGGGTGTCAATTGGTCTGGGATACCTAATGGAGTGGTTGAGGTCTCAGCTGGACCTCACGGCAGAGTGCGGCAGGCAGAAGTTTGACCCAGGGAGCCTGTTCTGGGCCTAACACTGGATGGATTTGGATGACATCACATAATTTAGACAAAAACTTCACAGAGTGATAACATTGGATCCCAGATGACATACTAGGGGGTTGAGGTCAAGGTCAGACCTCCCATTGGTGTACACTGGGCAGAACTTTGACCTGGGGAACCTGTTCTAAGCCCTACACTGGATGAATTTGTATAAAAACTTCACAGAGTGGTAGACATACTAGGTAATTGAGGTCCCGTAGGACCACCCATTGGTGTACGCTGGGCAGAACTTTGACCCGGGGAGCCTGTTTTGGTCCTTCCACTGGATGGATTTGGATGAAAACTTCACAGAGTGGTAACATTGGATCCCAGATGACCTAATAGGGAACTGAGGGCCTGATTCAGACCCGCTCGCGAGTGCTTAGCACTCGCAAGCGCGTCGATGGTGGCCCAGTGCGCATGCGCACGATGGAGCCGGCTCCATCATGCGCATGCACAAGACCCGGATGGCGACGGGCAAACCGTCGCTCCGGGTCTCGTACCAAAGGGGGCGTGCTGTTGATGTTGAGTGACAGCACGCCCCCTTTGGTGGGCGGGCCGGGGGCGTGGCTGCCCAAACGAAGGCCGGCCCCATTGACATCACAAGTGATGTCAGTGGGAGTGCTTTCAGCTCTGGTAGAGCCAAAAGCACTCTAGGGCTTGCGGCAATGAGACCCTACCACAAAGGTCTCGTCACAAGCCCGATGGTCGCGATGGTCTTGACCATCGCGACCATCTTCCTGGCCCCTCGCTATAGCTGTGGGAGGCCGCTCTGAAAAAAAAGAAGGGCGGCCCTGATTCAAAGCGAGCGCTTTGTCAGAGTGTCCGGCTCTGAATCGGCCCTGAGGTCCAGTCGGAACTCCCATTAGTGTACGCTGGGTAGAACTTTGACCAGTGAACCTGTTTTGGATCTTCCACTGGATGGATTTGGATGAGAGGTGGCAATTGGTCTGGAATGCCTAATGGAATGGTTGGAGTCCCATTCAAACCTCACGGTGGAATGCACCAGAGGAACTTTGACCCAGGGAGCCTGCCACTAGACGGATTTAGACGACATCACATAATAAAACTTAATAACTTGAAAATTTTACTTCAGCAAGTTGTACATATTCATTTTATAAAATTGGAAAATTCTATAGGGTATACTAAAAAATAAACATTGCGAAAGACTTTGGAGTTTTATGTGTACATGCTCTATTTATCATTGGTTAAATAATTTGCTTTTAATTTATCTGCCTGGGTACTTTTAGATCCATGTATACTTTTATGTTTTATTAAGTTTTTATAATTTTTTATCTCATTTTTATTCATATATTTGAATCCCACATATTATTCAATTGGGTCATCCTTTGCATTTTTAGATATCTATACACCCTGTTGATCCCAGCCTGCAACCTCCATCGCAGTGCTGGGATTGCAAATGCAGCAGGGGGTGTAATACGCTTCTGGGCAGCTTTGCAATTGCGATTCTTGCTGAATCACCCCCTATATCCACTCCTCTTCCCTTTTGGCGCCCTTGCGGAAGAGTAAGTAAGTCTTCCTCAACACTCACTACAACGGGAAGGAGCACTATTAATTTCAGCAGAGTAGGGATGGCCATTGGTTGGTCACCATTGATTGCCACCATCGATGGTACCATCAGTGGTTATCATCGATGGTATAAAACCATTGCATTGGGGGGCGGAGCCAGATTCCGTGTCCTGGCATTAAGTTAAAAAACAACAACATTGGAGCATGGGGGCTCTCTGCCATCGATGATGGAGAACCACTAGGTCTCCGCCATTGATGGCAAAACTATCTGACCTCGGCTGTTAACCATGTTAAGGTAAACATCAATGGTCTATAGCCATCCCTAGCACAGAGTACTTTTTTTCTTTATTGGTTGGTCTGCATTCTTTTTGCTGGTTCCATTCCCCTAGAAAACTAAACTCCATACAGAACAGACTATGGCTGTGTCATATTTTAAAAAGGTGGCCCTATACTACAGGTTTACCTTTGCCTCAAGCTGGATGGGGTTTTGCTGGGAGGTCCCCACACTATTCAGATTATGAGCGCTGATGCTGGTGTTTGGATCACTTTTGTGGGGACCGCTCCATTGTTAATTTTTTTTAAACTTATTTTTTGTTTACAATCTACAAAGCTCTGTGCAGAGATGATAATGGTCATCAGCCCAGATCTTTGCTCCAGGGATAGAGCACCCGCAACATATAGGCCTCCTGACAGGCATATCTATAGCTGTGTCTACCTCTATGTATATAGGAATTATGTGAACACACCTTTACTGGACTCAGCCTGCGCTTTCCCGCCTTTTTCGTCTCATTCCACCTCTCCAGATGTAAGATGTCGCAAAGTCAGGGATATGTAAATAGTATAATAGTATAATAATATGGATCCAGGCATATACATTTTTAATGAACATTCATCTGTGAGAAAAAGGCTATTTTATGCTTAAAAGTTATGCACATGTATTTAACTGGGCTGGATTCAGAGATGTATGCCAATTTAGTGGTTAGTGTACATCTCCGATGTTTAGTTTTTTTTTGCAGAACGTTTCTTGTGATCTCACTCACAGCCCCCCTAGTTGCAGCATGATTGACATGCTGCTGTGTTTGGGGGGGTGGAGTGGGGGCGTGGCTGGCCACCATTCATGGAAACAGGGGAAGGACGAGGCCAGGCTCTGCGTTGGTGGATGCAGAATTCCTGTTCTCACAAGTGACCAGCGCCGACCAGGCAAGCTTCAGCTTACGCAGCCTGGAAAATGGAGCAACCATTGTGACCATCCATCGCGATGGTTGTAATGGTGATCCAAGGCAGCATCTAGGGATAGAGCACTCAGATCGCAAATGCTACAAGGAGGTGTCTATTTCCTACAGACACCTGCTGTTGTATTTACATTTTGTTGCACTGTGTTGCACAGCTGCTTCTGTGCGGCTGTGCAATACCGTCCATCTCTGAAACAGGCCCTACGGGCCGGATTGAGACCAGCTTGCGAGCACATAGTGCTCGCAAGCGGGTCGATGGCTGGGCAGTGCACACGCGTGGCATGCACGAGCTCCGTAGCGAGTGAATTTTCACTCGCTGCGGGACTCACTACAAGACTGGGCGGCTGTCGATTGTGACTGACAGCTCGCCCTGTTTTGTAGGCGTGCAAGGGGATGGCTGGACAAACGGAGGTGTTCCTGAAGGAACGCCTGCCGTTTGTGGGCGGCTCTGCTGACATCACCAGTGATGTCAGTAGTGATCTTCCTGCTCTATTAGAGCAGGAAGTTCACTGGGGCTTATAGTGGACGAGACCCTACCACAAGGGTCTCGTCGCAAGCTCAATGGTCGCGATAATCGCGACCATTGCCAGGCCGCCCGCTATTAGAGCATGAAGTTCACTGGGGCTTGTAGTGGACGAGACCCTACCCCAAGGGTCTCGTCGCAAGCTCAATGGTCGCGATAATCGCGACCATTGCCAGGTCACCCACAGCTTAGAGAGCGGCCTGGAGGCCGGTGAAAGAAAAAAATGGCCCGCCCTGATTCAGAGCGAGCGCCTCTGAATCAGGGCCTGAGACCACACTGACAATAGGTTTTTTTTTGCTATCTCCTGATAACTCCACGTATGAGGTCATGGTCAGGGGCACGAACGGTGACTACAACCAAACAATACACATTCTACCCTGATGTTGTTCTATGATTTTCTATATAAAAGTAACAACTTTAAAAACAGGAGACAAAGCACTAGAATTTTTATTTTATTTAGGATTCACTGTATATAACTGCAAATGGTTAAGTATCTTATAGACTGCATAAACCCTTGCTAAATGAGGTCTTAAGACTAAAATCTGTTCAATACCATTAACCAAATAAATAAAAACGATAAGGGAATTAAAGAGAAAAAAAATCTATAGAAGTGTTTTAAAGCAGCTGATGCATAGTACAGTTTTCCAATTTGTTTGCGAGCATCTGATGCATGGTAATCAAATGTACACATACGTACAGGTACACTTAGCAATATTTATATTTTTCCACTGATGTAGAACTTTGGCCTTTTGTTAGTATTAAATAATTTGGCAAAGACCAAAATCCCAGCTAGATGTGTCGGAGAAACCATGGTGGGAATTTATCATTAAAATATTGGTAACAGAATAAATTGGGACAGACTGGAATTTACTCAAATATACAGAATCTTCAGCTTCTTATATTTCCCAGAATTGTGCACAATGTTTGTTTGATCTCCACATCAAAGGTACTCATACATGGTGTTTATTTATTATAATCACTAAGTACTACAAAATGGGTTTGGTTTACTGTATTAGGTTGACAGTGCATGCCTCCCAACTTTATTTATCTGGGACTTATTAGTGCATGTGCCCGGAAAAGTGGCATGACTTTGTGGAAGGAGGCGACATCTATTCACCGTTTTCACTGCAAAACAGAGAAGCGGATGAGAGGGGGCCTCCAAACTTCCCCACCACTACGGAACATTGCAGTCCACGGGTGGGACAACGATACAAAAAATAGGGACTGTCTGGCCAAAATCAAAACGGCTGGGAGATATGACAGTGACCATGTAGACATTCATAATGTTGAAATAAGAATGTCGACATGGTCATAATACTGTATTAATAGAGAACATATTCATCATGCTGACATTCAGCAGGTCGACACTGATGATGTGTCAACATGGCCACAATGCAGACAATCTGGTTTTCAGGTATGCCTAACCCTAACCCTAATGTCAACATTTTTTTCTCCATGTTAGATGTCAACATTTAACCATGTCGCTATAGTTAATGTCGACATGACTGCATAACCTACAAAATAATGGAAATTTGAATTGGGAATTCTGCCTGAAATTGCTGTTTCAAAACTCAGAAACACTCTGGGCCTGATTCAGACTCGCTCACTGCCAAAAGGGGCCGGGTATGCAAATCCCGCGATTGCACTGTCTGGCATAAGGACGCCTTATTTCTTAGAGGGCGATGGCAGTGAGCGTACGCAGGAGTATAAAGTCGCCCACCTTTCTCTCTTAGCACAGGTCATCTCCAGGAAGTGTGTGATTAATTGGTAACATCGAGACCCATTGGAGCTGCACGCAGCACTTGAAGTTGCCCCTACCCCACCGCAAGCACTGCGATCAGTTCAGGGTAAAAATACAACCAAGTGACGTGTTGAATGATGCTACTTTGCTAATTATGGACACCCATTAAACTCTGTTTTGTTGCTGAGACACGCCTGCATTCGCACATCCACTCCCCCGTTCACAAGCACCTTCCCCTGTCACCACCCACAAATGGCGCTATCTGTCACTCAAAGTAGCATCCAGTCTGTGTACTACAAGCGCACGATTCCCGGCCACAGTGACTGGTTCACGCATGCGTACCTTGACGCATATGCATGCGCAGATGATTGATAATCGCCCCTAGCGAGCGTTCGTAGCTTAGTGACCGGGTCTGATAGAAGCCCTCTGTTCCTGACATTTGACAGATAGGTTGTGAACAACTGGCCTTTGGCTCACTAGATTGCAAAGATGATTCTGCTTGATGCGTGTCCAAAGTAGGGATGGCCATTGACCATCAATAGTTAACAACCATCAACCTACCGATGGCGTATTGTTTTGCCATTAATGGCAGAGATCCAATGGTTCTCTGCCATTGATTGCAGAATAGGACCCAGTGTTTTTTTCTTTTTCCATCAGCACGGAGCTCAGCCTTGTCTCCTGCAGGCCGCTAAGCCCCATCCCTTATTCTGGTTGGCCAGCAGCCCACCATGCCTGCCAGCAGCTTCAAACCATTGATGTTTCACCATAGAAGGTTTAGTGTAATGAACGGTAGTCACCAATGGAACCATCGATGGTGACCATCGATGGACAGCCCACTGATAGCCATCCCTGGTCCAAAGCATGTATAGTAAGTGAGAATACCCCGACTAGGGTTCCTGTTATTAATTAACAAGAATATTAAAACATTTTTGTTAGACTCTATTTCATGGACACAGGTTGAGCCACATTTGATTAGGGACTTGGTTGTGTATCATTGTAGGTTCCCCACCACTGGTCTAATCTGGCTTCTCTGTGTCCTTTCCAAAGGCAGCGGTACTCCTTAACATACAGCGTTGCAGTGCCATTGACTATTCACCACAATACTCAGGGCCTCAATCAGCAGTGCTGGGAATGTACACGTGCGCAGGATGCATTTTGCACATATGCAAAATGGGTCCTGAGTGATCGTATGCAGAGCGGCAGCAGACTGGCAGTGATTTACAGTCTGCTGCCATTTGTGGGAGGGAAGGGGGCGGCGACGGCCTCCGTTTCCCAAAATGGAGGCATGTCACTGCTGTTGGGGGAGAGGGGAGAGGCCAGGATCTCCATTGGAAGATGGAGATTTCCTGGTCTCTTTGTTTTATCTGCGGTGGCCGGCTTACGTGACCCATGGGATCACAGATTATCTGATGCTGCTTCCTTGGATGCAGCTCAGATAAGTATTGCATGCAGGAAGCCTGACCCCTCCTGCTGCATTACCATTATAGTGCTATCGCAGCTGCTACAATAGCGCTTGCATCCGCAGCTGACTCACCTATTTAATATAGAGTAGACTGTAGATCATCCCTCTCTTCTAGGCTGCCTCTCAGTAGATTGTGTGTAGCAGATATGGCCTCATTAATCAGAGCACTGTAACATAATGTGATCTGAGGGCACCATGTGTAATAATATGAACTGAGGTACTGGGGAATAATGTTAATCGGGGGCACTGGGACAAAATGTTAACTGGTAGCACAGTGTGGCATAATTTGGACTAGCATTACTGGCATTATGTGAATTGGGGGTGTTGTATGGCATAATGTGAACTGGGGGTACTATAGTGTGGCATATTATGAAGTATGGCAAAACAAGAACTGGGGGCACTACAGTATTGCAAAACAAGAACTGGGGACACTAGAATGTGGCATAATGTAAACATGATCATGATTTAAAATGTATTATGTCTAAGGTCTTTTTTCTAATTATTTTTTTTTACCAGATGCTCAGCATAACACACTTTTGTGTAGAAATGGGGATAATGGTAGATCATTGTTAGTTTTGACACATGAAATTAGCTCAAAACCTACTGAAGTTAGGAATGCCTGATACATACTAGATGCTGCATATAAGATAATATGTTTAAGATTCTAACGCCACAATTTATTGGACCAATAAATTGGTCAACTTTTGTATACTTCCATATAATTGTATGATGTTAAAGGCTTTTTTTTTGGTGGTATGTTTCTTTTACTTTACTACTTTCTAGCTGACCCATCCCAGATACAACTGTGTCAACATAGGACTCATTGGGCCCTACATTGATAGTACAGGAGAGAATTTCTGTGTGAGGGCCATAGTATCTCATTCAAAGCAGAGCATGGCTACTTTTCTAATTTGCCAAGGCAAAGTAGACCTCCCAATAATACTCAATTACAATACACATAAGGTTGTATAAGTATCAATACAGTGCACTTATATTAATGGTGCTGTAAATGTATATTAACTCCTCCCTTACAGGTACCTGTGATGGACCAATAAATTGCTTATGAGCACCTTGCATTGTATGTACGGAATCAGTAGCTAGAGGGAATGCTGACCTCTGAAGTGCCATATAGGAGAATCATCGGATGCCTCCAGGTGAGTTGGCTCTCCTTGTAGGAATACATGAATATATGACCCAAAGTGGTGCTATAATTATGTACTGTAGGACCAACTGAGCAGAGGCACCTTGATGTTGCAGGTGGCTTATCATATATTTGCAAATGTGTGTGATTCACTACTCTGTGTATTACCATGTAGGATGCATATCTCTTTTACTGACCAATTGCAGTGTGCTTGGGGACTCTGGGCCTAATTCAGACCCGCTCGCGAGCGCTGAGCCCTCGCAAGCCGGTCGATGTTGCCCAAGTGAGAATGCACACGACGGAGCCGGCTCCGTCGTGCGCATGCGCGAGACCCGAATAACGACGGCCAAGCCGTTGTTATGGGTCTCGCACCAAAGGGGGCGTGCTGTCGATGGTGATTGGCAGCATGCCCCCTTTGGTGGGTGTGCCAGGGGCGTGGCTGCCCAGACGGAGGCATTCCAAGATTGCAGCTAAACCTGCCTTAAACGGATTTCCAAGGCACAATGAAAGTTTTAAATTTGCACAGCGCTAATGGTTGTTACTTATATAGCAGCTCCACTTTCAGAGGTAGCATAAAGTAATATAATAAGGGGCGCTTGTAGTGATTTTTCCAGTGATTTTTCTTATGTCATTTCTACAAATTTTTTAAAAATCTCAATATGAGGGTCCTTTGATGTATGATGGAAAAAATGTAGGTTTGAATGTGCTATGGAGCTGATTCAGAGCCGCTCGCTAGATGCGATCGCTCACACAATGTGTATGCAAATTGCGTAGGTAGTGCAATCGCACAGCAATGCATTAGCACGCCCAGTATTTCTTAGAGAGCGATCACACAGTGTATGCAGACATCCACTAGCCTGTCTTAAGATGCCCACTTGTGCACGTCATGTCCAGGAAGTGTATGCAACCATCGGTACATCAGGTAATATCGGATGCGATTGCATCACTTGAGGTTGTTCATACCCTGCCACAAGCACTGCGAGCACATCAATGTAAAAACAAGCCACGTGACGTGTACTATGATGCTGTGTTATAATTATGCACACCTCTAAAACGCCATTGAGATGCTCAGACATGCCTGCGTTTGCACCTCCACTCCCCCGATTTTAATGGCCCCTGTTACCACCTACAAATGGCTGCCCCTGTCACTCACTCTGCTGGGCTGTCTATGCTCAGCGAGTGAACGCATTGGGAACTTTTGCTAAGGTATGTGCACGCGCACTGCGATGCATACACATTGCATACCATCAGCAGCAGCGAGAGTATGCATCTTAGCTCCTATGTTCGTATGGTTCATCAGTTTCTTTTCTTGAGTAGTTTTACTGGCAAACAATTTTTTGATACAGAGTTTCCTGATACATTTTTGCCTATCTATATAGATATCAAACTGTTTTACCTCTGAATGTGGGGAAAATTTAAGTCCTTTGTTAAGGAGGCATAATTGTTGCTTTGTTAATGTTTTTTTGCTAAGATTAAAAATGCCTTTATTTGTTTTTTTCTTAGATAGCACTCATCTGCGTCCTTCTGAGCATGGCCAGTAGCTGAGAACATCGGAACCACCTGACTTCCCAATACGGACTAAGGGCCTGATTCAGAGCCGCTCGTAAGCGGCCGCTCGTTCGCTCCGAGCGATGTTCGCACAACTGCGCATGCATATGGGTTGTAATACGCATGTGCGAACCAGTCATTGCGGTCGGAAATTGTGTGCTCACAAAATAGCAAATGACTGCTATTTTGAGTGACAGGATGAGGCGTTTGTGGGTAGTAACAGGGGAAGGTGCTTGAAAACGGGGAGTGGAGATCCGAACGCAGGCGTGCCAAACGGTCAAAATGGGCGTTTTAAGGGTGTGCATAATTAAGAAAGCAGCGTCATCGACCACATCACTTGGTTGTCTTTTAGCCTGAACTGCTCGCATGATTGCGGTAGGAGAATGCTACCACAAGCACTGCGAGCAGTTCATACGCCTTTCGATGTACTCGATTAATCTAATAAATAGCGGAGATGATGTAGGATGCGAGCGGCCAGGGGGCGTTTTTAAAAAAATAGCGAGCGCATGTTTCGTTCGCTTGTTCAGACATAGAGGCGTCAACAGACCGCAAAAAGCGAGTGCTCTATTTAAATATCCGGCCCCTTTTTCTAAACGAGTGAGCGCAAATAGCGTCCGGCTCTGAATCAGGGCCCTAAGGCTGGTGCGGCCAGGAAGATGGTCGCGATGGTCAAGACCATCGCGACAATCAGGCTTGCGACGAGACCCTTGTGGTAGGGTCTCGTTGCCGCAAGCCCCAGAGAGATTTTGGCTCTAACAGAGCCGAAATCTCTCCCACCAGTGGGGCCACCCCCAAACGGAGGCGCTCACATGGGAACGCCTCCGTTTGGGCAGCCACTCCCCCGGCCCGCCCACCAAAGGGGGCGAGCTGTCACTCAACATCGACAGCTCGCCCCCTTTGTTGCGAGACCCGGAGCGACAGAGTGCGCGTCGCTATCCGGATCTCGTGCATACGTACACGACGGAGCCGGCTCCGTCGTGCGCATGTGCACTGGCCCACCATCGACCCGGTTGCGAGTGCACAGCGCTTGCGACCGGGCCTGAATCAGGCCTTAAGTACACAATAAAGGCTATAAACATTATATGCACTCATTTTTTCCTTTTACAGGTATTGCATATTTTACACGTCTTTTATTATTGTTTTACACGTCTTTTATTTTTTCATGTTTTTTATACATTTTTTTTACCCCCATAAATTTATATTTTTACACTTTTATTCTTTTATATTTTTTCTTTTAATTTCACATCACTACAAGCGCCCCTTATTATATTACTTTTAAACTGATTTCCGCTTTAGTGGCCAATCCCGCAGGTTCCATAAAATTGGGATTTATCACATACCCCCTCAAACTTGACGGGTGTGGATTAACAGATAGACAGTAAAAAGGTCAACAGTGTCTAGATAGACACCAGATGTTAGACGGTCAGTTGGTCGACTGGGACAAAAGGTTGACAGGGACAAAAGGTCGACACACTAAAGGTCAACATGTAAGAAGGTCGAAAGGTACAAATGGTCAACAGGATCAAAAGGTCAGCCAAAAATGGTTGACACAAAAATGGTTGACATGTGATTTTTTATGTTTGTTTTCTAGCCCTATTCTTCACCCTAACCCTCCCCTTGGTGCCTGACCCTAACTGTCAGGGTAGGTGCCTGACCCTAACGGTCCTTCCTGGTGCCTGACCTTAACCGTCAGGGTAGGTGCCTGACCCTAACCGTCCCTCTAGTGCCTAATCCTAACCCTCTGGTAAGTGGCTAACCCTCCCTCCTGGTGCCTGAGCCTAATCGTCAGGGTAAGTGCCTAACCCTAACTTTCCTGGAAGTGCCTAACCCTAAACCTGTTTCTAAAAAACAAAAATGTTTACGTCGACCATTTGACCCTGTCGACCATTTATAAATGTTGATGTTCTTACATGTCGACATTTAATGTGTCAACCTTTTGTCCCTGTCGACCTTTTGTCCTAGTTGACCTATTGATTGTCTCAGATCTGGTGCATATATAGACATTGTCAACCTTTTTACTGTCTGTCTATAGTACTTAACCCAATCTTGACAAGTTTCCTTTTTTAAACCTGAGGCTTGCTTCATAGACCCTATAGTAGATAATTCTTCTGCTTTCATTTCTGGTTCTTTCTGCCGAATACCTTCACTGACTGATTCTGTAGACATATTTGTGAAACAGCCGTACCTCAACTGCTTAGATCACCACTGTCTCATTGTGTGTGGGATCCCATGGAAAATGGCATTTGGTCTGATTTGTTGAATTTTTTAGGGTATTGGTAGGTGAATGAGGATCCTGAGTCTATTAACTTGAGACTCCTGGGGTCAAAACCTAGTAAAAGAACTGTTTGACAGTGCAGTGCACAGCAGTGGTGGTGGATGCAGTAGTCCCTCACCCGCCAGAAGGGAATACACTTGGCCAAAGTATATATGACGTTGAGCGTGTTGTGCAGTTGTTTGGTGCTGGTTGCGGTTAGTCCACACATGGTACAGCTTATTCAGTTCTTAGGTTTATTGAACCACACAGAACAAGAAGTAGCATAAATGTCACAAGGATATGACAGGTATAACTGTAGCATATAGAAGCAGACTGTAGCTTTAGGGTATCCCTAGGCGTTGTTGTGTGCTGGTGGTGATATAGTGTACTTGCAGTGTTTGTAAAGGCTCTGCATGGCTAGAATGTTGGAGAGTCTTGGGGGTCAATCCTATTAGCTGCTAATTGTGAGTGGCGAGTTTGTTTCTTGGAACTTGCAGACTTCGCAGCAAAGCGTGCTCCTCAAATGCAAGAGAATTATAAAAAACAAACCTTTTTTGTTTAAACTCAAATGAATTAAATGAAAAATGCAAAAAAAAAAAAATAGGAAAAGGGTGATTTTGGGGGTACTTTGAGGGCACCTTGAAAAATTTTAAAAAAATTTGAAAAACAATTATTTTTCAACTAAAAAAGTATTGGAATTACATTTGGGGTGCATACACTAATGAAAAAGTTTGATTTTGGGGTAATTTGAGGCCTTTTTTTAAACCCCCCAAAATTACATGTAATTATTGGACTAATTAAGCTGATTGGAAACTTCCAAATGCCTAATTAGTCATTAGGGGGGGGGGTGTCCAAGGGGTTCAGCACGGTGTCCCCACATTTTAACCTTAAAATAAAGATTTTCCTTTCTATCTCTTACCCTCAGAGAGGTGCGAATTGACGGACTGGTTCAGTGCGAGTTGCTAATTGGATTGCGCAATGAATTATCTATGCAAATTCGAAGTGAAAATAGCAACTCGCACCTAGCAATTCGCACCTAATAGGATTGACCCCTTGGAGTCACATCTAGTCGGCATAATTACTAGTGATAAAGACTTGCTGACACGCCGTGCATACACAGAAGTGCATGTCAGAGGTTAGACCTCATACTGAGCTATGGCAGATCCCAGAGACCACTAGCTTAGCTTACCTGTCTGCACTATAAGGATGGAGGCAGAATCAGAGAGCTTCTCATCCAGCTGATTTGCCTCCCTAGCTCCTGATAGGCTTTTGTTATCTTAGAGATAAGACAAACTCTGCTGATGGTGCTCTTTGAAGAATGTTGCATAAGGTTTTGTGTTTTTATTTTTATTTTTTTCTTATTTGAGAGTTAAATAAAACCAGGAACATGTACAGTAAGTATTAAGTTATAATATAAATCAATTTTTTTTGTTTGCAGGGTGGGGGGATGTCCTAATATCTAAATGAGGGTGGCACAATATAGATTATTTTATTTTTTAAGGTAGCTATATTTAATCATTTTACTTATTTGGTAATGCATCATTTAATTTTTTAAGGTGGGCAATAATTTGTTTATATTTTTATTGTGGGACAAGTTAGATTGTTATTTTAAAAGTGGGCACACTTTTATTGATTTTTACTCACAGACCAGGGATATCATGTACTGTAGTAGCTCTAGATAAGTGGAGCTTCAATGGACCAGGATATATAGTGTTGTGTTTGACAGCAACCTGTAAATTTGCTACTTTTTAACTGAAAAATCACGATGGTGACTTGCAGCAATTCACTGTTTTATTTGATTTTTAATTGTTTAGCCATTATTACATACTAATTTGCAATTTACTGGAAAAAAAATTAAAATCGCGTTCCAATATCTATCTATCTATCTATCTATCTATCTATCTATCTATCTATCTATCTATCTAATAAAATAAAAAAAAAATCTGCAGCAAATTTGTCATAACAAACTGTTGGTGATTTAGCTATACAGTATATATTTATTTTTCCTTTAAGAAGCTGGACTTGTATATAAATCATTGAACAAGCAGCCATATTATTCTATCCTAAACATGTCATTCACGCCAAAGGAACCTTGACCAACCAAATTATATTTTTCATGTTTTAAGGAATGGGGAAAAACATGGGATGTAATTATAATCTCGACAGTCGGGATGCCAGCGTTTTATGCAAACTATAAGAATTGTCATATCTGTGCATTCATATGTTTTAATAAATAAGACATGGCTTAATAATAAAATATTTTTAAAAAATGAGTTCCCTGAGAGAGCAATGTTTAGCACCTATTTTATAAACCTCTATTTTAAAATCATTCCATACAGAGTAAGTACAGTCATAGCCTTAAAATGAAACCCTTGGATTTTTGCCTCCTCCCTGTTAATCATCGCTGCAATTGTGCTTGTCCAGCTGGAAAACATATTTTTGGGGGACACAGAGATTAATAGAGTTATTGTGGAGTTTAGTTTCCTGTTCCAACAATAGAAGGTATAATAACATATATCCCAATTTGTACAGGACATATGATTACAGATAAATGGATGTGAGCATTTTGCATATTTGACTTGTACTCCTCCCCGGAGCCTTAGCCTTTTGTTACAGAATCTAAACCTGTTACAAATAAATACTTGTTAATAATTTGATAATTTGAAGATGTTAGGTTCATACCATCTGTGTATGTTAGTTGTGATTAAAGAGCTAATCCTAATACCCATTATTCCTAATGACAAGACCAAGCAGGCTTAAAGCATTAGCTGTCGGAAGCCAAAGAGAAGAAGCAATGAAGGATATCTGCAATCTTAGACACAATTGAGGAATTGGCCAGTCTTCCTCACAACAAAAGTGATACAAAAGAATTACACCCTCACTAAAGTCTATTTCCTCGTATAATCACACAAAATGATTTTTCTTAAATATGATAATAAATCACAGCAAAAAATCAATGTGGCAGGGCCCAACTGCTCGGCCTGATAACGCATCAATCAATATTTAGTATTTAGATTTTAATTAATACATAGCAGAGCAGGGCCTTTTTAAGAGAGAAATATTATCTCAGATAAAAATATCCTGCACCTTTGGCATGCAAAAGTTGTTGCTTATATCTGTCATTGATCAATCTGCTATAGTTGTGATTAAAAACCCTGGAAAATAGCAGACAAGAGCATAAACAGACTGAGGCAGGGAATGCTTGAGATTCTGCTGTCTGCAGGACTACTGTTGTGGAATACTGTTATTACCCTTTGAGTGCCAGACCTACTCTATACTTAAAACATATTATTTTCCCACAATTTGGCAGATTCCTTGGTATATCACTAGAAGGGGTTAAGGCCTAATATCTAGAGTTTTTTTTTTAAATGCTTAAAAGCTAAAAAACTTGCAGTCACTGCGGCAGATGCAGATCTGTAAGTAAATCGGGCGCACATTGGGTCTGATTCAAATGTGGACGTTAATGCATTATATACTGTCTTCGCTCTGATTTGCTAGTAGCAGTGGATCCTCCTAGGGAACACAATTCTTGCTGACTGGCTTGCGTGGGGGGATCACATGTTGTGTGTCTTCCTGGTACAATGCCACCAGCCATAACTCGTAAGACCTACAGTAGGGGTAAATTTACTAAGATTTGTGTTGGTCCCAATTTGCATTCTCGGGTGATAATATCACTTTTTTGCAAATCGGGAATTTACTATCATTAAAGTCGAGTGATTTGTTCATTTTTTCAGGTTGAAATCGGGTGGTTTAATGCCGCAAATTTGTCTGTTGTCATTCAACATACACAAATCCGAGTGATTTGTGTATGTTTATTAATGGAAAGTGTGTTGTAAGGTTACATGTAAAAATTGACGTGGGGTCTCCCCCAAAAGCATAACCAGCCCCGGACTTTTCATAGCCAGTCCTGGTTGTCTAAGTACAGGGAAAAAAATGTGTAGGGTTCCACTGTACTTAGTATAACCAGCACTGGGCTCTGGGAACCAGTCCTGGTTCTGGAATGCGTTTGGTCCCCCTGCAATTCCCAAGTGCAGTTTTATTACATATATACACACACACATACTCACCTACATTACCAGGAACTCTCAGATATGGCTCTACAAAGGCAGAAGCCATGTCTGAGCCTCTCATTCGGGTGATAACAACCATCCTGGTTGTTATCTAGTGCATGGATTGGGGTTTTATGTTTTAAGAAGACCTTGGATGCCTACTTTGGACAAGGGGACCTGTCCTGGTAATGTAGGTGAGTATTTGTGTGTCTTGTGTTTTTTTAGACATCCCTTTACAGGTGAACTACAGGCACTACTTGTGGTTCTCCAAGTACCAGCATGTGGGGGAGGCTTTCTGGGACCTGCAGTTCTACTGTAAAGACAATGTTGATACTTCTCTTTTTTTAAACCACACATACACTATCAACCCCCCACCCACCGCGCAGGAGTGGCAGGGATAGCTCTGGGCTACCAGCCTAGGCCAGGGGTGCCCTGGAGAGGGGGACCCCTTTATTGGGGGGTCCACAACTCACAAGGGATCCCTGGCCTGGGCTGACTAGCAGTCAGGGGTCCAGGTGAAAGGGCTCCCCTGGCTGTAGCATCAGCCCCCCGCTAGAAAGGGTCTGGTGCTGGTTCTAGGAATTACAGTGGGACCCTACGCATTTTTTCCCTTGTAATTCCAGAAGCAGGACTGGCTCCCAGAGCCCAGTGCTGGTTGTACTAAGTACAGTGAAACTCTACGCATTTTTTCCCTGTACTTAGACAACCAGGACTGGCTATGAAAAGTCCAGGGCTGGTTCTGTTTTAGCAGGGACCCCACATAATTTTTTTTAAAGAAATTAACCCTAAAAATGTAAAAAAATAAACAAGCAGTCTGCACATATTTCAATGATATGTGCAGGCTGCTTGTTCGAGAGAGAAATTTGGCCGGTGAGATCAGGACTTCAAAACAGACAGGATCAACCAAATACACCATCAATCAAAATGATCCTGTCAAAACGGGGAGCTTGGTAAATTCCTGATTTTTGAAGTGAAAAAAACTGCCATTTTTGATCGATCCTATCCGAGTTGAAAAACGGGACAAATCGGGACCAAATCAAATCTTAGTAAATTTACCCCCTAGTGTTGGTTGTGGAGAATTTGGTGTACTCCTTTTCCCTCCTGATTTATCCAGTACCAGCCTAGGCTACCAGCTTTCTAGAGCTGGATTGGTGGAGTGATTTGTTTTAGAATTCTTTTAATTAATTTTAACACGATGCCAGGTGAAAGAGCTGCTAATGATTACATGTTTTTGAACAAATCCTGTTATTCGCGATTTGCAACTCATCACAAAATCACTGGAAACATGCTATTTTAACAAAGATGCAGGCTATTGTGTTGTATAGTGCGCACTGCTGAATGAGGGCCTTAGGGCCTGATTCAGAGCCGCTTGTAAGCGGCCTCTCGTTCGCTCCGAGCGATGTTTGCCCAACTGCGCATGCGTATGGATCGTTATACGCATGCGCGAACCAGTCAGTGCGGTCGAAATTCATGTGCTCGCAAAATAGCGAATGCCTGATAATTTGAGTGACAGAATGAGGCGTATGTGGGTGGTAACAGGGGAAGGTGCTTGAAAACGGGGAGTGGAGATCAGAACGCAGGCGTGCTTAAAGGTCAAAACGGGCGTTTTGTGGGTGTGCATAATTAAAACAGCAGCGTCATTGACCACGTCACTGGGTTATTTTATAGCCAGAACTGCTCGCAAGATTGTGGTAGCAAAAACCAACCACAAGAATAGCGAGCAGTTCATACGCTGGTCGATGTACTCGATTAATCTAATAAATAGCGGACATGACGTAGGATGCGAGCGGCCATGGGGCATATTTTTTCAAAAACCGACCGCAAGTTTTGTTCACTCGTTCAGACCTAGAGGCGTGAACAGACCGCAAAGAGCGAACGGTTCATTTGAATAGCCACCCCTATTTTCTGGACGAGCGAGCGCTAATTGCGTCTGGCTCTGAATCAGGCCCTTAGTCTTTTGGAGAGATCTTTTAAAGGTGATATTAATCAGTGGGGAAATTTACTAAAAACCAATGTTTTTTTTGTGTGGGAGAAAGTGAGAGGACAGGCAACACAGGGGTTTATTTACCAAGATGGAAATAAAGTGAACAGAGATAAAGTACTAGCCAATCAACTCCTAACTGCCATGTCATAGGCTTTGTTTGAAAAATAACAGTTAGGTGCTTGTTGGTTGATACTTAAGGGGTAAATTCGAGTAAAAAGAGTCGAGTTTGTGTGAGTTTTGGTGAGATTGCATTCTCACGTGAGTTTTGGAATTTTTTTCATCTCGCAAATTTACTAAAGACAAACTCGATTCTCTTTTTTCACTGTTAAAACTCATGTGAGTTTGCAAACTTGAAAAAACTCACCATCGGCCAAAATAGGAAGTCCTTTAGATGAAAAAGAAGTAACTCGCAAATTTACTAAGAATCGAGTTTCCAATCTCGTGTGAGATTGTAGCAAACTCACTGTGAAATAGAAGTTTCATATAGACCACCTCCTGAGCTGCGAGTTTGGCAGAAACATACACAGATCAGTGTTTCTGCCTGTATACCTAATATAAAGTGTTTTTGTTTAAAAAAAAATGACATAGGGTCCCCCCCCAAAAGCATAACCAGCCCCAGACTTGCCAGCCAGTCCTGGTTCCTAAAATTATGGGGAACAAAATGAATAGGGTTCCACCATAATTTAAGAACCAGCACCAGGCAGCAGGGCCAGACCTGGTTTTAAAAATAGGTTGAAAAAAAATGGCATGAGTTTCAACCTATTTTTAAAACCAGCGCCATACCCTTTCTAGCAGGGGACTGATGCCACAGCCAGGGATGCCCTTTCACCGAGCCCCTCAGCCACAGCATCAGCCCTGACTGCTAGTCATCCCAGGCCAGGGATCCCTGGGGAGTTGGGGACCCCTCCAATAAAGGGGTCCCCCTCTCGATGGCACCCCTGGCCTAGGTTGATAGTGATGAACATTTGGTTCCCTTAATGTAACAAAAATAAAACTGTATACTCTTAGTAATAAAGGTATGGGCCCTTATGTAATAGCCTGCAAATTGCAGGAACTAGTGTGTAGATATAAAGCAGCAATTTTTAAATCTACAGGCTATGTGGCTGGATCATGCAAGTTCCTACAACTCACAACCAAGAATCAAAACCTATGTGTGTCCCCTTATTAATAGAAATATTTAGGTGTGTTTTTGTAATAGAAATATGTCATTCCTTTGGCCACATTATTATTTTTAATATTACTGTGACCATAATTTCTTCTATGATGCAATGTCCTTACTGAATTCTTACCTGGAATATCCTTGTGTTCTTTATCTGATGTAATTCATATGGAAAGAAGCAGTTTGATCCAGATGAACTCTCATTACCAATGATTTAATGTCTGGTAAGATGAAAAGACATAGGTCCTCATTCAGACCCGGTCGCAAGCACTGAGCGCTCGTAAACGGGTCGATGTTTAGGCCCTGCACGCATGCAGCGGGCGCACTGCGCGTGCGCAAGCCCCGGAGCAAGAGAGAAACTCTCGCTCCGGAGCTCATTACAAAATGGCCGGCTGTCGATATTGATCAACAGCTCGGCCCGTTTTGATGGTCTTGACCATCGCGACCATCAACCTGGTCGGTCGCTAAAGCTGTGGGTGGTAACCCACAGCTTAGCTAGCGACCAGGAAGCCGCACTTAAACATACAAGCGGCCGCCCTCATTCAGAACGAGTGCTCGCTTCTTGCGAGCGCCTCTGAATGAGGGCCATAGTGAGAGACTGCCCCCCTAATCTTCGCTCATGTGGGACACTGCGGCCAGTGGGTGCAGAGGTGTCACTTACCTCTGTGACACCCAGTGCGGCAGGACTGAAATGTTTTGCGCACTGTAGGTGCGCGCTCAAAAGGGGACATGGCTTCGCAAAAGGGGCGTGGTTTCACCTGCGAAGCCACGCCCCTATGTGTGCCGATCCGAGAGGTGTTCATGCCTCCCGTTCTTAGCACACATTGGGCTTCCCCAGCGATCCTGCAGCTGCTGGGGCAGCCCACAATCTCTCCCTTTCCTCTCTCCATGTCACGGTGACACCATCTGACGCGGTGGTACCAAAATAGCAGAGCAGCTCTGCTATTTTGGTGTCACCTCCTTGGATGGTGTCACCCAGTGCGGCCCGCACCCCCCGCACCCCCTAGTGACGCCAGTGAGTGGGTAGGATACTGCCCAAAAATGATTTAGGCAATAGTAAAGATTTTCTGCCGCTTATCACAGAAAATCTTGTATCACCTGAATTTATTAAAGAACTTTGCTGGGCTTCTGAGCGATGCTCAGCTCCCTTGTGATACTGTTGCAGCAGTAATAAGAGACTGCTTTGCTTGCCATTTCTGATTCCTTCAGTGCATGCATTTCTATTACTATATTATATGGCATTGATACTACAGTATAATGGTACACATACAGTACCTCTGTAGGAGTGGTGATGATATTCAGCAGACAGACAGGCTCGAATGTGACCATTGCTGCTGATTTCCAGGGGTCAGAAAAGCATGTGACAAACTCCTCCAAACAGAGCTCAGCTTCTCGGATTCCCAGTGCTGAGTCTGATTGGAGTGACTCAGCAGTGTCAGAGCTGCAGGGATCTCCTCTACCGCTCTGCGTGTGTTTCCACCGGAACCAGACCTCCATTAACCCATGATGTGCCAAGATGATGCAATGCCCGATCGCAAACCAGTGACGACTCCTCTCTAACATGTAATATTTTACTAGAAAAATAGGTCAGGACTGCCCGCGGGGAAGGGGGGGGGGAGGGAGGGGATGGGCAGAACTGGGCAGTGCGGTGGGTAATGTGGGCAGAGCTATGTTAGTCCATACATCAATTTTTTTTTTAATTGTCAAACTTTGGGTTTGGTGCAGTGGCATAACGAGGGGGATACATGTTGGGCAACTGACAGGAACAGCAGAGGGGGGCACCGCAAGCCAGGACAATGTCCAGTGCTATGGTCAAGTGTTTGATCCCAACAATGGAAGTACTGCAGTCAGGTGAGATGTGTCCCTAGCGGAAGACATCAGTTACCTATGCCGAGACAGTGTGTCAGTTCCCAGTGACGGTCAAGGACCAGCAGCAGATGAAATTTGGCACCGGCCACAAGTTGGGTGCATCTCACTAACTGCGGCCATTGAAGAGCGGCTGCAATTTGATTTTGGTACAGGGCTCAATTGAGTACAGCTCCGGCGGCGGTACTGCTGGCTAGGACAGGAGAATGCGGTTGAGTACAGGAGAGTGCTGCAGTGGTGAGAAAATAAAATAGCTAACAAAACTCTCCACTGCAGTCTCTCCCACCGTACAGGTAGGCTCTTTTTACAGGTCACGTCAACTGGGGGGGAGGGGGTGCGTTCGATCTATCATATAACATATAAAACTATACAAATAAAGAAATATAGGAGAAATATCACTGTAAATACACGCACACGAACACACACACACACCTTATCCATACTACATAGATTTTGCATATATTCGAAAAGCAGGATCCATATTAATATTGAAAAAGCCAGAGCCACATAAAGCATATTGAAAGATACAGATCCACATAAAATACATTAAAAAAGCCAGATCCACATAAAATAGGTATTATGGCAATATAAGTACCACTATAACACCTGCACAGTTCATATGGATAAGTCTTCACTGGCGAAACCTGGCAAATTTTACTGCCATCATGGTTTTTGCCTGTGACAGCAGCGTTAGAGGGAAACATTATTTAAATCAGAAGATTATGCTTACCTGCAGGGCCGGATTAAGGTTTGAGGAGGCCCTGGGGCAACAACTCCTTGGGAGCCCCTATCAATATAAATGTATATATTTATATACAGTCAGGTCCATAAATATTGGGACATTGACAGAATTTTCAGATTTTGGCCTCTATTCACCACCACAATGGTTTTGAAATGAAACAAACAAGATGTGCTTTAACTGCAGACTTTCAGATTTAATTTGAGGGTAAGTACATCCAAATCAGGTGAACGGTGTAGGAATTACAACAGTTTCAATATGTGCCTCCCACTTTTTAAGGGGCCAAAAGTAATGGGACTATCAACTCAAAAGCTATTTCATGGACAGGTGTGGGCTATTCCCTCGTTATTTCATTATCAATTAAGCAGGTAAAAGGTCTGGAGTTGATTCTAGGTGTGACATTTGCATTTGGAATCAGTTGATGTCAACTCTCAATATAAGATCCAAAGAGCTGTCACTATCAGTGAAGCAAGCCATCATTAGGCTGAAAAATGAAAACAAACCCATCAGAGAGATTGCAAAAACATTAGGTGTGGCCAAATCAACTGTTTGGAACATTCTTAAAAAGAAAGAACGCCCCGGAGAGCTCAGCAACACCAAAAGACCCGGAAGACCATGGAAAACAACTGTGGTGGATGACAAAAGAATTATTTCCCTGGTGAAGAAAAACCCCTTCACAACAGTTGGCCAAATCAAGAACACTCTCCAGTAGGTAGATGTATATGTGTCAAAGTCAACAATCAAGAGAAGACTTCACAAGAGTAAATATAAAGGGTTCACCACAAGATGCAAACCATTGGTGAGCCACAAAAACAAGAAGACCAGAATAGAGTTTGCCAAACAACATCTAAAAAAGCCATTACAGTTCTGGAACAACATCCTATTGACAGATGAGAGAAAGATCAACTTGTACCAGAGTGATGGGAAGAGAAGAGAAGGAAAGGAACTGCTCATGATCCAAAACATACCACCTCATCAGTGAAGCATGGTGGTGGTAGTGTCATGGCTTGGGCATGTATGGCTGCCAATGGAACTGGTTCCCTTGTATTTATTGATGATGTGACTGCTGACAAAAGCAGCAGAATGAATTCTGAAGTGTTTCGGGCAATATTATATGCTCATATTCAGTCAAATGCTTCAGAACTCATTGGACAGCACTTCACAGTGCAGATTGACAATGACCCGAAGCATACTGCAAAAGCAACCAAAGAGTTTTTTAAGGCTAAAAAGTGGACTGTTATGCAATGGCCAAGTCAATCCTCTGACCTGAATCCGATTGAGCATGCATTTCACTTGATGAAGACAAAACTGAAGGGAAAATGCCCCAAGAACAAGCAGGAACTGAAGACATTTGCAGTAGAGGCCTGGCAGAGCATCACCAGGGATGAAACCCAGCGTCTGGTGATGTCTATGCGTTCCAGACTTCAGGCTGTAATTGCCTGCAAAGGATTTACAACAAAGTATTAAAAAGTGAAAGTTAGATTTAGGATTGTTTAGTTTGTCTCATTACTTTTGGCCCCTTAAAAAGTGGGAGGCACATATAGAAACCGTTGTAATTCCTACACCGTTCACCTGATTTGGATGTAATTACCCTCAAATTAAATCTGAAAGTCTGCAGTTAAATCACATCTTGTTTGTTTCATTTCAAAGCCATTGCGGTGGTGAATAGAGGACAAAATATGAAAATTCTGTTAATGTCCCAATATTTATGGACCTGACTGTATACACCTATTCATGCACATACACCACACACATATATTTTTATACTTACACACACATACATACATTCACACAGAAAAACACATATATACACCACACATGCATGTGTCACACATACATTACACACAAACATACATACATTACATACACACACATACACACACTCAAGTCACATACACACTTACCTTGCACCATCAGCACTGCATGTTGTGGATGGGTAGGGACCTGGCAGGAAAGCACAATGTTATTAAGCTCTGCTGTAATTTTTAATCTGGCACCATTCACAAGCCAATCGGAGCTCATAGACCAGTAGCCACTGCAGTGGCTGCTGGTCAGCGAGCTCCAATTGGCTCAAAACTTGCCAGATTTTAAATGCAAGCGGCGCTGTGTCCATGGCTGCAGCTGCTTGCCGGTTAGTTTCTGCCCACTTGAATCTATCCTCAACCATGCGTTGATGTTCTGGCACAAATTCACCTGCATGCAGAGGGAGGACAGTGGCTCCTGAACTGACATAGGGGAGCATACATAAATGGCTGCTGGTGGGACACTGGGGTGGGTTGGCATAATGTGTAAGGAGCATTACTGTGTGGCATAATGTGTTTTAAAGGGCATTACTGTGTGGCATAATGTGCTTTAAGGGGCATTACTGTGTGGTGTAATGTGTTTTAAGCGGCTTTACTGTGTGGCATAATGTGTTTTAAGGGGCATTTCTGTGTGGCATAATGTGTTTTATGGGGTATTACTGTGTGTGGTGTAATGTGTTTTATGGGGCATTACTGTGTGTGGTGTAATGTGTTTTAAGGGGCATTACTGTGTGGCATAATGTATTTTAAGGGGAATTACTGTGTGGCATAATGTGTTTTATGGGGCATTACTGTGTGTGGTGTAATGTGTTTTATGGGGCATTACTGTGTGTGGTGTAATGTGTTTTAAGGGGCACTACTGTGTGTGGCATAATGTGTTTTAAGGGGCATGACTGAGTGTGGTGTAATGTTTTTAAAGGGGCATACTGTGTGTGGCATAATGTATTTTAAGGGGCATTACTGTGTATGGTGTAATGTGTTTTAAGGGGTATTACTGCATGTGGCGTAATGTGTTTTAAGGGGCATAAAGTGTGTGGCGTAATGGGTTTTGACCACCGGTATATTTTATTATAATTGTCATGCTATTTATCTGAGAGAAAAAAATTATGTAGCAGCTGTTTAAGAGACAGGGGCCCAAAATATAAATGTTGCTCTATTTTGTAGGAATTCAGGTTGAAGGTAGAATATGCTCAGGTCCCCCTGCCCCCTCCGCACTGCATCCAGCTAAATTATATATATATATATATATATATATATTTTTTTTTTATTTACTATTTGCTACTAATTATATCAGCTCTAGTTACACAATATCTGCTGTGTTTCCCATCCAACTGAGGCGACTCTTTTCTTCTGTGTATGTGCATGAAATTCCATCTTCTTATTGAGAAATTTGGCCCTCAGTATCTTTTATTAAACTGTCATTGTACTATATAGTGGGAGAAAGCTCTTTTCATCTGGTTCCTTTATTCCATTTGCCAAATGCTGAGATTTACTCACCTGCATTCTTACACTTTCACTCTATCTGCTGATGCTCTATCACTCTGCTGCATTCCCCTTTAAATAAAACATACTTGCAGAACAGACATGTAGTTCGGTAGTAGGTTAATAAAATAAAACAAATTCTGCTAGTAAAACGGAATCGGTATGTAATGACAGCTGTCGGGATGCCTCCTGTCACAATACCGACATCGGCATCCCGATGGTTGTTATCCCGACAGGGGTAGGGTAAGTATACTTACCCCCCTCCCCTTCTCCCCCTAACCCCCTTTTTTGTAGCCTAACCATAACCCTCCCCACCCTGCACCCTAGCCCTCTCTTTTAGTGCCTAAACCTAAGCCTCCCCTCTTTGTGCCTAAACCTAATCCTCCCCCCTTAGTGCCTAACCAAACTCCCCCAGTGGTGCCTAACCCTAACTCTCCCCCCTAGGGGTGCCTGACCCTAATCTCCCCACCAAAACCTAACGCTAACCCCGCTATGTAACCTAAACCTAACCCTCCCCCCCAGCGGCTAACATGATGGACGCCCCGGACTTATCTCATTTGGGCAGCCGTCCTTCTTCGTTCCGGCGTCAGGATTAAGATAGGCATCGCTATTTTGATGCCTATCCTAAGTCCCTTGTCGGACTTAAGCCATCGGGATTTAGAACTGCTAACTACATCCCTTCCATAGACTTGTTGCACAAATCCATTTAAAACTGGGCATACAGTAGGTTACATTTTCAGCCAGGCAGCCTACTGCAGCTCATAGGGGCAGATTCAATTGAGCATATGAAGTGTGGCTACGCACATATGGGGTTATTAAAGGAGGTCGGGATTTAGAACTGCTAACTACATCCCTTCCATAGCCTTGTTACACAAATCCATTTAAAACTGGGCATACAGTAGGTTACATTTTCAGCCAGGCAGCCTACTGCAACTCATAGGGGCAGTTCAAATAAGCATATGAAGTGTGGCTATGCTCATATGGGGTCATTACAGGAGGTAAGACTCCTGTTTTTTTTCTCATGTCTCTTTGGGCAGTTACTGTATAAAAAGCAAACAAAGTTTTCCTACTCAGATAACATGAAGCTCCATAGGAAAATTTGCAGCTAATTGAATCTGCCCCATAATGTTGATAATTATGTTTAAAAATGATGAGCCAAATGTAATAGGGTGAGAGTTTAAAAAATGTGAGAGTTTAGTAGTAAACTCTCATATTGGTCGAGTTTTATCTTCAAACTGGGAAAACATCTGGATGAGAGTTTAAATCGTGAGAGTTTTTTGAGTCCAAAAACATGCCAGTTTGTATGTTCTTGGACTCTATTACTTTGGTCGAGTTTACAAAGTGTGAGAGTTTACTGCTAAACTCTCACATTTTGTAAACTCTCACCCTGGGCCAAATGTAATAGGGTGTCAGTTTTAGTAACAATACAAACTCGCACTTTCTCGCACTTTTAAAAAGTGCGAGTTTGTACTGAAACTCGCAAATTCAATAGCCTGCGAACTTTTCAGCTCGAGGCTACTGCATTTGCGAGTTTAGCCGAGTTTAGGACTATGTAAACTGACACCTTTTAATGTGAGTAGCATTAAAAGGTGCGAGTTTTAGAGAAGCCATCACAGATCAGTGAGATCCATGATGGCTTCTGTGTGTGTTTTAAAAAAAAAACGTGCACCCCCTTCCCAAAGCATAACCAGCCCCGGGCTTTATAAAGCCTGTTCTGGTTCTAAAAATACAGGGGCCAAAATGCATAGGGGCCCCTGTATATTAAGAACCAGCACAGGGCTTTGTTGAGCTGGTTCTGGAAAATCAGGGGACAAAACGAGTAGGGGTCCCCTGAAAATTCCAGAACCAGCACCGAACTCTTTCTAGCGGGGGGATAATGCCACAGCCAGGGAAAACCTTTCACCGGTTTCCCCGGCCAAAGCATTATCCCTAACCGCTAGTTAGTCCAGGCCGGGGATCCCTGGGGAGTTGAGTACCCCCCCAATAAAGGGGTAACCCTCTCCAGGGCACCCCAGGCCTAGACTGATAGCCCGGGGCTATCCCCGGCACCCTATGGACGTGGGTGGCGGGTTGATAGTGTTAGTGTAAAGTGTAAAAATGAAGTTTCCATATTGTCTTCAGTTGTAGAACCACAAGTACCAGCAAGCCTCCCCTGCATGCTGGTATTTGGAGAACCACAAATACCAGCATGCGGGGCATTACGGGCCACTGGCACTTGTAGTTCCAAAACTACCATTTATTAGCATTTACTTAGACAGCACCAGCATACTCTGTTACTCTTCTCTTGAATCTGTAACAACTGTGGTCACTCTAGCCATCACCCTGTAGAATATTATTAACATTTAATTAAAAGTATTGATGTATTTAGCACTGTTCTACATAATAATATATATATAAAAGATACTGTATAATACTGTATAGTTCAGATATAACATGTGCACTTGTTATGGTTTCCACTAAGATACTAGCTACATTTTAGTGCATACATCCAAACAACTACCAGTTTGAAATAGATAATAATTTTATGCAGCCATAAACTCGTACAGCTGTAGGTAGCAAAAGATAACAAATGAGAAACAAACAACAGACAAAAGACAAAGGAAACAAGACTTGGAATATGGTCAATGGGAGATCATTCCATCCTGTATAGAATGGTGATAAGACCATTCAGGATATATTGATGCAATACACAGTCACTCAGTCTAGGCATTAGATAAGGCTCACTTGTAGAACGCATCGCAAAACTTATAGGCGCAAATCAGACAGCGATTCGGAATGTTTAAGGAATGAGAGAAGGCAAAATACGGCTCAGACTAGGAAGATTCAAAGATTTTGGGCTCTTGCTAAGTGCCCTCTATGTCTATGCTTGTGCATGAGATTTCATTTTGTAAGATTGGATTAGTTAGATGACAAGGGTTGGAATAGGTAATTATTAGGGAATTTAACTACTTTTTCCTCCTAAGGAAAGGATTTGTTTTCTCCACTCTCTCAACTATATTAGTTGCTTACACTTTTGCAGGAATGTGCACATCCACTAATAATTATTAAGTGCCAACACATTTGATAATGACAGTGCTGATGTTCCCTAAATAAGATACTGTATAAAAAATGAGGCTAAAATTAACAGTATTTTAGGAGAAAATATATGTTTTAAATAATGAAAGGGGTGTACATAAAGTCACTGTAAATTGGGTTTTAAATAACATTTTTCAACTTCCACTGAGAACAATTAAACCCCTTAATGGCATATGCTGGCTCTGTATCACTAGATAGTGCTTAGCAAATCTTCAACACCAACAAAAATTGGTGTTAACTTGGTCAGCGACTGTGCCTTCAATGGTTTCCGCCTACTCTCTCTTATCATGTCTAATATATGACCCAGCTGGCAGAGTGGTGTTGCTAACCCTCTGTTGTGGGCTATGCCAGCCAATGCCCTTTTGCAAAGGATAGTATAAAATTATTCAGCAAGGCTTATCTCTGATCTGACATCCACTCCTGTCACCAAACAACAAACAGGCAACAAAAAGGGTGGGGATGTCTTGAAGAAGAGACCTCAGTCAAGGGCACAGTCCCTAATATAGAGTCTCTACACTAAAGCCTTCCCTTTAATGACTCCCTATTGACTAACTAGCCTAAAACAATGCCCATTGTGTAAATCATAGAAAGACCAGCACAATGCCTCAGGGTTTAACCCACATCAGGTAAAATGTCCTTTTGCCAGCCTAAAGCTGCGTACACACGGTACGATTTCAATGAACGATATGAATGATAATGATATAGTTCATCGTGAAATCGTTAATTTTTATGCAACCAATGACCAATAAATGACCAATGATGCGCGTTCCCGCATGGACTATAACAATATCCTTTGTCTGCCATACATGCAGGCCAACCTGGACGATAGTGTTAATTTTCCATAGGGGTTTCCAATTGTTGGTTGCTCATCGTTTGTGATATCTTTTGTGTGTGGATGATTGATATCGTTTATCCAACAGACCTGGAAATTCGAGGAAGATCGTTCAGCGATATTGACCGCTTAACAAATCATCCCGTGTGTATGCAGCTTTATAGTTACATCAAGTTTTCTTAAAGACAGACTACATCCACACTGATTTGAATTCCTACTCCTGTACTGTTAGTGTTTCTAAAGTATAGTGCTTAGGAATTCAGTCATTTTGTGATTTTTCTTTGGTTTAGGTGTTCATCATAATTTAGATTTTTTAACTAGGGACTCAGGACCTCATTCAGAGTCGGTCGTTGCGGCCGCACAGTCGTACGCCACCGATGTTCGCTATACTGCGCATGCGTAAAGCTCGCAATGCGCGTGCGCAAATTAGCCGATATGATCAGAAATTTCTCTCTCCTTTAACACAGCCAGGTCGGTAGTTTGAGTGACAGAATGAGGCGTTTGTGGGTGGTAACAGGGGAAGGTGCTTGAAAACGGGGGAGTGGAGATCCGAACGCAGGCGTGCCTAATTATGCGAACAGCGTTTTATGGGAGTGCATACGGTTTATGGGAGTGCATAATTAACAAAGTAGCATCATGGCACATGTGACATGTGAGGTTTTTACACTGACATGATCGTAGAGCTTAAGAGAGGGTATGGTCAACCTTAAGCTCTACGACCAGTTCCGATGGTTCCTGATGGTCTCGATTAATCCTTATATGCCCGGAGATGACGTGCAATGCGTACGAGAAGGGGGCGTATTTTTTTTTATTCCGACCGCTTCCTCCCCTTGGTCGGCCAGCTACCGATCCGAACATGGGGATGCAACTTGCGAGGGAATCATTGGAATATCTGGCCCCTTTTCCCGTACGACCATGCGGCCGCTTCGACCGACTCTGAATGAGGTCCTCAATTATTATGTTTATTGCTTTACCAAGTCAAAGACCGGAAAATCCAATTGTGTTCAACTATATGTTCTCCATGACTTGCTTAGTTATATCACATCACACATATTTATGTATTATGCAGTGAAATACCTAATAGGTTTGATCCATCCTCCCTTAAGTCACTGATTAAAGAAATCCTGAAAACATGAGCTGTCAAGGAGCGTGAGGACTGTACTTTGGAAACACTGCAATAACAGAACAAATTGCACAACAGCCATTACTCATATGGTAGAGGACCCTGCCCGTGAAAGCTTAGAGATATAAGATAAATGCTAATGAATATATACTGGGCATTGCGTGCTTTTCAAGGCATTCTTTGTAGTATTTTTTTGCTATGTCAGATTGATTCACAAACTGATGTATGAAAGGGGGTGACCATTAAGTCAAAAGATCACCCCCACCTGTGACCCCTTTATAAAGCTATAAATGAATGCCTCCATTTGTTTTTAGACACTAGGAATAAAATGCAAAATCCAGTAAGGGATTTAACATGCTTGTGCAAACATGCCTATATTTTATCATGGTCCTTTCTTCCTGCATTAGCTGTTCTCTATCCCCTAGGTCTCTAGCCCAGAAACAGTGGAGTCATCCTAGTAGGGGATCATTGGATGCATGACTTCACAGTGCTCTGACTGGTCTGTGTCATCTGCAAGTGCCTTAGCCAACAGCACCCAACATGGACATATTTTGGATTAATATACCATAATCGTCTGGGTGAGCTGGGGAGTTCTATGGGTAACCTGATACTGCCAATTGAAGCTTCTGTCTCTCTAATTTATCAGAGGAAAATTGTTGGTGGTTTCACATTAAGAGACAGTAGCCGCATAGGGGAGACACTAGGATCTGGTACTCTTGTTACTAGTGTCTGAGTGGGGGGAAAACCCCAGGGACTGGTACATGGCTGGGAATTTGTACTGACTTGGTGTTATGCATTTTGTAGGTGTGAGTGCTGGGGGGCTGGGCTAAAACCAGTCATATTACTTGGTGTTGTTATATTCCCATTTACTAAGTGTTTAGGGGGTGATGTATCAAAGCTTAGAGAGAGATAAAGTGGAGAGAGATAAAGTACCAACCAATCAGCTTCTAACTGCCATTTTTCAACTAAGCCTGTAAAATGACAGTTAGGTGCTGATTGGTTAGTACTTTTTCTCTCTTCGCTTTATCTCTCTCCAAGCTTTGAAACATCTGCCCCTTAGTGAGATTGTTGTGCTAGTTGTGAACATCCTAGAGGTAAAAATAAACATTTTCATCAGTCCCAATGTAAACTAAGGTTCTTACCATGCCTGTGTAGCTAGTCCGCCCTGTTCACTAGTTTCTCAAAAAGGTGTCTTTAGGCTAATTTCCCACTCAGATACTGCCTATCATCATTATAGATTGTACATGTATAGCAATAAATACAGTAAAACAGGCTCATCACAGTGCCACAGAGATATATTAGCAATGAAAGAGTTAAAACAGGTAGCTACAATTTTATATGTGTAGACGTCCAATACCAGCTATTTATGCTCGGAAACATTTTCATGTGATTGTCATTGTTGTACATGCAGATCTCTGCTGGGCTATATAAAATTCCACACAATTGTGTACGATATAAACGGTCTGTATTCTACTCAATGAATATTAGTGTAGGCAGTGGAGACAAACTAGGATTGAAAGGTAATAGGGAAAAGTCAGAGTGGACTTGTTTTTACATCAGCTAAAGCCATTTCATTTTCTTCCATGCAAGTGTAAAATAAGACCTAGAATATAGGAGAAAAACAATGTAATGTTATTTCACCAGAGCATTGCATTTATAACATGCTTATTTTGTTTAGACATTTTGGTTGTGGCATAAACACAGCACACCATAATCAAACCATCTCTGCAAATACATTTTGTATTTGTATTTGCCTAAAACACAAGTAGAACCACACATACATTCACACATTGTTTGCACGATAATAAAAGACATGGCTAAAAAAAGATTCCAGGATGACAGGCAATGGGCAGACAGGGTTGTTAGTTTATGTAGGCTATAGGCAGAGTCCACTGGAAAATTTTGATCACTTTAATTTACTATATCCAGCATGCCTGCTGTACTCGTCCAACCCTTTTATCAAGCCCTGTGAGGTGGTATTGATTTTTTTTTCTATGTAGGATAAGAAGACAGAGAGTTAGGAGCAAGAGTGAATGAAGAACCTTCCTCAGATTACTGCTATTCTCAAGCTTATTGCATCCTGTCGTTTGTAGTTTCAGATGATGCCCTGTGTGTCAGAGATGCTTGAAGCAATAAACAGGGTGAATAACAATAGAAAGGCAATGGGGGAATGAAAAGGAAAAAAAAAAGAATCCACAAAGAAAGTGCAAATGCAAGAAAAAAGTAGAATTTGAAAAGGACATTTATTTGGTATAGACATTTAGATGTGTGCATTGCTAGAGCCAGCAGTAAATGTCCATGACAAAATTCAGTTTGCTGCTGCTTCCACTGAAGCCTTGGAGGCATTTCTGACAGTCTGCTCTGAGGTTGAGTTACATATAACTAGAACAAAACTACCAATGCTAGAACAATATTTATTTTGCAGTTTGTATTTGAATAAGGAAACACCCTTGTGTGATTACAGGTGACATAAAAAAATATGTATGGACATTACGGATGGTGTAATGGTTAGCATTAATGCCTCAAAGCAGAGGTCATGGGTTTGATTCCCACCATGGTCCTAACTGTGTAGAGTTTGTATATTCTCCTTGTGCTTGAGTGGGTTTCTTCTGTGTACTCCGGTTTCCCCCCACACAAAAAAGATTAAAAAAATACCTCTGTTTGTGCATGTACATTTGGTAGGGAATATAGGGAGAGATGTATTATAGCGGAATATCGTGCCGATATAACGCTTCCTGCTTTGCCTCTTTACCGAGGCGAAGCAGGAAGCACTAAAGATGAGATGTATGAACATCTCATCTGCCAGAGTGGGGTGTGAAAACCCCCGCCCTCCGGCAATCCCCGCTAGAGCTCACAGCGCATCAGTCTAGTGCTGATGCGCTGTGTCTCGCAAGATCCTGTGGAGTCGGCAGCCTCCACAGCAGGACATCACTGTCCCTAATGTTGTGGTAGGGCAACGCCAGCTGCAGCTGTCGATATCAATATCGACCGTTCGTACATTGCCCTGGTTATCGCCCCTGTCATTTACCGTCCATCCCCCAAATAATACATGGAAGAGAAGCATCAGCGCAAATAACGAGTGTTGATACCGCTTTGGTGCTTCATACATCTCCCCCATAGACTGTAAGCTCCAATGGGGCAGGTACTGATGTGAATGGTCAAATATTCTCTGTAAAGTGCAGTGGAATATGTGTGCGCTGTGTGAATATCTGGTAATACTAATAATAAATAGTAGCAGCAGCCATTTGCTGTCATTCCCCAGTGATGGGTCTGATCTTTTATCGCTGTTTATAAATACTATATAATAATTACTTATTACAGTGATTTAGGAAAAAAACTGTTGCTGAGATGCAGTGGATTAGTAGGCCAGTATCTGTAGTTATTCTTATGCATACGCTGACTAAAGCCGGTGAATCATATAGCAGAAGGGTTATCCCGGCAATAGCTGTGTTATCACTGGTCATAACCCTTGTATGCATAAAAGCGAAAAAAGCCCTATCTTTGACAAAAAGTTCCACAATATATCTGTAGTGCATCGGTGGTTGTGTACACCCTATATATCTGTGAACAAACATTATTCACAGACATACTGTATTGGATTGGCCCTGCAGAACAGTCAATAACAATATGTTTAGCAGATATATTGTTTCATCTGGCTGGCTGTATGGCCGATCCACCGACAGTCCTATATGTCTGCAGCAGAAGTAATTGAATATTATGTCACAAGTGGGCGGTCATATTCAAATAGCTCTCCTGGCAGATATATTGCCCGAAATGATTGGCAAATGCATATGCACTTATCAATCGTTAGATAGGCCAGGCACAGGGCTGTCTTAACAGCAGTGTGGGCCCTGGGCAAAGCAATGCATTGGGGCCCCTACCCACCCATTCACGGGAAAAAAATCCTCTCAATTTATAGTTTATCATTCTCACTTGTAGCTTCCTCTTATTTGATCCCCGGCATCTCCTGGCCTCCCCTATCTCTTCCCTGGCCCTTCCCCATGAGGCCATTCCTTTTTTTGGGTGCGTTATGTCCCTATTTGAAAAATGGGGGGGGGGGGGGGGGCAATGCTCTTTCTGGCACAGGGCACCAAAAATTCTAGTTACGGCTCTGCTATAAGTCTGACTGGCTGCTCAGGCTCTTCTTCCCCGTCCTGCCCCAGTCAGAGTCACTGCTACTCTGTCACTGGTCAGACAATCAGAAATTAAGTCTGATTGTCTGACCAGTGGCAGAGTGGGCCTTCGCAGTGACACACAGATACCACTTACTGATACAGACACCACTTCCTGACTGATAACCCTTACTGGCACATACACTTACTGACACAACTTACTGACACATACATTCAATGACACTGACACCAATTACTGACAATGACACCACTTACTGACACACACTTACTGACAATGACACCACTTACTGACAATGACACACACTGACAATGACACCACTTACTGACACACACTTACTGACAATGACACCACTTACTGACAATGACACACACTGACAATGACACCACTTACTGACACACACTTACTGACAATGACACCACTTACTGACACCACTGACTGACACACACTTACTGACAATGACACAACTTACTGACACCACTTATTGACAATGACACCACTTACTGACAGACACACACTTACACACACTTATTAATTAATTGTACATTCACACAGCACAAGAACCCCCTCCCCTCCATGGCCCCCCTCCCTCATAGACTATAGCAGGAGCAGGTGGGTGATGGAAACATCAAACACCCCCTCCCATCCCCCGCATGGGGCCTGACAGTATGCACTGACCTTCTATTATTATGCTCTCTCCGGACCTCGGCATGGAGGGCACCTCAGCTTCTTCTGGCTCCTCTCTCTGTGTGTGACGTGTTACTGGTCACACGCAGCAGTGGAGAGGAGGGCTGTGAGTCAGAGCGGGGAGAGGACTCAGGGCTGTGAGTCAGAGCGGGGACTCAGGGCTGTGAGTCAGAGCGGCACCCGGCAGCTGTCAAATCAATGTGCTGACAGTCTGCCGGGGCTCAACTATATAACAAGAACTCCTATCTACAGCCCTGTCAGCGGGCCCCCTGGGATCCGCCAGGCCCTAAGCGGATCTGCTACTGGGGGTGTCGCTCGTCACCAAGGGAGGGAGGGGGAGGGTCCTCGTGGATCGGAAAGGAACACAATACTTTAAAAATGAAAAACCATTTGCCAACTGCCCGCGGCTGCAGGGGGGCTGGCGGGCCCCTTGAAACTTCAGGCCCTTGGGCAATAGCCCTTCAAGCCCAATGGAAGAGACGGCCCTGGCCAGGCATGTATCCAGCTATACGGATTAGACATGAGTGGTTTGGTTTTAATGAAAGCCGAACACACCTGAACTTTGGGGTTCTGTGCTGAACCAAGTCTCGGCTTGGATCACTTTGGGGTTCCGAGTAGAACCGAGTCTCGACTTGGGTCATCTCGCAAAGTTCCGAACTTTGATTTTATAAATGGATTTTGCGTAATTTCGATTGTAGAACCGAGTCCCTTCCCTAGTGATTTAGGTGCTGTGAAGTGGACAAATTTAACTGGAAATGACTGGAGATGAATGGTATTGATGTTAATAATACTATAAAAACAAAAACAGGTCCAAGTTACATGATTTTAGATGTTTCTATACATTTTTAAAGAAATCCAACCAGAAACAGAAGTGAACCAAAACACTTGAGAGTGGTTTTGCCATAACCACAACTAAAACATGATGACATTTAGAACCAAAACCAAAACATGGAGGGGTCTGAGCACATCTCTATTAAGGATTAAAGATGTGCGCCGAGCCCCGTGTTTTGGTTTTGGATCTGTATCTCCTTGTGTTTTGGATCTGGATTTGGTTTTGTCAAAACCACCCTTGCGTGTTTTGGTTTTGGTTGTGGATCTGTATTTTTTTAAAAAATTGATAAAATCTGCTAAAATCACATAATCTATTTTTTTTGTTCCTACAGTATTTTTAACCTCAATAACATTAATTTCCACTTGTTTCCAGTCAATTTTGACCACCTCGCAGCTCACAACATTGTTTTCATCCGGTTTAGGCCCAAAATTTGCACCAAGCTAGCTGGCTGACTAAGCTAAGTGGCAGCAGTGGGTGGCACAAACACTTGGCACATTCACATCAGTCCTTGCTCCAGAAGAATCCTTGAGTGCTATGCCTGCTGCTGCTTGGAGTGGATTTTCATCCCAGAAGGGGACCAGGAAGATTACTTTGCAAAGATTCCACTTCACTAGAAAAGCATTTCCCAACCTGTACTGGGACTTTAAAAAAAAAGTAATTAGTATCCTCCAAAATTGCATTTTACCCACTGTCCACTTAACCACATATATGTGGACAAGCCAAATAGAGCAAATGCAAGATTTAAGATTAAAAGTTTAAGTCTTATGTTGTATTTTTCTTGAGAATCCTTGAGCACTATGCCTGCTGTTGCTGGGTTTGGATTTTCATCCCAGAAGGAGACCATGAAGACTACTAGTAGTGTTTTAAAAAAACAATTCACTTTTAAACAATCCTTTGCAAAGATTCCTCTTCACTAGAAAAGCATTTCCCAACCTGTACAGGAACATTAAAAAAAACTTAATTAGTGACCTCCAAAATGCCGTTGTACCCACTGTCCACTTAATCTCAGATATGTGGACAAGCCAAACAGAGCAAATGCAAAATTTAAGACTTAAGGTTTAAGTCTTACGTTGTGTCTTTCTTGAGAATCCTTGAGCACTATGCCTGCTGCTGCTGGTAGTGGATTTTCACCCCAGAAGGGATGAAGACATTGTGTCTTTCTTCCCAACAGATAGAGATCTGAAGAGTTGCAAAGAGCAGTTGGTAAGTAAATTGCCAGCTCAAGTGGCACCTGATGCAGCGGTGGCTTCTCCTATAGTTTCTCCAGCAAGTGCATCTGCCTAGAAAAAAACGAAACTTTCCAAAAAAACACCCTGGTGATGCAGATGAGTCAACACAAGCCAAGCATGACAGTGGGCTTTCCTTATCATGGGCAACAACTGTTTCATCCACTGGTGCTTAATTTACACAAACAACATCCTCATCAACAACATCCTCATCATCAACACCTTCATCAACATCCTCATTATCAACATCCTCATTAGCGTCAGCTACACAAATATCCAGCTCATCCTGGTGCACTTCGAGAGAAGCATCCTCGATTTTTATGTGAGCATGTTCACTTGTGCTTACATCATCATACGAGGCAGGACATAAATAAAAGCCAAGGCCTTAGCCTTTCCTTGCCACTTCATGTGGTAAAACTGGCATATTGACAATTTTATGTCTTTCTGCAGCTAACTTTTCCTGTGATGTTTTCTTCTTTACCACAGTAAAAGATTAGTTCTTGATTTTAGATGACCTGTATGTCCTCGGGCATTGGCTTTAGTAGATGATGTAGATGGACTAATATCGTTATGACTGGTGGCACTGGCAGCAGCTCCAGCACTGGTATGTGGTTCCTGCTCTCCTCTCAAGTCTCACCTGATCGTTCTCCATATCGACAAACAAGAATGAAGTGGGATACAGCACACACGTCAATTTGTGCCAATTTTAAATATTACCCTGCGGTATCAATGTCCTACAGTGTCACAAGATTTTTTATGAATAAGAATAACACACTGCGCTAACATTTAGTATCACAAGATTCATTATTTATGAATAAGAATAACACACTGTGCTATCACTTAAAGTGATAAGATTAATTATTTATGAATAAGAATAACACACTGTGCTACCACTTACAGTGATGTCATTTAGCACTTTGTTGTAGTCAGCGTGTAGAGTAATAATTTATTCACAATTGAGGAAAGAAGTGAAAAGTTGAATATTAGGCTGCGCTACCACTTACAGTGTCACAAGATTAATTATTAATGAATAAGAATAACACACTGCACTACCACTTACAGTGTCACAAGATTATTTATCAATAAGAAAAGAATAACATACTGTGCTGCCACTTACAGTGTCACAAGATTTTTAACGAATACACTGCATTTCCACTAACAGTGTCACAATATTTTTTACAAATGCACTGTACTTTCCACTTACAGTGTGACAATATTTTTAACAAATACACTGCGTTTCCACTAACAGTGTTACAATATTTTTAATGAATACACTGCGTTTTCTACTTACAGTGTCACAATATTTATTATACACTGCGCTACCACTTACAGTATCACAAACAATATGTGTATGAATATTACACTGCGGTCTGACCGGCACTGTCACAGTAAAAAAAATTATAATAATATAGTACACTGGGGTACAGCACAAAAAATATATATTAGTTTTTTATTAATTATATTATTAGCTTTTATTTTTTTATACACTGAGCACCCTTGGATGGACAGAGCACCAATGGATGGACACAGCAGCCACTGCCCCTGGATGGACACAGCAGACCCTGGATGGACACAGAAGCCCATGCCCAGACACAGCAGTCTCTGGATGGACACAGCAACTCTTGTATGGACACAACAGCCCCAGGATGAACACAGCAGCCACTGCCCCTGGATGGACACAGCAACCCCTGGATGGACACAGCAGCCCCTGGATGGACACAGCAGCCACTGCCCCTGGATGGACAGAGCAGCCCCTGGATGGACACAGCAGTCTCTGCCCTGGATGGACACAGCAACCCCTGGATGGACACAGTAGCCGCTGCCATGGACAGATACAGCAGCTCTTGGATGGACACAACACATCCAACCACTACACTCTCCACAGCCGGAGTTAAAATGGCGCACATCGCAGGGACCTTTATATAATCCAAAACCTGCGAGAATCCAACAGCATGAGGATGACGTTTAGCCTCGTTTTGAGATCCAAGTCATGCGGGAAACCCCCCGAGCCTAGCTCGGTTCTCTCCTCGGATCTGGAAGTTCGGGTGGGTCCGGTTCTCTGAGAACCGGACCCGCTCATTTCTATTAAGGATATACCTATCATGCCTTATTATCATGCCAACTGTATTCAATTACATGCATCGTTATTTCTGAAATACAACTTTCAGGTTTAAAACTACAAGTAATCACAGTCTTTTACTCTAAATTCCAGAGTCTGACCAGGCATTTGGAACAAGGTTCCGAACCGGGTCAGACCTGGGACAGATCCCCTTCAGACCACACACAGGTGCAGTAGAACTGGTCTGCTGGCGCTTGGAGTTGACATCATCTCCATCAATTTGGAACTCTCCATCCTGTAAATGGGACTGCAGAGTTACACGGATCGTTTCCGTGTTAAACTCTGCAAACTGTCCGGGTTGGATTGCCGGATGACTCAACCTGGGAATCCAACCCTGGCCCCTTTTACACCTAGCAGCAACCTGGGTTAACCCGGCAATAACCCAGGTTTTAGCTGTGGTGTAATAGGAGTATTACTGTATCCTTGGTTTTCTCTCTTATTTATTTTTGTAAGCAGCTGCATCCAGGTATATATATTTGGCCAAATCCCACACCAAGGTGGAATTCAAGTAGCCACGATAAGCCACTTTTTTTGTGAAATCCTATTAGCCGACATTTTCATGAATGCAAATTCTCCTTAGCATTTTACTCTAATTAGTTTTCACTAGCTCCTGAGCAGGTAAAAATTTGGTATGTAGGAAAGATTCTTGGACTACACACCCTGAATATATATAATGGGAGGTGCTACCTGATGAGACTAAGTGTAGGCACAGAAACAGACAAATATCAGGTGCACAACTCCAAATTACTGATAATATATAAATGTAATAAAATTTTGCAATCAATAGAGGTTTAACATACTAGGGTTCAAATCCAGAGCGCTCTGGGGGGCCTGCACTCTGGATTTGAACCCTAGTATGTTAGGGACCTACCCTAAAGAGGTTACCTGGATATGACGGGTAGGCCCATAACCTTGGCCATGATTATGCTTAAAACCTCTATTGAATGAAAATTTTTATTGCAGTTATATATTATCAGTAATTTGGAGTTGTGCACCTGAGATTTTTCAGGTAAAAATTTGGCAAGATTTGGTTCAGAACCACTGGGACACCCTCCTTAATGACTAATTGGGTAAAACTATTTTTTTAATTAGCTTAATTTGGCCAATAATGATGTCATTTTTTTGGGTGATAAAGTGCAAAGTGCAGGAAAATATTTGGGGGTGCTGTAGGAATGGGGCAGGTGTTTAAGATTGTAGGTCGGTCACAATCCCGATGGCAGAATGGCGGCTAGGGATTATTGATAGGCGTTGAAATACCGACGCCTATCATAATCCTGGTGCCGGAATCCAGAACGACACGGGACCGAACGCGTCCTCATAGGCAGGGGGTGTTAGGTTTAAGGCCACCCGGGGGGATTATGGGTTAGGCAACCTCCCGGGAGAGTTAGGCTAGGGGAAGCGGGGTTAGGGTTAGGCACCCCCGGGGGAAGGTTATGGTTGGGCACCCCCCCAGGAAGGGTTAGGGTTAGGGTGTGGGGAGGGGGGGTTAGGTTTAGGCACCCCAGGGGGGGAGGTTCAGGTTAGGCACTAAGGAGGGAGATTAAGGTTAGGAACCCTTAAAGGAGGGTTAAAGTTAGGGGGAAAGGGGAGGGTTAAGTAGTTTACTCACCTCCGTCGGGATCTGCGCTGTTCAGTCTGCTGGCGTTGGGATTTAGACCGCCGGCCTCTCGTCCTGTGGTCATTCATACTGGTCCCGTTAGAGGTGAAATGTTAAAGGATTTTAATAGTGTCTTTAAATGACACAAATATATACTTTTAGGCATTTTTATGCACCCCCAATTTAAGTAGAACATTTATTTTGCCGTTAAACACTTGCTTTCTATCATTATTTGAGTTTTAGAAAAATGCATAAAACAGCCATTTGACACAATTTAAGAATCCCAAAAACTTTTATTATGGCCACTAATACACTATATACTGTTATCTCATATCTCTACGGGGTACTGGCGGATTTCCCATTTTCACCTACACTTATCGTAGGTAAAAGCAGCAACAATTATTGCGCAAATGCCGCAACCCAATTTTGCAATTGAGTTGTGCAAAATACAGGAGCAGGGCTGCCATCAGAAATTGTGGGGCCCGGGACTGCCTATTTTGTCAGTACCGGGCCCCCCTCCTCCACCTTATCAATAAAAATAAAACAAAAAATTGTCAAATGTTTTTGGGCAAAAATTATTAAGCTTTTTCCCCACTACACTCCCCCCGGCCCTGTTTATTAAATCCAATATGTGCCATGATCTGCCCCGCTCATTCCCCCCTCCCCCCCCCCCTCCCCCGTTTATTAAGTCCAGTCTCCCCATTTATTAAATCCAGTCTGTGCCCTGCCCAGCTCTTTTTTCCAAACCACTCCCCCCATCCTGTTTATTATTATTAAATCCATCTGCCATCTCCCCGCTGTGCACAGCTTTTACCCACTTACCTTATTTCCTTTAAGAAGGCTCCGAGTTCCCCGCTCCGGCTCCGGCTTCTTCTCCGCTTCCTCCCTGGCAGAGATGCTGCTCCTCTTGATCCGCAGCTTCTCCGACTTCGCCCTCCAGTAGCGCGTGACGTCATGACGTCATGACGTCACTTGCTAAACAAACTTTATTAAATATACACAGTAGCAGGGGCCAGCAAGTGTCCTTTAGGTGGAGCGGGCGGAGCGACTCGAGCGGGTCCGGGCTGCCTCTTCCTCCTCTATTAATGGTACCGGGACCAAGTCGGCAGCGGTGGGTGGTAGGTAGCAGCGGCCGGGCCCCCCCCCGTTCAGCCAGGGTGCGGGCCCGGGACTCCAGTCCCGGCAGACCCCCCCTGATGGCGGCCCTGTACAGGAGTGCACATAGATTCCATAAGTGAAATTATTGCTCGATGGGTGTGATAACTTAACGCGTAAAAACTCATTGCTTTATCATGACTAATTGAATTCCCCCTCAAGTCTTTATTTGGTGCATCTGCAAAAAATGTTTATATTTATTTATTGTAACAAATAATGTTAAGCCTATTATTTGCAAAGCAATGCATATACAGCTCATGGAACCATTTCATTTAACCTCTTTCTTCATAGGGCTGATGCTTCCAGTGAAAATATACAAAAATAACCCTCACAAGTGTTTCATGCTGTCTGTTGCATAATTTCCCCTGTTGAGTTTAAATCAGAATCTGCTGTTATTTTTAGGGCAAGGCGATAAGCTAAATATTGCATTAATTGCCTTATGCTTGTTGCTGTTAACTAAATATTTTGTAATTATGTCTCACTGTTGTGAACTATGACTAGCTGAGCCTACAAATAAAAGCTACAGATGGAAAAAAAACGATGATGAATTACCGCACAAGATGCCTTCTATCACCTATAAATATTCAAAGTGATTTGAAATAAACATTTATTCCATTGAATAATACATTCAGCCAAATGGCTCACTTTCTTGATATGTACCACATTTTGGAGATTTGCAAGCTAATTATTCCCATGTGTCACAAAGCTGACTATTGATGTGTTCTACTGTCAGACATTGTCAATATTCACAATAATAGCACATCTGCACTTAATCAATAACTGTAGAGTAGATGCATCATTTCTGTGGGCTTTAGTTTGTGTGGGTGTGTTTGTGTATGTGTGATATATCTAATATAAATGTGGCTGGTGTTACAAAATTTCAGGAGGTCAATACATAGGGTAGCATATCGGATACATTGTGGTCAGACACGTATTTATTATATAAATATTTGAGACAGGCCAATATTACTTCACACAATAAAAACAGCTGATTGCCTCTGAATATTCCTAATGCGTATTTTAAAAATGTCTGCAATGCTTGAAGCAATGATACAATTTGAAATGTCTGTTTTCTTCATCCAAATGAGTAAACAGAATAAATAGATTTTTTTTTAATACAGGTTTATATGGAATTTTTTTATTTTGTTTTACAGCTGGCACCTGAGCAGCTGAATCAATATTGCAGGCTGAAATAAAACATATGAAGATACGATCAAACAGAATTGAATTTCATACAAAAGTTAGCAAATCTATATCAGATTATCACAGGAAAACTTCATTGTCATCGATCTATCATGTATTATTATTGTTTGGACAAAATTGTCATGGACAGACATTTAGCAGCTACCAAGAGCCTTCAGGGTACAGAAAGGAGATTACATTGATGTTTGTAGGTTATGGAAGTGTAAAGGACCAACAAGTCTGATGTGGGTTATACATACATTCTTTCCCCACGTATTGTAATATGCATTAATGTACATTTATTTTTCATTACCTTACATTTTATTCATCCATAGTTGTTTCAGCTCAGTCATAATCATCAGTAAATCTAATTTCCATTTCTCCCTGTTTTTATTGAGCCTTTAATTTGTGAGAATCATATAATAGGACAGTTATTGTTTGCTCTCAGATATATAAAAGAAATTACTATCAAAACATCGTAATTCAGCTCATAGTCTCTTGCTCTTTATTGAAAAAAGGAACTTTAATAATCTTTTAAATTAGTAACGAAAGGTTTAAACTAAATTGAATTGCTTATTTTGATTTCTTTTGTTCATAACTGTTTAATTTATTGGACTTTAAAAAGGAAAATCTTGTTGTCTTGCCTGAGATACTGTAATATACAGGACTTTTTGTGACACTATAGCACTATACATGATACAGACAGGACACTTAGGGAAGGTGCTCGTTATCTGTATTAGGTTGTGAGTATAACACTTACAGGACTTTATGTGACACTATAGCACTATACATGACACAGACAGGACACTTACGTAAGGTGCTCGTTATCTGTATTATGTTGTGAGTATAACACTTACAGGACTTTATGTGACACTATAGCACTATACATGACACAGACAGGACACTTAGGTAAGGTGCTCGTTATCTGTATTATGTTGTGAGTATAACACTTACAGGACTTTATGTGACACTATAGCAGTATACATGACACAGACAGGACACTTAGGTAAGGTGCTCGTTATCTGTATTATGTTGTGAGTATAACACTTACAGGACTTTATGTGACACTATAGCACTATACATGACACAGACAGGACACTTACGTAAGGTGCTCGTTATCTGTATTATGTTGTGAGTATACCACTTAAAGGACTTTATGTGACACTATAGCACTATACATGACACAGACAGGACACTTAGGTAAGGTGCTCGTTATCTGTATTATGTTGTGAGTATAACACTTACAGGACTTTATGTGACACTATAGCACTATACATGACACAGACAGGACACTTACGTAAGGTGCTCGTTATCTGTATTATGTTGTGAGTATACCACTTAAAGGACTTTATGTGACACTATAGCACTATACATGACACAGACAGGACACTTAGGTAAGGTGCTCGTTATCTGTATTATGTTGTGAGTATAACACTTACAGGACTTTATGTGACACTATAGCACTATACATGACACAGACAGGACACTTAGGTAAGGTGCTCGTTATCTGTATTATTTTGTGAGTATAACACTAACAGGAAGGTGTGAAAGTGATAAAGGACCTCATACAGACAGAGGGCTTTGTTGTCTGATTTCATGGGATGTTGAAATTCTACTTCAAGTAAAGAATTCAGCTGCATTGCTATAAAGAGACTGACATGAGAGCTTGAGATGTTGCTCCTGATGATCACAATGTATGTTCATTCAAAGGATTGACCAAGTATCTACTCAAGTCAGTGTTGTATTGCAGCACCTTCAGGTTGATTACCTACACAGCAGTTGTATAGCTGATTACACTAGGATTGTTGGAATTACCACATATATCCATCCATAGTGGAAAGTCATTGGTACATGCATCTGTATCCAGGGCCTGATTAACAATGAGACAGATGGAGCTACCGCTCCAGGCCCCCACATATAAAAAGGCCCATCATCATGGCAGCATGATGATGATCAGCTGCACAGTCAGCCATTAATGATAATCAACATTTTATTTCTATTTTTTGTTGAGATTTTACAACATACTGAGACTTATGTGTTTGTGTGATTGCACTGGGGGGACAGCAGGTGGTGCTGTTTCCAAATGTGTTACTGTGTTATCACTCTGTATACAGTTATGCACTCTGTTGGTTGTTACAGGAATTTTCTAGAAGAAGATGATGAGATGAAATAATGTGTGTTGTCCATATTAACCTGTCATGTCTGTTTGCTGCTAAACGAAACCAGTTTATTATAGAAATAGTTTTACCACAAAGAGAGCCTCCCAGTGTGTGCCCACTGACAGTGTATGAAAGAGTTTTGGGGGCATATGTATCAAAGCTTGATGAGAGATAAAATTGCGAGAGAAAAAGTATTAACCAATCAGCTCCTAACTGTCATTTTTCAACACAGCCTATAAAATGTAAGTTAGAAGCTGATTGGTTGTTGAGTTATATCTCACAATTTTCTCTCTCATCAAGCTTTGATACATAGGTCCCATAATCTGGTAACTAACACCTCTACTAACAGTTTTATCACAAAATGATGTAGCTTTTCAATTTATAAGTATTAAAGGATAGATGTACTAAGCGTCAGCGAGAAATAAAGTGGAGGGAGATAAAGTACCAACCAATCAGTTCCTAAGTGTCAATTTTAAAATACAGCCTGTAAAGTGACAGGAGCTGATTGATGTTACTTTATCTCCATCCATTTTATCTCTCTCCCAGGCTTAGTACTTAAGGGTCTATTTACTAAGCTGCGTTAGGAGATAAAGTGAATGGGGATAAGTAACCAGCCAATCAGCTCCTAACTGCCATCTCAAAGGTTGTGTTTGAAAAATCACAGTTAGGAGCTGATTGTCTGGTACCCTATCTCCGATCACTTTATCTCCTAACACATCTTAGTAAACAGACCCCATAGACCCCATAGACTGTAAAGTGACAGGTGCTGATTGGTTGGTACTTTATCTCTTTCAACTTTATCTCACTCCAAAAGTTAGTACGTCTCCCACCTTAGAGAGACAGTGGGGCTGATAGTGTAGGGGGTGTGGTCACATCCACACATCACTAGTCACAGCCCCTCCCCTTATAGGTATAGGCTCTTGAACACTTTATGCCCATGCCTAACATGGTCCTTAATCTAGCCCTGTCTGTGACCTTAAGTCTTATTAAATCTTTAGTATGCCATACCTCTGTGATTAATGTTACTGTAAAAAAGAGGTTTAAGTGCCCAAGAGCCAAATAATCTAGTTTATGGTGCCTCTTTAACAAGAAATGGAGGCAGCTACAATTATGCATTGCTGCATTTCAGAATTCACCATCCTGGGGTTTGTTTTGTAGCCTTGGAGAAAACCCTGCTACACTGCAAAGGTTTTCTCACATCCACCTGCAGCCTAATGGTGGAAAGGAAAATAAGAAATATTCGTTGTTGTTTACCCACTACAGCTTTGCTGGTAATCTTTGCCATTTATAGCTAAGGCTTTACGCCACTTGTTAAATAGAGTAAAGCTGCCGTCCCTATAGATATCTATGTGGATAACGGCAAGTGGTGGAAAGAGAGGGTCCACAGAAGAAATCAGTGATTTCTTCATGATTTACCTCTTGGTGAGTTGTAAGAAGCTGAGATAAGCCCTTTCTCCAGTTGAAAACCCCAGAGACCAGATAAAGACTTATCTCAGCTGCATAAACTCCTAAATTTGCAAATAAAAAAATTGGAGGCCTATCCAATGGAAGAAGATAGTATAATTTGTAGTTGCAAGTAAATTGATTTATGTACTGTTGATACAATATAGCAGTGTCTCCGTGTTCTCCTCCTGGAGGCACTTTTAGAGGTAAAATTCAGTTTTAGTTTTGCCTGTTCAACTGATCTTTGTTTTTCCTATTTCTTCTCATCCAGTGTTCACCTGTTGTAGTTCATTCTTTCTTATTATATTTTTTATGCTACATTTAAATATAAAGTTTGGAGCTTTGTTGATAAGTCATTGATAAGCCATGTTTAAATAACTTATAATTTTTTTGAATCAAGTGTTTAAAATAGGTACCTTTACTTATTTATTTAAATATTTTATATAAAACCATGGCCAAAAGTTTTGAGAATGACACAAGTATTGGTTTTCACAAAGCCTGCTGCTTCAGTTTTTATGATGGCAATTTGCATATACTTCAGAATGTCATGAAGAGCGATCAGATTAATTGCAATTAATTGCAAAGTCCCTCTTAGTCATGACAATGAACCTAATCCGAAAAACAACATACAGTCAGGTGCATAAATATTGGGACATTGACAGAATTTTCATATTTTGGCCTCTATTCACCACCACAATGTCTTTGAAATTAAACAAACAAGATGTGCTTTAACTGCAGACTTTCAGATTTAATTTGAGGGTAATTACATCCAAATCAGGTGAACGGTGTAGGAATTATAACGGTTTCTATATGTGCCTCCCACTTTTTAAGGGGCCAAAAATAAGGTGGCAGGTACTAAGCCTGAAATGCTTTCAAAACTCTGAAAACCCCAATTTTATGAGTTTTGATCGCATTCCTCATATGTTCCAAGCTCCGGAATGCGATACATTACGGAGTTTGGACCTGGTGGGCAACACCATCTGCAGATGGCTTTGCCCAATAGACAGAGAAGCCTATTGGTTTTTTTTTACATTGTGCTGGACCCCCTGCTGCATACGCATGCAGAGAGGAACTTCTGGGTCATAAACCCGCAAGTCCCCTCTTTGTAAAGGACAGTTCTTTTTAGAAGCGCTGTCCTTTGCGATTGTAGATACTGTCGAAACCGGATAATTGGGTAAGACAGAATCTGTTTGCAATCTAGAAAACCTGAAAGACGCCATCTTGCGAATGGCAGCAAAACTCCATTTTAGAAAAAGAAAGCTTACACATAATAAGCTTACACATTAAATACATAATACATAATACCAACACACAGCGCCATATTGCTAAAAAGTCACAATTTAGCTATTCAGCACGCAAAGTTGCTAAAAAGTAACACGAACAGCTTTTTAATAATCTTCCCCAACACATACCGACAGTTTTCAGCACACATAAAAATGACTTCCCAACATGATAAAATTTCACAGCACTATTTTGTAAAAAAAATAGATAGTCAGCCTTCCCTCAAACGCATGCAGACAGTGTTTAACATATAAACACTAACTTATTAGCATTTGGAATCCTATACAAAGCCCATCCTGGAGAAAATCCCTATACCATAACACGACACAATATACCGTGGTGCTATGAGCATTTTTACATATATATATAATATATGAGCTGTGGCAATTGTAATGTAGCCTAGCTATGGAGCTACACAATTGAGTCCATCCCCACAACCAAAACAAGCAGAATAAAGAGTGGGGCTCCGACTGCACTGCTGGGAGCCTCCACCCTGTATGAGAACTAAATTCACTGTATAAACACATTTTGCAATTGCAGTTTAAAAACATCAGAAAAATGCATGTGTGCTTGTGTGTATATATATGTGTATATATATATATATATATATATGTATGTATGTGTGTGCATGTGGCCCATCATGCATGGACTTACGTGTATAATATCACACACAGACTTATATTTGAAAAGTAGCAAAATTCCCTGCAACTCATACACACAATGTTAAACAGAACACAGTCAGCTTTTTAGTGATCCTTCCCAAAATCATACTGGCATGGCCACACACACACATAGATGCCCTTCCAGCTTAGTGCTGCTCGCTGAGTGCCCCACCGACCCTCAGACGTACAACGCAATGCAGTGCTGTTTCTCCCCACATACATACATTTAAAAGCAATGGTCCCGTAAGGCAAAAAGGATAATTATTACTTGGTTTAGTCACAATGCTAGCATATAAAGAAATTAATGTTTTCTGTAACTATGGCTTAGTAAATGACAATTGGACCGTGTTTGGTGCCGTACTGATCTACTTTGTTCCCACAGTGTTCCAGTGGCATCGGTGAGAAGATCAGAACATGCGGCTATGAAATATGAATGTTAGAGAGAATAACTTCTTGAAATGTTGTATGCCATAGTTAGATTAGATTTATTATGCAGCGGGAAGGTGAGCACAATCAGGCTGTTAGAGGCTGGGTTGTGTCTTTGCACTGACCTATGAATTGTACCGTAATGGAAGAAGCAAGAAGAGGAACCAATGAGAACCTGCCAACGTATTCTATTGTATTGCTTATCCCAGTACGGGTATATATGTGAGTGCTCTGAAACAAGATGCCAGTCTGCGGTGTTCCTGTTATGCTGTTCGACGGAGGTCTCATTATTGATGCTGGTATCTGGTGCCAGAGCGCACACGTATGTATTGACTGTACCTTATGACCTAATGTTTGTACAATTTATTTTGCGCTCATTGTTAGATCATAGCGTGGTAACATCTGTACTTTTACCTGAATAATAATCTTTAGCGTGTTGGACCACTATTCAACTGTCTTAGAGTTTTATTAATGGTATAATTAAACACAGCGCTAATTAGCGACATCTTGTGGTTTTAGAAGGTATAGGCAGGTTTTGTCTTAGAGGTTCTAGGCAGGTGAATCTTAGAGGTTTATAGGCAGGAATGTACTATTTATTTATTTACGATTCAACAGTTGGGGGTTTATAGGTTTATCTACATGGTAACACTTGGTCAGTTCTCTCTCAGCAAAAGGGTGGAGGCGTCTTTTGAGAGACGCATTAGTCTTTCATTACCACAGTGTTGCTGAGAGCGTACTACCGGTTATTGTGTAGAGGAAGCGCTGATCAGAATCCAGGGACAAGAGAGGAAAAAGTTTTTTTTCCTCTGTTGATAGAACCTTACGTTTAGAGGGGTGCCGCAGTATTGAGTACGCGGCTGAGACGCATTTTTGCATACTCAGTTAAAAAGTCATTATACGGTTGTGTGGTAGTCGCATTATTGTGTATGCGACTGGTCGCACAACAGCGTATACATACTTCCGGTTGTGCTGCCACGTGTTTGAACAAAGCCATTGAGGTTTACATTTTTTTTCTATTACCAATATCTGGGTTAACGTGTATTTTTCAGCGCAGGAAAAAAGTGTGTAACAGTGAATACTTGTTGAACAAAGTTAAGGGTATCGTATGATCCTTAAGGGCTAGGTGCAAGGGTTAGCCTAGCCGCTCGGTAAGCAGCTTTACCATTCTATACACAGTAGCAGGTGTACATGTTGTCTTTGTTGTAGAGAGGTGCGTGAGAGTAGCCGACATACAAACTCTCATAGGTGTGGAAGTTGCCTTACTAAATCTTATCCGGGTGTGGAAGTTGCCTTTTTCAAATCTTATCCAGGTGTGGAAGTTGCCTTACTAAATCTTATCCAGGTGTGTGGGCGCCGCTGACTTAAATCGTCCACAGGTAAGTGAAAGTGTGTTGATTGTCTTTCACTGGCTTAAATCTTTATTGAAAAGCATAGGAGTTGTCTGAGAATGGGAGCCACACAAACAGTAGAGATGTTAGGCAATGATGTGCTGCTAATGGAGGCACCGATCGGATCGGCCCATCGTATCATGCATACCAAGTACGGTACTTATGCAATAAGGTATTGTGATTTATAGTTTAATATGATGAGGAAGAGTGTTAGACCATTTCCCAGAATTGGTAGTTTTGATAAAAATGTGTTAGACAATGTCCGGGATCACATCAGTTTGATGCGCTCCCGAGAGAAAAAGGTTAAATATGTTGAATGTTTAAAACTGTGGCAGCACGAGGGGGAAATGTGGCTGAAGAATGTACCCGCGACGCAAACAGGTGTCGCGGGCACAGTCTCGGGCAATGCGCCGCTGAAGCTAAATAGCACCATGGAAGCATCGCTTGATAGTGCGCATGCACTGCAAGGTAGCATCGCAGAAGGTAGTACGGATGGTTCACGTGCACCACCACCACCCTATGCAGATGGGGGTGTAGGTGAAGTCAATAAAAAAAATACCCATAAAAATGTAACAAGCAACTTGTACCCTCTCTTAAGCAATTATAAAGAAAATGTTCATGATGCGGATGATGAGCCTATTGTAATTTCTGCCATTTCCCATGCTGTGCAGATGATAGATGCTGCATCACCACAATCATGAGTGGTGCCGCCATCTCCATCGGTAACAGCAAGGGAAGTGTTAATGCCCTCTGCACCCGTAGAGGAGGTTGTTCATACCATATGCAGCAGCAGCAGACTAAACACCGAGCCAGGTAACCAGGTCAAAGGTAGCAGCGCTACCGGTCTGCATCCCATTCGGACAATAACTGTTCCAAATGGAAATGCAGATGCAAACGGTATAGTGCCCACGAGGGAAGTAGTAATGCATTGTCTTTGGACAAGAGCAAAACTAAGGCCCTCATTCAGAGCCACTCGCTAGCGGCAGTACGCTCGTTCCGAGCGATGTTCGCACATCTGCGCATGCGTACGGTTTTTAGTACGCATGCGCGAACCGGTCAGTGCGGCCGAAAATCATTTGTACGCAATATAGCGAGTGCCTGCTATTTTGAGTGACAGAATGAGGCGTATGTGGGTGGTAACAGGGGACGGTGCTTGAAAACGGGGAGTGGAGATCCGTTCGCAGGCGTGCTTAAAGGTCAAAACGGGAGTTTTATGGGTGTGCATAATTAATACAGCAGCGTCAATGACCACGTCACTTGGTTTTTTTTAACTCAGAACTGCTCGCAAAATAGCGGTTGAAAAAACCAACCACAAGAATAGCGAGCAGTTCTTATCCTGTTCGATGTACTCGATTAATCTAATAAATAGCGGACATGACGTATGGTGCGAGCGGCCAGGGGGCGTTTTTATCAAATAAACGAGCGTATGTTTTGCTCGCTCGTTCAGACTTAGAGGTGTGAACAGACTGCAATGTGCGAACGGATCATTTGCATAGCCACCCCTTGTTTTTGAACGAACGAACGCAAATAGCGAACGGCTCTGAATGAGGGCCTAAATTCCATCATAAATGATTTCCCCGATCCCAAAAAGGAATTAGCCAAATGTCAAAGATTTTTGAGGAATTTGGGTAGTTCACATGAACCCACTAATAATGATTGGCGTCTGGTGTTAAGGGCCTGTCTGCCACACAATACCGACGTGACAAAATTTATCACGGATTGTGTATTGGATGATGACGTTCCCGTAACAGACCAAGTAAACCAAGGTAACATTTCCCGCATTGTAACTCAATTTGGTATATATTTTCCAGTAGTAGTTAACTGGAACAAAATTTTCACCATTAAGCAGAAAGAGAGTGAGACTGCAGAAGATTACTGCGATCGGGCTCTGCAGGCTATCACCCAGTACACTGGGATAGATGATATTAAAGATAGCACTCACCACAGGGGGATGATAGTTAAGGTACTTGTGGACTGTCTGAAAGAGAGTTTAAAAACTCGGGTTCAGACCTCACAGCCTGGCTGGCAGGGACTTACAATAGATACCCTCATAGAAACCGCCATTGAACATGATAAGAACATCTCCAAAAAGAGAGAAGCCCAGAGCGAGAAACTAATGGCTTTCAGTATACAATCTCTGGAGGGAATGACGGTAACATCACAGCCAACAGACACACTTGCACTTGCACACACAATCACTTCTGAACAAGTATGTGCTCTCACTAACCCCACTCAACAACAAACACAACTCTATCCCACTAACCCGATGCAACCACAGGTCCCAGGCTATCCACCAACTTCTTATCCCCCACAATACCCTTACCCTCCCTATCCTTACCCATATCCACCACCTTTAACCTCTGCGCAAACCTCACAACACCACATGTCTTCACCCGAAACACGAACCTGTTTTAACTGTAAACAAACAGGACACTTAAGTAGAAACTGTACAGTAAAAGGAGTAGGGATCTCACATCAGGGAAGACCTAGATATCCCCATAAGGGATATGCACAGAGGCCAGCAAATGTTCAGCAGGCACCAGCTCCAATTGTAGTGTTGATTTTAAAATGAACCTATATATACCCCTGCCTGTACCTTCTAAAATCTTTCCTATAAACTCCTCTAAGGATGATGCTAATTTGCGTACGCAGTCATACAATAAATAGAGACTCCAGACTCAGAACATGTGGTTCCGAAGCACAAAAGATTATTCAAGTAAAAGTACAGTCAGTTACACGCTATGATCTGTGTATAATAATTGATGCAAATAAATACAATGAGAGAGAGAGAGAGAGAGGCACACACAGAGAGAGAGAGACACACACACACACACAGAGAGAGGCACACGCACAGAGAGAGGCACACACACACAGAGAGAGGCACACGCACAGAGAGAGAGGCACACGCACAGAGAGAGAGAGTCACACACACAGAGAGAGAGGCACACGCACAGAGAGAGAGGCACACGCACAGAGAGAGAGGCACATGCACAGAGAGAGAGGCACACACAGAGAGAGAGGCACACGCACAGAGAGAGAGGCACACACACAGAGAGAGAGGCACATACAGAGAGAGAGAGACACACACACACAGAGAGAGGCACACGCACAGAGAGAGAGGCACACACACACAGAGAGAGGCACACGCACAGAGAGAGAGGCACACACACACAGAGAGAGGCACATGCACAGAGAGAGAGGCACACACACACAGAGAGAGGCACACGCACAGAGAGAGAGAGTCACACGCACAGAGAGAGAGGCACACGCACAGAGAGAGAGGCACACGCACAGAGAGAGAGGCACATGCACAGAGAGAGAGGCACACACAGAGAGAGAGGCACACGCACAGAGAGAGAGGCACACACACAGAGAGAGAAGCACACGCACAGAGAGAGAGGCACACACACAGAGAGAGAGGCACACGCACAGAGAGAGAGGCACACACACAGAGAGAGAGGCACATGCACAGAGCACAAAAGGAAATTATACAGACCCCAAGTACAGTATACATACGAAGTGCCTTCGGACACATAGATAGGCATCAGTAAGAGACCTTCAGTCCATACAGCATTCAGCATGGACTAAAAAAACAGTATCCGGGCACACATATTTATCCCCCACAGACTAAAACAGGACAATGGGGAAGTTTCTTGCTGATGTCATTGGTTCCCAGAGGAGAAGCATATGTTACAGCACATTTAACAGGCTGGTTCAAATAGACTCTCCCTGCCTCTAACAGCAGGGGAATCTTTCTAGTAACGCCCTCTGTAACATTCTAACATTTAAACATTTTTGTTGCTTGTAAGTTCTGCGATCCACAACTTGAGTTTGCATGATGCGATCTCTCCACCAATAACACCGGGATGCTGTAAAAAGCATATGCATCAGAACAAAACCAAACACAACTTGCTTATCATGTGTAATACCTTAATTATCAAATACCTTTATTTCTCAGAATTTAAACTAACTTAACCAACTTAAATCATACATTTTGATGCTTATTGAACCTTATGTGTGAATATGAAATGTGTGAGTATTCAGGGTTTGATATAAAGACATATTTAATGTGTGTATGAAGATGAGTGCATTTGTCTCTAACATTTTGTAGATAGTTCTACATGTCCTGTCAACAGGCCCTCCCACCTTTCCTGTGTTCAAAGGAAAGATACCTCTGTCGGTCTCTTGTGTGAAAATGCTAAATATCCCAACTACAAGAGACAGACCCAAGGTGACACTCCAGCCCCCGAAATCATGTCATTGCAGGAAGCCTGCTTATTTATTCTAGCAAGACCACCCGTAGTGGGCAAACACTATGCAGGAAGCTTATCTACACAAGCCAGTTGTCACCTGGCCACTTGCTTAATGCAATACTGTAAAGCCATTTCTGGAATATATCCCTTATAATATGTAAAATAATGAAATAGGCTTTTAGTGAATCACCGCAACATATGATGATGGTCACAGATGCATTTGCATGACGCTAATGGCACTATCGCCACATGTACTAAAATGTGAGTCCATCCAAAATGGCGCCTAGACGGCCACTTCGCAAAATGGCGTCTTGCAGCCAGTCGCAAGATGGTGTCGCTGCGATTCAATTTTAAACTGATCTTCTCTCAGCCAATAATCCAGCTTTGACAGTCCACCCTTTGATAGCGAACAACATGCTATCACAATCTACTATTAGAATTTAATTTAGGATTACATTTACATATTATTTGGTGTTATTATGGGATGGCACAAGGTGGTTCTTAATCCATCAATAATGTGTCTCTGGGTGGGGACATAAAACTACTATTATACGCACACCGCGGATCTTGGAAGATCATGTGACAGGTGTGGGAATGCACTAGTCTTATAACAGCAGTCTTGAAGGGGAATTTGAGACTTTACATTGTCTGAGGTGTTTTATAAATAACATTTCAGTAATATATTCTATGCATGTCTAAATATTATACATTTAAATGATGGTACTTCCTAGCTCAGGGTTTGTAATGCAGTTCTGTGTCTACCTCGGTATTCATACTGGCCACTATCATAATTTCATTCTTTCGTTTTACTCTATTTTTACATTTTCCACACTTCAACACAATAGGAAGGAACACACCGGATGCATATGCCAATTACTATGATGACAATCAGTATAAGGATCAAGAATTTGCCTATGCTGGCGATCACTTCCTGGACCCATTCCCCTAGACCTGAGAACCATTTCACTGGGTTCAACCATGACACCCATCCTTCTATCTATTCCCCTGCCTCAGCCACTGATGCATTATGGTTCTTACGAAATTCCCACTTTAGCTGCAGAATCTCATCCATCTTCTGGTCTATCACCTCCTTAGGGTCGCTGGTATCATTGGTGACATAAGTGCAACATTTTACTCCAAATTGGGTGGCTAACATTACGCAATACCCTCCAGTAACAGCAGTTAAATAATTCAACACTAGCCTGTGTTGCACTAGTTCTTTCTCGTACGCTTGCAATTCTCTCCCTGTGTATCTGAATGTGTCATCGTACATCTCGGTGATATTATCTATTAATTTAGCAAGTTCCTGAATATATCTAAAACTTAATGTACCCCTAGCAATCCTGGTGGGATCCAGGGCGACTAAAACTTGGAAGCCAGTTGTCTCACTGATTAACTGAGCGGCTTTATGCATATCTCCAGGTATCATTTCTCTTGCCTCTGTGTTCATATTGTGTGTGAAGATATGGTGACGGTGTGTTTTTATGTATTCCCAACATTTCAACATGTGTGAGGGTCATAACTTCTGGAAGTATTTTTCCCAAATAACATAACAATTACAATACTAAAATTGGTCAGAAACTCCCCTGATTGGCATTGCACTCCTCCTGACTCCACTCCATCAGCTCCGCCATCAGCTCACATCTCCTTTATCGGTCCCCCATCACAGACACTGAGTATCCCCCAACAGATCATCATGACAAAAACTCTGGAAAGAAAAAGAACTAGGATGACCACAGCAGACCACTCTGTTGCTGGAAGCACTGATCTACACATTTCTTTAGATCAGATATCTCACCGTCACCTTTTTAATTCTTCCGGCACAAGCTCGCAATCGACAGGTCCACATTATCGGCCTTGTCTCTGCCTTGTATCTCCACCGGTTGGTTAACCTCCCTATAGTGAGTGGAATGGACCCACGTATCTTCCCCGGCCACCCTTTGAGGATGCTGTATCGTCAGATACGGACCTTTCCACCGATCAGTCAAACGACCTGAGCTAAAAAAATTTGGATCATAACAAATTCTTCCAGATTTTGACATCATGACAGTTTGCAATAGACATGTTAGTTAATAACACTTTCAATTTCGGTTATTCTCGTTCATCTTCGTGAGACCCTGCACAGTAACCTCATTATCATATTTTCACATGAGGCTGCCTGTTTGAACAGTATCTCAAAGGGGGGCAAATAAAGGAAAAGATACTCTGGGATAATCTCAGTGTTGTTACCCATCATCTTACACATGTTCTTGGAAACATCACCTGTAAAATAAGTCCCCCTATCATTTTTAATAATTCTAGGGATATAGTATCTGCATACAGGTTCCTGCAATTAAATCTTCTTATTAATAGCTACTGTTCTAAATAATGCCTGTGCCACTGTTTTGGATAGTATTCCGAGTAGTCGACCTCAGCCTGGCATGGCTGCTGTTTATCCTCAGCAACCTTGTGTCCTATGAGTGGGAGATAAAGCACAACCGTTTAATATAATTTAAACATGACCTAAAATACAACAATAAATCATCCACATTTTACATTAGAACAGATCCATTGATAGGTTAAAAAGATTATAAACAGTCATATAAGGCCTGGGAGAAGATACTGGGGTTACCTATGAACCCATGGCAAACTCGTGTTCCTGTGTGGTGTTCTTCATTTTTCAGTTCTTACTTACGTGTCCCACTTGGTGACAGTTAAAACATAATTTTGAATGGGGTGGATGAAAAGATTGTTGTGGGATTTGAGCAAGAGGGAAAGGTGGTGGGTATGGGTAAGGATAGGGAGGGTAAGGATATTGTGGGGGATATGAGTATGGGACCTGTGGTTGTGTATGATATGTGGGGTAAGGATGTGTTTGCTGTGGTGTGGGATTGGTGAGGACGTGTAATTGTTCAGGTGTAGGTGTGTGTGTGGGTGCAGGTGTGTCGGTTGGCTGTGATGTTATTGTCATTCCTTCCAGAGCTTGGATACTGACAGCCATTAGTTTTTCACTCTGGGTCTCTCTCTTCTTTGTGATATTTTTTATGGTTGCTTAAGAGCGGGTACAAATTGCTTGTTACATTTTTATGGGTATTTTTGGTACCTGTACTTGCACCTCCATCCACATAAGGTGGGGGAGGTGAGCGTGAACTGCTGGCAATACTCTCCACGACGCTACCTTGCCGCACGTGCGTGCCAATTTGCGGCTCGCTTGTATTGCAACTCAGCATCGAATATGTATTTTCTGGCAATGCGCTCGCAACGCTAGTTTGCGTCGTTTGCACATTTTTAAGCCAAGCATCCCCTTCATGCTGCCATAGTTTTAAACATTCAAAATACTTAATCTTTTTCTCTCGGGATCGCACCATACTTATGTGATCCTGGACATTGTCTAACACATTTTTATCAAAACTACCAATTCTGGGAAATGGTCTAACATACTTCCTTGTCATATTAAACCATAAATCACAATACCTTATTGCATAAGTACCGTACTTAGGGGGTCATTCAGACCCACTCGCAAGCGGCAGTATGCTCGCAAGTGGGTCGATGTTCCCCACTGCGCATGCGCTCGACGGAGGGAGCTCCGTCGTGCGCATGCGCGAGACCCGGACTGCGACAGCCAAGCTGTCGCTCCGGGTCTCGCACCAAAGGGAGCGTGCTGTCGATGGTGACTGACAGCACGCCCCTTTTGGTGGGCATGCTGGGGGCGTGCCTGCCAGATGGAGGCGTTCCCATGGGAACGCCTACCGTCTGAAGCCGGCCCCACTGACATGACTCGTGATGTCAGTGGGAGTGATTTTGGCTCTGATAGAGCCAAAATCACTCCAGGGCTTGTGGCTGGGAAACCCTACTGCAGGGTTTCCCTCGCAAGTCCGATGGTCATGATGGTCAAGACCATCGCGACCATCTTTTTGGACGCTCGTATATGCTGTGGGTGGTCACCCACAGCTATACGAACGTCCAGGAGGACGCTCCATTTTAATGGAGGAGGGCCCTGATTCAGAGTGAGCGCTCTGGTTAGAGCGTCCGGCTCTGAATCTGGCCCTTTGTATGCATAATATGACGGGCCGATCCAATCGGAGCCTCCATTAGCAGCACATCATTACCTAACATCTCTACTGTTTGCGTGGCTCCCATTCTGAGACAACTCCTATGCTTTTCAATAAAGATTTAAGCTGGTGAAAGACAATCAAGACACTTTCACTTACCTGTGGACGATTTAAGTCGGCGGCGCCCACACATCTGGATAAGATTTAGTAAAGCAACTTCCACACCTGGATAAGATTTGAAAAAGGCAACTTCCACACCCGGATAAGATTTAGTAAGGTAACTTCCAAACCTATGAGAGTTTATATGTCGGCTACTCTCACGCACCTCTATACAACAAAGACAACATGTACACCTGCTACTGTGTATAGAATGGTAAAGCTGCTTACCGAGCGACTAGGCTAACCCTTGCACCTAGCCCTTAAGGATCTTATGATACCCTTAACTTTGTTCAACAAGTATTCACTGTTACACACTTTTTTCCTGCGCAGAAAAATACACGTTTAACCCAGATATTGGTAATAGAAAAAAATGTAAACCTCAATGGCTTTGTTCAAACACGTGGCAGCAGAACCGGAAGTGCGTATACACTGTTGTGCGACCAGCCGCATACACATTAATGCAACTACCACACAACCGTATAATGACTTTTTAACTGCGTATGCAAAAGTGCGTCTTTTCTGGGCGCAAAACTGCAACTCAGCCGCATACTCAAAACTACAGCACCCCTTTAAATGCTAGGTTCTATCAACAAAGGAAAACAAACTTTTTCCTTTCTTGTCCCTGGATTCTAGTCAGCTTCCTTTGATCACACAAAACGGATAGCGATTTTTCAGCACAAAGCGGTTGCAGGAAAACCCTGCATGTGGCCACTCCACCCTTTGCTGAGACATCGATAGCCGTATGTGCCGTGTGAGTAGGTAAGTGACTTTACTGGATGAGCCCCCATCTGTTGATTTTAAAAAGAACCTCTATATACCCCTGCCTGTACCTTCTAAAATCCTTCCTATAAACCTCTAAGGATGACGCTAATTTGCGTACGCAGTCATACAATAAATAGAGACTCCAGACTTAGAACATGTGGTTCCAAAGCAAAGTATTATTCAAGTAAAAGTACAGTCAGTTACACGCTATGATCTGTGTATAATAAGTGCAAATAAATACAATGAGAGAGAAAGAAAGAGGCACACAGAGAGAGAGAGAGACACACACACACACAGAGAGGCACATGCACAGAGAGAGAGGCACACACACACAGAGAGAGGCACACGCACAGAGAGAGAGGCACACAGAGAGAGAGAGAGGCACATGCACAGAGAGAGAGGCACACACACAGAGAGAGAGGCACACGTACAGAGAGAGAGGCACACGCACAGAGAGACAGGCACACACACAGAGAGAGAGGCACATTTGGATCATAACAAATTCTTCCAGATTTTGACATCATGACAGTTTGCAATAGACATGTTAGTTAATAACACTTTCAATTTCGGTTATTCTCGTTCATCTTCGTGAGACCCTGCACAGTAACCTCATTATCATATTTTCACATGAGGCTGCCTGTTTGAACAGTATCTCAAAGGGGGGCAAATAAAGGAAAAGATACTCTGGGATAATCTCAGTGTTGTTACCCATCATCTTACACATGTTCTTGGAAACATCACCTGTAAAATAAGTCCCCCTATCATTTTTAATAATTCTAGGGATATAGTATCTGCATACAGGTTCCTGCAATTAAATCTTCTTATTAATAGCTACTGTTCTAAATAATGCCTGTGCCACTGTTTTGGATAGTATTCCGAGTAGTCGACCTCAGCCTGGCATGGCTGCTGTTTATCCTCAGCAACCTTGTGTCCTATGAGTGGGAGATAAAGCACAACCGTTTAATATAATTTAAACATGACCTAAAATACAACAATAAATCATCCACATTTTACATTAGAACAGATCCATTGATAGGTTAAAAAGATTATAAACAGTAATATAAGGCCTGGGAGAAGATACTGGGGTTACCTATGAACCCATGGCAAACTCGTGTTCCTGTGTGGTGTTCTTCATTTTTCAGTTCTTACTTACGTGTCCCACTTGGTGACAGTTAAAACATAATTTTGAATGGGGTGGATGAAAAGATTGTTGTGGGATTTGAGCAAGAGGGAAAGGTGGTGGGTATGGGTAAGGATAGGGAGGGTAAGGATATTGTGGGGGATATGAGTATGGGACCTGTGGTTGTGTATGATATGTGGGGTAAGGATGTGTTTGCTGTGGTGTGGGATTGGTGAGGACGTGTAATTGTTCAGGTGTAGGTGTGTGTGTGGGTGCAGGTGTGTCGGTTGGCTGTGATGTTATTGTCATTCCTTCCAGAGCTTGGATACTGACAGCCATTAGTTTTTCACTCTGGGTCTCTCTCTTCTTTGTGATATTTTTTATGGTTGCTTAAGAGCGGGTACAAATTGCTTGTTACATTTTTATAGGTATTTTTGGTACCTGTACTTGCACCTCCATCCACATAAGGTGGGGGAGGTGAGCGTGAACTGCTGGCAATACTCTCCACGACGCTACCTTGCCGCACATGCGTGCCAATTTGCGGCTCGCTTGTATTGCAACTCAGCATCGAATATGTATTTTCTGGCAATGCGCTCGCAACGCTAGTTTGCGTCGTTTGCACATTTTTAAGCCAAGCATCCCCTTCATGCTGCCATAGTTTTAAACATTCAAAATACTTAATCTTTTTCTCTCGGGATCGCACCATACTTATGTGATCCTGGACATTGTCTAACACATTTTTATCAAAACTACCAATTCTGGGAAATGGTCTAACATACTTCCTTGTCATATTAAACCATAAATCACAATACCTTATTGCATAAGTACCGTACTTAGGGGGTCATTCAGACCCACTCGCAAGCGGCAGTATGCTCGCAAGTGGGTCGATGTTCCCCACTGCGCATGCGCTCGACGGAGGGAGCTCCGTCGTGTGCATGCGCGAGACCCGGACTGCGACAGCCAAGCTGTCGCTCCGGGTCTCGCACCAAAGGGAGCGTGCTGTCGATGGTGACTGACAGCACGCCCCTTTTGGTGGGCATGCTGGGGGCGTGCCTGCCAGATGGAGGCGTTCCCATGGGAACGCCTACCGTCTGAAGCCGGCCCCACTGACATGACTCGTGATGTCAGTGGGAGTGATTTTGGCTCTGATAGAGCCAAAATCACTCCAGGGCTTGTGGCTGGGAAACCCTACTGCAGGGTTTCCCTCGCAAGTCCGATGGTCATGATGGTCAAGACCATCGCGACCATCTTTTTGGACGCTCGTATATGCTGTGGGTGGTCACCCACAGCTATACGAACGTCCAGGAGGACGCTCCATTTTAATGGAGGAGGGCCCTGATTCAGAGTGAGCGCTCTGGTTAGAGCGTCCGGCTCTGAATCTGGCCCTTTGTATGCATAATATGACGGGCCGATCCAATCGGAGCCTCCATTAGCAGCACATCATTACCTAACATCTCTACTGTTTGCGTGGCTCCCATTCTGAGACAACTCCTATGCTTTTCAATAAAGATTTAAGCTGGTGAAAGACAATCAAGACACTTTCACTTACCTGTGGACGATTTAAGTCGGCGGCGCCCACACATCTGGATAAGATTTAGTAAAGCAACTTCCACACCTGGATAAGATTTGAAAAAGGCAACTTCCACACCCGGATAAGATTTAGTAAGGTAACTTCCAAACCTATGAGAGTTTATATGTCGGCTACTCTCACGCACCTCTATACAACAAAGACAACATGTACACCTGCTACTGTGTATAGAATGGTAAAGCTGCTTACCGAGCGACTAGGCTAACCCTTGCACCTAGCCCTTAAGGATCTTATGATACCCTTAACTTTGTTCAACAAGTATTCACTGTTACACACTTTTTTCCTGCGCAGAAAAATACACGTTTAACCCAGATATTGGTAATAGAAAAAAATGTAAACCTCAATGGCTTTGTTCAAACACGTGGCAGCAGAACCGGAAGTGCGTATACACTGTTGTGCGACCAGCCGCATACACATTAAAGCAACTACCACACAACCGTATAATGACTTTTTAACTGCGTATGCAAAAGTGCGTCTTTTCTGGGCGCAAAACTGCAACTCAGCCGCATACTCAAAACTACAGCACCCCTTTAAATGCTAGGTTCTATCAACAAAGGAAAACAAACTTTTTCCTTTCTTGTCCCTGGATTCTAGTCAGCTTCCTTTGATCACACAAAACGGATAGCGATTTTTCAGCACAAAGCGGTTGCAGGAAAACCCTGCATGTGGCCACTCCACCCTTTGCTGAGACATCGATAGCCGTATGTGCCGTGTGAGTAGGTAAGTGACTTTACTGGATGAGCCCCCATCTGTTGATTTTAAAAAGAACCTCTATATACCCCTGCCTGTACCTTCTAAAATCCTTCCTATAAACCTCTAAGGATGACGCTAATTTGCGTACGCAGTCATACAATAAATAGAGACTCCAGACTTAGAACATGTGGTTCCAAAGCAAAGTATTATTCAAGTAAAAGTACAGTCAGTTACACGCTATGATCTGTGTATAATAAGTGCAAATAAATACAATGAGAGAGAAAGAAAGAGGCACACAGAGAGAGAGTGAGACACACACACACACAGAGAGGCACATGCACAGAGAGAGAGGCACACACACAGAGAGAGGCACACGCACAGAGAGAGAGGCACACAGAGAGAGAGAGAGGCACATGCACAGAGAGAGAGGCACACACACAGAGAGAGAGGCACACGTACAGAGAGAGAGGCACACGCACAGAGAGACAGGCACACACACAGAGAGAGAGGCACACACACACACAGAGAGGCACACTCACAGAGAGAGAGGCACATGCACAGAGAGAGAGGCACACGCACAGAGAGAGAGGCACACACACAGAGAGAGAGGCACACGCACAGAGAGAGAGGCACACAGAGAGAGAGAGAGGCACATGCACAGAGAGAGAGGCACACACACAGAGAGAGAGGCACACGTACAGAGAGAGAGAGTCAGTTACACGCTATGATCTGTGTATAATAAGTGCAAATAAATACAATGAGAGAGAAAGAGAGAGGCACACAGAGAGAGAGAGAGAGACACACACACACACAGAGAGGCACATGCACAGAGAGAGAGGCACACACACACAGAGAGAGGCACACGCACAGAGAGAGAGGCACACAGAGAGAGAGAGAGGCACATGCACAGAGAGAGAGGCACACACACAGAGAGAGAGGCACACACACAGAGAGAGAGGCACACACACACAGAGAGAGGCACACTCACAGAGAGAGAGGCACATGCACAGAGAGAGAGGCACACGCACAGAGAGAGAGGCACACACACACAGAGAGAGGCACACACACACAGAGAGAGGCACATGCACAGAGCACAAAAGGAAATTATACAGACCCCAAGTACAGTATACATACGCTGCGCCTCCGGACATGGAGATAGGCATCAGTAAGAGACCTTCAGTTCATACAGCATTCAGCATGGACTAAAAACCCAGTATCCGGGCACACATATTTATCCCCCACAGACTAAAACAGGACAATGGGGAAGTTTCTTGCTGATGTCATTGGTTCCCAGAGGAGAAGCATATGTTACAGCACATTTAACAGGCTGGTTCAAATAGACTCTCCCTGCCTCTAACAGCAGGGGAATCTTTCTAGTAACGCCCTCTGTAACATTCTAACATTTAAACATTTTTGTTGCTTGTAAGTTCTGCGATCCATAACTTGAGTTTGCATGATGCGATCTCTCCACCAATAACACCGGGATGCTGTAAAAAGCGTACGCATCAGAACAAAACCAAACACAACTTGCTTATCATGTATAATATCTTATTTATCAAATACCTTTATTTCTCAGCATTTAAACTAATTTAACCAACCTAAATCATACATTTTGATGCTTATTGAACCTTATGTGTGAATATGAAATGTGTGAGTATTCGGGGTTTGATATAAAGACATATTTAATGTGTGTATGAAGATGAGTGCATTTGTCTCTAACATTTTGTAGATAGTTCTACATGTCCTGTCAACAGGCCCTCCCACCTTTCCTGTGTTCAAAGGAAAGATACCTCTGTCGGTCTCTTGTGTGAAAATGCTAAATATCCCAACTACAAGAGACAGACCCAAGGTGACACTCCAGCCCCCGAAATCATGTCATTGCAGGAAGCCTGCTTATTTATTCTAGCAAGACCACCCGTAGTGGGCAAACACTATGCAGGAAGCTTATCTACACAAGCCAGTTGTCACGTGGCCACTTGCTTAGTGCAATACTGTAAAGCCATTTCTGGAATATATCCCTTATAATATGTAAAGTAATGAAATAGGCTTTTAGTGAATCGCCACAACATATGATGATGGTCACAGATGCATTCGCATGACGCTAATGGCACCATCGCCACATGTAGTAAAATGTGAGTCCATCCACAATGGCGCCTAGGCGGCCACTTTGCAAAATGGCATCTTGCGGCCAGTCGCAAGATGGTGTCGCTGTGATTCAATTTTAAACTGATCTTGTCTCAGCCAATAATCCAGCTTCAACAGTAGCCGTAAATGCTAGGGGTCAGGTCATACCTGTAGTCTACAGATGGTCAGGTTAACGGGAAGTACTAGGGAAGAACCGGTCATGATGGTTGATGTAGCTGGTACTGAATATCCTTTTCTTGTAGACACAGGGGCAACCAGGTCGGTACTAAAATCTCCTGTTAATTTGCAGGTGACCAACGAGACAGTACCAACAATGGGTGTAACAGGTAAAGTGGAACATTATCCTTTAACAAAGTCCACAGAGGTTACTATTGGGCCGTTGCATACCAGGCATTCTTTTCTCCTGGCTGCTGCGGCTCCAACTAACCTACTGGGCAGAGACTTGTTATGTAAGATGGGATGTGTTATATATTGCACCCCTGATGGTGTATTTTTAGATATCCCAGAGAGAATGGAATATGAGATGCGGGATATGTTAGACACTCCTCAAAGGATAATGTATTACTCTACAGTTTTAAATGAAACTCCATCACAGGTAGATGAAATGTTGTCCCTAATTCCAGATTCCCTTTGGACTAAAGATGGACAGGACACTGGATTAATGGCAAACGTAAACCCTGTAATGGTAAATTTAAAAAGCGGAAGGCAAGTCCCAAAAAATTCCCCAATACCCACTAAAACAGGAGGTAGAGTTAGGGGTGTATCCCATAATTGAGCGGTTATTGCAGCAGGGAATTTTAGTCCGTACAGCAAGTGTAGCCAACAGTCCCATTTTTCCAGTGAAGAAGGCTGGTGGGAGGGGTTATAGGCTGGTACAAGACCTTAGAGGGGTTAATAAGGTGGTAGAGAGCCAATTTCCCGTAGTGTTGAAGCCAGCTGTCATCCTTATGCAAATTCCACCAAATGCAACCCATTTCACTGTCATTGACCTTTGTTCTGCTTTCTTCTCTGTACCTCTTCATCCTGACTGTCAGTACCTATTTGCATTCACATACAGGGGTGTACAATACACATGGACACGATTACCCCAGGGTTTCATAGACAGCCCCAGTATCTTTTCCCAGGCATTACACAATTGTTTACAGTCTTTTCAACCCGCCAATGGATCTGTTCTAATTCAATATGTAGACAATTTATTGCTATGTTCTGACTCATTTATGTCATGTTTGAATGATACTAAACTTTTGTTGCTTCATCTCTCGCAAACTTGACACAAGGTTGATAAGGTCAAACTACAGCCGTGCCAATCCAGAGTTAAATACTTGGGACACTGCCTAACCCAGGGGCTGCGACATCTCACTACAGATAGAATCCAGGCTATACAAAACATGACACTGCCACGTAACCAATAGCTAGTCCGTACCTTCTTGGGAATGTGTGGATATTGTAGAATGTGGATCCCAGGTTTTTCTATTTTGGCCTTACCTTTACAGGAATTTGTCTCTTCCTCAAAGCCTGATCGTGTCATACACACTGAGGAATCAGAGCAGGCTTTCCTTAATCTTAAGGATAGTCTGACAAAAACTCCTGCATTGGGGATACCTGATTATGAAAAACCTTTTGATTGGTATTGTATGGAAGCTGATGGTTGTGCTGCAGGTGTCCTTACACAAAAACATGGGGATGCCAGTAGGCCCGTAGCATATTACAGTGCACAATTGGACACTGTGGCGAGATCACTCCCAACCTGTTTGAGAAGTGTTGCAGCAATGGCTCTATTGGTCAGCAAAAGTGAGGATGTGGTATTGGGCCATGATATGATTGTCTATACCACACATGCTGTGTCTGCCCTGTTGAACTCTGCCCAAACCAGACACGTATCCTCAGCTAGATTCACCAAATGGGAACTAGCTCTAATAGCACCCTCAAACATGACTATAAAGCGGTGTAATACGTTAAATCCAGCAACGTACTTACCGTATGTGCATAAGAATGCACAAAGGGTGGAGGATGAGTCTCTGGTAGAAAGTGAGTTTTGCAAAGGTATTGATATGCATGATTATATGGATTATCTTAACCAGACCTTTACCGCTAGACCTGACATACGTGACATACCTTTAGGGAATGCAGATGTGACACTTTACATGGATGGGAGTTACCATAGACAAATGGACACAGGTGAGTTATGTACAGGTTATGCTGTTGTAGATGACACAGACATCATAGAAGCTGAACCTCTTGGTCCACCTCACGCAGCCCAAGTGGCGGAGTTAGTAGCACTGAGAAGAGCGTGTGAATTGGCAGCAGGCAAATCTGCCAACATTTACACTGACTCTAGGTATGCGTTCGGGGGGGTTCATGATTTTGGAGCTCTATGGCGTCTGAGAAATTTTATGACAGCAGCAGGCACACCAGTCGCACATTCCAGACACATAAAAGGATTATTAAAAGCAATTCAGTTGCCCAAAATGGTCGCAGTAATAAAGTGTAAAGCCCACACATGTGAGGAAGATCCGGTATCATTGGGCAACAACAGGGCGGATGAAGCTGCCAAGTGGGCAGCAGATTTAAAAACAAATGTATCCATAGAAGAAGTAATGGTTTTCCAAACAGTTGATATGCAGAAATTAATTGAGATGCAAAATTTGTGTTCTACCCAAGAGAAAGCAACCTGGAAGTCTAAGGGATGTGGGCAAGAGCCCTCTGGACTCTGGAGGGACGGACAAGGTAAGCCGGTGGCACCTAAGGTGTATTACCCAAGCCTGGCAGAGGCAGCACACGGACTAACTCACTTGGGAAAACAAGGTATGTGTAAGTTAGTGAAGGCATATTGGTGCGCAGAAAAGAGAGCAATGTCCTGTTTGAGGAAGAACATAGGGAAAACGATCCCTACTGAAGCATCCCACATTCCCCCGACTGACGGTCCTTTCCAGGTAATACAAATTGATTTCATCCAATTACCACCCTGCAGGAATCTCAAGTATGTGTTAGTTTGTACCGATGTATTTTCTAATAGGGTAGAGGCATACCCAGCGGCCACTAATACTGCTGTATTCACTGCTAAAAAGATTGTACAGTAATTTGTATGCAGGTATGGTATCCCTAGAATGATTGAAAGTGATAGGGGTACCCATTTCACCGGGGACGTCTTCCAGATAATGTGTACATTGATGGGTATTGATAGCAAACTCCACACCCCATATCGACCCCAAGCCAGTGCCAAGGTGGAGAGAGTGAACGGCACTATTAAAAACAAATTAAGTAAGATCATGGCTGAGACTGGACTAGCTTGGCCAGAAGCACTACCTTTGGTCCTACATAGCATAAGGACCACTCCTAGGCCTCCACTTAATCTGCCCCCATTTGAAATACTGTATGCAGGTATGGTATCCCTAGAATGATTGAAAGTGATAGGGGTACCCATTTCACCGGGGACGTCTTCCAGATAATGTGTTCATTGATGGGTATTGATAGCAAACTCCACACCCCATATCGACCCCAAGCCAGTGCCAAGGTGGAGAGAGTGAACGGCACTATTAAAAACAAATTAAGTAAGATCATGGCTGAGACTGGACTAGCATGGCCAGAAGCACTACCTTTGGTCCTACATAGCATAAGGACCACTCCTAGGCCTCCACTTAATCTGTCCCCATTTGAAATACTGTTTGGTAGACAACCTCATTTAATTATAAGCCCACAGGAAGACCTGAAGAGTAACAGCGAGGTCAATGTTAAGTATCTTATAACAATGAGCAAACAGTTGCAGCAACAACAGCAGAAATTGAAATTGTTGTCACCCGATATGCCAGAGATAAGCTGTCATGATGTCAAACCTGGAGAATATGTTATGATCCAAAATTTTTTACGCTCAGGTTGCCTAATAGATCAATGGGAGGGGCCGTACCAGGTGCTGTTAACGAGTGCCACATCCTCGAAGGTGGCCGAGAGAGATACCTGGGTCCATGCCACTCACTGCAGAAAGGTTAATCAACCGGTGGAGAAGCAGGGCAGAGTTGAAGCAGATAATGAGGATCTGGCAATTGCGAACCTGTTCCGGGAAAATTAAAAGGTGACAGTGAGAAACCTGAGCTAAAAGAAAATTGTAGATCAGTGACACAGCAAAAGAACTGTTCTGCTGTGTTCATGTGTGTACTCTTCTTTCAGAATTTCCATCATGATTGGTTTTTCTGGAGATTCCTGGTTCTTGTGACGGAGGATAGATGGAGGAGGCGGGAGCTGATGCTGGTGTAATGGAGTGAAATCAAGAGGAGGAGTGCTATACCAAACCAGGGGAGTGCCGGTCCAATTTCAGTACAGTAAATTGTTGTGAAAATATGAATAACAATACTAAGGAATAACTGTATTACAATCCTGAGTTATGATGTAGTGTATAACAATGTAGCCTGAGTTTGAGTGGTCGTGCATGGATATAATGTTTATGTTGTTTTAAGTCATCTTAGGTAATGCAGTCCCAACCCCTTTCAAGGCTCCCCTTATAGGATAGGTGTATCCCCACATCTTTCCCATGATCCCTTAAGGATCCACGGTGTGTGTATGAGGGCAGTGTTATGTCCCTCCCGGAGACGCATTATCTGAATGGTTCAAATGACCACACTGTGTCATACCATAATAACATTGAATGGTATATTCTCATGCATGGCTAAACAGATTCAGAATAGGTTGTGATAGCGCTTGATTGGCTATCAAAGGGTGGACTGTCGAAACCGGATAATTGAGTAAGACAGAATCTGTTTGCAATCTAGAAAACCTGAAAGACGCCATCTTGCGAATGGCAGCAAGACTCCATTTTAGAAAAAGAAAGCTTACACAGCGCCATCATGCCAAAAATACATAATACCAACACACAGCGCCATATTGCTAAAAAGTCGCAATTTTGCTATTCAGCACGCAAAGTTGCTAAACAGTTACACGAACAGCTTTTTAATAATCTTCCCCAACACATACCGACAGTTTTCAGCACACATAAAAATGACTTCCCAACATGATAAAATCTCACAGCACTATTTTGTAAAAAAATAGATAGTCAGCCTTCCCTCAAACGCATGCAGACAGTGTTTAACACATAAACACTAACTTATTAGCATTTGGAATCCTATACAAAGCCCATCCTGGAGAAAATCCCTATACCATAACACGAATCAATATACCGTGGTGCTATGAGCATTTTTACATAAGAATATATGAGCTGTGGCAATTGTAATGTAGCCTAGCTATGGAGCTACACAATTCAGTCCATCCCCACAACCAAACAAGCAGAATAAAGAGTGGGGCTCTGACTGTACTGCTGGGAGCCTCCACCCTGTATGAGAACTAAATTCACTGTATAAACACATTTTGCAATTGCAGTTTAAAAACATCAGAAAAATGCATGTGTGCTTGTGTGTATATATATATGTATATGTGTGTATATATATATATATATATATATATATATATATATATATGTATGTATGTATGTATGTGTGTGCATGTGGCCCATCATGCATGGACTTACGTGTATAATATCACACACAGACTTATATTTGAAAAGTAGCAAAGTTCCCTGCAACTCATACACACAATGTTAAACAGAACACAGTCAGCTTTTTAGTGATCCTTCCCAAAATCATACTGGCATGGCCACACACACACATAGATGCCCTTCCAGCATAGTGCTGCTCGCTGAGTGCCCCACCGACCCTCAGACTCACAACGCAATGCAGTGCTGTTTCTCCCCACATACATACATTTAAAAGCAATGGTCCCGTAACGCAAAAAGGATAATTATTACTTGGTTTAGTCGCAATGCTAGCATATAAAGAAATTAATGTTTTCTGTAACTATGGCTTAGTAAATGACAATTGGACCGTGTTTGGTGCTGTACTGATCTACTTTGTTCCCACAGTATTCTGGTGGCATCGGTGAGAAGATCAGAACATGCAGCTATGAAATATGAATGTTAGAGAGAATAACTTCTTGAAATGTTGTATGCCATAGTTAGATTAGATTTATTATGCAGCGGGAAGGTGAGCACAATCAGGCTGTTAGAGGCTGGGTTGTGTCTTTGCACTGGCCTATGAATTGTACCGTAACAGAAGAAGCAAGAAGAGGAACCAATGAGAACCTGCCAACGTATTCTATTGTATTGCTTATCCCAGTACGGGTATATATGTGAGTGCTCTGAAACAAGATGCCAGTCTGCGGTGTTCCTGTTATGCTGTTCGACGGAGGTCTCATTATTGATGCCGGTATCTGGTCCCAGAGCGCACGTGTATGTATTGACTGTACCTTATGACCTAATGTTTGTACAATTTATTTTGCGCTCATTGTTAGATCATAGCATGGTAACATCTGTACTTTTACCTGAATAATAATCTTTAGCGCATTGGACAACTATTCAAATGTCTTAGGGGGTCATTCGAACCCGCTCATGAGCGGCAGTACGCTCGCAAGCGGGTCGATGTTCCCCCACTGCGCATGTGCACAACGGAGTGAGCTCCGTCGTGCACATGCGCGAGACCCGGCGAGCCACGCGCTCTTCATCGCTACGGGTCTCGCACCAAAGGGGGCGTACTGTCGATGTTGATTGACAGCACTCCCCCTTTGGTGGGCGTGCCGGGGGCGTGCCTGACAGACGGAGGCGTTCCCATGGGAATGCCTACCATCTCAAGCCGGCCCCACTGACATCAGTAGTGATGTAATTGGGAGTGATTTTGGCTGTAATAGAGCCAAAATCACTCCAGGACTTGCGGCAGCGAGACCCTACCGCAGGGTCTCCGTCGCAAGCCCAAGTGAAGACCATCGCGACCATCATCATGGACGGTCGCTATAGCTGTGGGTGGTAACCCACAGCTATGTGAACATCCATGAGGACGCTCCAAAAAAAGGTAGGAGGGCCCTGATTCAGAGCGATTGCTCTGGTCAGAGCGTTCAGCTCTGAATCAGGCCCTTAGAGTTTTATTAATGGTATAATTAAACACAGCGCTAATTAGCGACATCTTGTGGTTTTAGAAGGTATAGGCAGGTTTTGTCTTAGAGGTTCTAGGCAGGTGAATCTTAGAGGTTTATAGGCAGGAATGTAGTAAAGGTTTATTTACAATTCAACAGTTGGGGGTTTGTAGGTTTATCACGTTATCTGATACACGGTAACACTTGGTCAGTTCTCTCTCAGCAAAAGGGTGGAGGCGCCTTTTGAGAGACGCATTAGTCTTTCATTACCACAGTGTTGCTGAGAGCGTACTGCCGTTTATTGTGTAGAGGAAGCGCTGATCAGAATCTATTGATAGAACCTTACATTTAGAGGGGTGCTGCAGTATTGAGTACGCGGCTGAGACGCATTTTTGCGTACGCAGTTAAAAAGTCATTATACGGTTGTGTGGTAGTCGCATTATTGTGTATGTGACTGGTCGCACAACAGCGTAAACGTACTTCCGGTTGTGCTGCCACGTGTTTGAACAAAGCCATTGAGGTTTACATTTTTTTTCTCTTACCAATGTCTGGGTTAACGTGTATTTTTCTGCGCAGGAAAAAAGTGTGTAACTGTGAATACTTGTTGAACAAAGTTAAGGGTATCATATGATTCTTAAGGGCTAGGTGCAAGGGTTAGCCTAGCCGCTCGGTAAGCAGCTTTACCGTTCTATACACAGTAGCAGGTGTACATGTTGTCTTTGTTGTAGAGAGGTGCGTGAGAGTAGCTGACATACAAACTCTCATAGGTGTGGAAGTTGCCTTACTATATTTAATCCGGGTGTGGAAGTTGCCTTTTTCAAATCTTATCCAGGTGTGGAAGTTGCCTTACTAAATCTTATCCAGGTGTGTGGGCGCCGCGGACTTAAATCATCCACAGGTAAGTGAAAGTGTCTTGATTGTCTTTCACCGGCTTAAATCTTTATTGAAAAGCGTAGGAGTTGTCTGAGAATGGGAGAAACGCAAACAGTAGAGATGTTAGGCAATGATGTGCTGCTAATGGAGGCGCCGATCGGATCGGCCTGTCGTATCATGCATACCAAGTACCATACTTATGCAATAAGGTATTGTCATTTATGGTTTAATCTGACGAGGAAGAGTGTTAGACCGTTTCCCAGAATTGGTAGTTTTGATAAAAATGTTTTAGACAATGTCCGGGATCACATCAATTTGATGCGCTCCCGAGAGAAAGAGGTTAAATATTTTGAATGTTTAAAACTGTGGCAGCACGAGGGGGAAATTTGGCTGAAGAATGTACCCGTGACGCAAACAGGAGTTGCGGGCACAGTCTCGGGCAATGCGCCGGTGACGCTAAATAGCGCCGCGGATGCATTGCTTTATAGCGCGCACGCACTGCAAGGTAGCGTCGCAGAAGGTAGGACAGATGGTTCACGCACACCACCACCACCCTATGCGGATGGGGGTGTAGGTGCAGTCAATAAAAAAAATACCCATAAAAATGTAACAAGCAACTTGTACCCTCTCTTAAGCATTTATAAAGAAAATGTTCATGATGCGAATGATGAGCCTATTGTAATGTCTGCCATTTCCCATGCTGTGCAGATGATAGATGCTGCATCACCACAATCACGAGTGGTGCCGCCATCTCCATCGGTAACAGCAAGGGAAGTGTTAATGCCCTCTGCACCCGTAGAGGAAGTTGTTCATACCATACGCAGCAGCAGCAGACTAAACCCCCAGCCAGGTAACCAGGTCAAAGGTAGCAGCGCTACCGGTCTGCATCCCATTCGGACAATAACTGTTCCAAATGGAAATGCAGATGCAACGGTATAGTGCCCACGAGGGAAGTAGTAATGCATTGTCCTTGGACAAGAGCAGAACTAAATTCCATCATAAATGATTTCCCCGATCCCAAAAAGGAATTAGCCAAATGTCAAAGATTTTTGAGGACTTTGGGTAGTTCACATGAACCCACTTATAAAGATTGGCATGTGGTGTTAAGGGCCTGTCTGCCACACAATACCGACGTGACAAAATTTATCACGGATTGTGTATTGGATGATGATGTTCCCTTAACAGACCAAGTAAACCAAGGTAACATTTCCCGCATTGTAACTCAATTAGGTATATATTTTCCAGTAGTAGTTAGCTGGAACAAAATTTTCACCATTAAGCAGAAAGAGAGTGAGACTGCAGAAGATTACTGCGATCGGGCTCTGCAGGCTATTACCCAGTACACTTGGATAGAGGATATTAAAGATAGCACTCACCACAGGGGGATGATAGTTACGGTACTTGTGAACGGTCTGAAAGAGATTTTAAAAACTCGGGTTCAGACCTCACAGCCTGGCTGGCAGGGACTTACAATAGATACCCTCATAGAAAACGCCATTGAACATGATAAGAACATCTCCAAAAAGAGAGAGGCCCAGAGCGAGAAACTAATGGCTGTCAGTATACAAGCTCTGGAGGGAATGATGGTAACATCACAGCCAACAGACACACTTGCACCCACACACACACCTGCACCTGAACAATTACACGTCCTCACCAATCCCACACCTCAGCAAACACATCCTTACCCCACCAAATTCTTATCCCCCACAATACCCTTACCCTCCCTATCCTTACCCATATCCACCACCTTTACCCTCTGCGCAAACCTCACAACACCACATGTCTTCACCCGAAACATGAACCTGTTTTAACTGTAAACAAACAGGACACTTAAGTAGAAACTGTACAGTAAATGGAGTAGGGATTCCACATCAGGGAATACCTAGATATCCCCATAAGGGATATGCACAGAGGCCAGCAAATGTTCAGCAGGCACCAGCTCCAATTGTAGCTGTAAATGCGTTATTGGACAATGGTAGCCAACGCTAGGGGTCAGGTCATACCTGTAGTCTACAGATGGTCAGGTTAATGGGAAGTACTAGGGAAGAACCGGTCATGATGGTTGATGTAGCTGGTACTGAATATCCTTTTCTTGTAGACACAGGGGCGACCAGGTCGGTGCTAAAATCTCCCATTAATTTGCAGGTGACCAATGAGACAGTACCAACAATGGGTGTAACAGGTAAAGTGGAACATTATCCTTTAACAAAGTCCACAGAGGTTACTATTGGGCCATTGCATACCAGGCATTCTTTTCTCCTGGCTGCTGCGGCTCCTACTAACCTACTGGGCAGAGACTTGTTATGTAAGATGCGATGTGTTATATATTGCACCCCTGATGGTGTATTTTTAGATATCCCAGAGAGAATGGAATATGAGGTGAGGGATATGTTAGACACTCTTCAAAGGATAATGTATCACTCTACAGTTTTAAATGAAACTCCATCACAGGTAGATGAAATGTTGTCCCTAATTCCAGATTCCCTTTGGACTAAAGATGGACAGGACACTGGATTAATGGCAAACGTAAGCCCTGTAATGGTAAATTTAAAAAGCGGAAGGCATGTCCCAAAAATTCCCCAATACCCACTAAAACAGGAGGTAGAGTTAGGGGTGTATCCCATAATTGAGCGGTTATTGCAGCAGGGAATTTTAGTCCGTACAGCAAGTGTAGCCAACAGTCCCATTTTTCCAGTGAAGAAGGCTGGTGGGAGGGGTTATAGGCTGGTACAAGACCTTAGAGGGGTTAATAAGGTGGTAGAGAGCCAATTTCCCGTAGTGCTGAATCCAGCTGTTATCCTTATGCAAATTCCACCAAATGCAACCCATTTCACTGTCATTGACCTTTGTTCTGCTTTCTTCTCTGTACCTCTTCATCCTGACTGTCAGTACCTATTTGCATTCACATACAGGGGTGTACAATACACATGGACACGATTACCCCAGGGTTTCATAGACATCCCCAGTATCTTTTCCCAGGCATTACACGATTGTTTACAGTCTTTTCAACCCGCCAATGGATCTGTTCTAATTCAATATGTAGATGATTTATTGCTATGTTCTGACTCGTTTATGTCATGTTTGAATGATACTAAACTTTTGTTGCTTCATCTCTCGCAAACAGGACACAAGGTTGCTAAGGACAAACTACAGCCGTGCCAATCCAGAGTTAAATACTTGGGACACTGCCTAACCCAGGGGCTGCGACATCTCACTACAGATAGAATCCAGGCTATACAAAACATGACACTGCCACGTAACCAACAGCAAATCCATACCTTCTTGGGAATGTGTGGATATTGTAGAATGTGGATCCCAGGTTTTTCTATTTTGGCCTTACCTTTACAGGAATTAGGCTCTCATTCAGAGCCGTACGCTCTGAGCAGAGCGCACGCTCTGAATGAGGGCCGCCCTCCATAATTATGGAGCGTCCTCCTGGACACTCGTATAGCTGTGGGTTGCCACCCACAGCCTATACGAGCGTGCAGTTTGATGGCCGTGATGGTCTTGACCATCGCAGCCATCGCCACTGCGAGCTGGAGCCTGCGGTTGAGTTTTTTAATCGCAAGGCCCGGGGTGATTTTGGCTCTATCAGAGCCAAAATCACTCCCACTGACATCACTAGTGATGTCAGTGGTCCGGCTTCTGACGGTAGGCGTTCCCTTGGGAACACCCCCATCAGGGAGGCACGCCCCCGGCATGCCCACCAAAGGGGGCATGCTGTCAATCAACATCGACAGCACTCCCCCTTTGATCAGACACAACGAGCAAAGGAAAGTCCTTCGCTCATCATGTCTGGCGCATGCGCACGACGGAGCTTCCGCCGTCATGCGCATGCGCAGTGCACAACATCGACCCACTTGCGAGTGGACAGCCGCTTGCGAGTGGGTCTGAATCAGGCCCTTAGTCTCTTCCTCAAAGCCCTATCATGTCATACACACTGAGGAATCAGAGCAGGCTGTCCTTAATCTTAAGGATAGTCTGACTAAAGCTCCTGCATTGGGGATACCCGATTATGAAAAACCTTTTGATTGGTATTGTACGGAAGCTGATGGTTGTGCTGCAGGTGTCCTTACACAAAAACATGGGGATGCCAGTAGGCCCGTAGCATATTACAGTGCACAATTGGACACAGTGGTGAGATCACTCCCAACCTGTTTGAGAAGTGTAGCAGCAACGGCTCTATTGGTCAGCAAAAGTGAGGATGTGGTATTGGGCCATGATATGATTGTCTATACCCCACATGCTGTGTCTGCCCTGTTGAACTCTGCCCAAACCAGACACGTATCCTCAGCTAGATTCACCAAATGGGAACTAGCTCTAATAGCACCCTCAAACATCACTATAAAGTGGTGTAATATGTTAAATCCAGCAACGTACTTACCGTATGTGCATAAGAATGCACAAAGGGTGGAGGATGAGTCTCTGGTAGAAAGTGAGTTTTGCAAAGGTATTGATACGCATGATTGTATGGATTATCTTAACCAGACCTTTACCGCTAGACCTGACATACGTGACATACCTTTTGAGAATGCAGATGTGACACTTTACACGGATGGGAGTTGCCATAGACAAACGGACACAGGTGAGTTATGTACAGGTTACGCTGTTGTAGATGACACAGACATCATAGAAGCTGAACCTCTTGGTCCACCTCACACAGCCCAAGTGGCGGAGTTAGTAGCACTGAGAAGAGCGTGTGAATTGGCAGCAGGCAAATCTGCCAACATTTACACTGACTCTAGGTATGCATTCGGGGTGGTTCACGATTTCGGAGCTCTATGGCATCTGAGAAATTTTATGACAGCAGCAGGCACACCAGTCGCACATTCCAAACACATAAAAGGATTATTAAAAGCAATTCAGTTGCCCAAAATGGTCGCAGTAATAAAGTGTAAAGCCCACATATGTGAGGAAGATCCGGTATCATTGGGCAACAACAGGGCGGATGAAGCTGCCAAGTGGGCAGCAGATTTAAAAACAAATGTATCCATAGAACAAGTAATGGTTTTCCATACAGTTGACATGCAGAAATTAATTGAGATGCAAAATTTGTGTTCTACCCAAGAGAAAGCAACCTGGAAGTCTAAGGGATGTGGGCAAGAGCCCTCTGGACTCTGGAGGGACAGACAAGGTAAGCCGGTGGCACCTAAGGTGTATTACCCAAGCCTGGCAGAGGCAGTGCATGGACTGACTCACTTGGGAAAACAAGGTATGTGTAAGTTAGTGAAGGCATATTGGTGCGCATTGGGTTTTTCTTCACAAGCGGAAAAGAGAGCAATGTCCTGTCTGACCTGTTTGAGGAAGAACATAGGGAAAATGATCCCTACCGAACCTTCCCACATTCGCCTGACTGACGGTCCTTTCCAGGTAATACAAATTGATTTCATCCACTTACCACCCTGCAGGAATCTCAAGTATGTGTTAGTTTGTACCGATGTATTTTCTAATTGGGTAGAGGCATACCCAGCGGCCACTAATACTGCTGTATTCACTGCTAAAAAGATTGTACAGTAATTTGTATGCAGGTATGGTATCCCTAGAATGATTGAAAGTGATAGGGGTATCCATTTCACCGGGGACGTCTTCCAGATAATGTGCACATTGATGGGTATTGATAGCAAACTCCACACCCCATATCGACCCCAAGCCAGTGCCAAGGTGGAGAGAGTGAATGACACTATTAAAAACAAATTAAGTAAGATCATGGCTGAGATTGGACTAGCATGGCCAGAATCACTACCTTTTGTCCTACATAGCATAAGGACCACTCCTAGGCCTCCACTTAATCTGTCCCCATTTGAAATACTGTTTGGTAGACAACCTAATTTAATTATAAGCCCACAGGAAGACCTGAAGAGTAACAGCAAGGTCACTGTTAAGTATCTTATAACAATGAGCAAACAGTTGCAGCAACAACAGCAGAAATTGAAATTGTTGTCACCCGATATGCCAGAGATAAACTGTCATGATGTCAAACCTGGAGAATATGTTATGATCCAAAATTTTTTACGCTCAGGTTGCCTAATAGATCGATGGGAGGGGCCGTACCAGGTGCTGCTGACGAGTGCCACATCCTTGAAGGTGGCCGAGAGAGATACCTGGGTCCATGCCACTCACTGCAGAAAGGTTAATCAACTGGTGGAGAAGTAGGGCAGAGTTGAAGCAGATAATGAGGATCTGGCAATTGCGAACCTGTTCCGGGAAAATTAAAAGGTGACAGTGAGAAACCTGAGCTAAAAAAAAATTGTAGATCAGTGACACAGCAAAAGAACTGTTCTGCTGTGTTCATGTGTGTACTCTTCTTTCAGAATTTCCATCATGATTGGTTTTTCTGGAGATTCCTGGTTCTTGTGACGGAGGATAGATGGAGGAGGCGGGAGCTGATGCTGGTGTAATGGAGTGAAATCAAGAGGAGGAGTGCTATACCAAACCAGGGGAGTGCCGGTCCAATTTCAGTACAGTAAATTGTTGTGAAAATATGAATAACAATACTAAGGAATAACTGTATTACAATCCTGAGTTATGATGTAGTGTATAACAATGTAGCCTGAGTTTGAGTGGTCGTGCATGGATATAACGTTTATGTTGTTTTAAGTCATCTTAGGTAATGCAGTGCCAACCCCTTTCAAGGCTCCCCTTATAGGATAGGTGTATCCCCACATCTTCCCCATGATCCCTTAAGGATCCGCGGTGTGCGTATGAGGGCAGTGTTATGTCCAACCCAGAGACGCATTATCTGAATGGTTCAAATGACCACACTGTGTCATACCATAATAACATTGAATGGTATATTCTCATGCATGGCTAAACAGATTCAGAATAGGTTGTGATAGCGCTTGATTGGCTATCAAAGGGTGGACTGTCGAAACCGGATAATTGGGTAAGACAGAATCTGTTTGCAATCTAGAAAACCTGAAAGACGCCATCTTGCAAATGGCAGCAGGACTCCATTTTAGAAAAAGAAAGCTTACACAGCGCCATCTTCCCAAAAATACATAATACCAACACACAGCGCCATATTGCTAAAAAGTCGCAATTTAGCTATTCAGCACGCAAAGTTGCTAAAAAGTAACACGAACAGCTTTTTAATAATCTTCCCCAACACATACCGATAGTTTTCAGCACACATAAAAATGACTTCCCAACATGATAAAATCTCACAGCACTATTTTGTAAAAAAAATAGATAGTCAGCCTTCCCTCAAACGCATGCAGACAGTGTTTAACATATAAACACTAACTTATTAGCATTTGGAATCCTATACAAAGCCCATCCTGGAGAAAATCCCTATACCATAACACGACACAATATACCGTGGTGCTATGAGCATTTTTACATAAGAATATATGAGCTGTGGCAATTGTAATGTAGCCTAGCTATGGAGCTACACAATTGAGTCCACCCCCACAACCAAAACAAGCAGATTAAAGAGTGGGGCTCCGACTGCACTGCTGGGAGCCTCCACCCTGTATGAGAACTAAATTCACTGTATAAACACATTTTGCAATTGCAGTTTAAAAACTTCAGAAAAATGCATGTGTGCTTGTGTGTATATATATGTATATGTGTGTATATATATATATATATTTATATATATATATATATATATATTATTAGGGGTGTGCACCAGCCACTTTTCGTGTTTTGTGTTTTGGTTTTGGATCTGGATCTTTCTTCGTGTTTTGGATCTGGTTTGGTTTTGCCAAAACCACCCTTCCGTGTTTTGGGTTCTGGGTTTTGTGTTTTGGATCTGGATTTTTTCTTAAAAAATAAAAAAACCCACTAAAATCACATAAAATGGGCCTTTTTTTGTTCCTACACTATTAATAACCCCAATAACATTAATTTCCACTCATTTCCACTCTATTCTGAACACCTCACACCTCACAATATTGTTTTTAGGCCAAAAGGTTGCACCGAGGTAGCTGGATGACTATGCTAAGCGACACAAGTGGGCGGCACAAACACGTGGCCCATCTAGGAGTGGCACTACAGTGGCAGACAGGAAGCCAATCAGCGTTATGGTGCCCATTTGCATGTAGCACGAACCCGGGAGATCAGTGCTACATGCATCTGTGTGATTGGCACAGAGCAATGACAGGTCCGTGAGACCCGTCTGTGCTGCTGTGGTAAAAAAAAAAAAAAAAAAAACGGTGTAAAAAAAGACAAAAATGGCGTGCACCCCCCCAAAAAAGAGCAACCAGCCCCGGGCATTAGTAACCCAGTGCTGGGTGTGCTTAAATACAGGGGACAAATGACGTAGGGGTCCCCTGTACGTAAGCACAGCCAGCACCGGGCTAGTCAGAACCAGCGCTGGTTGCCAAAATACGGGGGACAAACGACGTAGGGGTCCCCCGTATTCTGCGCAACCAGCTCTGGGCTCTGATCCGGTCCTGGTTCTGGAAATACAGGGGAAAAAAATTTGTAGGGTTCCCCTGTATGTTCCAGAACCAGCACTGGACTTTTTCTAGTGGGGGGGCTGATGCCACAGCCAGGGGAGCCCTTTCACCGGGCCCCCCTGCCGCAGCATCAGCCCTGACCGCTAGTCAGCCCAGGCTGGGGATCCCTGGAGAGCTGGGGACCCCCCAATAAAGGGGTCAGCCTCTCCAGGGCACCCCAGGCCCAGGCTGATTGCCCTGGGCTATCCCCGCCACCCCTGGTGGCGGTGGGTGGCGGGTTGATTGTGTGGTGTGGTGTAAATAAAGAATATCAAACATTGTCTTTACAAGTGGAACTGCAAGTCCCAGCTAGCCTGCCCCGCATGCTGGTACTTGGAGAGCCACAAGTACCAGCATGCAGGGCATTAAGGGCCCACTAGTACCTGTAGTTCACCTGTAAAAAAAGGTTTAAAAAAACACAGGACACACACACCGTGCCAGTATAAGTTTATTAAACATACATACACACACATGTACACATACTCACCTATGTAACCTGTAGCATCGGTCCACTTGTCCGGTAAAGTATCCCTAGGGGACCTGTGAAAAAAAACATACTCACCATCTCCTATGCGAGGTTCTGTCCTCTTCGTTCCAAAGTAGGCATCCCCGGACTTGGCAAAAAAAAAAAAACGAGAACGCGATCCACGAACTTAGTACCGTTCTATAGAACGGTACTTCCCGAATGAGAGCTTAGCGTTGGGGTATCACCATGGAAACCCCGCTGCTAAGCGTTCATTGGCTGAGAGAGGTCATCTCCCGTCTCTCAGCCAATGAACGGCTCCCTCCATTGTAGTCAATGTTGGGAACCGCAGGGTAAACTTTAATAACCTTGCGGCTCCCACCATTGACTACAATGGAGGGAGCCGTTCATTGGCTGAGAGATGGGAGATGACCTCTCTCCATGGTGATACCCCGCCGCTAAGCTCTCATTCGGGAAGTACCGTTCTATAGAACGGTACTAAGTTCGTGGATCGCATTCTCATTTTTTTTTTTGCCAAGTCCGTGGATGCCTACTTTGGAACGAAGAGGACAGAACCTCGGATAGGAGATGGTGAGTATGTTTTTTTCACAGGTCCCCTATGGATACTTTACCGGACAAGTGGACCGATGCTACAGGGTTACATAGGTGAGTATGTGTACATGTGTGTGTGTATGTATGTTTAATAAACTTATACTGTCCCGGTGTGTGTATCCTGTGTTTTTTTTAAACATTTTTTTACAGGTGAACTACAGGTACTAGTGGGCCCTTAATGACCTGCATGCTGGTACTTGTGGTTCTCCAAGTACCAGCATGCGGGGCAGGCTTGCTGGGACTTGCAGTTCTACTTGTAAAGACAATGTTTGATATTCTTTATTTACACCACACCACACAATCAACCCGCCACCCACCGCCACCAGGGGTGGCGGGGATAGCCCCGGGCTATCAGCCTGGGCCTGGGGTGCCCTGGAGAGGGTGACCCCTTTATTGGGGGGGTCCCCAGCTCTCCAGGGATCCCCGGCCTGGGCTGACTAGCGGTCAGGGCTGATGCTGCGGCTGGGGGGCCCGGTGAAAGGGCTCCCCTGGCTGTGGCATCAGCCCCCCGCTAGAAAAAGTCCAGTGCTGGTTCTGGAACATACAGGGGAACCCTACAAATTTTTTTCCCCTGTATTTCCAGAACCAGGACCGGATCAGAGCCCAGAGCTGGTTGCGCAGAATACAGGGGACCCCTACGTCGTTTGTCCCCCGTATTTTGGCAACCAGCGCTGGTTCTGACTAGCCCGGTGCTGGTTGTGCTTAAGTACATGGGACCCCTACGTCATTTGTCCCCTGTATTTAAGCACACCCAGCACTGGGTCACTAATGCCCGGGGCTGGTTGCTCTTTTTTGGGGGGGTGTACGCCATTTTTTTCTTTTTTTACACAGGTTTTTTTTTTTTTTTTACCACAGCAGCACAGACGGGTCTCATGGACCCATCAGTGCTCTGTGTCAATGACACAGATGCAAGTAGCACGGATCTCATGGTCCGTGCGTGCATCTGTGTCATTGAAATACACAGCAGCACAGACGGGTCTCACTGACCCATCTGTGCTCTGTGTCACTGTCAATCACACAGATGCATGTAGCACGGATCTCACGAGTCCGTGCTACATGCAAATGAGCACCATAATGCTGATTGGCTGAGAGCCATGACAGATGGCTCTGTCAGCCAATCAGCACTTTGCCCATTAAAGGCAAAGGCATTTTTTTTAAAATGCCCGCTCGAGTCAAAACCTCGAGATCCGACAGCAGATCTCGAGGTTTTGCCTCGGGAGAGGGATCCGGGGCAGACAGGGAGATCCGAGCTTGGGCTCGGATCGCCCCGGATCCCCGTAGTTCGGGTGGGTTCGGTTCTCAGGGAACCGAACCCGCTCATCCCTAATATATATATGTATGTATGTATGTATGTATGTATGTATGTGTGTGCATGTGGCCCATCATGCATGGACTTACGTGTATAATATCACACACAGACTTATAATTGAAAAGTAGCAAAATTCCGTGCAACTCATAAGCACAATGTTAAACAGAACACAGTCAGCTTTTTAGTGATCCTTCCCAAAATCATACTGGCATGGCCACACACACACATAGATGCCCTTCCAGCTTAGTGCTGCTCGCTGAGTGCCCCACCGACCCTCAGACGCACAATGCAATTCAGTGCTGTTTCTCCCCGCAAACATACATTTAAAAGCAATGGTCCCATAACACAAAAAGGTTAATTTTTACTTGGTTTAGTCGCAATGCTAGCATATAAAGAAATGAATGTTTTCTGTAACTATGGCTTAGTAAATGACAATTGGACCGTGTTTGGTGCCGTATTGATCTACTTTGTTTCCACAGCGTTCCCGTGGCATCGGTGAGAAGATCAGAACATGCAGCTATGAAATATGAATGTTAGAGAGAATAACTTCTTGAAATGTTGTATGCCATAGTTAGATTACATTTATTATGCAGCGGGAAGGTGAGCACAATCAGGCTGTTAGAGGCTGGGTTGTGTCTTTGCACTGACCTATGAATTGTACCGTAACAGAAGAAGCAAGAAGAGGAACCAATGAGAACCTGCCAACGTATTCTATTGTATTGCTTATCCCAGTACGGGTATATATGTGAGTGCTCTGAAACAAGATGCCAGTCTGCAGTGTTCCTGTTATGCTGTTCGACGGAGGTCTCATTATTGATGCCGGTATCTGGTCCCAGAGCGCACGTGTATGTATTGACTGTACCTTATGACCTAATGTTTGTACAATTTATTTTGCGCTCATTGTTAGATCATAGCGTGGTAACATCTGTACTTTTATCTGAATAATAATCTTTAGCGCATTGGACCGCTATTCAACTGTCTTAGAGTTTTATAAATGGTATAATTAAACACAGCGCTAATTAGCGACATCTTGTGGTTTTAGAAGGTATAGGCAGGTTTTGTCTTAGAGGTTCTAGGCAGGTGAATCTTAGAGGTTTATAGGCAGGAATGTACTAAATGTTTATTTACGATTGAAGAATACATACAGGCATTACTAATGCTTTTATGTACACGATAAGAGGCAGGATGTACCACATCGTACATCCCATCCTAATTCATCTGCAAATAAAAATGTATATATTGTGGGGAGGGGGTGATAAAAGGCATAACGTTGCTACTGGCGTTATAACTACATGGCATACTTTTATTGGAAGAACTAAGTATTATTATTTTTATTTTGTGGCATCACAGAGCTGTACACGGGATGGCACATACAGCAAATTACATAGTACTCTGGATTGTTGTCACGTATATACTGTGGTGAGAGGGGTTGTCTCTTAGCTGAATTGCCCACATTCTTGGGGAATCAGCTCCCTCCAAGGGAGGCTTGAGTGAAACCTTTGCATTCTGCATTAGCAGTGGAGGTGTGGAATTCCAGGTTTACACATTTACACAGACCCAGCTGGAATAATCACTGGAGCATAGGAAGGGTTTCAAACTCCCACACGCCTGATGCTCCTTGCTCCTGATGCAGGACAAACTGGCCAGGTGATAGGCCAGGGGTGGTGGTTAGCATTAGGATGCCAGGACCTGGAGGGCCCACAGACAGTAGCACAAAGAGTGCTGAGACATTTAATCTTATGTTGTTTGCTTATTTTCTGTTATGTGCTTGTGTGCATCCAGGGATACCCTCATGTATGCTAAGGTGCAGTGTCTGCTACCATTAAAAAGACACTGCTTCACCAAGTACCTGCCTGTCTGGAGTCCTCATTTCAATACCCCGTGTTACAATAGCGAATATTCAACAATTCCAACAATAGAACATTTAACTTAGATATGTAATAAAAATACATAATAAAAGTAAAGGCTTTACCGACCAGCTTAATGTATTAAAATACTTTGTAAATATTTTTTTTAATGACATATTGAATTAAACAGCGTAAAATTCCCAGGAAAAGGCTGCACAAGAACGCAGAAATTATTCCAGATCCCCTGTCATGAAGTGGTTAAAACATGAAGCATCTTAGATCATACATTTTCCCACCAGAAATTAAATTTATACATATAGATTATCACAAACTAGAATAATGCAGTATACAATTATTCCCTGTTATGTACAATACATGGTTTACTGAGGGTTTCATAGCCTGTTTATAATATTGTTCTATGAAAATCTCTTCAAAATGCGCATTGAAAAAAAAAAAGAAATGAGAGGGAAAAAAAAACCCCTTGAATCACTTGAGTATTAAACCACAGCTTTATCCAGCAGTGACATTAATATTGGCAACCAGACATACAAAAGAGTCCCTTTATGGGCACAGAGCAGCTCTCTCATGCCAGCACTACTTGTGTAAAGAATACTGTTCTGATATCAATCAACGGAAGAAATTCAGAAAACATAATAATACTCAAGGCCATTTTCTTGCTGTGTATAAATACAAACTGCTGCTTATCTACTATAATAATATCTCATATGACATCACTTCCTTCAAAGTAGAAAATAATCTTAGTCTATGTATATCCCATGGAAATGTAACAACAAATTCTTTGTAACTGTTCCCAATGATATCTTTTTAGCTGCTGTAAAATAATCCAGACATGAATGTTAAAGGAAAATGGCATGTTTACTGTCAAAGGAAGTGATGTCAGTTGCTGCCTATCCTGCCGAGAGACAGTTTGATGTGCATACATACATTAGATCCACAAAGCTGCTTATTGCTGGACATTTTATCTCAGAAATGTTCTCATGACTACTAATACAACTATTTCAATGAGCACAGAGTAAGGCTTGTACAAAGGCAACATTTTTTATTACACCGCCTCCATCACATTCATATATATAACAGTGTGATAACATGAGTAGTGCTCATGTAAGACAAAACCATGTCGCTGTGGAAACCCCTGAATAGTAGGGCGAGTTTAGGGTGCATTTAAAAATACCAAAAATATAACTGATCCCTGTCACTAGTACTTACTGACCAGTATGACGGCCCGCGTCGCCCTCACACACTGGAGGCAACATTAACAAACTGCAGTACATCTTCACATCCTCATTAGGGGCCTGATATAGAGGTGCATGCTAACTGCACACAATGCCAATATGAACACATTGTGCATGCATCCAAGTCGCACTCCACATGCAGCTCGATGGTTATGCCACGGAAACGCAGAACGAATTTGAGGTGTGGATTTTAATGGGTAATACAGGGGTGGCTTACCAGACTCGGGCATGTCGCTGACCGTGACTGTGTCTAAAAATGCAGAAGGCATAGCACAGGACACCATGTTCACACAGAGAAATTGCATGTGCCATAGGGCAGGTACAAGATTCAATGTTGAGACTGATGGTGCATCTAAAGATGCACCAAGACATATTAGCGCTAGTGCCAGTGGGCGTCTCAGTAGGATGCTCATCGGTTGCAGCGTTAGCATAGAGCCGCATCTGTATGCATCTTTGAATCAGGCTCTTGTGCAGTGTGGAGATTTGCAGTGCAAAATGACTCCCATTAGTTTGATGAACATGACGGTATGTTCTATGTCACGGTTTTTTCTCATCAGGTCTGATCCCAATTGAGCACCTTTGTTTTCTCAAACAAATATTGCATTAGGTGTGGATCAAATAATAAGAACATTATACAATTGATCCCTGATAAATGGTTTAGGGGTAAATTTACTAAGCGCCAGTTTAGTTGTCAATTGAAAAGCTAGACATCAATAGTCGATTAGTGTCTAAAAAAAAATCTGTATTACCATAACCATTGGATTTCAGCATCAATAGAAATCCGACGTTGAAGTCCATTGGTTTTTGCTGTCTAAAATGCCTTCGGAATTGCCATTTCCAATAGAATCTGTTGTCGAATAGAAGTGGATATCTGACCAAAAAACGACAACCATTCCCTAGTGCTTTTCCATTGGTTTAAATATAGCACATGCTATTTTGATATCACAAACCCCTTATACAAATGCCCCAAATTGCGTCAAATTTGTGAGTGTAGTTAGTTGGCTGGTGGAGAGAGATAGGAGTTAGTTGCTCAGAGGATTTTCAGGAGTCAGTTAAGTGATTGTCTTGCGTATTTTCTTGCAGTCTTGTGTCGTTTTGAAGTGTATCCTATCTTTGCCTGGTGTTTCCTTATTATTTCTGTCTTGACATTGTTTATTTGTGTGTGCCTGTAATTTGCTTGTGTAGAGTATAGTGTTAGTGTAGGTTTTATTTTTCAATGTTTGTTTGTCTTGTCTGTCTTATTTGTTATTTATTATTATATAGTGGGTGAGACAAGAAGGAGCAGAAAGGAGGATAGGGACACAGAGGTAGGGGAGGAAGGTGGATTCTGGGTCATAGGAAAGGGAGCCAGGGAAAATAAAATGTGGACAGAATGTGCACTTCTTATTTGAGGAGAATGTGGCCCTGATCAATTTATTTGTCCCAAATTATGACGTTCTTTTTGGGAGGCAGACAGCAGCTGCAGTGCAGGCTATGAACGCTATGGACAGGGGTGAGTTTTACCAGGGGCCAGAGTGCAGTCTGCCCCCGGGCCGGTATAATTTTAATGTTCTGGGGCCAGCATGCTGACTCAGGGCCTGATTCAGAGCCGCTCGTAAGCGGCCGCTCGTTCGCTCTGAGCGATGTTCGCACAACTGCGCATGCATATGTGTCGTAATGCGCATGCGCAAACCAGTCATTGCGGTCAGAAATCATGCGCTTGTAAAACAGCGAGGGGCTGCTAATTTGATTGACAGAATGTACCGTTTGTGGGTGGTAACAGGGGAAGGTGCTTGAAAACGGGGGGAGTGGAGATCCAAACGCAGGCATGCCAAACGGTCAAAAGGGCATTTAATGGGAGTGCATAATTAGTAAAGGAGCGTCATCGACCACGTCACTTGGTTGTCTTTTAGCCTGAACTGCTTGCAGTGATTGCGGTAGGAAAATCCTACCACAACCACTGCGAGCAGTTCTGATGCCTTTCGATGTTCCCGATTAATCTAATAAATACCGGAGATGACATGTGATGTGAACGGCAAAGGGGCGACTTTACAAAATAGCGAGCGCATTTTTCGTTCGCTCGCTCAGACATAGAGGCGTCAACAAACCGCAAAGAGCGAGTGCTCAATTTAAATAGCTGGCCCCTTTTTTGGAACGACCGTCCGCAAATAGCGTCCGGCTCTGAATCAGGCCCTTAGTGTCAAAATGACCCAGTGGGGGATCTTGCCCCCTCTCCTAGACCAGGCTGAGAAGTACTCGGCTCCCTGTAATCTCTGTGACTACAACACCTGATCTTAGCATGGCCCAGAATAAAACCCAAGGGAGTTCAGCAATTAATATTGTGCTCCTGTACTCTTTGGCAAGAGTACACAGCGAATGTTACACTGATCAGTGTAACTCATTTGCGACAATATAAAATAGAGATGTGTGCGGTCCCCCGTGTTATGATTTTGGTTTTGTCAAAACCACCCTCAAAGATTTTGGTTTTGCAAAAACTACCCTCAAGTGTATCGGTTTGGATTCAGTTTTGGTTTTGCAGTATTTTAAAAATTAATGAAAACAGGTAAATTCATGTAACTTTGACCTGTTTTTTTCTATAGTATTATTATCAATAACTTCATTTCCAGTAATTTCCAGTCAATTTTGACTACCTTATAGCACCTAAAGTCATGAAGGAGGGACTTAAGTACTATCCATTACACAAGATTAGGTTTTTAAATCCAAGTTCCGAATGCAAGAAGACCTGAGTGAGGACTTGGTTCTACTTGGAACCCCAAAGTGATTCCGAACTGAGGCTCGGTTCGACTCGGAATCCATACATTTGGGTAAGTGTGGTTTCCTCAAAAACCAAACTGCTCAGCTCTATCATAAACAAACAATGCAGGGAAAGGAAGGTGAGTCATCGACTTGTGACAGATCACAGAATGAGTAAACTTCAGAAAGCAGAAAGAAGGGGTCCAGCCTCATCAGTTTGCAAGTATTAAAATCTTCAGGTTATGTGTCAGCAGGTATTAAAAGTGTAAGGTATTATTAAAATAATATTAAATGGGGTTTAGTATTATTAGACTATGCAGTAGAAAAAAAAATCAGCATTGTACTATTATGGTGCCTTTTTGTAACCTCTTCAGGTCTATCCAAGCCCTGTGTTGCATCCCATCTGAGAAGATCTCATTCGAAACTGCAAAATGTGTGACTCTATTTTCATAATACAGGTAAGTGTGTGGCACTGCCCATATCAGTGGCAACCTGCAGTGCAGCATTTCAGTATATTCATTGATAGTAACTGGGCATCTAGAGGTGATCCTTGCTGAGTTCAGGATAGGCACATAAACAGATTTTGCATTATGTGACAATATTACAGGATTTAGGGTCCTATTTATTAGGCATTTTTTTTAGAAAATGATGTAAAAATTGCAGCTTCTGTTAGAATAGGAGAACACTACTGCACCAATGTACTATATGGGTCCACCGTGGATGACACATTATTCCCCTACCAAGATAGTCACCGAAGCCTACTACTGTGCATGTGTGGCACTGTCTTTCCACTGTGGATGAGTGACTTAGTGGAAGATGGACCTCTCCCTCTTAACTCCTGAGACTTGTGACCTATTACCTGCAATACCGCTGTTCCAGCACCCGCACCGCTACTTCATCTAAGAGACAGTCACTAGCTGGCAGGGGCGGATTGGGATGGAAAACCAGCCTGGGAAATTTATGGAAGCTGCCCTAATGGGGACGGGGTCTGTTGAGTTGGTGGGGTCTATTTTCTGACCTTGACTGCGGGAGAATTTGCCATCTTCAGAAGGCGAATGCTCCTGCTCTGGCATCGCAACTGGCTCCTTCCCTATGGGAAGGAGGTCCGGGTTGTGATGAGGGATCCTTTAGGATCTGTACGCCCCTGTCCGGCTCCTGTCCGGCTCTTTCCGCTGGACGTCGGGACTCTTGTGCACATGCATGACCTGTAGGTCGCACATACACAGTCCCTTCAGTGCTCCGACAGGAAAGGAGCAATGAAGCGGCTCGCTGGGACAGCTGTCACCTTGCTGGAGCAATAATGAATTGGTCTGGCAGCCGCGGTGAGTCAGAATGTTAATTATCGGGGTCCGTTCGGATCTCGATAATTAACATCATGAAAAGGCCCCACAGTCTGAAAATTAATATATAGATTTGTATATATTATATAGTGTATGTCACTGAGTACTATGCAGGGGCGTATCTATAATGGGTGCAGGGTAACACGGGCCCCTGGGTCCAGGGGGACCCCGCACCACACACCCTGCATCCATAATATTACTTACCTCCCACGTCACGGGAGTACGGCGCTTTAAAATGACTGGAAAATGGCAGCGGCGGCCATTTTTGCAGTGACCTGTGCATACACTGTAGACTCTGGGAACACTCTAGTGCTCAGAGTCTATAACTCCAATGCTGGCCATGCACAGCTCAGTGTGCTGTCGGCTGGTGGGTGGAGAGGAGGGGGCCCATGTCGGTGACTGCACACAGGCCCCCTCCTCTCTAGAAATGCCCCTGGTACTATGTCTAAGTGACTGGGGAGTAGGATGGTGAATGTACAACCTTGGGACAGACAGGGGGGGTGGGGTGGTAGAGAAGGTAGTGTATGCCCCTGGGTACTATGTCTAAGAGGCTGGGAAGTAGGGTAGTGAGTGTATGTCTCCAGGATAGGCAGGAGGGGGGTGGATAGGTGGTAGAGTGGATAGATTATGTCCTTGGGCCGGTGGGGTACAGTATAGGCCGAGGGGTAGGGCAGGTTATAGGGACATTCCATAGGCAGGGGTGGAACTAATTAGCCTATAGCCCCCCCCACCAGAGTCAGCAGTTGGAGTACAAGATCCTTACACTCTGCCACTGGGGGCAGGATGGGAGTAGTAATAGCAGGAAGCAGGAGGCAGGATGGGAGTAACAGTGGGAAGCAGGGGGTAGAATAGGCATTGTAGTGGGAAGCAGGGAACAGAATGGTAGGAATAGTAATGAGAATTAGTGATCATGATGGGAGTGCTAGTGAGAAGCAGGTGGGAGGATGGGAGTAGTAGTGGGAAGCAGGGGCAGGGTGGGAGTAGTAGTGGGAAGCAGGGGCAGGGTGGGAGGAGTAGTGGGAAGCAGGGGGCAGGATGAGAGTAGTAGTGGGAAGCAGGGGGCAGGATGGGTGTAGTAGTGGGAAGCAGGATGGGAGTAGTAGTGGGAAGCAGGGATCAGGATGGGAGTAGTAGTGGGAAGCAGGGGCAGGATGGGAGTAGTAGTAGGAAGCAGGGATCAGTATGGGAGTACTAGTGGGAATCAGGGGGCAGAGTGAGAGAAGTAGTTAGAAGTAAGGGGCAGGATGGGAGTAGTAGTGGGAAGCAGAGAGCAGGTTGGGAGTAGTAGTGGGAAGCAGGGAACAGGATGGGGGTAATAGTGGGAAATAGGGGCATGATGGGAGTAGTAGGTAGGAGGGGGCAGAATGGGAGTAGTATTGGGAAGCAGGGGCAGGATGGGAGTAGCAATTAGAAGCAGGGGGCAGGATATAAGTAGTGGTGCTGTTGTATGAAGCAGACAGTATGGGTTTGGAAGGAATTCACATTGAAAAAGTAAAGTAAAGCTCATGTGTGCCGGCGACCGTTCCTCCCTCTGTGTAGTACAGGCAGCCCTGTGCCACTGACAAATGGCTCCTTCTTCAAACTACTGTAGAAAACTGCAGCGCATGCACCCTGCAGCGCGCACAACTCTGACCCATTCCATAGACACAGGGGGTAGGCGGGCAGCATCGCGGAGGATGAGGGAGGGGACACAGGAGGGAGGGTATTTCTGGGAGCTGAGAGGCAGCTTCCCGGAAGTGCAGTGTGGCCTTGGTGCTGCAGAGTGAAGTTATGAATTGGCGTAAACTGGCTGGCAGTGTCAGCCTGGCCGGCCCTTTTAGTGGGGAGCATGGGACCGACCCAGCGGGATCTTTCCTGCTGTGCCGGTGGCCCAATGTGCCCCTGCTGGCTGGAGACAATCTAAACCCCACTCCACTACAACTACACTTCATGCTCTTCAACCAGTATAACAGTGAGTAGGTCTGTACTATCATTTTCTCAATAAACCACACTACCTGGTTAAACTGCACTGGACTTATCCAACATTACACTGGAGTGTGCATTAACTTTGACAAACCACCATCTGTACACACATATTCAGCAGGATATGGGCCCAGGAACACAAGCATGAGAAAGTACCAGGGCACACAAATGGAACTACATGGAAGTTTGCCATGAAAATGAAAGTTAAGCAAGAATACTGGTGGAAAGTAACTGTAGATCCTGGTGACAGTTCAAGCCCAGATGATGTACAGGGAGCTATGAGAACCATACGCCTGAGTGTGGAGCAACATATATGCTCAGCTATAGCTAGAGACATGTAGACAGCACTGCAAGAGGCATATCAGGATGGAGGTCTCATGAGGAGAATACATTTAAGATATGTATTTTATAATACAAAGTTACATTAATACAGAAGTATGAGTGATTACATAGACAGGATTATGTCTGTCTCTCAGCTGATAATGTTTGTTGGTGTACAAATATATGATGAAGAAATAGCAATGGCCATGCTTTAAAATCTAATAACAGAGTTGACTTCTTTGTTGGGGCGTTAGAGGCAAGCAGTGCAAAGTTAAACACAGACTTATTAAGAGCAAAACAATTACAGTTTCAGGAGTGTGTACCCTGTGAATCAAATGCTGAGATAACTACATTATAGGCAAAGAGTGAGAAGTTCAGAAAATTTAAGTTCAAGTGTTATAATTATCAAAAGATAGGTCACAAAGCAGTAAACTGCAACCAGAGAAAAGTGAATCCTTTGCAGAACCAGAAATGTGATGACATAGATCAGTCAGCCCTAAGTGTTACAGATGACCACAGAAAGGATTATTGGTATATTGATTGAAGTGTAACAAGACATTTCAGCTGCAATGAGGAGGAATTCACAATGCTAAGTGAGTGTGACCCTATCACAATCAATGAAATTGGCAGTCAGACATTGACAGTAACAAAAGTTGGGACAATTAAAACTTTTCACAGAAATGTATTTTGTGCACCAGAGATGGGAACAAATCTTATTATCATCAGTGTCCTAGAACAATGAGGCCACTGAGTTCAATTCGCCAAAGGAAAGTACATAATGGGACAATTATTGCCACAGGCACAAGATGCCAGTAATTGTATGTCCTTGATATATGGCACTGCCATGCAATCATGACAAGTGAGTCAGTCATTGGAACTCTGGCATTGAAGATTTGGTCACCTTGGATATGACAATATTCAGAAACTACAGGACAGGATGGACACAGGAATATCAGTGACTAACCCAGAGAAACCTGTGTGTGAAAGCTGCTTATTTGGAAACAGAGTCATCAGCCATTTCCAAAGTCAACAAGTAGAGCTACAGCACCACTTGAGATAGTACACTCAGATGTGTGTTGTCCAATGGAAGTAAAGTCTGTTAGTGGATACAGATAATTTGTGACATTTATAGATGCTTTCAAGAGAATGAGACACATGTACTTCATAAAAGAGAAATCTTAAGTGACAAAGAAAATTGCAGACTACAAAAGACTTGTAGAGAATCAAACAAGCCACAGACTCAAGGTACTGAGATCTGATAATGGTGAAGAAGATATCAACAGAGAAGTGAAACAATTCTTGAGAAGATATGTACTAGAGCATCAGTTGACCATTTCCTGTAATTCAGAGGAAAATGGTCTTAGTGCATGAGCAAACCATACACTAGTGGAGAAAGCAAGATGTATGCTAAAGAATGTAAGTCTAGAGAAAGAGTGTTGGGTGGAAGTTTTGTCCACAGCAGTTTACCTGAAAAATCGTTTCCAGTTGTCCAAAAAGAAATAAAACCTATTGAAGCCTGGTCAAAAAGAAAACCAAGTGTAAAACATCTAAGAATATTTGTAAGTACTACTTATGTCCATGTACCAAAAGAGAGAAGATGCAAGTTGGATTTAAATTCAATAAAGTGCATCATGCTTGACCATTGCCATGAAAGTAAAAGCTACAAATTGTGGTATCCAATTACAAGAAAACTTTTCAAGTCAAGAGATGTTGTATTCAAAGAGACAGCACAAGTTACAGAAAAGTTAAAATTTGACATGCAGAACAAGTTAACACTTAACATGTCAGTAGCTGGAGATACACCTGAACCAGAGAATACCAGCGTGGAAGTTAAACCACAGAAAAGATCATCTGTTAGATCATATATTGGCAAGACACCAAGGAGATTTGATAAGAAATTTGCAAATATTGCATTCAGTATACCTCAAGATATTATGAGGCAAAGTCAAAGACTAATTGGTGTGAGTGGAAATTCAAAGTAGGAAAGAGACTTTTCAAGACATAGGAGTCAAAAGATTAAAATACTTCAAGAATAGTGACAGCAGTCCAAAGTTTGTGAGTCAGGAGACTATTGCTAAGACCTATGTTGTAAGTGAGAGAAGACTTGCTGATGTACCTGTTTTGATACTTTGGGATTTTGTTTCTTTGGCGGAACTCACCAAAGACAGTATAGCTGCAATACTCTGTGAGGTGGAAGTAATGGGATACCCTGTGAGGTGGTTAACACAGGAATCACAAAAGCCATTGGTACAACTGAGTACTGAAAGTGTGGGATTTTGGTAGCATGCAACAAATCGCATAAATGCGTTGCCACTGTTTGTACAGTGCGTAGTGTGCAATGAGCGGCATGTATGTGTTGGCACTGATTGTACAGCACATAGCATGTAAAAAGAAAGAGATGTATTGGCACTGGTGGAACAGTGCATAGCATGCAATGAGATACACAAAGGTGTTGGTACTGTTTGAACATCATGTAACGTGCGGTGAGAGGCATAGATGTGTTACCACTGTTTGTACAGTGCGTAGTGTGCAATGAGAGGCTTGTATGTGTTGGCACTGATTGTACAGCACATAGCATGTAAAAAGAAACAGAAGTGTTGGCACTGGTGTAACCGTGCATGGCGTGCAATGAGATACACAAAGGTGTTGGCACTGTCTGAACATCATGTAACGTGCAGTGAGAGGCATGGATGTGTTGGCACTGTTGGAACAATGCATAGCATGGAATGAGAGGCACAAATGTGTTCTGACCGTGGGAACAGTGCATAGTGTCCAATGAGATACACAGAGTAGACACAAAACCCTGGAGCTCAAAACGAGACAGCGAATGTATCATGAATACAGAAATGCACATAGATCATAAATGCAAACAGGTACCTCCATAGGTATCTACCGATCCTTCTCCCGCAGCCTCTGTCCAACTCCAGAAACTGACACTGTGCGCATATTCACAAACTGACACTGTGCACATTAACAGTCCATCATGAGATTGTAATAATGGTGGCACTGACATAATTATTAATAAATAGACCCATATCTGTTTGCCAAATCTGTTTATGAGCATATCCAAACTGAAAGACTGGTCCTATAATTTATATATATATAAAATCAAATGTCCTTACTGACTGACTCACTGACTGACTGACTCACTGGCTGATTGACTCACTGACTCATCAACGCCCAGCCCAAATTCCTGGACCTAGAAACATGAAAACCGGGGAGTATATTCCTTCCATGTCGTAGGTGCCCACTAAGAGAGATTTTTTATAATTTGACTCCTAAGGGGGTGAAAAGGGCTAAACTTTTTACTCCCCTTGTGCGATGTCCTGCCTGACTGACTCATTGTGGCTGCAGCACAACTCAGAATTCAAACAACAACTCTCACCCCAAGTGCTGCCACACATCACTGGCAGTTGGTGTTGCTCCCATATTTGAATAGTGAGGGAAGGGAATGTGTTACTACAGAGGTGAGAGAGGAAAATATGTTACAACAGCAGTGATAGGAGAATGTGTTACAATAGAGGTGAGGGAATAGAATGTGTTACTACACAGGAATGGGAGGGGAATGTGTTACTACACAGGTGAGGGAGGGGAATGTGTTACTACACAGGTGAGGGAGGGGAATATGTTAATACACAGATGAGGGAGGGGAATGTGTTAGTATAGAGGTGAGGGAATAGAATGTGTTATTACACAGGTAAGGGAGAGGAATGTGTTACTTACTACACAGGTGAGGGAGGGGAATGTGTTACTAGACAGATGAGAGAGGGGAATGTTAAATGTGTTACTACGGGGCGAGAAAGGGGAATGTGTTTTGACAGGCGTGAGTGGGGTTAATGTGTTACTACAGAGATGAGGGAGGGGAATGTGTTACTCCAGAGGTGAGGGTGGGGAATCAGCTGTTACATGTGTGAGGGTAAGGTTCTACCCAAAAGACTCAAGATAAGGAATTTTAAGACATTTGCAACAATAATATCAATAATAAACAACTTCCCTTATTTAGGTACTTTGTCGATGAGGATCCAAATTCAGATCCCATGTATTTAAAAGAGAATTACTGGACTACTGCAGTTATTCTTCTTTACTTCTACCCCTCAAGTGGACTGGCCTCACCCCTTTAGATTTGTGCCGCAGCCCTTCGTTGGGCTTTTACCATTGCATTTTCCCTATGAGCCCTTCATGACCCAGTCCAACACTGTAGTGTAGTAGCATTGTAATTCATGTGCACAGTCTGTTTTTTTTATTGATATTTAAACTTTGTAGTACTGGTATATTGACCTGCAGGGGACTGGCTAATATGTGGAGCTGCTAGTCTCATATGGCAGGATCCAATGGTGGAACTAGAGAGTGGTGGGCCCAGGTGCAAGAATATGCTTTGGGCCCCCCCCTGCCCATTCCTGGCACCCCGTACCCCAACATTTTTTCACCACCCCACCTGCCCAGACTTGTTTTTACACCACCCCTCACTGCCCCCCAGTCAGTAAATCCAGTCTGTCCAGCCCGTGTGTCAGCCTAATTCTCTCCCCCAGCATGTGTCCCAACCCCAGCATGTCAGCCTCATTCTCCCCCCAGTGTGTCAGCCTCATTCTCCCCCCCAGCCCCAGCATGTCAGCCTCATTCTCGCCCCCAGCCCCAGTGTGTCAGCCTCATTCTCCCCCCCAGCCCCAACGTGTTAGCCTCATTCCCCCCCCAGCATGCCAGCCTCATTCTCCCCCCCATTCCCAGCCTCATTCTCCCCCCAGCCCCAACATGTCAGCCTCATTCTCCCACTCAGCCCCAATATGTCAGCCCCATTCTCCCCCCCAGCCTCAGTGTGTCAGCCTCATTCTCCCCCATCCCCTGCATGTCAGCCTCATTTTCCCCCCAGCCCCTGCATGTCAGCCTCATTCCCCCCCTAGCCCCAGCATGCCAGCCTCATTCTCCCCCCAGCCCCTGCATGTCAGCCTCATTCTCCCCCCAGCCCCAGCATGTCAGCCTCCTTCCACCCCCCAGCCCCAGCATGTCAGCCTCATTCTCCACCCCCCAGCCCCAGCATGTCAGCCTCATTCTCCCCTCCCAGGCCCAGCGTGTCTGCCTTATTCCTACCTCCCAGCGTGTCAGCCTTATTCCCCCCCAGCCCCAGCGTGTCAGCCTCATTCTACCCCCCAGTGTGTGTCTCAGCTTTGCGCTCCCCCCCAAAATACCACCGCAGTCGCTGCAACTTACTTAGCTAGTTACCTTGGCTGCTTCTTCCTCGTTGCTCCTCTCGGTCCGCGGCTCCAGTCGATCCTCTCCCTCCAGTGGCCCAGCCCCTTGTTATGATACGGCGTGCATGACATCACACGCACCGTGTCATAACAAGGGGCCGGACCGCGGCGGGTGTAGGTCAGGTCATGTTGGAGCCGGAGTGGCCGAAGCGTGCCCGCTCCAGCCCCAACCATTTTGTCCAATGGGGACGTGGTCGGCGGGCAGCGGCATTGGCAGATGCAGGCGGCCATGGGCCCCTGCACCACAGCGGGCCCCGGTGCAAGGCACCGGCTGCACCGCCGCTAGTTCCGCCCCTGGCAGGATCGTTATACATTGTGGGGTGTTGTTGTAATTAGGTGGGCATCGGCACTAGCTAATCTTTCTAACTTGGATAAACTACATAATGAAAGTATAAAAAAACACATTAGTCAAACTACACCTGCACGATTTGTCACGCTCATTTTTTTAAGTCTCCCTTTCTTCAACCTCACTATCATGTGCAACTTTGGCTTTTTCTAGGGCATTTTTTTCCAGCTCCCATGTTAAATCTCCCTCCTGCTGGTTTAGCTACATTACTTCTGTTTTATTTGAGCCTCAAGGAATAGGCACACAGCATCGTACGTGTATGCATCTAGTGAATTTTCAAAAACTGTGTTGTAGCAAACATAAACATCTTTGCATTGGACAGATCTGAGATGTTTGCCACCATATGTGAAATGGGTATTTCTGTGTGGCAACTGGGCATATGCATGGCCGAGAACCGGCTTGTGGGATTCTCATGTCATGAGTGTTCACCCAGAGTTGCATCCTATTCTGAGTCATGTGTGTACCAAGGGGACACCTTTTTCAGATGGACGTCTTGCCCAGCGTGGGATCGGTGTAAGTGGTGATACTAATGAAGATAGCTGCATATTTGGAGAGAAAAGTTGTGGCAGTGCAATGTGTGCCCATTTAGATGCAAGTATAGCAGTGATGTGTGGTCAGGTGAGGCAGGGCCTTTCCTGTCATACTTCAGTATATGATTCAGAGTTTTGACTATAAAAATGATAAGAAAAATGTAATGAAAATATTATAAATATCTTCTTTGTATTATTATAATAATTTTTATAGTAAAAACTCTGGTATAAAAGGATATGGCAGGTGAGGCACTGCCTCCCCTGTCTACTTTTTCTGATCAAAACACACCAAATTCCCAGCACTATATACTGTTGCACCTTTGTATAATGCCCACATGAACCCTTGGGTTCATATATGTATCTGTAAGTCTGGCTCTGATACTAACCAGTGCCTCCCCAGCCATTTACCTCACTGCATGTCACCAATGTATAGGGCCTGATTTGCAATGCAGATACTTATGCAGTTGAGTGATTATCAGTAAACTGTGCATATATCTAAGTCGCACTGCGCATGCATCAAAGTACATTATCATAGTCGTTCACAGTGACTTTTTATTCGCAGTTTAAATGACGGACAGGGAGTGCTTGGGGGAGGTAATAAGGAGTAATGGTAAAAAACGCAGGCATGACACGAGCATTTATGCAAGAAAAATGGCTCTAGAGTGTCAGCTCCCACGGCCATTCTGCATGACCATAGAGTTACTCAGAATACCGATAATCGAATGATCTGCGACTGATGCTGCATCTTCGTACACAGGATGGATTTGGAAAGCCGCAGGTGGGCATCTCAATACATTGGCATCTGTGACATTTGCATACTTTCACACAGCAGCTGCGTACACAGATGCAGCAGCTGTGGCAATAGAGTACATCTCTGAATCAGGCTCATTGTCACATTCTGTTACCAAAAATATCCACTGCATGCGGCTCAGAATAAGCCCCACAATATAAAGATCTATTCTTTAAAGCCGATGGGCATGTTTTACCACTACGTGACCATAAAAAAGCATATCTCCTTATTATTAGTCATTAGTGATTACGTCTTGGAGTTACAATGAGAGGGCATTGCTGACAGTTGGAGAACCATCCCATTCAGTCTATGCTTTTGCAGCCGTTTTCCAATGTTCTGAAATTAAGTTTTGGAATAAATGGCTGTTATTTTAGTCTTAAGATAACCTCTACATTTCAGCCAGTTCAAAAAAATATAAGCATCAGGAATCAGGAATGCGGAAACAAGCATAAAGCACTAGGATTCATTTACTGACAAGAGAATAGATAGCTATAAACGCCCCAGGCTAGTTTATTCTGTTCACTTAGCACTTTACACAGCATATAACTTTGCAAATGGTGACCCTGCCAACATTAAAAGGTGGAAAGTTTTCACAAGGATGAACTGTTTCTACTTTAATCATGGACACATTTTTGTTTGATATAAAATGCTGCTATAGTTTGATGAAAGACAGCATCTTTGTTAATACCATTTTGTAAATGCATTAAAAATGCATATTTTACATTTTCCATGAATAGAAAAGAAACTTGTCTTTATTACTTGTGTATTTCACAAATTGTAAAATTAATTTCATAATACAATTGTGCAGTCAACTACAATAAACCTTGAGAATAATCCAGAAACAACAGAGTGTCAAAGGCACCTCAGCCTCTAAACCAGGGAGGGCATATATTTCCCTTTCTGCATGCTTTTGATTCCTTTTGGAGGGAATTCATTACGTTTTGACTAAAGATGATGGAGAGCTGCAGGAATGAACCCTTAACTGGAGGAGTTTGTTGGATCCATCCTAGGAGGAATCGCTACAGGATTCACCATCAGAATTATTACCAGGTGTTACTGTGAAGAAAGACACTTAAAGGAAATTGTGGGCATCATGGGAGCCAAGCAGTGGCGTAAATTCATCCCAGACGCCCGGAGGCAAGTTAAACTTTGGTTCCCTCCCGTCACAGCCGCTGACACTGTAATGTAGAACGTAGAATTTTGCAAGCAGACACACCCGCAGTTGTGCACAAGATATAGGCATGCAGCAGATAAGTTTAATCAGCAGGAGCTGCTTCTGCTCTAATAAGATGCATTTGAAGGAAAAAATTTGCACAAAAAGATGCTCGGCACTACCGAGTCACTCTGCGCTCCTGCGTTGTGTCGCACGGATTATAGATGTATGTGGACACATCTGTATGCATTAGTCACAGATAACATAGTGACCTTGCAATTAGCATGAGGCTCAGTCCTCCTGATGGAGGTGAAAGCCACCTGATATGGGGTGAGGAGCCCTTCTGACACCCCTGATAGAGGGGAAAACCACCTGATGTGGTGGCTTTGAGGGCTGAGTTTTTACTACAAATCACAAAATGCCCAGTCTACTGCATCACATACCGAGAAGTTGCTCCAACAAAGATCTGCCCCCCAGATTCAGTCATTGGTGCCCCAGGCCCCTGCCTCCCATGCCCTCTTACACGCAGCTCTGTCTGATGCATCTTGTTGACATCCAGCTCCTGGAAGAAGATCTGCAGTCATGCTTATCCTCGGGCCAGCCACTCAGGGGTCCATGGCTAGGGCTGCCACCAGGGAGGAGTGGGGTGGAGAGTTATGGGTGTGGGGGGCACCAGGGCTGCTGCACAGGTCCATGGCTACGGCTGTCGCCAGGGAGGAAAGGGATGCGGAGTTGTTGTGAGGGGATGCACTGGGACTGCTGCACAGGTCCAAGCTGCTAGGGCTGCTGCCAGTGAGGAGTGAGACATACAGCTGTGGATGAGGGGGTCTCTGGACATGTCACACTGACATAAGAAGCTGCGACACCAATGAGTAGGAACAGGCTATAGATAGATGGAGGGGGCAGCTGATGGTCTGACATGGAGCTCTTCACTAGTGTATGGTGGCTTCTCAGGAAGAGGAGCCATGTGTTGGGTAGCCGTGACGGTACACTCTGGGTACATAGTTACAGCCCTAAGTGGGGTGAATATATTGTAGCTAATGGAGGAGATGCCCCTTCAGTCCTGGAGCCAGGTGGCAGGTGCCTCCATTGTCTCCCATAGTTTTGCCCCAGGAGCCAAGTCCAGTAAGTTGGTGCTGCATTCTGGCATTGGAGAGCTTGCGAATATAAAAATATTTAAGCTCATCCAATCAAAAGTCAGATTGGTGAGCCAATTGGAGCTCACCACAGTTTGAATTTTGGTGCTGCAGCGAACCAATCCATAGCTTACTGTGTCACTGGCCAATCACACCTGTTTAAATTAGCCAGTTTGAATTGTGCAAGTTCAGTTCAATGGTAGCGAGGAAGAGGAGAACAGCTCTCCAAGAAAGGAAGAACCACCTGATGAGCAACTGACAAAAGATAACATGCCATAAAGAGAAAAGAACACAGCATAAAGAAGATAGAAGAGTCATCTAGATAAGGCAACCCCCCCCAAGCGCAAGAAAGAACAATCCTATTTAGAAGACGATGAGTCAAGCTAAAGAGGCGCTGCAGAGGTGCTAAATCCCTGGATGAGGGAAGGCTCTAGAAAACTTTTTGTACTCTGCTGCTCAGGTGAAGACTATCAAGAGTAGAATTGAGCATCATGTGCAAGCCAGCAAAACAAGAGAAAAAGGCATGGCAAGGCACTCATCTTCCTTGAGGGGTACCAGTAGCCCAGCAGTGAGCTCTTAGATGCTGGTCACCAACCATGTTCCCATCTCATTGTTCTCACATCTTCAGGATTAGGCCCTCACCCATCTTAGTGGTGGTGCCAGGCCTTCACAACATATTAGGCTTGTGCCTATATTTATCCTGTGAGGGGATATGTGTGACTCCCGTGGGTCTCAGGCAGGTTGGCCTACTGCAACAGCAATAATTACATAAATACTATGCAATAGGCCTTCTGTTCATATATGGCACTTATGATGGTAGGCATATTAGGAGGATTGGCCCCTATTTGATGCAGTGGGTTCTAGGCCTAATTACTCCACTAAACATCAACTAGTTGATTTCTGGCTTTTGAGTGACACACCCCACACTAATTTTCCCTCCCCAAACTGTTTCTTTTCTAGCCAAAACCAGATACCCATCCCTTTTTGGCTTAGTATAACCTCCCTGACTGCCCTGCAACTAGGTTTTCAGGCAGTCAGGCCCCATCAAATTTAGGCTGGTGGTGTATTTCTGTGGTTGCCTTTTTATTTTGAAAGTATAATTGTAAGGCATTGTTGTACCTGTCTGGTATTGCTTTCCCCTGCTCTGTGGTTTAATTGTCTGTATTTGTTAGAACTGTGAAGTAGTTAGAAAAGTGCACTACTGCTAGCCATAGTTTGTTGCGCCACACTAAATGACTAGTTAGTTGGTTCTTGTTATTGTTTAGAATGGGTGAAAACACCAGTATGCAGTTTAGGACAGACTTTGCAGGAGGGCTATGTGCTGGACAGCAGGGTGGTGCACTTTTACAAAGAAGACCAGGGGTTGTTAGGGTAAATATCTACGTGTTGGTTTGTCTGGGCATCACTCCTAGGCAGGACAGTAGGGAATTTTCACTTATCTTGATCTGGCACTTATGCATAAAATCTGTCTGTGGGGGAAACTCTGTATTGCTATAGATATCTGTGCATGTCCTTGACATAGACCAGAACAAAACTGAGGTAAAAGCAACATAGAAATTCTCCTCTGTCTTCTCCCATCTACTTATCTGAACACTCCCAGGCTGGGACTGTGCACATGTCCTCACTCCTCTGCTTTTTCTTTCAGGGTTGTGGTTCCTGTCCACAATTGGGAGATACATAGACTTTGGTTCTCTTTACAGGTTGGTCATCTGGATCTGCTAGTAAGGTAACACTGCTATGCTGAGTTGAGCAGTTGGTTCTAAAAGACAGTGAATGGTAACTATGGAAAGGAATAGCTAGAAATTGCCTTCTGAGGAGTATGGCTTGGCCACGCTCTCACTTTAAACCATTTAGAGAACATACATATTTTTTGCTTGAGGACACCGTATGACCCATACCTCTCCTAGTGAATACTATTTCTCTAGTACAGTTTCAAATTTTATACTTAATTTAAATCAATTTCTCTAATTCCATAGGGTATAGAGGCAGTCGAGGAGAAAGACACTAAGGAGGAAAATTCACACTTTCAGAGGTTCCTCCTCTCTATTTCCCCAATTCAAATCAGTTAATAAATAACTAAAACACCTAGGAACATGTTAAATTTGCATCAAGTATAGCAAACATAGAAAAACCAGCAAAATAGGCTGAAGCATCGTTTAAAGAGTCTAATTGCTTATAGTACCTTGCATGATTTTGCTCAGGAATTGAGCACATGCAAATGCAGATATGCCTACATATATGCAGATTGAGCACATCTATACATACTTACAACCGAAGAGGCAGGGCTGTTCACAATAATTCACAGTAAAATTATGTCATAAAAAGGCAATCAGTTGGCACATAACAGCATGCAAGTTTTTGGTCCCTACAAACACTGAGATTATTTAACTTTTATTTCTTTTTTTATTTAATTTACGTTTCAAAGTGTAATTTTGTAACATTGCCTTTTTGTGACATGTATTTAATAGGATTTTTATTTGTTTTTGATTGGTTCTTCTGATACAAAATGTTCTTACTCCATAAAACAACACTACATATTTCAGTAGACTGTACCTTGTCCATAATAGGTAAACTCCTGGACATAGGGCTTGATTTAGAGATGGGCGCTAATGCTGCCACTGATGCAAATTTGTACACAGCGGCTATGCAAAAAATATGGAAATGTCAATCAAACTAAAGACTAGTAAACATTCTTACAAATGTATCTAATTTTAATGAGTAAAGAGGAGTTTCAGAGCTAGTTTATTTCATACTTCTATATAGTGTTAAAGACATCACTGGAGATTTACTTTTAATTTAGCTTCTACTTGGAGCAACTTGGGTGCTCCTTTTATTATTCCCATAGACTGCAGTCCAAAGCCATATACACACCACATTGGCACAAAGCACAAACCTTCTGTACAGCAACTGATTGCTGTGTTCTCCTAAATAAATAACAGAAATGGTTTTAATGGAAGTACAAAAATTTTATTTTTCTTATTTGATGTCAGCATTAGATAGTGTACAACTTTCCTATTGGTAAGGTATAGTTGTACTGTCCTGCTGGTTAATTGGCAAAACAGGATTGTACAATGGAGTGTGTCAATTATTTCTGTATATAGTGCATATTGTGAGCAGGGATGTGTAATAAAGATTAGATAGTCTTTCCCCAACCCTTGGGCAGATTCCCAAACATAACTTACTTGAAGAGCCCTGGACCAAGGTTGCAATTAACAGCTCAAGGTGTCATATTTTGTCTGATCCCATGTCCTTCATTGTAATTTGGAGAAACATTTAGTCAAAGTGACCGTGAGTTTGCGGTGATCTCTGTAAAACATGGAGTGAGTCTTTAGTGTAGAGTATATGGAAGATTGCAATTATAGACAAGCACTAGAGATAGGGTTCTTCATATTTTTTTTGCTGGATATGCTGCTTGTGTTCATTACCAGTTGTTGCTGTGATCCATTCAATGATGTTGCTGCAGTTTGGGGAGTACTGGTAGAGTCACTGTGCAAGGTAGTTTTGAACAATGTGTCAAATTCCTGTGTGTTTCTGACAAAGCTTGTTGGGCTTCATCAGGGATAACCCATGCTTTGGGTTGAAACCAATCTTGACTTCTGATAATTTATCAATCACCAATGGGATTCCTTCACTTGACAGTTACCTGTAAGTGGGAGTAAAGAACTGATAAAGATGATGCTTATAACAAAATATCTTCTAAATAGAGAGCTACGGATACCCCTTCCTATCTTAAAAGTGAGGAAATGACTGCCATAATTTTTTGTAAACACTCAGTATTGCAGCTAAAAAAAGGGTAGTGCAGGTCTTTGATGATGAATCTGAGATGGCTTTCATGTTCTTCCAAGACTGGATTTGCCCCTTTTTGTTTATGAAAACTTACAAAACTTTCTGCTCCAAACCAGTTAAGTTGACATTAAAAACTTCATATTGAACCTGTCCATTCAAAGTTCAGTGTTTACAGTTTTAGATCAAGATGGATTGAAAGACCACGTCTAGTTTTTGAACCAGAAACAGATTCAAATAAAAATTGAATGGCTTTTGCTTTTCTAGATAATTACAATCAGTCCTGATGGATGTAGAACCTGAATTGCAATCATAAGAGCCAGTCCATGTGTGCCTGTAGGGGTCGATGTAGGGTGGTTTCGTTGGCCAGAAATTACATGGATTGCAACTTCTGATGGTCCCAAATACCGAAGTTATAGAATTTCCACACGAGCCAAGGAAGAAAGAGGAGAAAAATTAATAACCTTTCTGTGCTGACAATAAACGTTCAATTTCCAAAATGCCAATGATGAATAAATAACATATAAATATGTTACAAATATACTCAAATTACATAAAAAAATATGCTTCACACTAAAAGAATAAAACCCATAAAATGTAAATAATGTGAGAATGCATCAAATATAATGTGGAATAAATTGAAGGATAAGAATATGTGTATGTGGGAGAGGTTTTTAGCAGAGGTTCATCAGAACCATTTAAGTTCAAAGTCTTTGTTCAAGCCTTCTGGAATTATGGTTTTAAAATTATATATCCATTTTATTTAATTTTTTGAAAGCTTGTACTCTTTATCTCTATCACTCCAGGTTGTTTTAATGGGAAACGTTCAATATCCCAACACAGGGGATGACAGCGCTTACAATAGCGGTGCTGGAATCCCAAAGGTGAGTAGCAGGATTTGGGGAGGGTTAAGGGCTGTGGCTAGGCACTAGGGGGAGGGTTAGGCACTAGGGGGGAGTGTTAGATTTAGGATGCGGGGAGGGGGAGGTTAGGTTCAGGCACTGGGGAGGGAGGGTTAGGATTAGGGTAGGGAGAGGGAGATGGTTAGGATACCAATGGGTGCAGAGGCGGGGGGTACAGTTCACCCGGGCCCAGGATTGCTAAAGAGGCCCAGCGAGGCCCAGGTCCGGCGTCGCCCCCCCCCTCCCTCACAGCAGCTCAGCACACAGCTTGTACTGGGCAGTACTGCAGCAGCCAGAGCTGTCTCCTATGGCTGTGGGGGGAGTGATCACACTGATTGACCCCCCTCACTTAGCTCCGGGCTTGGGGGGCTTACATTGCCCTCCCCCCCAGCGCACAGTGCCACTTCGTGCCACTGCATAAGTGATTTCTTTTTATTTTTTTGGTCAAGGGGGCATGGCCATGCCCCCTCCTTTACCCAGGCCCGGCCAGGCTCTCTGTAGCCCTGAGGATACCTACCGACAAGTTTCAGTATCCTAACCCTATTGGGATGCCGGCATCGGGATTTTGACTGGCAGGATCCCGAGCACCGGCATCCCGTACCCATCCTGTTTTAACATTTTCTATCCCCATGAAGTTTCTGATATGGTTAATGGAACATCCATGTAATTTAATTTAGAATATTCGCATAGGGAATGGGTGTCTAAAGCTTTTTATAATGTTAAATAGATACTCAGCCATCCTTGTTTTAAGAGCCCTTGTACGACCGATATTGTGCAGGCCGCATCTACATTTAGTTATGTAAATAACGTTTGTGGTGTGGAAAGTATTAAAATCAGAGATGGGATTGTCTTTCCCTTTGATTTCAAATTTGACAGCTTTCAATTCATTACTAGTGCATATATTGCAAATACCACATTAATGAAATCCTTTTGTTCTAATGGGATTGTTAAACTCCAGGGCACTTATATCCAGTCTATTTTTTGATTATTCACTTTTCTACCTAAAAAACTTGGTTTATGGGGTAAAATCATGGATAAAATGTGCCAATGACATTTACATTTTTGTATGGTGGGAACCATTTTGGGTAATGAATGCTCATTCATTTGTTTTTTTGTGGTCTGGTGCTTTTAGATACAAGAAGAAAATCTCTATTTGTACTCAATACTTAGTCCTTGACCTTCTCAATTTTGTCCTTATTGTAGCCTCTAGATAGAAAATTAAGACTTTAGAATTTACGAAGCAGTGGCTTCTGTAAGCTGCTGATTTCCGGCGGGTTGCACAAGCATATTTAAAATGGCACCCACAGTCAGTGTAAAGCCCGGCATGCTTTACATTGACTCCTGGTGCCGTTTAAAATATTCACATGCAACCCGCCGGGAGGCAGCAACTTACAGGAGCCGCTGCTTCGTAAATTCTCCCCAAAGTCTGCTCTGTGCTAATTTTTTAATCACTGCAGTTCTTTTTATTCTTAAAACTCTACCCACTTATTGAAATGTTCACTTTCTCTCTATATATAGCTGCTTATATCAGTGGGTTTTTATAGTATTTTGATTGAATTGTGAATTGTACCATTATCTATATAGATTGTCAGATTCCATAAATATATTTCTTCATTTCTGATGTGGAAAGTGAAATTAATGTTGAGTAGGTTGTTGTTGAGGCAAGAGAAGAAGGTTTGGAGTTTTTATTCAGAAGAATAGGATGTCATCAGTGTGACAGTGCCAGGATACCAGGTTCAGCCCCCATACTGTTCCAATACATTGTAAATAATAATCACAGTTCAAGATAAAGTAATTGATGTTTAATATTAATTTAATTATTCTTTAATAAAGGTTATTTTCTTCTTTTCAAATTCTGTCTGATCTAGATACCAGTAGGTGGCTTTCAGCACTTTCTCATGATCGGTTACGGTGTATAGAGAGTGTCTGTAGTATCTCCCACATATGGTTGATTTTTTTAGAACAATTGGTTAAAGGTGGGGATATATATAAGCTGGAATGTTTCCTGTTAGACTGCCATCAATGATTGACGTGGTGAGTTGAATTAGTTCTTGTGGATGTTCAGTAAAATATTTATGGTCGTGTCATAGGATTTGATATTTGTAAAAATTCTCTTCCATCTTTGGATAACATTATTCTTGACATTTTCTTCTATTAGTTGGGAGAAGTTACTTCTAATTCAGTTGGTGGGATCATTTATGCTTTTGCTGTAGGTTTTGCTCTGCAGCTGCCTGTGTATTTCTTGTTTATAATGAGTTATATTCGTAATGACAATACTGCCACCTTTGTTTGATATTTCTTTGCTTTTTTGATTCCATTTACTTATATATTTTATCTTGTTGATTGTTTCCATGTCATCTAAAACAAGTCCGGTAAAACTTTCAAAGTAGTTTCTCTTTATATGTGATGTATAAAATGAGGATCTTTTCTTAAAAGGTTGTATATCTTCTATGGGTTTTGGTTTATGTGTCAGAAAAAACTATATTGTTGTAAAAAAAATTATCATAAAAAATGATCCAATATTTGTGAGCATGTGACTTTTCCCACATTGAAATTGAATCTTTCATGATTAATTTAGACTGTAAATGCCTCATAATCTCATTATTTGAGACCCCAAACCCATGTAAAATGTAACAAATCCTTGCTCTTATCCCAATATATAGATGGACAAATTGCAGGTGGCACAAAGCCTTCAACCTAATACTGTCCATACACTGCACGATTAAAGGCGATGGTACATCTGATGTATGGCTGGTTTAATAGCTTACCAATCCATCTACTTAGATGTAAGTCAGTCGATTTAATGTGTCACATGCATTATACTACCCTCTCTGACTATATACATTCCATAGTTTGAGATTTTGTAGACTCTCTTGGATGGTCATTATAACTAGTGTGATTAGAAATTGGGGAGTTCAGTCTCTGTGAAGATGTCCCTGTTTTTTCTATAACTACCATCACTTGTTCCATTTCTAATTTTTATTACATAACCCATATTTGTTTTGTTTCTGCAAAGCTTTCTATATATCAATAAACATGATTTACAATATGCTAAAATCTCCTCTGTATATAGCTGGAAATGTGTGGCAATCTGTGGTGGTGTATTATGGCATTTCTGGCTAAATACATGCTGAGTATGCTCCTCTTCATCACTGCCCCCACTCTCCAACTTTTCTTTTCTTACTTTATAATAATATCGTAGTTTGTCTTTGCTCTTCCAGTTGTCCTCGTTTTTTTGCAGCACATGACTACTAACACAAGCTGTAGGTCTTGTCTCCAGGCTGGCTTGCCTCCACTGATAGAGGGTGACCAGGGGTGGTATGACAAATTGCTTGAGGGGCAAACAAAAGAAAGAGATCCAGGCTATTCTATTAATGCACCAGCAACAGAAATATGCATCTTGACATAAACTGTTTGGGTATGGTTTGTTTAAAGTCGTGTGCTTATATATAGACAATATATAATATATAAAAAATATACCACAGCTATATTCAATTACAACATCTATTGAGAGCAGTTCACAAAGAACTGAGAGCGGGAATGCCACACAATACAAAGAGCATCCTTGTTCATAATTGTGACACCACACAATACATTTTCATCCACATCATGTCCTCCTGAGCCACATCTCATAATGCCCTCTGCAACCACATTAGCTACTTGCAGCCACATCATGACCTTCCCCAGCCACATCTCATAATGCACTCTACAGCTAAATCACCCACCTGCAGCCACATTATGTTCTCCCCAGCCAGACCATCCATATGCAGCCACATCACATCCTCCCCAGCCACATCACCCACCTGCAACCACATCATGTCTTACCTAGCCAAATCATGCACCTGCAGGGACATCATGTCCTCCCCAGCCACATCTCATAGTGCCACATCACCCACCTGCAGCCACATCATGTCCTGCCCAGTCACATCACATAATGCCCTCTATAGCCACTTCAGCCACATCATGTCCTACCCAGCGACATCTCATAATACTCTATATAGCCAAATCACCCACCTGCAGCTACATCATGCTCCCCTGAACCACTAGTTAAATCATGCCACTTCCAGTCATCTCATATCCATCCACCCCCAGCACCAACATGATCTCCCCAGCCACAGTAGAAGTGTCCTAATAACATTTCCAAAAGTGTGTATATAATTAAATGAATACAATTTGTTAAGACTTTTTGGTACTTCCATATCTTTGCGGTCCCCTGCTGGATGTGTGTTGAAGATACGGAAGTAGCGTAAACTTCAGGAAATATTATTCAGACCCTTGGGGGCTCGTTGCACTCGCCACGCTGCAGGAACGGTGGCTCGCTTTGCTCGCCACATGGATTTATTCCCTCTCCATGCCCACTTGGATGGTAGGGAATGACGTTGGATGGTAGGGAATGATGTTTGACACAAGCTTATAAGCCAGTGTCCAACGTCATTCCCTACCATCCAACGTCATTCCCTACCATCCAAGTGGGCATGGAGGGGGAATAAATCCATGTGGTGAGCGAAGCGAGCCACCATGCTTGCAGCGGGGTGAGTACAGCGAGCCCGCAAGGGTCCGAATAGTATTTCCTGAAGTTTACGCTACTTGCGTATCTTCACTGAATAGTGAAGATACGCAAGTAGCGTAACCAGGGGCCACAAAGATACGGAAGTACCGACTTTTTTTATCATTACAAATAAACATAATAAACATTAATTTTGTTAAGACACACCTATTTTATCCTACAGTTGCTGGATTGCAGCTTTCTGCTGCCCTGGAATATCACTCTGTCTGCGGTACGCTGCAGCGGCTGTAATATTCAGTGCACTGCAAAACTTTAACAAGGCACAATGGCCAGACTGACCATATTTAATAATGTATGGACACCAAACCATCCACCCTCCCTTGCATGTGATCCTCCTGACTGACATCATCCTCCATTATCCTCACCTGCCTGGCTGTAGTATGCCTGTGCTCTCTGACAGCTGCTGCTGTGAGATGCTCAGAACTGGCATAAGAGCAACTCCCTTAGACGTTCCACAGTTCTCTGTATGTCATCTGGGTGACAGCTGCGTAGAGCGTCCTCCTTTACTTGGCGCTATATGCAGATGCACACCCAGTTTTCATGGGGCCAGCCCTGTGAGGCACTGTTGGAGCAGGGGAAGGAGCAAGGTTAAGGTGCCCACACACATACCTACTTTTCATCCAATAGGCCGATTTCGACGAATCGGGTAAAAAAAGTAGAAATCGTGAGTTTATACTCACAGCACGATGCTGATGCGCATCCCCGCTCGTCGTACATCACATCCTCTGATCTGCCGTGCTGTAGGGCAGATTAGCCAAACATGAACAAGATGGAAGCCGATCGTGAGGGTTTTTTCCCTCACGATGAATCGTACGTTTAATCGCACAACGCAAAATTTGACTGACAGGAGCCTGGACACGCCCCATCACCATCTTGTGCAGCATTGTGTATGGAGCAAGACAGTTGCACATTGAGGAGCCTGCACACTAGATTCTTGTTTTGGACAATTTTTGGTGAGTAGTGGTACAGTTTAAATTAGGGGTGTGCACCGGCCACTTTTCGTGTTTTGCGTTTTGGTTTTGTATCTGGATCTTTCTTCGTGTTTTGGATCTGGATTGGTTTTGCCAAAACCACCCTTCTGTGTTTTGGGTTCTGGGTTTTGTGTTTTGGATCTGTATTTTTTTTTAAAAAAGCATAAAAACAGCTAAAATCACAGAATTTGTGGGTTTTTCTGCTCCTATGCTATTATTAACCTCAATAACCTTAATTTCCACTAATTTCCAGTCTATTCTGAACACCTCACACCTCACAATAGTTTTTTTATGTCCAAAAGGTTGCACCGAGGTAGCTGGATGACTATGCTAAGAGATACAAGTGGGCGGCACAAACACGTGGCCCATCTAGGAGTGACACTGCAATGGCAGTTTGAAAAACTAGTCCCCAAACAGTACATAATGCAAAGAAAAAAAGAGGTGCAAGATGGAATTGTCCTTGGGCCCTCCCACCCTTATGTTGTATAAACAGGACATGCACACTTTAACAAACCAATAATTTCAGCGCCAGGGTCTGCCACACGACTGTGGCTGAAATGATTGGTTCGTTTGGGCCCCCACAAAACAAGCTGGCAATTAATCTGTCCCTGCACAAACTGGCTCTACGGAGGCAAGATGTCGTCCTCATCCTCCTCATCCACCGATTCCTCACCCTCTTCAGTGTTGTGTACATCCTCATCCTCACAGAGTATTAACTTGTCCACGCTGGAATCCACCACCACAGGTCCCCTCTGTACGTTCTGGAGGCTGGTCTCCCTGGAAGAGTTGATAATTCATTTTTATGAACATCATCTTCTCCACATTTTGTGGAAGCAACCTCCTACGCCTTTCGCTGACAAGGTTCCTGGCTGCACTAAACACTCTTTCGGAGTACACACTGGAGGGGGGACAACTCAGGTAAAATAGAGCCAGTTTGTACAGGGGCCTCCAAATTGCCTCTTTTTCCTGCCAGTACAGGTACGGACTGTCTGACATGCCTACTTGGATGCTGTCACCGATGTAATCCTCCACAATGCTGTCAATGGTGACAGTATCATATGCAGTGACAGTAGACATGTCAGAAATTGTTGCCAGGTCCTTCAGTCCAGACCAGATGTCCAAACTTGGTCCTGCCTGCCCTGCATCACCGCCAGCGGGTTGCTTAGGATACCTAAGTTTTTTCCTGGCAGCCCCAGTTGCGGGAGAAAATGAAGAAGGAGCTGTTGACGTGTCACGTTCCGCTTCAGCTGACAGTGTTTTCACCAGCAGGTCTTTGCACCTCTACAGGCTTGTGTCGGTCATAAAGAGAGATACCACATAGGCTTTAAACCTAGGATTGAGCAAAATGTAGTGGTCTGATTTCAACAGATTGACCACCCTGGAATCCTGGCAAAGCGAATGAAGGGCTTCATCCACAAGTCCCACATGCCGAGCGGAATCGCTCCGTCTTAGCTCCTCCTTCACTTTCTCCAGCTGATTCTGCAAAAGCCTGATGAGGGGAATGACCTGACTCAAGCTGGCAGTGTCTGAACTGACTTCACGTGTGGCAAGTTCGAAGGGCTGGAGAACCTTGCACAACAAGGAAATCATTTTCCACTGCGCTTGAGTCAGGTGCATACCCCCTCCTTTGCCTATGTCATAGGTGGATGTATAGGCTTGAATGGCCTTTTGCTGCTCCTCCATCCTCTGAAGCATATAGAGGGTTGAGTTCCACCGCATCACAACCTCTTGCTTCAGGTGATGGCGGGGCAGGTTCAAGAGTGTTTGCTGGCACTCCAGTCTTTGGCACGCAGTCGCTGAATGGCAAAAGTGGCCAGAAATTTTTCGGGCCACCCAAAGCATCTCCTGCACGCCCCTGTCGCTTTTCAGAAAATTCTGCACCACCAAGTTTATTGTGTGAGCAAAACATGGGACGTGCTGGAATTTGCCCAGTTGTAATGCCCGCACAATATTGGTGGCATTGTCAGACAAATCCCCAGGAGAGTGTAAGTGGGGTAAGCCACTGGGTGATGATTTCCCTCAGTTTCTCTAAGAGGTTGTCGGCGGCGTGCCTCTTACTGAAACTGGTGATACACAGAGTAGCCTGCCTTGGAACGAGCTGGAGTTTCTGAGATGCTGCTACTGGTGACGCTGCTGTTGTTGCTGCGTAAGGTGATACATCTACCCAGTGGGCTGTCACAGTCATATAGTCCTTAGTCTTCCCTGTTCCACTTGTCCACATGTCCGTGGTTAAGAGAACATTGGGTACAACTGCATTTTTCAGGACACTGAGGACACTTTTCTGACGTTTCTGTACAGTCTCGGTATCGCCTGCCTAGTGAAGTGGAATCTAGACGGGATTTGGAACCAGGGACACACTACCTCCATCAATTGTCTAAATCCCACTTCACTAATGGCGGATACCGGACGCATGTCTAACACCAACATAGCAGTCAAGGCCTCAGTTATCCGCTTTGCTTCAGGATGACTGCTCTCGTACTTCATCATCCTCGCTAAGGACTGTTGGAGGGTCAATTGTTTAGTAAAAGTAGTGGTGTTTCTACTTCCTCTCTGGGATGATGAACGACTCCCATCAGCAGCAACAGCGGCAGCAGGAGGCATAGAAATGCAGGATCCTCCATAGGAATCCCGGATAGGAGAGTCAGTCATGCCAGTGACATGGCCTGCAGGACTACTTCCGATCCTGACTAAGGAGGAAATTGACGAGGAGGGAGTTGACGGTGTGGTTTGCAGGCACTTGGATACAACAGGACAACGGGATTTAGGTGTCCCTGGACTGCTTACGGTCTTAGCCAAAGTTTCTGAACTTGACAGTAACTTTTTATGAATGCGCTGCAGGTGCCGTATAAGGGAGGATGTTCCTAGGTGGTTAACGTCCCTACCCCTACTTATTTCACCTTTACATATGGTACATACGGCAAGACAGTTGTTGTCCGGATTTCGATAGAAATATTGCCAGACCAAAGAGGTGGAATGTTTGGTCTTCTGCCCAGGCATGACCGTGATGGGCTTTTTCATCCCACGGATAACAACTGTCTCCCCTGGAGCCTGATTTAAACAAACCACATCACCATCAGAATCCTCCTCGCCAACTTCCTCCTCAGCACCAGCTGCACCAGTATCCTCATCCTGTTGTACTTCAACAGTGACATCTTCAATTTGCATATCAGCAAGTGGACTGTGGGTGCTCCTTTCAGCACTTGCAGGTGGCGTGCAAATGGTGGAAAGAGCCACCTCTTCCCGTCCAGTGCTGGGAAGGTCAGGCATCGCAACCGCCACCACACTTGGACTCTCCTTGGGGATTTGTGATATCTTCTTAGAATGCACAGTTCTTCGCTGTGCTTTTGCCAGCTTAACTCATTTGATTTTTTTAGTGGGAGGAGGGCTTCCATCGTCACGTGAAGCTGAACCACTAGTCATGAACATAGGGAAAGACCATAGCTGTTCCTAGCCACTCCGTGTCGTAAATGGCATATTGGCAAGTTTACGTTTCTCTTCAGATGATTGAAATGTTTTTTTCAAGGTCATTTTTCTAAACTTTGTCATTTGGGATTGTATGTGCCCTCTACTATGACATTGGGCATCGGCCTTGGCAGACGATGTGATGGCATGTTATCGTCTATGTCATGACTAGTGGCAGCAGCTTCAGCACTAGGAGGAAGCGGTTCTTGATCTTTCCCTATTTCATTTTTTTCGGCGAAAGTTTGGTCCTCCATTTATGTTATATTGATATATACGTGTGGCTAAGGCATACACAAACACAGAAAATAATTTTTGTGGGTTACACCACCCTTTAAGAAATGAGCCAGCCGGCCCTTTACTTATGGGACACAGGAACACGCTTGGCGCTGCTCCTTTGTTGATGCACGTGCAGCTACAGCCCACACAATTCACAAAGACAGAAAAAAAAGAAGAATTTTTTATTCTTTGTGGAGCGCACTTTGGGGGTTACACCACCCTTTAACAGACAGACACACGTTTGGTGCTGCTGCTTTGACGATGCACGTACAGTGCACACAATTCACAAGCACAGAAGAAAATTTTTTATTTTTGTTGGAGTGCACTTTGGGGGTTACACCACCCTTTAACAGACAGATGCACGCTTGGCGCTGCTCCTTTGTTGATGCACGTGCAGCCACAGTGCACACAATTCACAAACACAAAAAAATATATTTTTTTATTTTGTTTGGAGTGCCCTTTGGGGGTTACAGCACCCTTTAACGGTCAAGCCAGCCGGCCCTTTACTTATGGGACACAGGCGCACGCTTGGCGCTGCTCCTTTGTTGATGCATGTGCAGCCACAGTGCACACAATTCACAAACACAGAAATTTTTTTTTTATTTTGTTTAGAATGCACTTTGGGGGTTACAGCACCCTTTAACGGTCAAGCCAGCCGGCCCTTTACTTATGACACAGGCACACGCTTGGCACTACTTTGTTGATGCATGTGCAGCTACTGCACACACAATTCACAAACACAAAAAAATATATATTTTTATTTTTTTTGGAGTGCACTTTGGGGGTTACAGCACCCTTTAATGGTCAAGCCAGCCGGCCCTTTACCTATGACACAGGCGCACGCTTGGCGCTACTTTGTTGATGCACGTGCGGCTACTGCGCACACAATTCACAAACACAAAAAATATTTTTTTATTTTGTTTGGAGTGCCCTTTGGGGGTTACAGCACCTTTTAATGGTCAAGCCAGCTGGCCCTTTACTTATGACACAGGCGCACGCTTGGCGCTGCTCCTTTGTTGATGCACGTGCAGCCACTGTGCACACAATTCACAAACACAGAAAATATTTTTTTATTTTGTTTGGAGTGCCCTTTGGGGGTTACAGCACCTTTTAATGGTCAAGCCAGCTGGCCCTTTACTTATGACACAGGCGCACGCTTGGCGCTGCTCCTTTGTTGATGCACATGCAGCCACTGTGCACACAATTCACAAACACAGAAAATATTTTTTTATTTTGTTTGGAGTGCACTTTGGGGGTTACAGCACCCTTTAATGGTCAAGCCAGCCGGCCCTTTACTTATGACACAGGCGCACGCTTGGCACTACTTTGTTGATGCATGTGCGGCTACTGCGCACACAATTCACAAACACAGAAAAAATATTTATTTTTTTGCACTTGGAGGGAGCACCCCTGATGGACAGAGCACCCCCTGGACAACACTACAGCACCCCTTTAGGACTGGGACACTGCACAGGACTTTGGAGTGGACACAGCCCCTATGGACAACTGACTGCACAACACAGTCCAGCCAGCCCCTATGGACTTTGGAGGAGTGGACACAGCCCCTATGGACAACAGCAGCACAGCACAACACAGCCAGCCCCTATGGACTTTGGAGGAGTGGACACAGCCCCTATGGACAACAGCAGCACAGCACAACACAGCCAGCCCCTATGGACTTTGGAGGAGTGGACACAGCCCCTATGGACAACAGCAGCACAGCACAACACAGCCAGCCCCTATGGACTTTGGAGGAGTGGACACAGCCCCTATGGACAACAGCAGCACAGCGCAGCACAGCACTGCACAACACTACACTACACTATACAGCCCAGCCAGCCATAACTCCCACCCTCCCTCTTCACTGTCCACAGCCGAGTGAGAAAATGGCACCAACGCGAGTACCTTATATAGAATCCAAAACCCGCGAGACCCGGGAGGCGGGATGATGAAGTTTTGCCTCGATTTCAGATCCGATTCAGGCAGGAAAAGTCGAGTCTGACTCGGATAGGCCTCGGATCAGGGGGGCTCGGGGGGGGTTCGGATTTCAGAAATCCAAACCCGCTCATCCCTAGTTTAAATACAACCACGCTGACCACCAATATGTTCTCCCCACTGCCCACCAATGTGTGCCCCAGGTAATAAATGCATGACCCAGCCACCGCCCGCCGTAATGAGGCAGACTTTGGCTGGGTTATGCATTAAGCTCCCACTGCCCACCAATATGTGCCCCCTTACCTAACCACGTAATGGGGCCACCTAATAATTAATTAGAAAACCAATCTTGATTTTGTAAATTAATAGACAAAAATATTTAATCAAGATAAACAAATACATTACAGGAAGATTATTAATATTGAAATAACATATTATATTAATAATAAATATGTTTAAAAATCAATTCAATACAGATAAAATAAAAATACATTTTAAGTAATATAACGAAAAATAAATAAACACGTATTTTACAAAATAATCACCATACATTACATTTAAACACACACATTATTTAAAGCTGGGGGTGTTCTACCTTTCGGTCTCCAGCTTTTGTGGAACTACAGATCCCAGGATGACCTTCCACCCACCTTTGAAACTGTTTTTAGGGCATCCTGGGATCTGTAGTTCTACAAACAACGACAGGCCCAAAGGTGGAAAACCCATACTGTCAAACAAAGAAAAACATTATATTACCAAGCAATGAACACATGACATTCCTGTAAAAGAAAACACGATTAGAATACCATAACAAACCTTTAAAAACCTGTAAAAAAGAAAACATTAAAGCATTAAAAATGTGAACTATAACATTACATTTAACAAAACTATATACACTGTGGTACCCCCAAGTTTGTTCCCAAATAGGGGTCCCCCAATATTTTTTTTATGTATGTACATCTTGATTTACTGCAGCCCCATTCCATATAATAGGCAGGTATAGTGAAGTTTGACTGACCTTGCTCTCCCTGAACCCCACTGAGCATGTGCAAACAGGGAGGTAGAAAGTGCCCCTTGGTGAGCGATCCATTTTGGAGGGAAAATCCTGCCCCGTTGATAGGCAGCCCTAGTGTCCAGGCAGAGGTCCACTCACAGATGTCAGACCAACAGGGAGGAGAGTGAGGGAGACCTTATAAAATACCCTCCCCAGGGCTGTCAGTGCTGAGTCTGGGAGGAATTTCTGAAAAAAGGATTGTCTGTGAGGTGTTTCTGTGGAGTGTCCCTGGATCTGTACAAATAGGGGTGCAATAACCCCTCTCATTTACCCTGGATTACAAATACTGCACCAGGTATGCTGTCTGTAATGAGTTGCTGTGGAGTGCCCTAGGAGCTGTAAACATAAGGATGTTATATCTTTTATGTTTGCTCTGGATTACAATTACCTGACTTCACGTTAACCCGGAAGGCTACCTATCTATCCTGCCAGGAGTGGTGCTCTGATGCTGGATGTGAGTCCCTGGTGGAAGCTTGCCTGGGGATTTGCATAGAGCACCCTGCTTTGGAAGAAGCCCCCTCTGAATAAAGGACTGCCTTCCTAAGTGCCTGTTATCAGGAGTCGCCCCATGTGGAAGTCTGCGCATGCTGGTAGAGAAGAGGAGTTGCCTGGAAAGGAGGTCTCATCGCTCCATCATCGCAGATGGAGCCCCAGCTGAGGAAAAGGTCCCACCAGTGACGAAAACCCTGCTAGCACCCGCAAAGAAAAGACAGCCCCAGAGGAAGAGTGCTTCAGGACCCCTCCTGCTGCTGTGTTTGTTTGTCTGCCGGACAGAGCCCCTGTGGAAATGGATTTTGCACCTATGCTCCTTGTAAAATACCTGCCGGGGGTCTGCAGCTGGGAGCTCCGGTGCGGTGCCTAGCATCCCAGAGTTTCCCTGGACATATGGGAGGCTGAACAGCCACTGCATTGGGGTGAGATACACAAGAGCTGCCGTGTTCTTGCTCCTTCCCCTGCCTTGCACTTAGCCACCCCTACCCACTGCTTGCCCTGCCTGTCACTAGTCCGGTTCCATAGCCTGTTGCCATACCCTGCCTATGTCCCCAGGGTCCATAGAATAAAAGGGGAAGCAAGGGAGTAATTTTGGGGGTCAGGATAGGTCCCTCATCTGCTTTAGTAATGTTGAAATAGGGGGGAAGTCAAAGATAGGTCATCCCCTCTTTTTCCCAAGAGTTGCATTGGTGATCATTTTCTTTCCTATGAACCTCTGGCTCATGTCCAGGATGTGCTTTATGGGTGTCGGCTCGAGGCCGATGCCACTGTGGGTAATGTATAAAGTATTTTATGTCTAGCTTTAAAGTAAATGTAATGCCATGTGATATGTATTTGGCTCTGTTTACTGTTTGACTCGTGTGTTAGCTAAAGGGTTGATAGTGGCCCTCCGTGGCCCTTTATCTGTTATAATACTCTGTAAAGCTGTTCACTGCTCGCTGTGTTATTATTGTCAATGCTGATTAATATTTTGCTTGCATGAAATGTTTGAGTATTTACCCGTATTGGTGTTGATGTAAATTGTCTCTTATACACTATTTGGCCCGGTAACCATTTCAAAGTCCATTCATGCTGATGTAATGTATATTACTTGTTTATTTAGCCCTGTGTAACCCCGGCTGGCAATTCTGGTGATAGTAATTTGTGGCACAGGCAATTAGGAAGACTGTAGTCCCTATTTTCTCAAGGCTCAAGGACTGTGTTACATTGTGCACTACAAGAATCTATCCAACCTGCATGTGCATAACCCTGCTTGGAGGTAATTATTTTGCATAGACTATTTGTTGGTACAGCTGGTGCACTACAAGAACCTATCCAACCTGCATGTGCATAACCCTATTTGGAGCTAATTTTTTTTGCATAGACTATTTGTTGGTACAGCTGGTTCACTACTGATATAAGCCTAACCTGCATGTGGTTTTCCCACATTTTTCCCAGCAAAAAGGGAGTGTTAACACAGACTGAATTTCACAGCTATAGACTGCCGGAGCACCATTGATTCAAGCTAGACCAGCAGGTTTCATATTTAGGTCCCTCATTTGTTTTTTTGGTAAAGTAAAGTTCTGCAAGAATTGTAGTTCTTGTTGGTTTCACATGCTTGCCAGCTGGGGTCACCGGCAGATGACGGGGAGGTAATAAATAAATACCTAGTGTAATTAATTTCATTCCATCTGTAAATGGTAAATATCTCCTGTCATTTGTTGTTAATTATTAACAAATAATAAAATTGCATTGCACCTTCCCTCCTGACTGGTCATTGTGCCTGCAAAAGGGGAATTCATGCTTGCCTCTCTGTCACGGTGTGTCCTATCTGAACATGAGGAAATCGGCCACCGAAGCAATCCGAACACACCTGAACCTGGTTCTAATGGTGCAGCACTGTGCAAACCAGTCAGTACCTCACACACAAATATTTAAATGTCCTTTTTTTTCTTCTTCATAGATAATGTCCATGGATTCTGAACGTGAATTCATTACAGGATTCATTGAAATCCTGCACTCGAAAGAGTGTCTGTGGAAGATCAGTTCTCGGAAGTCCCACAACAAGTTACACAAGTTGGCCGCACTAGAGGAACTTTTGGAGTATACGAAAAAATACATATCTGATGCAGACCTGAAAACTGTATGGCAAAAGATTCAAAATCTCAGGACAGTGTACATCAAAGAAAAAAAGAAGGTGGATGACTCCAAAAAATCAGGAGCGGGCACAGATGAAATTTATAGTCCTGCGCTGTGGTACTACCATATGATGTCATTCATCAGTGAACAAGAGCCTCAAAGGGAATCTATCGTCTTGATGGCTGAGCGTGAGGGAGAAGAGGAGGTTGCAGAAGTCTTGGTAAGTAGTGACCCAGTTTAAACCAAAATCCTTAATGTTTTTGTTGTTAAATCCCAAATGTCCAATTTAGTCAGTAGTTCACAGTCCTCCTGCCATGGAACAGCACCTGGTCCATTAAAATAGGTCATGTACTCCCTCCTCACTTCTTTGGCACGTGCGGTGTATGTTGTTGTAGTTGGTGGTGCAGACACAGATGTCAAATGTTCAGTGTCCTCCAGGGGTCCTACATCTTCTGGTCTAGCTGGGACTGGTCCTCGTTGAGTAGATTTTCTTCGCAGAAAGTTGTGCAGCACACAGCACGCCATCACGACCCAGTCTATCTTCTCCACATGTAGATTGATGGTGGTGTGGAAAATGCGGAAGCAGTTGCTCATTATTCCAAATGCACTTTCCACAATGCGCCGTGCCCGAGATAGACAGTAGTTGTAGATCCTTTTCTCTCTGGTCAGGCCCCTCTGTGCAAATTACCTCATCACATGTTCATGTAATGCAAAAGCCTCATCTGCAACGAAAATGTAATTTAGGCCGTGCTTTGTCTGGTCCAGTGAGGGCAAGTTGAGGGTTTTGTTGGCGAGTCTCTGGTAGAAAGCCGTCTTTTTGAAGGACCCACCATCCAAAGCACGGCCATTCTTGCCGAAATCCAGAAACAGAAATTCGTAGTTGGTATTCACCACTGCCATGAGAACGATGCTGAAGAATCCTTTGTAGTTGTAGCAATATGATCTGGTGTTGGCAGGTGGGTTGATGCGGATGTGTTTCCCATCGATGGCTCCTCCACAGTTAGGGAAATTCCAACGTTGTTCAAGATCTTCTGCGATGCTGGTCCACTCCTCCACGGTGTTAGGAAACTGTAAAAATTGTAAAAAAGGGGTTAAAACATGACTATAAAATTTTTTTATATCTTTTTTCCCTCTATAGACTCCCACCCAAGACCCTGATTTAGCATCCACACCGGACCTCAGTCTGCTCGGTGGTGACAGTGAGTCGGAGAATACCACACAAGTGGAAACTCCACTTCCACCTGGACCCTCATCTTCTCAACAACCCCAAAAAAAGAAAAAAAAACAAGGGAGAAAGGAGAATCTTACTGAACGTGAGGACAATTTTTTCCAAAAAGCAGAACGGCTGCTGCAGAAAACCCCAGATGCAATAAATGATTTCACAGTTCAAGTGAACAGCACAATGAGAAATATGGATACAGATAACCAAAGAAATTTTCTAAGGTTAAACTACGACCTGTTGAGTCGCTGTATGTGCAAAAATATCTAAAATTCTACCTACATTCCAGATCCAATGCTATTTTCCCCTGCCCCAAATAGGTATGTCCATCCCCCCTGCCCAGTTAGATATTACTCCCCCACCAAGCACCCGAAGCACCAGCACGGCCTTGTATAATGCTCTGCTGGATGCAGCGGATGAGTCGCCCCAATATACAGAGATGTAAATTGTGTCTTGCTTTTAATATCACCAAATTTTATGAATTTTATGCTTGCTGCTTGGGATAGGGTGGTGATGATGCCATTTGGACAAGGTCACTACGCACATGGCACAAGTACACATTGCTGGAAGCCGGGGCCACAGTGTGTACTTGTGCCATGTGTGTATTGGCCTGTTCAAACTGGCGTCTGACCCACCTTATCACATACAGCCAGCTACCTATTGGGATTCATAAAATTTGGTGATATTTAATTTGGTTGCTTTTTTGTCTTGCTTTTAATGTCACCAAATTTTATGAATTCTAATAGGTGCTTGCTGCCAGCTACCTATTGGGATTCATAAAATTTTCTGATAATGTTCTTTTGTGAACTTGTTACAAAAAAAGTATATTGCACACAGTTTAGTGCACACTTTCAGTTGCCTGGAGGTCAGTGCACATTGTACTAAATGAAGGCTATTTTTTCCTTTATGTTGAGTAAAAAATAAAAAAAAATGTTTTCTTTAAACAAGAAACCAATGTGTGGTGTTTTTTTTAAACTTACCTTGCAATAATGGTACTGTAGCACTTTTACGATGGCTTTGCAGGTCTCCGGAATGATGACGCCCAAGGACTGAGGTGAGATGAGTGTCCCAAACTTCAGGTCTTCAAATTACCTTCCCGTAGCCAGGTACCTCAGGGTAGCCACCAGTCTGTCTTCAGCAGGGATTGCCCTCCGCCACCTTGTGTCCTGTCTCTGGATGTGGGGGGTCACCAGATGCAGCAATTCTTGGAAGGTGCCATCATCCATGCGCAGGTAGTTCCGATAGTTGTCTGGGTTGTTCTCCTTGATCTCCATCAGCAGGGATATGTGAGAGCGGGTATCCCTTTGTAGAGCCACTCCTTGGTCCAGCATGCTCTCATCCTTCTTCGCTGGGCCCTCTTCCTAATCTCCCGGACCCCGGCTTCAGCGACCAACACTCTATACCGATAGGGATGCATCAGTACAGAATTCAGGAACAGGATAGAATGGAGGTAGGTAGCACACATTTGCAGGTAGAATAAACTTTGTAAAAGGCAAGCCAAATACAAAGAGCACAGTAGCAATGTACAGGATTCAGCAGGAATACACCTAGCCTCATCTGGTAGCAGAGCAGAATGTACAAAGATTTTACAGGGTGCCTGCTTTTTATACTCCCATTGTTATGGCTATTTAAATTTCCCACAAATAGTCAAGAGCCTGTTTTTTTTTTTTAACTCATGATTTGTTATGGCCAATCTCACGATGCGTACGATCCAATAGATCATGAGATCGTAAAACAGACTGGGTGTCTTTTTTCCAAAATCGTGATCATGACGGCAAGGGAGCTCCCATGAAAGTTCATGAGGAAATTGTACAAGAAATCGGATCGTGAGCACATCCGTATGTGTGTGGGCACCCTTAGTGATTCCCACCAGCAGCAGCAGTAATTTGCCCTCCATCGACTCATCACTGCCCCCAATGGTCAAACTACTCACATCACATTGGCTGCACTGAGGAGAGAGAGGAAGACGTCCATGCATGATCTGTAGCTGCACCCTTCCAGACTACAGTGCTCCAGGCAAGGGCCCTGACAGTCCGCCCCTTGAGCCACCCCTTGTGATTTTTGCACTGCTAATGCACAAATCTGTGGGAAAATGGCCACAGCAGAGTTGCCTATGTGTACTCCTATGCGGAGATGTAAGTATAATAAATGGGTTCAGGGTGTAAAATGTTTTCTCCTTTGGACCCAGGGCCTGACTGCTCTACACACCATGTACTTTATTATAGCTAAGCCACCGGATTCTGCAGTAAATGTCACTTTAAGCCTAACCCTAACTACAGCCTAACTTTAACCCTAACCCAAATTTAACCCTAACCCTATTTTAAGTCTAATTGCAGCCTGACAAAAATTGAAGCCTAACTCTAAATTCATATGTTGACATTCTGGCTGCTGGTATTTACAATGTCGACATTCTGAAAATGTCTACTTATTATATGTCAGCATTCTGTACATGTTAACATCCTGAATGTCAACTTTCAGACCATGTGAACATTATGATGTTAGCATTCTTAATGTTAACACAGAGACTGTATAACCAGGATGCAGTCAGGAAGCCGACGGTCGAAATGCCGACCGCTGGCTTCCTGACTGTCAAATCCCGGCAGGGTACTAATGACAGGCGTCGACATCCCGATGCCTGTCATTAGACCTGTGCCAGGAGCCCGATGCATGGCATACCGAACGAAGGTACGTCGCGCGCCAGGTGCGGACAGCCGCAGGGGGGAGGGTTAGGCACCCCCCGGGAGAGTTAGGGTTAGACTAGGGAAAGGGGGGGTTAGGGTTAGGCACCCCCCTGGGAGACTTAGGTTTAGGCTGTGGGGACAGGGGATTAGGTTTAGGTACTTAGTGGGGAGTTAAGGTGCCCACACACATACTGACTTGCTCCCAAACAGCCGATGTACACAATTTCCCCTGAACTCTCCCTGAACTCTGCCCAGGCAGTCGTGGTCACGATTTGGAGTAAAAAATGTCCAATCTGACTTAAGATCTATCTTGCAGCCAGTGCATTGTATCCCAGATTGGCAAATCTGCCCTACAGCACAGCAGATCTGAAGATGCAAGGTACAACGAGTGGGGACGCGTATCGGCATTGTGATCAAGAGTAGAAACTCACGATTTGGCCATTTTTTACATGATCTGCCATCACTATTCATCGAAATCGGCCAAATTGGATGAAAAGTTGGTATGTGTGTTCACCTTTAGGGTTAGGCACTAGGGGGGAGGTTAGGGTTAGTCACCCATAAGGGAGGGTTAGGGTTAGGGGGGGTAGTGTTAGCATTACTTACCTAAATCCGCTGTCTGGTTCTTCAACCCTGCCAGGCTTCCAGTGATGGGATTTGAACCGCCAGCCATGCGTAATACATACCGGTTCTGTATAACCTTGTCTGAAGTTGGTGTCTTCTTACAGGACTTGGGTATGTAGCAGATATGGTGAAAGAGCTGGCAAAACCACTATTTTCAAATTTGAAACTGCCTGGCTGCATTGTCCATTAATTGTCACGTTTGAGCTATGGAGATCCTCTACTGAGGGATTTGATAGTCGGGGCCCCAGGTTGGAAAAGACGAGGGTCCTGGATATATGCCTTCATCATCCACAAGTGCCGGATGTTGGCTAGACCTGACCAAAGGCACGGAGTCTAACCAGTGATATCTCTAATTTGGATTTGGGTTTAAGCTGCACCCAGCAAGCAGGTCGCAGCCCTTTGGTCAGGTATCCGGCACAAGTGGGAAATGGAAGAACACAATCACAGAGAAAGCACAGAAGAATAATACTGGGGGTTTGCACTTGGGTGGCGTACTGAGTACATACACTGTAGATCCAGACGCAGAACTGGCACAGGAGAATGGCACTTAAGAGATAGTACTCGGATGATGTACGGAGTACACCACGCACTGTGGATCCAGATGCAGAACTGGCACAGGAGAATGATACGTAGGAGATGGTACTTGGATGATGTACTGAGTACACACACTGTGGATCCAGATGCAGAACTGGCACAGGAGGATGACACTAGGAGATAGTACTTGGATGACATACTAAGTAAACACACTGTAGTTCCAGGCACAGAACTGCACAGGAGATTGACACTTAGGAGATAGTACTTCATGCAAGTACTGAGTACACACACTGAGGATTAACACTAGGAATATATCACTAGAAGAAAGGAGCTTGGAACCTGGAACTCTGCAACAGCAAGTATTCACTGGACAGGGGCATTTTAACAGAGGAGGGAGCCCGTGTGTACTCCCTGTGCGGGGCCCCCTCCTCTCTCCGTGGTTCCAGCAGCCGACTGATGCGGCTGGCCAGCCACCGGAGTGTTAGTAGACTCTGGGCACTACAGTGTGCGCGGTGGCCATTTTCCGGCATTCTGTGCATGCATAGTAAACTCTGGGCACTAGAGCATGTCAAGTAACAACATTGTACAGGCAACTTCCTGTTGTCCAGAGCCCGGCTAAATACCCTAAGGTAGCAATATATTGGAGGATGGTGTAAGCTGAAAGCAACCAATGCTAATCAGGTGATGTAGACTGTCATGGCTGCATCCATGACAGTAACCGCAGGAACCAAATCACGGAGCAGCACATGGATGTCCTAACAGACACCCAGGCATAAACCTCAGCGTGTCACTAGCCACTGCACCTGGCGTCTGACCACTCGAGAGGTCAGGGTAACCCGGTGATGAGGTGAGTAACAGCCGATCCTAGGCCATAACCTGACATTAATTCACTAACTTCAGCAAGGCTTGTGAGTTACAGTGGTGTTCTGCAATCCCACAAAATGAGGCTGGTCAGGAAACCATCAGGTGAACATGCACTCATCTATGTGCGTGGCTGTTAAAGAGGTGTATGTGTGTATATAGAAATATATTGTTGGGGGATTATTTTTGCATATTTATGAATGACAACTAGTGACCCTTTTATTTTCAACTACATACCTCATCATGTTCTATATGCACATATCAATTTCTATTATGTATGCAGAAGAATTGAATTTATTTTGACAGTGTTTTAATGATTTTATTATATCAGATGTTGTAAGCACAGCATACAACCCTAGAGTGTGATGTTTATGATACACCTGCATTGCAAATTTAACCCATACACACACCAGTAAACTCAATCCAGGATAGATCTAATAAGTAAATAGCTTATGTGTACAAAATAAATCACTCTGAAATAACATATTAAAATAACATATTAAAAACAACAAAGAACAGTTTAATACATACATAGCTACAGTTACTTAACAACTTAACATTGCACAGAATATAAAACATCTGCTAATACAGCAAAGCACATTTACTATAGAAAATTTACTGTAGCACCACAAGATGTTCATACTAGCAATAATTAGCATGGACTAAAGTAATAATCACACTTCTTCCCACAAAGACTCCTTGTGTTCACACACCAGTCCATTACCTGCTTCAATGAACCGTCTTGTTGTTAATTTGCAGGTCTTTCCCCCCTAGGTGATGGAAATACCTGCCCTCTTTCCAGCCTACCATTAAGTATCATTTTCATTATTATGTATAATTCATGAGAAATTGTGTTTCTCGTACATTCCACACGGGCATCTAACATTACAGATCAACTGATAACATTCTCACCACTGTTACCTAAAATTAACAATTACAATTAGTTTGTTTTTCCTATTCACTTGATCAGTCTATCCTTGCTCAATTTGTTTTTCATTTTATTTTGTAACGTCTGCTAAAAAATACATGTATATTAAAGAATAATCGTAATTAGATATTTTACAAAATAAAGTACAAAAATGTAGTCAATTATTAATGAAGATGCAATATTTTACAAAATGAAAATAAACTAGAGATAAGTAGTAAAACACTGTAAAAAAAAGACATTGAATAAAAAGATACTGTCCAAGTGGCAAAAGCAAAATGACAGCATATATGTATATCTAAATATGTGTGTGTATATATATATATATATATATATATATATATATATATATAAATATATATATATATATATATATATATATATGTTTTTAAAGAATCCCATATTGCAAATGCATCACTCCATAGAAACACTTTCCAAAATCTATGGTGTTATCCTGGTATTTATTTTATTTTTAATATGAAGTGTGACTGTCTTGATTTTACTGTAAACATTATATTGTTTCTTGAATCAAAGTGATTCTTTATGAGCCAGTGGATGTTCTGCATCTGAATGAGACCAGCCAATGGTTAAATGGTATCCCATAAACTAGCAGTCAAAGGTTTATGATTTGGTGAGAAATACTCTTCAGGAACTTTACCCTTAGCTAAGCAAGTGGAACTCCTATAAAACATGGCTGTGGGAAAATAATATATTCGTCTCTCGTCACCTCTGAGGCATCTGTGATGTGTCTGCTTCTAACCTCACTGATCCACAGGTGTCTGTAATGGTGATTTGGTTAAAGTAGTTACAATTAAAACCACCACCTGTATTTGGAGTTGCCTCTTTTTTCCTGGTACTGCTGTTCTCATTATTTCCCCATGCTAGATTTCTAAATGACACGTTTTAATATATAATGATGCTTAACATTATGCTGCTTTAATTAATACTTTATGTAGTATTTACAAAATATTTGGTAGAAATGTTTAATTCATTCAACCTGCATGCCTTGTTAATCAGGATTTACTGTAAAATAAGGCAAGAATAACATTCATAGTATAAATATGTGTAGAAATGTAATTAATTTAGAACATACAGTATACACACAGACAAACCAACATTCATGTATGCCTTAAATATTATTAAAAATTATATATGGAGATATCTCTTATATTTATTTCTTGGATACATAGTTGCTTTTGTTTTCGGTAGGAACAATGTAAGAATTATACAGAAAAATACATGTAATGCCTGCATATGATACCAGAGGGTGCAAAAATCCACATTTTTAAATAAAAATAATAAATTCTTTCCATGTGCAATTTTATAGATAAATCTTTATGGTCATTATATTTCACTCTTAGGGCAAAATGGGTTTGTTTGTCTATCTCTGTCCATGGTACTGATCTAGGATGAGATATGTAAAAATGCCAAAAGCATATTTTAACTGTTTGTAGTGAGATTCAAATATTCTTAATTCTGCACTACCAAAGTACAGCATAATATTTCCATGCTGTAGCTGACAGCACTGCCCAATGTTGTTCATTTGTGACTTCTGATGTCATTGTTAAGTATTGGTCATTTCTGATGTCATCACTTCACTGTTCATTAGCGAAATGTGTGCATAGGGCAGTGATTCCCAAACTTTTTTGAATCGCGGCACCCTAGTGCATCAGAATTGTTTTCACAGCACCCCTAAGCCAAAAGTTTGTTATTGAGAAATTCAGGAAAAAATGTATTGAAGAAGTAAATTATGCTTACCTGTCACCCTTAGGTTCATTTATGTAGTGGGTGACAGGTTTGCGCTTCTGTTTGTACACATAGTTATATTACATTGGCCATAAATAATTTAATTTGGTGCTGGACCACCAACCTGAGGCACCCCTGCATCCCAGGGTGCCACGGCGCACAGTTTGGGAACCACTGGCATAGGGAATAACACATCATCTTTTGCAAATTACTCTGGCTATTAATAGCTATGCAATCTAAAACTCAAGAATATCCTCTTTGACTTCTTACATTATAAGTTTCACTAGGGCGTGTAATATCCATATCATTTCCAGTAATTTCCAATCAATTTTGACCACCTTGCAGCTAACAGTAATGTTTTTACTAATATTGGCCAAAGGCTGCAGCGAGATGACTGGCTAGACTAAGCGACAGACCAGGACGCAAACACATGGCCATTTAAATATAGCAGATTTATGAAACATAGTGGCACAGCAGTGGTAGATAGGATGGCAGTTTAATAAACTATACAACCCTATACAATGTTTTCATTAATCAAGAACTAACTGCCTAAAAGCAGTGGCAGCTCCAGAGGTGGGACTGCAGCGCTATCCAAATTTCAAATAGGGGAGCCGAGCCACACCAACTGCCAGTGAGTCACGGCCGGCGATGTTTTGGCATACGTTTGGGGTGTGAGTTGGTGTGGCTCCCCTATTTGAATTTTGGACAGCGCTGCAGCCCCACCTCTAAAGCTGTCACTGCCTAAAAGTGAAAGCCTAGTAGAAAAAAATATATTACCAAAACAGTTGGTAAAGCTGCCAGTTTATATGGTGATCATGGCAGTGAAATAGTTAAATAAAAAAAAGCATGGGGTCCCCCCCAAATCAGTAACCATCCCTGGACCTCTCAGCCTGGTCTGGTATTAAAAAATAGAAGGAAAAATGGCATGGGGTTCCCCCTATTTTCCTATAACAAGCACCAGGCTGAGCCAGCTAGGGAGATAATGCTATAGCAGGGAGACACACAGTGTGGGATTCCCCTGCCATCACATTAGCCAACCCCAAACTGGTCAGCTCAGGGATGGAATTCCTCAGAAAGTAAATTTTTTTAAAATAAAATGGGGTCCCCCTTCCTGAGAAACAATGCCCAGGGCTCTTCCACTCACCCCATGGGCTTTGGGAACATGGGTAATAATAAATGAATACTTAATAATATTGTTCTTTACAGGTGGACTACAAGTCCCAGCAAGCTATCCCTGGCATGCTGGCACTTCTGGAACAAGAAATACCAACATGCCCAGACACTAAGGGCCTCCTGGCACCTGAAGTCCACCAGTAAAGAAAATATTAAAATAACCACAGTACATACACACTGATAACTGTAATCCTTTATTAAAAAAAGAATCAAAAAGTACACACCAATTAATTACTTACCAAATCCTTGGTGGCCTCCTCTTTGGTTCAAGTAGGCATCCATAGGTCTTGGCACAATTAAAAAAAAATTATTACCAACCCCCTGCACTCTGTGTAGTGTCTAAACCGAAGTGACCGGTCACTCGCGGTCACCGCCATTGACATCAATGGGGAAGCACTGATTGGCTAAGAGTGGTGCTCCCACTCTTTCAGTCAAACAGCCCATTCATGTCAATGGGAGTGACCGGTCAATTCGATTTAGTTAATCAAGTACATTAATTCATAAGTACTGGATATCATTACTGAGGCACTATGTGCCATGTACACTTTATATGTATAATGCAGGGAGTACATTATTACTTTTATTTTAAATTAAATGCATCAGCATACCAATTTCAATAATAATTTCTTGTGGTCAAATATTAATTTTTCTTCTTTGAATTAATTTGTGGTATTATTTTTATTATTCTCTAGTTATGTTTTATATGTGAAGAATAGTTCACATGTAAAAAAAACAAACCAAGACTACAGCACTGTCTTTAGAATAGTTTAATGAGTCTCTGCAGTTATGGTTACTGTCCTGTGATTCTATATATGATATTCAAACGACCCATGCACAGATTTGCAATAACACAGATTTATACAATTGCTCCTGATTTTTTCTATGATAATTCTAACTGTATATTTGCTCCGATTCTCTCCAGTTTTGCATCCGGATATATTTTGTTGAATGTCTTTTATGGTGATTTATTTGACAGATACTTTGACTTACTATTGTAGGTTGTTGGCATGATACAGTACTTAAAGAAATAAGTGAGGACGAACATCTTGCACTTTTACTGACTATCTATATATCATCCTTTGACAGACTATTTAAATCTGTTGACCTAGGGAAAAATTGGTGTTCAAAAACAGGAAAAAAGGAGAGCATCGGACATGTGCTTATCGATAAAATGTTCATGCTGCATAGACAGACCAGTATCTTGAATTAAGTTTCCCTTGTTTAACAAATTCAAGAGCCTGTTTATTGTCAATATCTGACCCAAAACCAATGATTCATGTTCCAAAGAAAATGCTGCATGTATATTTTTTTCCAGTGGCTCAGTGTCTCAACTAAGGCCCAAGTTTCCCCCACCCCCACAACTGTTCTGCATCTGTGCGACATGAAAGGGACGCTTACAGCCCTGATAAACTGTGGTTTCCCTCTCTCAACGTCCCTTTGAAGTGGCAGACAGTTTCATGATAATTGATAATCTAATCTCTACCCAGTCAGTGTTTTTGAGTCTGACTTAGAGAAGGGAAATATTACTGAATATGTATTGATTACTACACACAGAGGTTTCTGCATGGTAATTAAATGTTCATCACAAGGACCTTGTTAGAGGTGAAGTGTTTGCAGGATCCCAATAAGAAGTATGCAGACGTAGTTAAGTGTGGGAAGTGTAAGAGGAGGGGCTGGGGGGGACCAATTTTTTTTTATACTTTGTTACCTCTAGGCCATACATGGCAATTACTATTGCGGACACAATAAAGAAGTTGTTAATTACAGATTTTATACCCAGTAGCCAAAGTGGGAATGGGAAGTCTAAAGGTTAGAAACAGCGTCTTTGTTGGAAATGAACAAGTCATAAGTGATAACTTGTAGCATAGGTCACTCAATATACCCAAGCTTTACAGTGATAAAAAAAGGTCTGGGCTTATTAGTGAGATTTAGATATTGTTCTCTTGTTCGAAGAAAGGTTAACGTAATCTCTTTGATTGCCTTCAATAGGATTTTATATATCACAAAGGAGGCATTTTCTTTGAAGCTGGAAATCAATGAAAGCATAATGACATTTGTACAATTATTACTTAAATAGAATTTACTAAAGTTCAATCTGTATCAGTTGGGTAAAGCAATAAATATTTTTGGAAACTTTTAGACAACAAACATTTGTCTCTTATATGTCATTTTACAGCTCCATGAATACCTGTACATACATGTGTGAGTTTGCTGGACTGACAGACATAGAAGAACAGTATTATCTCCATCCTCTATAATGTACTGTAAATATGGCACTATTTCAAGGCATGAAATCAGCCAGGCAGCTGATGTGTGCAAGCGGGATGTAGTTGGCATCCCGAAGGTCAGGATGCCGGTGGTCAGAATGCCAGCGCCAGAATCCCAACTGCACGGAGAATTCCTATAAACTGTATTATAGATGGTAAGCAGTAACATTACAGCTTCTGCAAAAAGCTTGTGCACTATGGGGAACAGGATCTTTTTCCACATCCTGACATCTGGCCTGAAATAGCTCAGTTTTGGAATAGCGTAGTTGACCTTATTAGAGATATCACCAAAGATCCTATCTGTAAAAAACAATGGTCCTTTCTCCTAAGTATACCACTAGGAGGTTTGGATAAACACTCTGTTGAATCATAAATGCAAATTCTCAATGCAGTGGAGTTAGAGAGGGCCTTGAATGTAACGGTGAGGAGTTTGAAGAGGATTCTGTAAGGGAATGGGAGACAGTGCAGGTTTTGGTGGAGGGGAGTGGCAGAAGTGGAAATGGGGGGGAGAGGAAGATAAGTCTAGATACAGCATTGAGAACATATTGGAGGGGCGCAAGATGGCAATGTGGGAGGCCGGTGAGGAGAAGGTTGCAGTAGTCAAGCCGATAAATGATTAGTGAATGAATTATCAGTTTGGTAGCATTCTGGGAGAGGAATGGCCTAATGTGAGCGATGTTCTGTAGCTGGAACGGATAGGATTGAGCCATAGATTAAATGTGGGGGGCAAAGGAGAGGGTGGAGTCAAGGGTGACACCCAAGCATCGAAGTTGGGGAACAGGGGAGATGATGCTGTTGCTAACAGTGATAGAGAGATTGGTGGTGTGGAGACTCTATTAGGGGGGAAGATTATGAGTTAGTTTTTGTCCATGTTGAGCTTCAGAGAGTGCTTGGACATACATGAAGAGATGGCGGAGAGGTTGCTGGATACCTGAGAGAGGACAGAAAGGGAGAGTTCAGGAAAGCCCAGAACAGAACCCTGCGGGACACCAATGGGAAGGATGGAAGGAGGGGAGGTTGCTACCAGAGGAAGACACAGAAAAGGAGTGGTTGGTGAGGTAAGACATGAACCAGGCATGGATGGTGTTAGAGAGGCCAAAACAAAGGTCTGAAGGGTGCGGAGGAGGAGAGGATGCTCCACGGTGTCGAAGGCTGCAGAGAGGTCCAGGAGGATGAGCATAGAGAAGTGGCCCCTGGATTTGGCTGCAAGCAGGTCATTGGTGACTTTGACCAGGGTAGTTTCAGTGGAGTGAAGTGAGCGAAAGCCAGATTGTAGAGGATCAAGGATGGAGTTGTCAGAGAGGTAGCTGGTGAGGCAGCTGTAGACAAGCCACTCAAGAGACTTGGAGGCGAATGGGAGAAGAGAAATGGGGCGGTAGTTGGTGTTTGAGGACTGGTTGAGGTTGTTTTTTTTAGAATAGGTGTGACAAGAGCATGTTTGAATGTTTGAGAGAAAGATGCTGATGGAGAGAGATAAGTTGATAGAAAAGTCAGGGCAGCACAGATGGTGTAATGGTTAGCATTACTGCCTAGCATCACTGAGGTCGTGGGTTCGATTCCCACTACGGCCCTGTGTGGAGTTTGTATATTCTCCCTGAGTTTGTGTGTGTTTCCTCCGGGTAATTCGGTTTACTCCCACACTCCAAAAATATACTGGTAGGTTAATTGGCTCCCAACAATATTAACCCTAGTGTGTGATAGGAAATATAGATTGTAAGCTCCACTGAGGCAGGGACTGATGTGAATGGCCAAATATTCTCTGTAAAGTGCTGCGGAATATGTGTGCACTATATAAATAACTGGTAATAAATAATAATTAAGTTGTAAAGGTGAGCAAGGTGGGAGCAGGCAGTGGCGGAGAGGGTGTGAACGGAGGGAGTCAAGGGGGCAGGTGGAGGGGGGAGAGGACAAGTTGAGGGAGTGGACCTAGTCACCCGTGGTGAGGTGGTAGGTGTGACTTTATGCTTATTGATTTACTAGCATGTTCAAATATTTTCTTTTTTCTTGGCAACCTCTCTTTAACTATATTTGAAAATACAAATAAAGTTTTTTTATTTAAAAAATAAAAAATTTTTGCAGTCATTTTTTAATGACATTTATTTTACAGAATGCTGAGTAGTCACCTGGAGCTAGGTACTATTATTGTCATAGTGCCAAAAATGCTGTTTTGGTATTGGTAATCACAGTGGCCTGCTCTTTAAGGCCATTGGCACATCTATGATATGGTGGATAAAATATCCACATTATTATCTCTTATCCCTTTTGCTTTAGTTTTATATGTTGATTCAATTAACAAATTTCAGCTATGTTTGGAAAGTCCTTTAGCTATGGATACAAAAAATTGCTTAGGAGCAGGGATGTGCGCTGAACCCACATGTTTTGGTTTTGGATCTGTATCTCCTTTGTGTTTTGTATCTGAATTTGGTTTTGACAAAACTGCCGTTGCATGTTTTGGTTTTGATTTTGTATTTGTATTTTTTTTTCAAAAATTTATAAAAACTGCTAAAATCACACAATTTGGGCTTTTTTTTTCCTACAGTATTATTAACCTCAATAAAATTAATTTCCACTCGTTTCCAGTCAATTTTGACCACCTCACACAATATTGTTCACCAACATAAGCCAAACACAACTCAGAAGTACGTTCAATAGAAAACAAAACAACACAGAAATTTACTAAAAATCGTACATGGAATATCCTTGCTCAAAACAATTAGTCATATTTAACAACCAACAAACAAAAATCCCCTACACCATGTGTAAATAGCAACAGCAGACATGAATGCCCTCTACACAAGTGCACATGCCCCCAGCACATGCCTCTTCTCAGTGCCCAATCTGTATTTTTCTCCTGGGAGTGCTGGGCCACCATTGACTGGCCCAAAATCTCCCCAACCATTGAAAATAGTGCTCCGTACCTGCTAGTCAGAAACAGTGCAGGTAGGATACAGGGCAGGATACAGTGCGGGTCAGATACAGTGCGGGTCAGATACAGTGCGGGTCAGATACAGTGCGGCTTGGATACAGTACAGGTCGGATACAGTGCGGGTCGGATACTGTGCGATACAGTGCGGGTCGGATACAGTGCGGAACACAGTGTCGATTGGATACAGTGCAGGTCAGATACAGTGGGCCATATTCAATTAGAGGCGAAAAGTGCTCTTTGGCAAAAAGTTTCCGCGGATTCAGACTTTCTGCCTGTTTTCAAAGTATCTCCATATTCAATTCCAGGACGATTGTGCCTAAGTGGAAAGTTAATGCAATGTAATAGGCGAAAAAGATTTGCCTCTGAATAGCAGGTGAAAAGAAATGCAAAATCTTTTATTTTGTGCAAATGTGGGGAAACCACCCAGAACCCTTGGGACAGCCCCCAAGGGACAAATCTGCAAAAAAAATAAAAAAAATTACCTCAGAACACCCCAGCAGCGCAAAGGTGCCAACGGTGTCCTCAGTGCATGTGTGCCGACAGTGTCAGGTTGCCGGTGGTGTCCTCAGTGTGGGTGTGCCGGCAATGTGGGGTTGCTGATGGGGTCCTCAGTACGTGGGGAGTGCGTGGATGCCAGTGGTGTCCTCAGTGTGGGAGTGCTGGTAGTGTTGGCAGAGTGGGGTTGCTGACGGTGCCTCAGTAAGTGGGGAGTGTGGGGGTGCTGGCAGTGTCCTCAGTGCAGGGTGCCTGCAGTGTTGGCAAAGCGGGGGTGCCAGCGGTGTCCTCAGTGTGGGAGTGTTGGCAGTGTAGGGTTGATGACGGTGTCCTCAGTATGTGAGGCACCAGTACAGGGGTGCCGGCAGTGTGCTCAGTGCAGGGTGCCAGTAGTGTCAGCAGAGCAGGATTGCCAGCGGTGTCTTCAGTGTGGGGGCCCTGGTGGTGTTGGCAGTGCATGGGTGCCACAGTGTCCTCAATGCAGGGCGCCAGCAGTGTCAGCTTTGGGGGTGTCGGTAGTGTGGGGTGCCACCAGTGGGGGTCGGCAGCGGGGGTGCCGGCGATGTCAGGCAAGGGTTATCTTCCTACCTTCTTGTGCCCATTGAATTCAATGGGCTTAACGCTGATTGGCTGAGAGCCAATAAGCGTTAAGCCCATTGAATTTAATGGGAATTTCTAAAATGGGCGCTCGAGGCAAAACCTGGAGATCCGACAACGGGATCACAAGGTTTTGCCTCGATTAGGGGTCCAGGTCAGGCAGAGAGATCCGAACTGTGTCTCGGATCCCCCCGGATCCCCGAAATTTGGGTGGGTCCGGTTCCCTGAGAACCCGACCCGCTCATCTCTAGTTAGGCGTATCTGGGTGTTCCTATGTATTTTATTAGTTGCTGCACAACCTATTTAACACTCAGTCTGCACTACGAAGTCAGCTACAAGTGTTAAGTTTCCCAACAATTTATACCCTGATTAAAATTACATTTTACTTAAATAATTAAACCCTGGTAACAGTTCTTTGGGCTCGTCAACCTATACAGTCTAAGTTACTAATGTACCATGTAAAACATATATTTTGCCCTTAGGCAAAAAATACTGTATCTTGCTTTCAGTAGAGCACTGCTCACTGAAGGAGGTACAACTCAGAACTGAAGAAGGGGCTAGGCAGCATGATCTATGTCAGACTGAGACAATAGGGACAAGTCCTACTAAAGAGCATGGCCCTTACCTCCCATCTCCACATTATCACCTTTATAAACTTGCACCTCATATACTAAGCAGATCTCAGACCATGGAGAAACACACAAATTGGAGAACAACCATAATATACACCTGATTCTAAAGCACCCACAGCAGGCCCTGGGCAGGAACTGTGCTTGGAAAAGGTATGAGGCAGTTATTTAGGAACTGAAAATTTTTTAATTACTTTTTACAATATCTAGAAAAAAAAGTGGAGAGGTTAGAGAGGACCAGTTATCCTACCTCTGAGCACATAAAAATAACAAACTCATTCTTTTTTCCATAAACAATAAATAAAGTTCCAATATAAGGCATAAGGTAAATACATTGTTTTATTATTATTATCATTATTATTATTGTCATTATTATTATTATTATTAGCTCATTATTTTTTTTTTTATCTAAATGATACATTCTTGACAAATTAAATATGTAGAATAATTATAATTGTGTCACTTATTCACATAATCTTCTTAAGAAATCTGCTACTGTTTATGTGATTTCAGCTGTTTCCAGGCAAAAGTCTGAGTGTTGATTCCAACATCTGGGGTGATATCTTTAAATAAGCACTTAATCTCCAATGCTAAGGTATACTAAGCTTCTTTACTTTGTCATCTCTGAAGTTAATACTGCTTCTGGTCAGTAATAAAACTGGTGTCTTTCCACTAAGTAAAACCATCATCAACAACAACAACAACAATAAACAACAACAATAATAAAATCACTGGAAACTCAGATAATATAATGGGGTATTTATATTGCTGTATGCGTGTTAAGGCAGTACATACTATACTGTCCTCACTGTATGTATGGTGTAACATTTCACAAGTAATAAAATATAGTTGTAAAGTATCCTGTAAACATTAAGGTGTAAATTTACTGAACTGTGGTTTTACCAAATAGTGTGCTTTACAAAAGACAAAACCACACATGGATGAAAACTGTATTTTGTATGTAATAGAAATAATTCCTGCTTTTGCATATAGACCCTCATTCAGACCTGCTCGCAAGCGGGTCGATGGTGGGGCACTGCGCACGCACCACATGTGCTCTACACGTGCGCAGGCCCCGGAGAGAGAGAGAAATTCTCTCGCTCTGGGGCTCGCTACAAACGGGGCGGCTGTCGATGTTGATCGACAGCTCGCCCCATTTTGTAGGCGGGGGGGGGCTGGGTGGCTAACCAAATGGAGGCATTCCCGAAGGAACACCTACCGTTTAGGGGCGGCCCTACTGTCATCACGAGTGATGTCAGTAGTGAGCTTCGGGCTCTATTAGAGCCGAAAGCTCACTGGGGCTTACGGCAGATGAGACCCTACCTCAAGGGTCTCGTCGCAAGCCCCGATGGTCAAGATGGTCAAGACCATCGCGACCATCACCTGGCCGCTCGCTAAAGCTGTGGGTGGTCACCCACAGCTTAGGGAGCGGCCAGGAGGCTGGCTTTAAAAAAAAAAGCGGCCACCCTCATTCAGAGCGAGCACTCGCATTTTGCAAGCGGCTCTGAATGAGGGCCATAGTACACAAATTATGGGCAGTTTTATTGAAGATGTCTCACTGTGTGCCCACTTATCTCTCTCTTATCTATCGTATGCATTCCTTATGATTCCCCTTCCAAAACCTAACTCCTGCTCTGTTCCTTTGTCTTGAGGTACCACCTGGACAATGCATTACACTAGTATTGCTGTCCACTAAATAATCCTAACCTGTACAGTCTGCTTGTTTACTCACAGGACTCTGGAGAGATGTAGAAGTGTGTCTTTATTAGCTGCAGTCACAAGTGGATTGCTGTGATGCAACTTCTGCCATCCACATTAAAGCAACACAGCATGTATATATATATAATATATATATATATATATATATACTCCTCCTCCCTATCACTCCTACTTAGCGATCTCCTTATTTGCTTATTTATTACTGCCCCCTTGTACTTCTCAGTTGAATCAACTGCTTTGATCCAACTCCTCTACTGTCATCATTCCATCATATTTCCTCTCTTCCCTCCCTTGTGAGTCAGCTGCTTTTATCCAACATACCTTCATTATCTCATTGTTCTTACCTCTCTTTCCATCCTCCTTATTGTCATTTCCTTCATCTCTTACCTACATGCCATCACCTTTGTCCTTATCATCTTTACTTCCACTACTTATAGCCCCAAATGCCTTTCCCCCTCCCTGCACTATCGCCTGTCTCAGATTTTCACCATCACCAATATTACCCTTGCCTCCACTACATCTACTGACCACATGTCACAACACCTAAAACCTAATTTTTATCCTAACACCCACATCCTTTTCTCTTGTGCAATCTAGACTGATTAATCTGTCAGTTAAAAACTCCATTTATGACCTTTCCCTTTTGACTCTTTCAGTCCTATTGTCATTAGTGAACCTGTACCTCTTCTTCTGCTGCATTCCCCTACGGTGGTCTCTTCTTAACACACATTCCTCATCCTGGTGAGTGACAAGATGGTGGAATCTTCATCCTATTTTGTTCTCTGTTCCCTTCACTGTCATCACCCCTGAGCACTCCCTCTACTTTCCATCCTTCTAAAATCATACCATACATCTCTTCTCTCCACTCCAGTTCTGCATTGCTTGTATCTATTACTCTCCTGGCCCTGTCCCCTGAACATTTCTGCTGCCTGGCTTGCCCACTTCCTTTCCACTGATCTACTCACAATCTTCTATCCTTTTACTTCACCTTGCCTCCTGCTTTCCTACCTCAATCCAAGTTTAATCAAAGACTGCAACACCTAAATGCAAGGACTCTTCTTAGCCTTCTGAGAATTCTAAACTTAACAACAGCATACAGTTACATAAAGCTTTCCTGATAAACACAGAAGTCATAACATCTGAACTCTCCATTCATACAGATATGATTTGCAGGTGTGTATAAATTCATTAGCATAATGTACTTATACTAATAATTATATTTATATAGTGCTTTTCTCCAACAGTACTAAAGGCACCTAACAGATAATATAAACATAATACAGAGGTTTAGATTTTCAAAAAATAAGAAACCATGAACATAATATAGAGGCTTATATTTGCATGAAATACAGAAACCATGAAGATAATACAAAGGCGTGGCAGCCATTTTCTGTCATCAGTTGCAAGGATTATTCATCCTACCCATGAAGTATCCATGTGAAGCAGCTATTTTAGGCTCACTACATAGGATTACACTGGGCAGAATAGGCAGTGCCTGGAATTGATGACACATAATGAAATATATAAAAATACTGAGTGAGACCCTTGTAAAATCATCAAAACCAGGCATTGTTCATTCTGCACATTAGAGTACTAGGAAAGGCAGCCATTTTTGGGGCACTACATCGGTTACAATGCGAGATAAGCAATATATGGAAATAAGATATACTAGAAAAACATGTACAGTGACTAGCAAAATACAGTACCTACTGCATAAATAGTTCAATTGCTTGTTCATCCTGCTCTTGAAAGTACCAGGAAAGGCAGTCATCTAGGGTGCACTACATAGGTTTGAGTGGGTAGGATGAGCAATTCATAGAAGTGTAACAAGCAGTGAGAAATTACAGAGATAAGAAAAAGAACAGTAGGTTGGGAATCGGTATGATTTACCGCTGGACGCATGGTCGGCGGTTCAAATCCCAACAGCAGCATCCCGGCAGCAGTGAAAATCCTCCTAAGGTAAGTATAAACTAACCTATGCTACCCCCTAACCCTAACCCTCCCTTGGGGGTGCCTAACCCTAATCCCCCATCTAAGTGCCTAAACCTAACCCCCCCTTCCCTGCTGCCTAAACCTAAGTCCCCCTGGAGGTGCATAACCCTAATCTCCCCCCCGGGGGTGCCTAACGCTAACCCCCCCTTCCCCTAGCCTAAACCTAACCTCCCGGGAGGATGCCTAACCCTGAGTCCCCCCCGGGAACCCTAAACCTAACCCTCACCCCCCGCGTGGCTATTCACACTCAGCGCCCGGCGTCCCTTCGATCGGGATGCCAGGCGTCGGTCTCCCGGCATATGTCTAATGACAGGCATCGGGAATTTGACGCCTGTCTTTAGACCCTTGCCGGTATTAGATAATCGGGAAGCCGGCGGTCGGGATTAGAGATACTGGGTAAGTGGAATTGGGAAGAAGGAAGATAGGTGAGGGATGACAGAGTCCATGATGTGGCAGTAAGAAGAGACATGCAAAGCAGTCAGTATAAGTACAAGGTAAAATGGATTAAACAACAAAGTGTCAAATGACCAGGTGAGGTGCAGGAAGTGGAATTGAGTATTAGCATGCAGGGGTAGTAATGATAGAGTACTTGTGATATTTTTAAGATTAGGGAATGCAGCAAAATCCAGTCCAAATCCAATATAAACTCCAGTTATAACTGCTGGGATTGACATCCTTAGAATGTAACCTTTACAATGGCAGGCCAAGGCCTGTTTGTAGGTTTTGAAATGTATTCTCTTAAATACTATGTAATAAACTACTATTACTTACAGATGTGAAGATTGTTTCAGTAAATGTATGAAAAGTGAGTTTATTTATTTGAGTAAATCCGACTTCTGTAGATTAACAATTTTGCTTTTATTCCAACAAACTGTCACATGGTTACAATTCAATTGGTATGTGACTTCAACCAACAAGAACAGAATAATTCAGAAATTACTTTCAGTTAACATTAGTTCACATAAATAAGCGCAAACACCTTAGTATATTTTATTTGACTGGAACTGAACCGGAACCCGCACGGGCGGCTGTCCTCCGGAACCCTGTAAGCTGCAACGGTTAGTACATTGAACACTACATGAAATCACACAACATTGGACACTCAATAAATGTCAACTCTATATATGGCCATTTACTGAACTTATCTTGAGCTACAGCAATTTATCTATTTGTCTAACTAACCATATAAATATATCTAAACTGGTATATGAGCTCACTACTTTAGTAACAGTCCAGAATTATTCTCACTTTCATGCATGCAACGTTGCCCGGGTTGATGACTCTGACGGAGGCTATTTTATACTAGATAAGACAATATCCCTGGTTAGGAGTTGCAACTTATCCAATCTCAATTTAAGTCTCTATTGTGCTATTTCTCTCTCTAACTCCACTGTTGTAGCAATTTGGCTGGCAGTATTTCTTAATAGGGTGCCTTCCAGTGTTAATAGTCAGTACTGAGGGGAGCTGCTCTGGTACTATAAGGGTGGATGGTAGTTAGCTGCAGTCTTTGGGACTTGAGGTTCACAGTCTACCTGCTGACTGATTGTCTGAAGCTTTCACAAAGGGTCCGGTATCTGCAGATTATCGCGTCACTGGCTGCCGACTGCTGCCAGCTAGGTGCGCTGGTCTGGTCCTCTTCTTTGTTACCTTTGTTGCCAACTGCTGCTCCCTGCCAAGTGACACCTGCCTGACACTGGTCATGTGACCTGCTGCTCCTGACCTCTTCAGCAGCTGCAGAGACTGCTGGGAATTGTCTGCCTATATAATGCCAAGTCGGATGTAATAACTCACATAGTGGGGTATTACAACTACACACTGTATCAGATCGCACAGTGGGAGGGTGTGTTTGATCAATATGTTCAGCAGTCTAATTTACAAGAGAGGGTGTTGCTTTATGATGCAGTTAGCAGACTGGCTACCTGGATGCCGCCGGTCTAAATCCCAATGAGGGAAGCCTGACATGGGACTTAAGATAGATGTCGAAATACCGACACCTATCTTAGTCCCGATGCTGGAATCCAGAAGGACGCAATCCCGAATGAGATAAGTCTGGGGTGTCTTAGCTGTTAGCCATGGGGGTAGTATTAATCTAAGGCAGTGTAGCGATGTTAGGGTTAGGTTTTGGGGGGGAGGTTAGGGTTAGGCACCCTTGGGGGGGGCTGTGGTTAGGCACCACTGGGGGGGTTACGGTTAGACACTAAGGGGGGAGGGTTAGGTTTAGGCACTAACGGAGAGGGTTGGGTTAGGGTGCAGGGTGGGGATGGATTGGGTTAGGCTACAAGAAGGGAAGGTTAGGATTAGGGGATGCCACTGTCTGTATTTTCACAGGAGGCATCCTGACTGTCTGTATTACATACCCATTCCATTGCATTGAGACATGGGGCCTGATTCAGAGGTGACCAGAGTTGCAGCTACTGTGAATTTATGGTACTACAGCAGCCGATTGGCTTCCTACTGAGACACCCCATCTGTATTCAGATAGTCGTACCTTCGATTGGACATTAGCCCTATGGTTATTTAGAATGTCCGATGGTAAATGGCTGCTGGTGCCAATGTAACTGTATATTTCAATGCAGTCCCTGATACTAATACACCTATGACATGCTTGCTGCAAAGAGCCACCCCAAAGTCACTGCCCAGGAATACCCTTCAGAGTTGCATAGATCTCCATATCTAATCTGCGTATCCCGGCAGTAACTATCTGGAGTCCTGGACACATGCAGAATAAAAATTTTGGATACTTGCTCCCTATCATTTCATTCCATCCACCTCTAAATCAGGTACAGGATCACAATTGCAGACAGACAAACATTCTTGTGTAATATACATATATAATTAAACTAGACTAAAATTGATAGTATGATTTAAAACAAGACATACTATGTACTAAATGTCAGAACATTTAACAATTTTCATACAGCATGTGGCCCTAATTCACCTGTCATAAAGCTAGTAATGTATGTGAAAGGGAGGGAATGATGTTTTAATGTGCAAATATTACTTAAGAGGGAGTGGAGGAAGGAATTTTATCCTGCATTGTTGTGCAGCTCAATATTTTTTCTAACAGTTAAGAGCACATGGCAAATAAGTATCTATCTATCTATCTATCTATCTATCTATCTATCTATCTATCTATCTATCTATCTATCTATCTATCTATTTAATAATGGTGGTGCGTATAAGACTAATTTTGCAGCAAAAAACTAGCAAACTGCATGCTTTATAAACTGCTATCTTGAGTTGATATCGCATATCCTGAGCTGAAATCCCCTAAGTGTTCTACTACTGCAACATAAAGCATCAATGTCAATTTTGCACACTTCAATCCGTCGTTGTTGGATCTAGGAAAATGCACTTGCCTTATACAAATGATTTAACAAACAGTTCAGCATTCAGCTAATTACAGTACTTTCAGTCAATGATTCATTATGCCATGGAGTGCTTCTTCTGCTACACATTTTGCTATCAATTCATGCTGAGGCTTAAGCAAACAATGTTAGCAAATAGTTATGTCATTATTAACATCAGTTCTTCAAGGCATTTTCCCTTTATTCATATTTTTTCCTAAATATGGCTGCTACATATTACTTAATGTTGAAGAACTGTTGAGTTAATTTTCAAACACTATATAACATCTGACAGCAACAATTTATTCTTTCTGACTGCCCTTAGATACTGGGCTACTTGTTTTCGTACTGAACTTTATATACAGTATTTCCTGGTAAGACATTTTTCTATCTTAATAAATTCGTTTTGATAACTGATAACTATCCAATAAAGCAATGGATACTAGGCTAAGTGTATCCAAATATTTATATAATTTTTTTAATTTTCTGTACTTTTATGAAAACCCTGCTCTTGAATCATCTGGCCAATATTGGTCAAAGTCGCCTCCTATGATGCCACGGCTTCAACACCTGATATTGAGTATACCAAAGTGTCACCCTGCTCGGCAACACCTTGGGATGCTCAATATCAGACGGAGTCGGTGAGCTCCTCCACTCAATCAATGCTGACGGGCAAGTGCCCGCCTATCAGTGCCACTATGCAAGACTTGAGTCTAGTACCCAGGGCCCATAGACCTATTGCCTGCCTAACTGTCAAGGAACCTTCTATAGAATAGGGCCTAAAACACAGTGCCAATGGGCCTATTGCTCACCTAACAGTGAGAAGATGCCTATAAGATAGGACAATGTAAAATGGGGAGTTAATCCACTTTGGATTACTGGAAACCCTGTAGAGCCAACACTGCTTCAGTAAATGATATACTGCAGCTGCCACAGCCATGTACAGCTACCCTGCTGGATATCAGGTCTAGGAAAGCAGGCAGCTCACAACGTACCATTGTTGTCCGGCCAGAGGTGCACACCCAGCTCAGTCTGCCCTTACCAGTGTGTCCAGAGCTACCACCCTTGCTCTTGGCCCTGGCAACACAGGGGCTCTTGTTAAAAAAGTTCTTGAAGTAAAAAATCTGTATAGATATATATATAAATAATTCAGGCAAATAGGCCAAATTCTCACTAATGCAAGTATTACAATTTTCTATTTAATGTTGACTGGGGATGGAGCAAACATTGACTGTGCATGTCTTTATGATGGTGTGTAGTGTGTATAATGTAAAGTCAAGTACAACTTGAAATATAAAAACATTTTTTTTTCCTTTACTGCAAAGCGACCAGGACTCTGGGTTATTTACTGCACCAGTTGAGGGTGTCAAGACAGGTGTTACCTGCTGGACACGCCATCTCATCAAAACTCTGTTTAACATTGCTTTTTTCATATTGTGTTAATCTTGAATGTGCCTATTATATGTGGGTTTGTTACACTGCTACTATTGTGTAAAGATTCCTTTTGTTTGTGTAATGTTAGTTGTATAATATGCATCCCGACCATTGCGTCTATACATAGCCAGCAAACACCCACTAAGGGCGAGATTTAGAAGTGGATGGAGTTGCAGTAGCGACTGTGACTTTTGTCTCAGCCTCTACTACAAATTCATGCTAATGCCACATCCAGTGGGCTTCCTATTGAGATGTCCATCGGCTGTGGCTCTAATACGCTGCTGTGCGCAAATAGTCACACCATCATTTGGACATTAGTGAAGCTCTATGGTTGCTCAGATATCCAATGGTACATGGCCACCAGTGCCGTGGAACTGCGTCTTTCGATACAGTCCCTGACACGCAATCTGCCAATAGCCATTTCCCCTGTCACAGCTCAGGAACAAATTCGTTATGCATGCCCAGTAGTAGTAACCATCCAAAAGCATGCACAGTGCATCTTGGACGCAAGCACAGAATTAAAACATTGGATGCTTGTGTCTGATGTTTTAATTCTGTTCTCCTCTGAAACAGGTCCTAAATCTCATCCTTCTTTAGCAGTCATGCTGGAGCCAAACACTGCAAGGGGCCTGAAATTTGCTGAGGACTCGGAAAAGTCCACAAGCAGCCTCTAGTAAGGGAATGCAATTCCGGGTGGGAACCCAATTTCAGAGACTATCCATTTGAAGGTACCCCATCAAGGGAAAGAGAGAGAGATTTAAAAAGGATACAGATTAAGGCGCAGTGGGTTCTTTCTCGCCTGGACAGTGTAAATACACAGATTTAGCTCCAGTTGTACTGGTTGCAAGGCAGCAAAGGTTTGGCCGTAAATGGCCCGTGAAGTCTTTGTGGACTTTTCAATGTGGGAGTAGCCACCAAAAGTGGGAAGATATTTATCCGGATTTCTATGCGAGTTCAACAGATGTTGGCATGGTATTTAGATCCATGTGAACTTAAGCAACTTTGTTGCGTATAACATATGCTTGTTGTTAAATTATAACTCAGCCACTAATAATTTTCCATGGACTTGTAAAGATATTATAAAAATCAATGATTTGCAGATTCTACATTTGTAGCATTTGTGGAAAACTGCACTATAATACAAAGGAAGACATCCCTACAATGAGCATCTGTACCAATCCGCTGGCCCTGTCAGTTACTAGCAGCCTTTCCCACTCAGATGGCTGTATTTTACAGCCACTACAGTTATGCTGAAGACCAGAGATTGATCACTTGCGCAGTCAATACTTCTGGAAGCTGGAATGTTAGAGCTGTAAGTTTGGCCACCAACGCAGAAGCAGCTGCACAGACCAGTGTGAAAAGCTCTCCCTTTTCAATACAGTATATTAAGAGAGCTCCACCTAACAACAGGTGTTAGGTGATTAGTCTATATTCATACACCTTGATCCCTAGCTCCTGGGCAGCACCTGAAGAGCCTTTTGTGAATTAAACTGTTGCGAGACATCATATTACATCAAGACCTGATATTGCCTGTGCCTTTTTGTGAATTAACCTGTTGCCAGACCTTGTATTGTTTCAAGATCTCATATTGCCTATGCCCTCATTGTGAATAACTTGCTTTTGGATGTAATCCTGGATAAGGGTTAAAATAAGTACTGTACTCAAATGATTGTAATATTTATAAATGTACAATTTGTGAGGTAAAGTATATGTATTAACAGTATATGTATTTATTGTATTCATGTACATGGCCCTTCTATAATTTATGTATACAGGTATATCTATTTCATATATTTATATGTAAGTTTATATGGTTCTTCTTTCTTTGGTGAGGATGTGTCTCATTGTATGGTATACACACACACTAGAAGAAGGGCGAAGTGATTTTTCTGGGTGTGGTTTGGCTACTGTCAGAAAAAGAAGGGTAGGGACAGAGACAGGAGGAGCTGCCAGCAGACTGAGAGGGCTGGAGTGCTCACCCCCCTGTGTCCCAGGTGGCAGCTGAGTGGTAGATAGGCTCCTGGGCACAGGGGGTTGGATTTGGAGAGGGAGCCCAGCCGGAGCTGGGGAAGCATGTTGACAGCGGCGTCCCAGTAAGCAGTTCACCGTGCTGCACTTTGGTGGAGTGACCAGTAGTGTTGGTCCCAGGAGCCATGTCAGAGGCTGAGGTCATGGAGATGGAGCAGCAGTGGTCCTGACAGGGGAGCTGCACTGTGGGATCAGCGGTGAGCAGAGGCTGTGAGGGGTCGGAGTCACCACCCATAACTGCAGCTGAGTGGCTGCATTCCAGAAGGTGGGCATGTTTGCTCATAAAGTTGAGGTGAGGCAGAATAGCAGCAGTAGCAGCCATAGGAGGTGTGGAACCAGACATGAGAGGTGTCAGCTGTAGGAAGGAAGCGGGCTACTGCCTCATCATATGCTCTTTAATCGGCAGCTGTGCTAGTGATAACAGCAGAGCCCCAGCGGAGAAATCCTCAGTCCTCAGCATGAATACTAATGCTGGTCAGTGAGTAGACTCCAAGCTCTGCACATACATAGCTACTGTACATTAGTAGCACAGGAGTGCAAGTGGGAAAAATAACAATAGTATTGATGGCTGACATTTGTACTACCAGCCATTGAGCTGGATAGACTTCCCTAAACTACTAGTCGAAATGCATATACAGTATATAATATATATATATATATATATATATATATATATATATATATGCAAAAGAATAGATTTGAAGGTAAAAGGCAAACTACCAACTCAGGAAATATTTTAAAATTCAGGAGGTGGATTATAACTAAATGCTATTCTCTTAGAAACATTTGCAACACATGTATCAACTTTATTTATCCTTCAGTGGATATAGACTGCATCATAAAGGAAAAGTTACCGACAAAGGATATTCCGAAAACAGAACTTTTATAAACTAAAAGTTAGGAACAGCATATTATCGACAAGTGTCAAAGGGACTACAAAGTGACAGTAGTGTAAAGTACTTACCCCATGTTAAACAAGTTGAGGACTTGCAATGTATCAACTACTTTATGCCCACAGGTGTTACAGTAAAATATGAATTGTATTACTACTATATACATCTAAGTTATTAATTTATATACAAGGATTGAGTGTTACTCTGTTCAGTTAAATTTTACCACTCATATTGTAATTCGGTTAAGTGATTACACAATGTCTATACAAGATGTTATTATTTGCGAGTGTCAGTTGTGAGCTTAAGTAAAATTATAAACATGCAGTGATATAGTTTAAGCGTTAGTTTATTCTCATTTGGGTTTTCCCAAGTAGGCCCGGTCTACTACCAATACTTGGGTGGAGGCACTGAATTAATAGTAATAGGAGGTACACCACTAAACATGAGTTTAAGGGTGGGTAAAAAAGATTAAAAAGATTACATAGGCATTAGCAACCTGTTGTCCCTTTAGAGGGTAAAGGGGGGGTTACATGGATTAACCCTAAATTTACTTGAGTCTATTGTGGTTCTACTAGGACTATATTCTATTTCCTTCTATTGGAACCTTTACAGTCTGCTTGCAGATCCATGGGTGGTTACATATTCATCTGAACAAGTGCGAGAGTTTATTTGTTTATTGGTTGCTTTCTGCCTGTTACCATGTCATCGTGACACTCTGCTACTGGGATTCAGCACTGCTTAAAATAGAGTATAACTATAGTATCCACGTGACTGTTCCACCCAAACTAACAAGCAGCATCTTTCCCAATGAACAAGTTAGGGGTGTCACATGAGTACACAATCCATGCACTGTTCAGGAATGTGTATAGTATAATACAGAAAATCTTAACCTAGCCAGACAAATGTTTAATTACAGTAAAGCTTGTGAAGATTGTCTCCACCACAGAAATTTCTAATTTTAATTTATAATTGCTCCAAACCTGTAATAAACTAAAACGATTTAACAATATGACATAAATATGCAAAGTGTATCAATGAATAATTGAAAAATTACAATCATTGAAATGCATGACATAAGAAATCCTCAAATTCCATCATGGTGTTTTTAGCTAATAAACTTGCATGGCTTTCATTCTGTGCTATATGTTTCCATTCTTGTAAATTAAATCTGTTATTTGGAAAAAATCCCCAAAGGATAACTCCAAAAGTGTATTCTTTACCATATTACAAAGACAATTATTGTTACTGAATTATGTGTGGCTATAAGATTGTGATATCTCCATAATGATCCCCTAATACCCCTTTTCCAACAAAATCCCAGGTCCTGGGATTTGTTTCCTGGCTTAGACCCCGTTTCCATTGCACCCTTGTCCCGGGTTTTTTCCCAGGTTGACTCCATTTCCACTGAACCCAGGTAAGCCCAGCAAAACCTTATTTTATTATTATTTATTTTCATGAGATTTTTAATTACATCCTTTATTCAGGCATCTCCTCTGGTCTCTGGGTGATTTTATAAGCAGCCAGCACCCTGGAAGGACCAATCAGCAGCTTTTGCAATTACCTGGGTCAGAAAACCCAGAGCTGTTTCCACTGCAGTGTTACCGGGTTTTACCCGCTAAAAACCCTGCTCGATACCCGGGAAGAAAACCTGGGTCAGTAGACCCAGGATTTTGTCCTTGGAGCTGTTTCCATTGAGCAGAGTCCCAGGTAGATACAGCAATTACCCAGGTTTTTAGGCAGTGGAAAAGGGGTATTAGGAAGCATTTGTCCTTTTCAAACTTTTACTCTGGGAGTCGGGAACATAAGATCTGGCATTATGGTCGACTCTCTACAGAGCATGAAAGTGGGCATCTCAGTGCTCGTACGCTCCATCGCATGGAGGAGCAAAAAGGGTTAGCTAAGGTAAGCATTTGCATATTTCAGTGACCCCTATTGAGAGAGTGACTGCAATCGTGGCTGCATTAGCGTCCATCTCTGAACCTATGTCATCTAATTTAATTATCTGAATCACTCTAATAGCTTTTCAAGGTCACACCCACAATTTTCCCTCTCTATTTGGGCGCAGTGTATTGGGATTTCTGGTAATCACGGCTATTGAGGATAACTATAATCATAATGATCAATACTGATCCATGACATATTTACCTTCTTTGAAGAAATGGAAGAAAAAGCGAAAGTTGTAGCCTCAGCACAAGGCTGCTTTAGCTAAAATACTCTTTTTGCACAAAATCTTCCTTCAACTTTACTCATGTTTAAGTGGGGTGCAGTATGATATCAGACAATTTTAAAGGTGTTAATTGCCATGATATAAAATGTCCCACCAGCTCATTTTTTTCTTTGTTTAAATTCTATGTGCAGACCGTACAAGAGAACACAATGATGCAATCTTCAAATACATGAGGAGGACATCATAATCTGATGCAATTACAGTTCTGATGATTTACAAGCATAGAATTTCCCATACACACAACAAGCTCTACAAGTGTAGTTTGGCAAGGTCACAATATATGGTAATGATCTCACAGGCAATGAAACTCTATCTCTCTGTGGCGGTGCATGAGAAACCAAGAGGAACTGATGGCACTTGGTTGCATTTGTGTCAAGGAAAGTTCACACATCTCCCAAGCTGGAGGTTTGTTTGCCAGCGGCGTCTCTCACTTGTACTACACTTTTTTTTGTTAATTACCAAGTTCTTCTTTTCATCTTACTGGAGTTTACTCTTCAATTACCTAAAGGTTGGGACTGATGCCATTACTTCTGTCTGCTCTTTTATATCTCAAAGAAGAAATTGTATAAATAAAGAATACAGGATATAAAATACTAATAATGTGCAATCAGTGCACACCATGTAAGGCTATCCAAGCACTTATATCCCTTATGCCTGCTTTAGATGTTTAAATATGACCACACCTTAATTTATGTGATTGGCCTATATACTTGTCCCTTTCATACCCACTTTTATGGAATCACTTTAACATGTGCTTAAAGGCAACTAGATATTTTCTCATGTTCTTTTCAAAAAGACGTAACAATTGGCAGAGGTTTCCAGCTAACATTGCACAGCCTGAGACGTATTTCAGTTCGTAATAAATAAAGTCTTCCATAGTAATGGAAATATTTGTATGGTCCAAAACTGGGGAAGCATTTACACAGGGCAAAGAGAACCAATATATGGAGAAATTCTATATAGAAGAGTTTCCCAAACTCTGCCATTACAGACCAGGTTTTAAGGATATCCATGTTTGAGCACAGTTGACCTAATTAGTACCTCAGTCAATTTGATTTACACATCTGGACTCATGCATGGATATCCTTGAAACCTGGACTGTAATGGCAGAGTTTGGAAATCTCTGTTATATAGCACAGCTGGGGATTTATATGTAGCACACTGAAGATTTCTTACATAAATATCATTACATTCCTTAGAAAAATGCTTTTCAGTGAAAGTTCTGCTTCCACAATCACAGTCTTCAGTCTCACAGTCTTCCCCAGTCTTCAAAATAAGCTGGTCTATAGCACATGCCAATAAAGTCATACTGGTTTACATTATAATGCTGGTTTGTGGGATGCAGTCAAGGATACTCAACAGGCGCTATCCCGCCCCCAGATATCCCGACACTTACATTCTGATATGGGACTAAAGATAGGCGTCAAAATCCCGATGCCTATAATTAGCCCCACTATGGAATCCCGATACCCAGCATACCAAATGAAGGTATTCCGGGTGTCTTAGTGTCTAGCTGCGGGGGGGAAGGGTTAGGTTTAGGGACCCCCGGGGGACAGGGCTAGGCACCCCCCGGGATAGGGTAGGGGAAGGTGATGGTTAGGCTTAGGCACCACTAGAGGGGTTAAAGACCCCCCCGGGGAGGGTTAGGTTTAGGGTGCGGGAAGGGGGGTTAGGTTTAGGCACTAACAGGGGGAGGTTAGGGTTAGGCACTAGGGGGGAGGTTAGGGTTAGGCACCCCTAAGGGAGGGTTGGGGGGGAGAGGGGAGGGTTAGGGTACTTACCTTCAGCGATTGGGATTTCGACCCACCAGGCTGCCGCTGTCGGCTTTATAGTATCTGGTCTTTAAAGGAAATAGTAGCATTTCCATAACTGTAAAGATGGTATGGAGGGCATCCAGTATCATCACCCAGGGTACAATGTCCTTTGGCCAGCACCCTCAGCCCCTGATGCTCCAGCACTCTGGACTGTGATGGACTGCAGGGCATTTGCCATGAAAGGTGGTTCACAAGTGGTGCATCCAGATATGCTGTCCTGTCCCTGGCTTTGAGTGATCTTCTCTCCTAGTCTGTGCCAGGCTAACTGTGGCTGTCACTGGGTGGGCAGTGTGAAAGGGGAATGAGGCGTCATGATGTCACAACAGCTTTTCCCAGAGGAGAAAGACAAAGGCTGTAGAGCAACAAGCACTGAGCTATTGCCCTGGCCAGATTGAGTCCACCCCAGCACCCACATAGAGGAGAAATAAGAAGAGGATAAGAAAAAGAAGCAGGTACCTCACTTCTTCAACTCTAAATAACAGGCAGCTAATCTGCAAACTTCACACAGTCTCATGGTCGTACCTGCTTCTTGCAGGTATGGGCATTGGCCTCCCGGCATGTCTTGGATGCCACAACTGCATGTAAAGTCTCAATCCTGCCTGCTTCTTGCAGGTCTGGCCACAGGTCTAGCCCACTGGCCTGCTTGACTGTTACAACCTCACCTAGGCTGTAACCTCTGGCAACCATAAGGTGTGGGCACACCCCCTTTTTCAATAGATATATAGTTTTGGATTTTTATATGAATAACATCCATTGGCTTGTAATATTGTCCTAGTGTGGGTGACATGACAAACTGAACATTGGCAGTGTGAAGGTCTGGGTTTGTTGTGAAGCCAGGGTGGTGACAGGAGCAGACACAGAAGCAGATTTAAATAGAAAGGTGGCGTTTTTAATAAGTGATTTAGCAGACATGGGAATGGCAAAAGAAAAAGTCCAGGTTTAGCACTAAAGTGCACTTGATAACTGTGGTGAAGCAAATGGGAGAATGTCCAGATAGTGACAGGCAGGAAATGTCCAGTATGCAGGTTTGGTGAGCTGTAACGAAGTGCAGGCAGAGGTAATGAAGTCCAGTTGGGAGTTAGAGTGTGAGGCAAGGTGCAGGGAAACAGCAGGTTCAGGTACTCAGGCAGGGAAAGGTAAATGGAGGGTGCAGGGTGAGTCCAGCAGGTTTGGAGCAGGCAAGGTAACAGGCTAGTAGCGTTTCCAGGCAGACAGGTTAGGCACAGGCTCTCTCTCTCAGCCGCAGCTGAGAAAGACGTTGCACTGGCAATGAATGAAGACTCTGGACCTTCCTAAATACCACGTGCCACGCTGTGACTGGCTGAAAAGAGCACATGACCCACCAGGATTGGACAGCTTGAATCACATGACCTGAGGCAAGATGGCAGCACCCATGCCAAACGGAGCGGAAACACCACCAGGCCTCACCAGGCCTCAGTGACAATGTGCCCGCACAGAACCACACACAGCCAATGCCGCTCGCCAAACACCAGCACCACTGCCAGAGACTCCTCGCCACAATGACCTCACAGGTAATACCCGGTGACCACCATGCCGAGAAACCCTGGCCGTGACAAGCAGAGATTATAAGATTTGTTCCCCCACTCAGAGAAAATTCTTTCTATGAACTCCATATTGAAGTTCACCTTCAACAAGGAAAGAAACACACCATCCGATCTGTGTTAGTACAATTATAATCCAATTTGAATTAGAGTGCACTCTCCAGGGTCTATTTAATGAAGAATTTAATACTCACATTAGTATCACATTACGTTAGAGTTTAGTGTTTTAGTCAAGGACTGACCTTCCTCCCGACAAAGCCCACACCAAGAGAAGGATAACAGAACACTCTAATATGACTCACCTCCCTTTATACTGGACTAATTTAACAATATAGGAAACCACATGAGGCACCACTGAAAATTATGTCTTCAATATCATCACATGGTCTAATCTAAAAACTAAGGGATATGTACACTAAAGTGAGAGTTTTTAGAAGTGGAGATGTTGCCCATAGCAACCAATCAGATTCTAGCTATGATCTTCTAGAAGGTGTTAGTTAAATCTTAAGTAGTATCTCATTGGTTGCTATGGGCAACATCTCCATTTCTGAAAACTCTCACTTTAGTAAATATACCCCTAAATCTCTGTGCTTTGGCAGTATAATAAAATGGTCCAGATATATTTAAAAAAAAAACACACACAAAGAAAAACTTATTTGGGATTCCTATCCCTGTATTAGACTGCTAAAATCTCACTACCACCTTGGAGTGGGTCTACTTTCAGTTTGTGTTCCACTGTGGAACACAAAATTGGAAGTACCCAGGGCTGGGACCCAATGACCAACCAACAGTATAGCAATGTTGTGGGTTACCTCCCTTCAAAACCTTGAAACAAGCTGGCAAATAAATAATGTTAGATTATATAAAACGAATGATGCAGCAGCTCTTCACTTCCAGTTTGTGATCCATTATGGAATGCAAAACCAGAATAGCCCAATGAATGGCACCAGGGTTATGACCTTGCAGTGAGATAAACTATTGTAGAGTTGGGGGTCAACTCCTTACTATATTTGTGCAAATCAAGCTGCAGTACCTGCAAGCCAAGCAGCATAGAAATATTATAAGCAAATACCGTGGCCATAACTAATTTCTGGTTTGCTTTCCACCATGGAACGCAAAACTGAAAGTGCATGCTCTGAGTCTCCAAAGCCTGAGAACTGTAGTTAGTCAATCTCATTTACTGATCCAAAGGGAAACCCACCAATAGGGCTTGCTCCAAATAATATGATAGACTAAATACTGTATAGAAAAAATTAAAACCAAATTAGACAATTTCAGAACATAACTTCTGACATAAAGTCTAAGTTTAAGCTCCAGCTTGGAAAGGGGATACTGGAGGTGTAACAAAACCTCAACGTAAATATCAATATTGAAACTAGAGATGTGCAGTTCGGTTCTCCAGAAATCCGAATCCACCCAAATTTCGTGAATCCGGGTAAATCTGAGTCGCGGTTCTGATCCCCTGAGGAGATCGGGGTAAATCTTGGTCACGGTTCTGATCTTTTTGCGGTTCGGAATTCGGATTTTAAATCCAAATTTCGGGTTTTGGATTGCATAAATTACATGATTTTAGCTGTTTTTAATACTTTTTATCTATATATTTTTAAAAAAAAATCCAGATACAAAACTAAAACACTTGAGGGTGGTTTTCCAAAACCAAATCCAGATCCAAAGCCTTGAAGGAGATATGGATCCAAAACCAAAACACGGGGGTTGGCGCACATCCCTAATTGAAACATGTTAATTCATCTAAGGGGCCTATGAGATGCACTCAACCAAAAAAGTAACATAACAAGTAATTGTCAGAAAGTAATACAATAAATACATGTGCAAGAATGAATAATTTAAGCAATTAGTAGTACTGGTACAGTATGCCAGATAGCATCCACAAAAAGCATGAGACCACCAGAGAGGTGTAAAAAAAAAAAAACACCACAAAACAGATTACAGGTAAGAAAAACACCCAGGAATAACTAAAAGACTTAAGGAATACTAAAGATAAACAATTATGTTAGAAATCTAAACAAAATTTGAGTTCATCAAACATAATGTGAAATATGTATGGCACCAGGTATCATCCATTATCTACTGGGAAAGTGTAGAACAAAAAGGTGACCAAACTAAAATTTTTATACATATATACACAGTATGTGTGAGTATGGACTGGCCATGGACTTTTAAGAGGTATCTCAGAGCAGTGGAGAACACCGAGGAGTAGCCAATATGTTAGAGTTCACAAAGATGTTCAAATAGTTATTCATTCAAACCCTTTGGGGCCACGGTGTCTAACCAATGAATCCATTTGGCTTCCTTTTTCAGGAGGGACAGACCATAATCTCCACCCTTCCTCACTGGGGGAACCCAGTTGATGATCAAATATCTGAGAGATGTTTGGTGTCTCAATCTCAGAAAGTGGGTGGCTTCTTGTTTGTTTAATTTGCCATTGATGTAGGGCAACTATATGGATGATTGATGCTGTGCCATGCGTTTCTGGAATATATGTAAAAAATAAGTTGTAATGATAAGCAAAAAAAGGAATCACCTGGCCTTCGGACACTCCCATCATTTCAGTGACCTACCGGGCCTCTGATGTTAAGGGCCTGCTGTGCCATCCCCACCAAGTAGTGCCACTGTGTACGTGCCTAGAAATCCACCACTAGCAGCACAATGGTTGGCAACAAGCAGCCAGTGACCTGGCTAGCCTGCACCTGAATTTTCTAATGTATGGCTCTTGTTTGGCTTATTCTCTGCTTACTGAGCAGAGGGCAGCTAGCTTCCACATCATGTGGCCTGAGTCACATGCTCAGGACATGTGGGTAATCTGTGGGAGAGTTTCAGAGTATTTGCATGATATGAGGGCATGTGGGTGTATTTTGTGTCAAGTGATGGTCTGAGTTCATGTGTCGCTATATTGGTAAGTGGTGGTTCCGTCCTATAACTTGCATTTACAGCTGCAGGATCTCCTCCAGCCAACACTCAGTGGCCGGCGGCTGGTAGGCTATCTTTAACTCCGTCACATGATGAGTGCATTCTGGTTGTCGGTGCCGAGCAAGTAGCAAGTATCCTGATTGTCAGCTGGAAGTGCTCCCAATGGCTGGATGCGCTGCCACTGCCCCCAGAAATTTCCATCAGCATTTGTAGGTAGTTCCTGTTAGGGGAAAGCTGCCTGGCTGTGTGTTGGTAGCGGAGCCTCCTGACCTAGAGAAGCTTTGGCAGTCCACGCCCTGCCCGGGGATTACATTCAACAGGTGCCCGTCCATGGGTGAGCGACAGCAGAGGTGTATCTACCCCCTGGCAATGAATGGCACCAACGTGTGATTGGGTGGCCGACTGCCCGATATGCTGGCTCCCCCCTCTCTCATCCGCATAGCAATCCATGGGATCACACATTGCATCCCCTGATTTTATAGTTCTGCAGAAAGATCAGGGGGTGCGATGTACTACCCCATGGGAGTGTGCTCTGCCTGACATCAGGGCCATACACGGTGCAATATAGCAGGCAAATTGCACCAATCAGTCAGATCGCCTGCTTTATCGCCCCGTGTATGGGGGCCTTAAGGGTAACCTGCTCCAAGTGAATATCTCACTGCTTATTCAATGCTGATTAGCACAATGAGGTGCAGCACAATTAAATGATTGCATACCTACTTATTCTTACTAAGCTAATGTCTACAATTGTTTCTGCATTAGGCAACCTAGGCGCCCTCCTTGGGTCCATCAGGTTCCAAGGGGCCCATGTCTGGGCCCCCCTACCCCTTGAAATCCGTCCCTGAAGTGAACCTGTAGAGCTGTGTTTGAACAAGTTGAACTGCTGCAGCTGGCATACACAGCAGCAGCAGCATGGTCCAAGGCCCTACCCCAAGCATCTAGCAAGCCTTTTCTTGCCCTTCTAACCAATCCCCAAGCAGCCTGCACTGCTGTTGCCAGCCCCCCCCCTCAGTTAAACAGTGAGTGCAGCCATATTCCTCCTCCATTACAGCCCCCCCGCAGTATAGCAAGCAGTCTCCTCTCCCCCTCCCACAGTGTAGCAGACAGCCTCCTTCTGCATCAACCACCTTCCCCCTACTACCCCAACCCCCCCTCCTACCCCCCTGCACTGTAGCAAGCTGCCTCCTCCGGCTCCCCCATGGTGTAGCATGCAGCCTTTTAAAACTATCCCTCCCCCTGGATTTGGGAACCGCAGGAGACATCCACTCCATCAACTCATTATTCCACCCACAAAGTGAGCTCCATGGGGTGATTACACTGGTCTTCTGCCAGATGCAGCAGCATGACCCAGTTAAGACACAAAGGGGTAAATTTACTAAGAATCGAGTCTGGGAGAGTTTGCTTTTTTTTCAACTCGATTAGCTTCACCTAAACTCAGGTGATTTGAAGCTCCTGAGACTCACAAATTTAGAAAGAAGTGAGTTTAGCTGAGAGTGAGATGGCGAACGAGATTTCTGAGAGTTTAGCTGAGAGTGTGAATGTCACGACCAGGGTTTCTCGGCATAGCGATCGGCCGGTATTACCTGTGAGGTCACTATGGCGGGGGCGTCTGGCAGTGGTGCTGGTGCCTGGTGGGGAGCATTGGTTGAGCGTGATCCTGTGCGGGCATGTTGTCACTCTGGGCTTGTTTGGTCTGGTGGTATTTCCGTCCGCTCCAGCATGGGCGCCGCCATCTTGCCTCTTGTGATCTACTCGCCCTATCCTGGTGGGTCACATGCTCTCTCTGGCCTGTCACAGTGGAGCACTGGGTATTTAAGGGAGTTGAGATCTCTCTTTCATTGCCAGTGCAACCTGTTTTCCAGTCGCTGCTGAGAGAGAGTTCCTTTGCTCACTTACTGCCTGTTGAATCTTTGCCTTAGCCTGCTTACCTGACCTGCTCAATACCCTGCTGGAATCCTCTGCCTTCTCCTATTGCCTCTCCTTTGCTTGAGTACCTGTGTCAGCTGTTACCCTGCACCCTGCCTTCACTTGTTAATCCCCTGGACATTATCCATTCACTTCAGTCTGCAATTCACTAAAGTCTGCAAATTCACTTCAACCTGCAATTCATTACAGCCTCACAAAGCCCGGATTACTAGACTGCTCCTATCTGCCACTATCTGAACTTTCACTCATTGCTTCACCTCAGTTCCAATTTTGCACTTTAGTGCCATCCCTGGACTTTATTTTCTCCCATTGTTCATGTCTGCCAAACCACTCATTAAAAGTTCCACGTTTTGTTTTAAATCTGCTTCTGTGTTTGCTCCTATCTCCACCCCAGGCCCACAACAAAACCAGAACATCACAGTGAAGCAGAATGAGATTTCTCTACTGAGTAGCATGTTTTGCCGGAGATTTCTCCCCCGAGTAGCAGGTTTTGCAGGAGATGACTCACCCGAGACTGCAGTGTCTTCTCTCTGCAAAACTCTCCCAAGTAAGCAGCCTGCACATATCAGTGAGATATGTGTAAGCTGCTTGTGTTGTACACTGTGAAAATAAATATTTATTACATACATAAACCATCACACATACTTACCTGCTTCCAGATGTTCACGTCCCCTTCTCAATGTAAAGTATCCATTGGAAGTACCTGATAAAAAGATCCAATAATCACCTTTTGTCCCATGATGTTCTCTGCACTGATCCAAAAAGGGCCCCGGATACACTGTAACAACACGCTCCAGCATGCTGTTACAGTAACGCTAATGACAGCTCAGGCTTTGAGCTATCATTAGTACCGAGGCGTGAGCCAATCAGTGGCGGCTTAACATGTCATAACTGTCAGTAGCCGGAGCTAATCAGCGGCTGCTCTACAGTTAGCGGCCGCTGATTGGCTGGTGGGACGTGCAAACGCCGTGTGGTCCCCTCAGCTGGCATTCGTAAGCTATCTGTGTGTGTGGCAACAAACATACAGATAGTGGGTCTGTCCGGTCGGGTAAGTAGTTTTTTGTTTTGCCAAGTCCCGGGGATGCTGCGGAGACCAGCACCAGGATATAGGTGAGTATGAAATCTTTTTTGCAGGGCCACTCATTTAGGATTCTACTGGGGAAGGGGACAGAAACATCTGGTATAGGTAAGTATGTGTGAATGGTTAGGTGTATGTAATAAAGCTTTACTAATCACGATGTGTGTGTTTTGTCTTTCTTTAACTATTTATTTTACAGTGGGGGTACAGGTGCCGCCCGTCTGCTGGCAATTGTAGTTCCACAAGTGCCAAAGGGCAGGCATGCTGGCACCTGTAGTCCCTCTGTAAAATACAATAGTTTGCTTATATTTCCCCACTTTATTACCCCCGTACCCAACGCTCCAGGGGTGCGGGGAAGTTCCCTGGGTTTCAGACCAATCCTGGGGTTAAAGAAGAGGGGGGACCCCTTTTTTGAGGGGTCCCCACCTCCCCTGAGATCCCTGGCTTGGCCTGACTGGCATGGGCTGATAATGCTTTGGCCCCGGAGCCCTGGTGAAAGGATCTCCGGGCTGTGGCATTACAGCCCAGCCGTTTTGGGTCTGGTGCTGGTTTAAAAAATAGGGGGGACCCTACGCATTTTTTCCCCCCCTATATTTAAATCCAGGATGTTTTGGTTTCTAAATTATGGTGGGACCCTACACATTTTGTTCCCTGAAATTTTAGAAACCAGGACTGGCTGGCAAGCCTGGGGCTGGAAAGGCTTTTGGGGGGGATCCTATGTCATTTTTTTTCTATATTTACAGGCAGAAACATACATGGATCTGTGTATGTTTCTGCCAAACTCTCAGATTACAGACAGGTGTATTTTTTTTACAAGTTTTTACAGGAGAGTTTTCCCATCTCATGAGAGTTTAGAAACTCTCTGCTTGGTAAATTCCAGAATCTTCACTAGTGAAAAGGTTCTCAAGTTTTGCAGATGGTGAATTGAAGAGAGTTTGCTAACTCTCCAGTGTTTTCCCGTAGAAAAGGAGATCTCTCTCCTGAGTTTGACATTAGCAAATTTAAGAATGGGAAAGAATGCCCAAACTCTCCAGAGTTTGCAAACTCTCCCAAACTCTCAGCTTAGTAAATTTACCCCAAAGAGTTGCATAAGTTTAACTGGAAAAAAATATCTTATAGTGTTAAATAGCCCAGCTCTCTCTACCTGTATATATATCTATATATATATATATATATATGTATATAGAATGTGATAATGGGGTAATTAGCTCGTCAGAGGGTGGATTGGTGCAGTGTTTAGGTGCTTAATGAGGGTCCACACACACAGCTTTCAAGTAAAACAAATTAGACGGTGCTTTACTTCCAGGAGGGGAAAATAGGTACAACACAAAGGAATAGAAAATAATAAACAGCCTAACCCCTGTTTAGGGTGTCTAACTCACTTCTTCAACCCTCTCTACCGTGGGTGCAGTTAATCTGATAACAAAGTCTCTCACAGTTTCTGTGCCTTCCCTGTATCCTCCAGGTATACAGTCGGCCCTGGCTTCCACAGCCTGCAGCCCAGCTGCCTCACTGTCTGAGAGTTTGTGGTCCCCCCTTGCCTCCTATAAGGTCCAGACACAGCCCTCCTGGCCCCCAATGGCTCGCTCAGCTTCACTGGGCTCTCTGCTGCCTCAATCCCACATGGACTGTTTCCCACAGCAGCCTGACTGGTATGCCTTCACATCAGCCCACACCTGAGCTCTATCCACAAGGCAGCCCTTACACAACTTCCCAGAATCCTTTTCTTCTCTGTGTGGGTGGATCTCTCCAGCCCCACACAGAATCTGCTGCTCACCAGTGTCATCTCTGGTGATACTGCCACTTATCCCCCTCCCCAGCTTGAAACCCCTGGGTTCAGCAACATGGGATGAGGCATTCTCATAACGAAGTCCCTCTTCATTATTCTCACCCCATCCACCAGTTCCAAGATCATCCCGACTCTGGTCATTTCTGGGGGTCGCATCCTCCAAGTTCCAGAGGTAATTTTTCTCCTTACTTTTTTCCTAACGTTATGGTACCAATGGTGGTACTTGCTTTCTTTATGCAGTACTTGAGGCACACCCTTGGGTACTGCAACAGACATTAAGAACTTGAAGTAACTTTTTCCAAAGTGACATACTTCATCTTTACTCTTGCCACTTAAACCTATTAAAGGCACATCTTTAGCCTTCAGCCTTAAAGCCCTGTATTGGCTACTGGCATATTTCACCATTGGCCCCTTGAAAGCATCACAACTTCTGGACCTTGGCTTTATGTCAACTGACAATGTACTGGCACAGTAACCCTTAGATACCGGCTCCCGTGTCTACGTAGGATACTTGATTATTTACTCTATTGATCCACATAATTTATCTCACGGCTTTGATGGCTATCTGCCACTTCATTAAGGCATAGATCTCTTGGATTTTCTTGTGCTCCCAATTTTTGAGCCTTGAAAATATAATGAACAATTTCAACATGTTCCACCAGCACAGGTTGAAGTTCACGCTCCACAGAGGTCTTTATTTTGCAATTCACTTTAGCTGTACTACTTGCTTCAAGCTTTATCATGTGAGACCACTCCACTTCCTCATAGACAAATCCAGCAGCACTGCAAATTATATCCTGCTTGCTTGAAGGCATTGTTTCACATACATGAGTATGATTCTTTACGAGACTCCCAAAATCAACTTTCTCCAAGGTTCTACTTTGCCCTGCAAAACTATGTGATTGAGTCACCTTCTCACCACACAGAACACTCGGCAACAAGAGAGTCTCATCCTTTGAAGCCATCACTATCTCCATAGACTTCTGTACATCATGTACCTTTTGCTTCAGAGGTCATGCTATCACCATCTGTATACCATCTGTATACGTCAGTTCTTTATTATCAACTTTGGACACAGTTTTGCAATCTGGACCTGTGCCCCTTTTGGAGGACTTCATACCCTTAGCTATCACTGTAAGATGAAAGTCACTGCAAGGAATCTCATCCACTTTTTCAAGACGGACCTTTAGGGAATTTCACAACTCCGATACTTCTGTCCCTTCTTGTACACTTGTATCGCCAATGAGGACATCTCCATGGTCCCACTGCTGCTGAAAGACATCATTCTGGAACATCTTACTTATTTCCCACAATTCATTGCCTGTCCGTTGCTCATCACACAAGACACTCGGCACCAGTAGCATATCACTCTGCGTGCCAGCCTTTTCAGGATCAATTTAAAAAAATTGCTGCTTGTGGTTATGTACTTCTGCCACACTGGGCTCAGCAAAGACATCGGATGCCATTTTAGGTCCAGAATCCAACTTCAGCATGTTAACTTCTTTTCCTCTTCTGATTTTCCCACTACCGAGTGGAACTTTATTTGAGCTGTAGAGAACTGCTCTTCCAGCTGGGCAATTTTTACCATGGCACTTTTCAACTTGTTCTCTGATTGCCGCAGACTACGCTCCACAACTTCATGTTCAGCAAGTCTCAACTTTTGTACAATTATTTCAGACTCTGCCACGTCTAATTCACTCAAGTTCTTTGGTACTCCTCTCCACTTGGAATCTTTGCAACTGGTTCTGTGTACTTAGTAAACACTTCTCCAGGTTCTCACTCTGTTCTCGCAACTTCCAAGCCCTACCATGGGCAAGGTTAAGCTCTCTCTCCAAAGATTCACTTTGCTTTGCGGCTTTATGCAGACTTTCTTCCAGGAATACATTTCTTTCTGTCAGACATTCTGAAACTGCTTTAGCTGCAAGTAAATTGGAATGGAGAGTTGTACTTGCTCCTTACAGCTGACTTTAAGACGGACCATCTCCATCGCTTTTCCTTCGTGGTCAGTTTCCCACTGAGCACGAGCCTGCAGCATCTGGAGATACTTCACTTTTACTTCACAAAACTTTTCCGCCAGAGAATTTCTCTCCAATTCACAATCTTTAAGCTTTACTTGAGTGGACACAATTAAAGAGTCTTTTTCTTTTAACAGCAGAGTCAGATCTACCACTTTCACTTGTGTGCACTCTACATCGCTCTGATGTCTCTGGACACATTCTTTCAACTCTTCTATTTCCTGCTGAAGTACCACACACTTTTGCTGCATTTCAACAATATCTTGCTCTAATGCATCATTCTCTGCTAGGAGCACATCATTCTCATACTTTGTAACACATTGGAACATTTTAGCCTCCTCAAGGTGTTCAGACATAACCACTAATTTGAGGTCTGTTTCTTTAAGTTCAATTTTTTTTATTTCTTCCTGCTCAAATGCCATGTTTAAAGATGACAACTCACTCTGTAACGTCTTTTCAATTTGCGCATGCAAAAGCCTCTCTTTTGCAGACTTGTCCTCCAAGTCGCTTATCTGGTCGCAATAGCGCATAAGTGTTTCATGCCAAACTTCACACAGAGAGTCAACTTTTTCCATGCTGACATAGGACCTCATTCAGAGTCGGTCGTAAGCGGCCGCTCGGTCATATGCCTAACGACCGAGAAACTGAAAAAGGAAGCAATCGCACGGCTGGTCGGTCGCAACCAAAGTGACGCTCATACGTGAACAATGCACCTCCTCTAGCTAGCGAGTGATAGCAGCTAGCGATTGAGTCAATCGTTCTCATTCGTTGTCAGTCGCTGTATGTTAATTTTCTTCTGATGGTTGCGGCCATTTGTGTTGTGTTGTGTTGATGCCCACATGTCATGTTTCCATGCTCTATCAATCAGCTTGTTAATAGCTTGTTGACAATTATGTAATTAGTGTTCTAAAGTGTTGTTGGCTTTTTTTTCCTCCCTTTCAATTGGTCTTAAAACTTTATTGTTCAAATGTCATTTAGTTCATGCTGATGTTTGACTGGTAGTGCGTTTGTTAATAAAAAAAGATTTTAAACCCGGATTTTGGAACAATAATGTTGTGTTGTTGTTAAATGCATGTTAAAATTAACAAAAAAACGCAGAGAACAAGCCATCCCCATGAAATTTATTTATTCTTATTATTCGCTAATGCAAACGCAGCTGAATCAATTACAAGCCAATTAGCAGTGTTATTAGCTTCAACAAACGATTATTAGCTGCTTGCATTGTATGACTCAAAATAGAAACATCAATAACATTCGATAGTATCGATTGTACTCTGGGGCTTGCGAGAGCACGTACCCAACCTCAAGCTGTACGATCAGCCAGGCCTCGAACCTGCTCGCAGAGTGACATTTTACTACTTCTGGCCTTCTATGTCGGTCGTAACAGGTAATTTATGTAAGCCCCTAAAATGCCCTCAAAACGCTGAGGCACACCTGCGTTTTCAGACCACCACCCCCGTCAACACCCACAAATGGCCTTTCATGTCAATCAACTCTCGGAAGCCACTTCCTGCTCTTAAGCCATACGTTCTACAGCATTTTGGATTGCAAAACCTCATACGCACATGCGCACAACTAACCGTGAGCATGCGTGGTTTGGTAACATCGGATCCGTACGACCGAGCGGCTGCTTACGACCGACTCTGAATGAGGTCCATAGCCCTCTCTGGACGGACCTTGCACCATACACTGGCCAAACACACTGACATCTTTAATCTGCTTTGTAAATGTCTCTTTCAATGTAATAACATTGCTTACCCCATCAATTTGAAAGGATTCACCACAGGGGATTTCAAACAGCTTTAAATCCCTTCCATGTAACCGACTTTCTTCACATTCAGACTGTAAACGCCAGCCCGGGTTTTCCATCTCTCTTTGTAGAATATTACTTTTTGTTTCCCATGATTCTTTGCACAAAAAATACACAGGAGCAACTTGTTGTTGTTTTCGCTGTACCACACTTTGGACCTCATTCAGACCCACTCGCAAGCGCTGAGCGCTCGCAAGCAGGTCAATGTTTAGGTCCTGCGCACATGCAGCGGCCGCACTGCGCGTACGCAAGCCCCGGAGCGAGAGAGAAATTCTCTCGCTCTGGAGCTCACTACAAAAGACGGCTGTCGATGTTGATCGACAGCTTGCCCCATTTTGTAGGCATGGTGGTGGGGGTGGTTTCACAAATGGAGGCATTCCTTAAGGGATGCCTGCCATTTTGTGGGTGGCCGCACTGACATCAGCAGTGATGTCAGTGGGGAGCTTCCTGCTCGATCAGAGCAGGAAGCTCCCTGGGGCTTGCGGTTGTTGAGACCCAACCTTAGGGTCTCGTCGCAAGCCCCAATGGTCGCGATGGTCTTGACCATCACGACCATCAACCTGGTCGGTCTTAGCTAGCGACCAGGAGGCCGCACTGCAAAATACAAGTGGCTGCCCTCATTCAGAACGAGTGCTCACATTTTACAAGTGCCTCTGGGGGGCCATTGTCTTCACAAGTATTTTTAACACAGCAAAACATTTTTCTTCATGTGGCACTACAATTACCAGCATGTCTCAATAGCTTTTCAATAGGAGCCTCTGCTCCCTCAGTACCACACCTTGACTTAATGAGCATGAGCAATTCACCAGGTTAAACCACAATTTCTTTTGACCCTTCTAATGCTGAGGAATTGTACATTTCTCTTCACAGACACAGTATATACTGCATAACTGGTCATTTCAATGAATTTGCACACCTTTAAACCTTGATTTGTAGGCATGCATACAACTTTTCCATCTTGACGAGCCTCCCATCACGAAGGTGCAGTGAGCCTCCTTTTGTCCACTTACTTGCTGTAATCCATTTTTTCCCTTCGCAGAGCTGTCTTGCATAGACCTTTGTGCATAGAATCTTTATGCCTGTATTCTCCACCATATGTGCTAATGGGCTAATTAGCTCGGCAGAGGGTGGATTGGTGTAGTGTTTAGGTGCTTAATGAGGGTCCACACACACAGCTTTAAAGTAAAACAAATTAGAAGGTGCTTTACTTCCAGCAGGGGAAAATAGGTACAACACAAAGGAATACAAAATAATAAACAGCCTAGCCCCTGTTTAGGGTGTCTAATGCACTTCTTTAACCCTCTCTACCATGGGTGCAGCTAATCTGCTAACAAAGTCTCTCACAGTCACTGTGCCTCCCCTGTGTCCTCCAGGTATACAGTCAGGCTCAGACTGGGCCACCGGGGAGTCGGGTAAATCCCCAGTGGGCCCTCCTGCTTTGTAATTCTGCCCACTTTAACTGGGAGGCAGGGCCATGCAGGGTGAGACTGATTCTCTGAGCAGGGCCACCATCAGGGATTACGGGCAGGATTCTGTATGGGCACAGACTCACAGGGAAGCCCCAGTCCTCAGCGCCAGCTTAAGTGGGTGCTCCCATCCTCAATGCCAGCTGCATCGGGCCCCTCCCTCCTCAACTCCGGCAGTATCAGGCCCCCGTCCTCAGTGCTGGGCCCCTCCATCCTCAGCCCCACCCCCAGCAGCATCAAGCTCCTCCATCAACAGCATTGGGTCCCCACTCATCCTCAGGTACGGGCCTCCCCGTCCTCAGCACTGGGCCCCCCATCATCAGCGCTGGCAGCAGCGGGCCCCCTGTGTCCTCAGTGCTGGCAGCAGTGAGCCTCATCCTCAGCACCAAGCCCCCTGTCCTCACTGCTGGCAGCAGTGGGTCCCCGTGTCCACAGCGCCGGCAGCAGTGGACCACTTTCCCATCCTCATCACTGGCATTCCCCGTGCTTTCTTACCTCTGGCACCAGCAGGCCCCTGTGTCCTCAGTGCCTGAAGCAATGGAGCCCTTCTTTGTCCTCAGTGCCGGCAGCTGCCCCCGTGCATTGTATGCTCACAGCAGCGATTCCCCCTGTCCTCATTGACGATGGCAGCAGCAACCCTCCCACTGCACTCATCAACCTCAGCAGCAGGTCCTGTAGAATGCTGGGCTGGCTCCTGGATGTTATACTGGAGGCTGGGGACCTCTTTATCCAGGTACCATACTTGATTCCCACACGACACCTCACTAATCCCTGTGCAAGTCTCTTACCCACACTCACCTTACCCCTACACTCTGGCAGCAGTGGGCTTCCCTGTCATCAGCAACTGAACAGGGGATTGTAGTTGGGGGGCTTGGATCTCATCTCTCTGAGGGGCCTCTAGATCAGCTACAGTTCCTTCCTCCCCTCCTAGCTCTAATTCTCCCAACACTCCCATTGGCCAGACCTTGAATGTGCATGCACTGTAAACCCCTAAGGACAGTATAGGCCCCCTTTACCAGCAGTGCTTCTTCCCCTTTACCAGCTGTCCCTCTACCCATCTAACCTGGCTTTCCCTCTGCCCCTCTCCCTGGCTGCACCTTTGCCTCCATCTCCGGGAGTCCCCCTGCCACCTTCTTCAGCTGTCCCTCTACCCCATTTCCCGGCTTTCCCTCTAGCCCCCTTTTCTGACTGTCTTCTACCCCCTTTCCCCACTTTCCCTCTACCATCCTCCACAGCTGTCCATTCTGCACCTTTCTCTACTGTCACTCTGCCACTTTCCCCACCTGCCCCTCTGCCACCTTCCCCACCTGTCCCTCTGTCACTCTCCCCACCTGTCCCTCTACCACATTTCACTGTTGGCCCTCTGTCACTCTCCCCACCTGTCCCTTTCCACCACCTTCCACTGCTGCCTCTCACCTTACCCAGGTGTCCCTCTACAACTTACTCTGCCCCACTGTCACTTGTGCCTTTGCCCACTTCTCCATGTGTGCCTCTGTCCCCATACACATTTGTGCCTTCTCCACATTGCAAGTCACTGCCACCCAGAAGTGCAAATGAATGGATACACAATCATTATCAACACCACACCTAAGGACGGCAGGTAAGCACAATTATTTTAAATAAAGCCTTTTTTAGTCTTTACATTTTTTCTTTTCTGTAAAATAAATCTTTCATCTCTCTAATTTTTTCTCATTTGTTTGTGCTATGTATACATATGTGTATATCCAGGGCCGAAACTAGGAGTTTTGTAACAAAGGGCAAGGCAGTAATTTCCCCCCCCCATGCCACGTACAGTAATGCTCCTTACCCCAATATGCCACACATAGTAATGTCCCTTATACTGTACATAATGCCATACGCAGTAATGCCACTTATACATAAAGCGACACATGGTATTTGCCCCTTATACATAATGCCAGAGACAGTAAAGCCCATTATACATTATGCCACACACAGTAATTTCCCATTATGCATTATGTCACACACAGTAATGCCCCTTATACATTCTACCACACAATAATGCCCCTTATACATTCTGCCACACACAGTAATGCCCCTTATACATTCTAGCACACAATAATGACCCTCATACATTCTGCAATGCCCCTTATACATTCTACCACACAATAATGCCCCTCATGCATTCTGCCACACACAGTAATGCCCCTTATACATTCTGCCATGCAAATTAATGACCCTCACCCCACAGCCTCTCACCTGGCCCCCCTCCTTCCACAGCAGCCCAGTGGAGGTTGATTTGAAATTGCCTGTCCCGCAGATAGCTGCCCGCAGTGTTTCCTTGAGAGAGACATGGTGCCCTCCACCGTCATTCAGTTGCGGTCCTGGAATGTCATACCTCCCAACTTTGGTGATTATTGATTTGGAAACTTTCACACACCGAATACTATTTTTATTATTATTCTACCAATGCTGCAACTGATTAGTATTATTAGACTTAAGGGGGTACAGATAAAATGTATTAGACTAAATTGGACGCAGCACTGTCTGACAATGCATAATATTATGTTTCCTTTGTAGAATGGTTGTGCACCTCTTTTTAATAACCATATCTACCCAATTTTTGGTCATACCCCTTCAGCAGGCCCCCGCATCTGCATTTCCCTGGTGGGCCCTTAATGCCCCAGTCCAACACTTTATACAGTCGGCCCTGGCTTCCTCAGCCTGCAGCCCAGCTGCCTCAATGTCACTCAGTCTGAGAGTTTGCGGTCCCCCCTTGCCTCCTGCAAGGTCCAGACACAGACCTCCTGGCCCCCAATGGCTAGCTCAGCTTCACTGGGTTCTCTGCTGCCACAATCCCACATGGACTGTTTCCCACAGCAGCCTGACTGGTCTGCCTTCACATCAGCCCACACCTGACCTCTATCCACAAGGCAGCCCTTACACAACTTCCCAGAATCCTTTTCTTCTCTGTGTGGGTGGATCTCTCCTGCCCCACACAGAATCTGCTGCTCACCAGTGCCATCTCTGGTGTTACTGCCACAAGATATACAGCGGGTAAAATAAGTATTGAACACATCAACATTTTTCTCAGTAAATATATTTGTAATGGGGCTATTGTAATTAAGTTTTCACCAAATATCAGCAACAACCCATGCAATTCACACATGCAAAGAAATTAAACCATAGATGTCCACAAATTAAGTTATGCGTAATAATGTGAAATGACACAGGTAAAAAGTATTGCACAGGCTTACAGAAATTTGTTTAATATTTTGTACAAAACAGCGTCGTAGGTAGATGGCAGTGCGCCCTGTGCAGCACTACCGCCCCTCTCACTCCCTCTCCGCCCCCTCCTCCCACCCCCTGAGCTCTTACCCTAACTTCCGACGGGAGGAGGGAGGGCGGGATGTTCCGTCGATTTTTCAGTGGCGCGCACCACTGCCGGAGGTCTCTATCTGCAGACCTCCGGCACAGAGAAGTGTGTGGCCGGTGCCGCTGGAGGATGGCGCCCGGTGCACATGACCCCTCAGCCCCCCCTAGTTGCGGCCCTGGTACAAAAGCCTTTGTTGGTAATGACAGCTTCAAGACGCCTCCTGTATGGAGAAACTAGTCGCATGTATTGCTCAGGTGTGATTTTGGCCCATTCTTCCACACAAACAGTCTTCAAATCTTGAAGGTTCCGTGGGCCTCTTCTATGAACTCTGGAGCTCATTGAGACCTGGACGCTAATCTGCACTCTCATGCAGCTAAAAGGGGCTGGATATGCAAATAGGGTGATCGCACTGTCTGGTGAATGGACGCCCTCTATGCCTTAGAGAGTGACGGCAGTGAGCGCACACCGGAGTATAAAAATGCCCACCTCTCTTTTATAGCACACATCATCTCCAGGAAGTGTGTGATTAATTTGTGACATAGAGAGCCATCGGAGCTGCACGCAGTGCTTGAGGTAGACCCTACCCCACTGCAAGCACTGCGATCACTGCAGACTGAAATACAACCAAGTGACGTGTACAATGACGCTACTTTGCTAATTATGCACACCCATAAAACTCCGTTTGGATGGCCAGACACGCCTGAGTTTGCAGCACCACTTCCCCGTTCACAAGCACCTTCCCCTGTTACCACCCACAAACGGCACTCTCACTCAAAGTAGCGTCCAGTCTGTGTACTACAAGCGCACAATTCTTGGCCGCGTGGACTGGTTCACGCATGCGTTCTTTGACGCATTATGCATGCACAAATGTGCGATAATCGCCCATAGCGTGCATACGCAGCTTAGCGAACGGATCTGAATCAGGCCCTCTGATCTTTAGTTCTTTCCATAGATTTTCAAATGAATTCAAGTCAGGTGATTGGCTGGCCCATTCTAGCAGCTTTATTCTTTCTCTGAAACCAATTGAGAGTGTCCTTGGCTATGTGTTTGCATCATTGTCTTGCTGAAATGTCCACCCTAATTTCATCTTAAGCATCCTGGTAGATGGCAGCAGATTTTTATTAATAATGCCTAGGTACATTTTTCCATTCATCCTTCCTTCAATCATATGAATTATGCCAGTACCGTATGCTGAAAATGTGCAGTGCCATTTCTCCTCCAAACATGGTGTGTATTATGGTATCCAAAGGGCAAAATTTACTAAGCAGTGGTTTGACGGCGGTTTCTATTCTATTCTAAACCCCGGTGGTTTGGTGGCTGTTTTGCAGTGGTTTCTAAATGACAGCCCTATTCTATTCTATTCTAAAATGTGTTTTGACTGTGGTTGGCTGCGATTTTGCTATCTGCAGATTTACTAAGTCCAAAATCGCTGCAAAACTGCCATCAAAACACATTTTAGAATAGAATAGAACAGGGTTGTCATATAGAAACCGCTGCAAAACAGCCACCAAACCCCCGGGGTTTAGAATAGAATAGAAACCCCCACAAAACCGCCGGGGTTTAGAATAGAATAGAAACCGCCGTCAAACCGCCGCTTAGTAAATTTTGCCCAAAGAGTTCAAACTTGGTCTCATCTGATCAGACTATATTCTCCCAGTATTTCACAGGCTTGTCCAAATGTTGTGCAGCAAACTTTAGAACAAGCTTCAACATGCTTTTTCTTCAGCAATGGAGTCTTGCGTGGTGAGCGTGCATACAAGCCATGGTGGTTGAGTGCATTACTTATTGTTTTCTTTGAAACAAATGTACCTGCTGATTCCAGGTCTTTCTGAAGCTCTCCACAAGTGGTCCTTGGCTCTTGGACAACTCTTCTGATAATTGTTTTCACTCCTTTGTCAGAAATCTTGAGAGGAGCACCTGGTCATGGCCGGTTTATGGGGAAATTATGTTCTTTCCACTTCCGGATTATGGCCCCAACAGTGCTCACTGGAATATTCAGAAGTTTAGAAATCCTTCTGTAACCAATGCCATCATTATGTTTTGCAACAATAAGGTTATGAAGGTCTTGAGAGAGCTCTTTGCTTTTACCCATCATGAGATGTTTCTTGTGTGACACCTTGGTAATGAGACACCTTTTTATAGGCCATCAGTTGGGACTGAACCAGCTTATATTAATTTGCACAGATAAGGGGCAGGATTGCTTTGTAATTATAGATAGATTTCAGCTGGTGTCTTGGCTTTCCATGCCTTTTTGCACCTCCCTTTCTTCATGTGTTCAATACTTTTTCCCTGTGTCATTTCACATTATTACACATAACTCCATTTATGGACATCTATGATTTGATTTCTTTGCATGTGTGGATTGCATTGATTGTTGCTCACATTTGGTGAAATTTCATTACAATAGCCCCATTACTAATATATTTAGTGAGAAAAATGTTGATGTGTTCAGTACTTATTTTACCTGCTGTATATATATATATATATATATATACATATACATATAGTATGTATGTATATATATATATATATAAATATTGTGTATATATATATATATATATATATATTCTGTATGTGTATATTTACTGTTTAAATTGTATGTATAATATATATAAATATTTATTTGCTGAGTCTACCTCTGTTCTTCCCCCTTTTCTCTCTGTCTCACCATGTTTTCCTCTTTTCCTTCTTTCTCTGTCCAATTTGTCACCCTTAACTCTAGTCTAACTCTGTTTGTCCCCCCTTTAGACGTGTCTACCTCTATGTGTCCCCCTTTACTCCTGTCTACCTGTTTGTCCCCCTTTACACCCGTCTACCTCTGTTGGTCCCCCTCTCCTCCTGTCTCCCTCTGTTTGTTCCCCTCTACTGTTTGTCACCCATTCTTCCAATTCTACATTGCAGGCTTGCAAAAGGAGGACCTAGGCCATTCAATTAAAATTTCCATTCTACAATTCTGTATGTCTGTGTGTGTGCATGAGCGCAAATAGTATTAATCTATGTCATATTTGATGCTTTGCATTGCTCTTATGTTTTTTAGTGTGTATTTGATTACAGTTGTAACTACATATATGACAGTAGTGTCACTGGAACAAGTTAAATACATTATTTATAAATTTTATATATATATATATATATATATATATATACACACTGGACATTCACTGATGTATCAGAAAATATAGTATAAAATGTTTTACTTAATTCAAAACAATCAAAATCCATGAACATATACAGTGAAGAAAGGAAAACATAAACAAAAACAAAAGCAAAATATCTACTCCAGGTGGAATATAGATGTATTCTCTGTAGTTTTGAAATAAAATGAGTCAGTGAAATTGCATGCATACTTATTCAATGTTGATAAATGGTATAGTGTAGATGAACACTTATAAATGAAGAGCGTTATAGTGAGAAATCACTGTGAGCAGTGTATGCCGCTATGGTAACTGTTCCCTTGTCTTAATGTGACAGTAATGAGAATCCCAATCAGTATGACTGTATCAGATGTGTGGCGTACCGCTATCTGACTTGATGAGAAATATGAGTTAATGATAATCTGTACAAGAAAGTTGTGAGAGCGCCGCCAGTAGTCACGTGATCGCGAAGCAATTGCTCCTTGACAAAGGCGGAAGCTGAAATGCGTTGGAGACCCATAGCACACACATGAGACAGACAGAAGAATCCCCAAGAACTACACGTACAATATATATATATATATATATATATAAATAAATAACTATGATGTGTGCATATAATTTATAATTGATGTGTGTATCTTGCTCCAGCGACATCTACTGTAATATATGCACAAGATTGTTTGAGGGTGGGGGCCCCCAAATTGGTATCTTGCCTAGGGCCCCTTGAGGTCTAAATCTGGCTCTGCATATGTGCAATAATTGATGATCATAGGGCAATTTACTCAAATTTGTATACTTGGTATATTTTAAAATTTGTGCCATTTGTATGTTAATGTATGATTTGTTTGTATTTTTGTCAATATTTCACCATTCTCTAGGGATCAGGGAATCAATATCCCACATCCCCCCCCCACATCTCATCACATGTACTTTTCTTCCCTTTTATGGTGTCTTTTGTAAATTCATTTTAACTGATTAAATTTCTTAGTATTAAAAGTTATATTTTAAATTACTTTTATAGGATATGTCACTAAGAATGCTTTCACCATAGAGTCTTTCTACCCTTTTTGTCCTTTAACTTAACTGCTAGTATACTCTAAGGAGCACCACCACTACCATTTATGTTGGCAGTTAATCTAAAAATAATAACTCAGTCCCCAAGGCACTCAGGGTCTCATTCAGACCCGCTCGCGAGCGCAGGACGCTCGCAAGCGGGTCGATGGTACCCAAATGCGCATGTGCACGACGGAGGGAGCTCTGTCATGCGCATGCGCGAGACTCGGATAGCGACAGCCAAGCTGTCGCTCCGGGTCTCGCACCAAAGGGGGCATGCTATCGATGGTGAGTGACAGCACGCCCCCTTTGGTGGGCGTGCCGGGGGCGTGGCTGCCAGACGGAGTCGTTCCCATGGGAACGCCTACCATCTGGGGCCGGCCCCACTGACATCACTAGTGATGTCAGTGGGAGTGATTTTGGCTCTGATAGAGCCAAAATCACTCCAGGGCTTGCGGCAGCGAGACCCTACCACAGGGTCTCGTCGCAAGCCTGATGGTCGCGATGGTCTTGACCATCGCGACCATCATCATGGATGCTCGCATAAGCTGTGGGTGGTAACCCACAGCTATGCGAGCGTCCAAAACGCCGCTCCAAATTTAAATAGGACGGCCCTGATTCAGAGCGAGCGCTCTGGTCAGAGCGTCCGGCTCTGAATCAGGGCCTCAGTCCCCAAGGCACCCTAACATAAGGATATCCATGCTTGACCTCAGGTGACTTAATTAGTGCCTCAGTCAATTTGATTTAACCACCTGTGCTCAACCATTGCTAACTCTAAACCCTGAACTATTGGGTTTCCTTGAGGACCGTGTACCCTCTCTAATACCCTAACCCAAAACTCTAAACTAACCATATTAGCCTAACCCAAACCCTAATACCCTATACCTAATACCCTTAAACTAACGCTAATACCCTAACCCATGGATATCTCTAAAACCTGGACTGCCTTGAGGACCACATTTGGGAACCTCTGGAATAGTCCTTACTTAAGGAATAGTGGTCCAACATTCTATACATACCTGTGTGATGATACCCAACTCCCCTACCCCCCTTTTTTATTGAATAATCCCACAGAATGCCCGGGACATGAGAGTAATCTGAAGCGCATGTGGGAGAGTTTCAGAGTATGTGCATGATATGAGGGTGTGTGGGTGTATTTTGTGTCAAGTGGTGGATTGAAGGCATTTGTGGCTTTTATGGAAACATTTGTAGCATTTAGTGGAATTTTGGAGAAAGTAAGCATTTTGAATGATGTGGGCTTTGCAAGATAATTTTCGGTCTGTTTCTTCACTAGTAATGCAGTTAATGTGCAGCCACTTTAAAGGTTGGAGAGCTGCATTTGTGGTCTTTGCAGTATATTTGGTTGCCAGTCACTGGTGTAGTAGGTCACTATTAAAAATAAAGGCATGTCCTGGAACAAATTTCTAGAACCCAGTACTGTCTCATGAAATTAGAGATAGAAGAACATTATGGTTGTATATCTAATTTTCCTGTAACAGAGCTAGAAGTAGCAACAAATTATAAGTCTGCAGCTAAAAATCTACTGATGTCGGCAGCACCTAGAACCACGTGCTTCCTACTGCCATAGATATGGCAGTGAGTGGCACTGACTATATCGTTTGAAATCAGCAGACACTCTCCCCCAGAACTACCTGGATGAGTAGCACATGCTTTATATTGTACTGAAACGATTCCCGGTCACTGCAGCCAGCAACAAACCTAACCCTGAATATTCAATAAGCACTGGCTGCTTAATCTTCAATCCCAAGCACACTGGCAGTTAAAATTCATAAGTGTTCTGTCCATGTGTGGAGTATGGTAAAGGCCAATACATCTCTAACCTGCCAAAAATGGTGGGACATTAACAATCTATGAAATAGACATACTGTCTGTTGTAGGGGTCTGTGCTGCAAACTTAACAAGGCAAGTGCAAAACAATAGGTCCGGTTCCTATGCAGATGTAAACTGCCCCACCATTTTTGTGAGATATATGAAAATGTTTTTATTCTTTTTATTATAATAAATGTTATTCTTCATATGGAGGATTTGTGTATTTGAGATAAGTGACACACACAAAGAAACCCTTACATGTTTAAAAGCACCATCTGTAGCATAAGTACCAGTACGCCAACCTTATTTCACCCACTGCGCCTGTTGAATCACACTATTAGGTGCTGGATACACCTTGGGAGAAAATAGGGAGATAAAGACACCCTTATGCACTTCAAAACACTTCATGTGGCACCAACACTACTTCATAGAAATTCATCTAGAAGAAATATATTTCCTTCCGACGTAAGCACATTTTAAGCACTGGGCATATATAAAGATACCTTTCAAAGTTTCATCACGCACAATATATTTGTAAGGTTGGTAGGTTAGATATTCTTCTTGAAAGCCAGCAATAACACACAAAAGTGGACAGTTTTAAAATATTTTTGATGAAGATACCTCTACTCCAATATCAGTACTACACATGTTGTGTCGTTGTCTCATTTTTCCACATATCACGAGGAACTTCACATACATGAGGATCAACCAAAAACAAAGAGCTTGGCATTAACAGATAAGTATCCTTTCAAACTATCACCTCACCCCCTGTTGAGACCAAAGACAGCGCCATCACGTCTTACTCACTTACTCAGTTCGAGTAAGTAACAGGTGTCCTCATAACAATGTAACAGTAAGTAGCAGGTGTCTTCATAACAATGTAACAGTAAGTAGCAGGTGTCTTCATAACAATGTAACAGTAAGTAACAGGTGTCTTCATAACAATGTAACAGTAAGTGGCAGGTTTCTTGATAACAATGTAACAGTAAGTAGCAGGTGTCTTCATAACAATGTAACAGTAAGTAGCAGGTGTCTTCATAACAATGTAACAGTAAGTAGCAGGTGTCTCCATAACAATGTAACAGTGAGTAGCAGGTGTCTCGATAACAAGGTAACAGTAAGTAGCAGGTCTCTCCATAACAATGTAACAGTAAGTAGCAGGTGTGTCCATGACAATGTAACAGTAAGTAGCAGGTGTCTCCATAACAATGTAACAGTAAGTAGGAGGTGTCTCAATAACAATGTAACAGTAAGTAGCAGGTGTCTCCATAACAATGTAACACTAAGTAGCAGGTGTCTCCATAACAATGTAACAGTAAGTAGCAGGTGTCTCCATATCAATGTAACAGTAAGTGGCAGGTGTCTCCATGACAATTTAACAGTAAGTAGCAGGTGTCTCCATAACAATGTAACAGTAAGTAGCAGGTCTTTCCATAACAATGTAACAGTAAGTAGCAAGTGGGAGACGTTGCTCTTGGAGGATGTTTTGGTACCATTCTTTATTCATGGCTGTGTTCTTAAGCAAAATTGTAGCAGAAAGAAACAGTAAAGCATCCTGAGACCATTCATGTGTGAGGTTGCTTCTCAGCCAAGGGAGTGGGATCACTCACAATCATGCCACACAGCCATGAATAAAGAATGGTACCAAAACATCCTCCAAGAGCAACTTCTCCCAACCATCCAAGAAAAGTTTATTGATGAACAATACCTTTTCCAGCATGATGGAGCACCTTGCCACAAGGCAAAAGTGATAACCAAGTGGCTCGGGGAACAAAACATCTAAGTTTTGAGTCCATGGCTAAGAAACTCCCCAGACCTTAATTCCATTGAGAACTTGTGGTCAATCCTCAAGAGGTGGGTGGACAAACAAAAACTCACAAATTTTGACAAACTCCAAGCCTTTGACACTTATAAAATGCTTGCAATTTTACTTCAGTATACCATAGTGACAAAAAGGTCTAAAATCACTGAAGCAGCAGACTTTGTGAAAACCAATACTTGTGTCATTCTGAAAACTTTTGGCCATGTCTGTACATGCTACTGCTGGCAGTGCGCTGCTTATAACAACAATGCAGGGGAACAAACTAGCTCCTCCCACTCAGGGGCGGGCAATGTCGGCAATAACTTCAGCTCCTGACCAGGCGGCCACGGACATAAATGACATTTAAATTCTGGCGAACCAGCGATCTGGCTAATGGATGGTCTGTAGTCCTGATTTTAAATGTAATTTATGTTTGCAGCTGCTCAGTCCACCCCTTGTTTTGTCCTGCCAGGCACACCCATGACACTCAGAAAGCAAGCAGCAGGGAGGGCGGCTCTCCAGCCTGGCACCCTGCTGCAATGTTTACCCACGAACTGAGTTGCACCAGCCCTGGATGCAACCTACCTATACTTGCCCGCATATGCACATATGCTTTTTCAGGAGTATGCCTGTTTTTTAAAAAATCTAAATGATAGTGATGATCACAACATTAGTTCCAGACTCGGCTGGTCACAATATAGCAGGGACGCCCGTAGCACATACCTTTTTGTTATTAATCTAAACAATCTTCTTTCCTACAGTCCATGTAGTCCAAAAATAATATAAAAAGAAAAACCATAAGACAGGGACACAAATTATTCTTAATGAATCCAAATAACCAAATGACCTGGAGGGATCAATCCATGTTCAGCCATTTAGAGCTACTCTGGGTAAACCGCTATGATTTGGCCAACCTAACCAGACATGCCAAATTTTTTAAAACTATAGCATTTATGATGATGAATATAACTGGCATATCTTTTCCAGGGCTGCCGAGAGTGGCCACGGGCCAATGTACTGGAGGGGGCAAATCCGGAAAGATGAGGCCATGCACCCTACAAAAAATGTAACAATAGTTTTCCCAGGCATCGCGGCGCACAGGGAGTAACGGCGGCCGCACAGGGAACATTTGTCCCCCTCAGCAGCACTGCAAAAGGTAACAATGGGCCTCATTCAGAGGCGGTCGGAGGATGCAAGCGGTTGCTCAGAAACTGGGTGGCCGCTTGCATCCTGACCGCCCACCTCTGTTGCGTTTGTTAGGCTGTGGGTTAACACCCACAGCTCTAACGACCACTCCGGTGATGGTCGCAATGGTCAGAGACCATCGCGACCATCGGGGCTTACGACGAGACCCTAGGGTAGGGTCTCCCTTGTCGTAAGCCCCGGAGAGCTTCTGGCTCTGTCTAAGCCGGAAGCTCTCCACTGACATCACTAGTGATGTCAGTGGGGCCTCCCCCAAATGGTAGGCGTTCCCATGGGAACGCCTCCGTTTGGGCTGCCAGCCCCCCGGCCCGCCTTCCAAACGGGGCGAGCTGTCAATCAACATCGACAGCTCGCCCCCTCTGGATCGAGACCCGTAATGCCGGCGCCATCGTGCGCATGCTCTGTGGGGGGCCATCGACCCGGTCCGAGCGCATCGGCGCTAACGACAGGGTCTGAATGACCCCCAATGTCTCTCTTAGCAGCTGGTCCGAACCGCTCCAATAAGCTTTGGCCTGGGTAATTTGTACACACTTCCTCGCCCTCTCGGCACCCCTGATTTTGACTCTTTCCACATCTATTTTACCTTCCGGTCCCTCTGCTTGCCAGCACCCTCTCCCCCTCTGTCTGCTGTGCTGCCGATCACTGCTGATTGGTCAGCAAAGCAGGACCACCTACCCAGCGCCTGCAAAACTGAGCAGCCGCTGGGGAAAAGTTAGTTTAACCTCCCCCTAATCCCCTAATGCCCCTGACATACCTAGTTCCTGTATCCGGTCTCTAATTGAACGTCATGATGGTCACGATGTTTCCGACGTTCAGTTATTTTAAAAAAACAATTTTTTTTAACAAATCTTAAAAAAATAAAGTTTTTCTTTTTTTTATGAAACCATTTTGGACAATTTAAAATGGATGTTCCTCACCTAATTCACTCATAAAAAAAACGACAATTTGGGAGCGGTTTTTGGAAAAAAATTAGTCAGTTAAATGGTTAACCAATTTGTCTGAACAACCATTTTTGGCTACTTTCCAGTGTTTGTGAGCAAATGGACGATTGTCATTTGCTCCCATACATTACCAGGTTTTCATTCCAACCAGCCAGATTGGACAGATATCTGACAGAAAATTGTATAGTGGATGCCCAGCTTAAGATTCATGTATCTTAAAGTACATGCTTCCAAAAAAATAAATTAAAAAAATTACAATTTGTGCCTTATTATGTCTACACCAGATCACTTGTGATTATATGTATCAGCACCAGCACTTCTATTTTAAGCAAGAACAACTGATATATGCTTACACTAGAAGTTTGTGGTTAAATATCACAATGTATGGTATATACATAATACATTATTTTCAGCAAAAATTGAACCAGAAAAAGTATCTATTGGTGTCACATCAGGATCAGAACTACAGAATATCTATCTGCTATTAGGACATTTCTTGCAGTCGATGTCTAATGCTCTGTTAAAGGCAGGCAATGTTGATCTGAAGCAATGTACTATATAATGGAATATCACTGAATTACCTGTTTGTTAAAGCACTCCCATTGCTTTACATTTTAACCATCTGTTATTTTTAGTATGCTTTCACCGCTAGCTCGATGTGAATATAATTACCATCCATGTTTGGCTTTAGCATTTTTCTTGCACCCCCCGGAAGTTGCTTTTCTTAATGTGGCAACATGATTACAAATTGGAATGTTAAATAGCCTCTAATTTCAAATGTAGTTGTCCAGCCTATGACAAAGTGGCAGCATATGCTCTCATTTGGGACCATACAATAAATCAGTTATAAAAGAGATGGGAAATATTAATGTTTAAAATTTCAGACCATGTTAATTCCTTGCTAATCACTCCTTTATACTGCTCTTCACCCTCTACAGACTACTATTAGTAATCTTAATATAAACTGTTGCTATGCTTTTCACTGATTGATTTCCTTGCTTCTCATTTTCCTGATTATTTCCCAAAATACAGTATGGTTTTGGCACAATCACAGCTGCCACTGTGCCTGTTCTACCTCAAAACATATGCACCGGTCTATAATTTATGTGAAATCATCTACAAAAAAAGATTCTCTCTCACATTCTTTTGTTTTGTCCCAAATACCACAGGGAGCAGCAGGTGCAGCTTATAACACACTTGAGAAAACAAATTTCAAGCAAATTAATAGGAGCAGTGAATTGAGGAGTTCAAAAGAAAGTCACAGCAATGGCTGCATTGTAACTAACACTAAACATGTTTATTTTTGACTATTTGTGTTAATATACTGTAATTTAATCTTACATGTTCTTAGCTTTAATGATGATGGCATAATTTATATAGTATTTATTTAGTGCATTGCATTACTTGTATAATTATAAAGATATTTGCATTTTTATTTAATGGTTATTCAAACATGTTGTAGTGTTTTCCTGTTAAAAATGATTTGAAGAACATACATACAATTTAAGTTAGAAACATTGATAATTTAGGATCTCAATGGTTTCAGTGATCATTTGCCCCTGAACTTATTTTGGGAAATAAACATTATTTCACAGTGTTGAGATATTCAGCTTAGTGGATGGTAATACTACAGCCAGAAGATTTATGGATACATGGTTACAGTCAGAATACTGATAATTTTTTTTTTTACATTAAGAAAACAAGATAACAGTAGGAATGGAATAGAAACACAGAGCTTCAGCTTAAAAATGCCTGGCATGTATAAACTATTGGTATATTATTATTTCATTTTATATATAAAGCCCAAACATTTTTAACCACTTAACTGGCTAATATTTTTTTTACAAAAAAACCTCAGAAATTAAATTTTTTTGTGATTGAATTAAGTCAAGGACATCAATTTAAAACTTTTTTATTAAAAAGGTTGTGGCCTAGGATTGGCCATTACTCATCTTAGCGCCAGCTTCCCCTGACCTCTCGAACGGTCAGATGCCAGGTGCGGTTGCGAGTGACGTGCTGAGGATTATGCCTGGGGTGTGCTAGGACATCCATGTGCTGCTCCGTAATTTGGGTTCTGCGGTTACCGTCATGGACACAGCCATGACAGTCTACATCACATGATTAGCCTTTACCCAATGGTAGTTCTGAGTCTGGATCCACAGTGTGTGTACTCAGGGCCTGATTCAGACCCGCTCGCAAGCGGGTCGATGGTGGCCCAGTGTGCACGTGCGAGCCCCGGAGCGAGCGCAAAAAGCACTCGCTCCGGGACTCACTACAAAAGGGACGGCTGTCGATGTTGATCCACAGCTTGCCCCATTTTGTAGGCGTGGCTGGGTGGTTGGCTTCACAAATTCACCCACACTTCACAAGTTCCTGCTGTTTGTGGGTGGCCCCACTAACATCACCAGTGATGTCAGTGAGAGAGCTTCCGGCTCTATTAGAACCAGAAACTCTCTGGGGCTTGCGGTCACGAGACCCTACCACAAGGGTCTCGTCGCAAGCCTGATGGTTGCAATGGTCTTGACCATCGCGACCATCACCCTGGGTGCTCGCAATAGCTGTGGGTGGTCACCCACAGCTATGCGAGTGGCCAGGAGGCCGCAACAAAAAAAAACAGTGCACGCCCTGATTCAGAGGCCCTCAGTATGTCATGCAATTACCATCTCCTAAGTGTCATTCTCCTGTGCCAGTTTTGCATCTGGATACACAGTGTGTGTACTCAGTACGTCATCCAAGTATCATCTCCTAAGTGTAATTCTCGTGTTCCAGTTCTGAGTCTGGATCCACAGTGTGTGTACTCAGTACATCTTCCGAGTACTATCTCCTAGTGTCATTCTCTTGTACTAGCTCTGCATCTGGATCAATAGTGTATGTACTCAGTACATCACCCAAGTTCAAACTCTCAGTATCGTTCTTCTGTGCTTTTCCTGTGATTGTGTTCTTCTGTTTCCCACTTGTGCCGGATACCTGACCAAAGGGCTGCAACCTGCTTGCTGGGTGCAGATTAAACCCAAATCCCAATTGGAGAGGTTACTGGTGAACACCTCCCAGTAAGTTAGACTCTGCGCTTTTGGTCAGGTCTAGCCAACATCCGGTACTTGTGGATGAGGAAGGCATACATCCAGGCCCCTCGCCTCCTGTTCCGTTCCCAAACTGGGACCCCAACTCAGTAGAGGATCTCCATAGTCCAAACGTGACAGTTTGTACAGGCACTATGGAAGCCGCAGGATCTCAGGGTGCAGGGGTGTTACAAGATCTCGCCTCTCGCATGGAGAATCAGGAGGTAGGAACAACACCAGGTGGCACAATATCTCCATGAACTCTCCAGTCGACTCCCTCTGCATCTGCTCCTGTAAATCCTCCAGTAGCAGTCACTCAAAAATCTCCTCTGCAGTTGGCCTTTCCTGATCGCTTTGATTGAAATCCCAGATGCTGCCGGTGCTTCATTAATCAATGCGAGATACAATTTGAGAGTCTGCCCCAGAATTTTGCCACTTCAAATTCGAAGGTGGCATACATCATCTCTATCTGTAACAAACTTGGATTGTGTTTCTCCATTATGGGAGCAAGCTGATCCTTTAGTCTCTCATTACAATAATTTAATTAGTTCTTTCAAGATAATTTTTGATGAGCCAGGCCGGACTGCTTCAGCCTCCTCTGATCTCCTTCAACTTCGACAAGGGACACGTACCGAGAGAATGGCAGGCTAGTAAAGGGTGAGAAGATGGTTTTAATGATCAATTTTTGCCCACCGTTTGCCTCTACTGTGCGACCCGATCATATTCTTGAAGTTTGTCCTCTTCTCTTGGGAAATGAGAGACCATAACTGATTCCAAGAGCATCCCGTTGGGAGTGTTAACTAAGCTTTCCCAATTGTTGGATAGTCTTCTACCGGTGACTATTCATTTCAAGAATCGAACCAAAAATATTAAAGCTTTGGTGGACTCTGACATATGAACTGGGAATTCTGGTTCTTCCTCTCCCAAGCAAGCTGGCTCTTTCTGGAGTAGATGGCAATATTATCCTTGGAGACTTCATTTCTTCTGTTACTCCACCTTTTTCACTTCGGGTAGGATGTCTATATCAATAGGAGTTAGAATTCTTGGTTCTACCTAAAACTTCCCATGCTCCAGTCTTAGGTCTGCCTTGGCTTAAAACTCACAACCGCACACTGAACTTGTCCACCATTCATGTACTGGCTTGGGGATCCAATTGTTTTCACCAGTGTCTTCCTCATGTTGTTCCAGTATGAACCCAACAAGTCTCTACCGGATCTTCTCCGATACTTCCTACGTCTGATCAATTAATTTTTAAATCAGACTTTCATTTACCAAAACCATATCAAGATTTTTCTGATGTTTTTTGTGAACAAGCTACAGGCAAATTGCCTCCCCATCACCCTTGAGACTGCGGCATCGATCTAATCCCTGGAATGATGCCACCTCATGGCAGGAATTCCCCTCTTTCAGTTCTAGAAACAGTTGCTATGTCCTACTATGTAAAAGAGAATCTTGCCATGGGTTTGATAAGACAATCTTCCTCTCCTGCTGGGGCCGGATTCTTCTTTGTCGAGAAGAAAGATGGGGGTCTCAGGCCCTGCATAGACTACCACAGGCTGAATCAAATCACCATAAAAATAGATATCATTTGCCACTCACCTCGGAGCTCTTTGACAAAGTTCATGGAGCATCCCTTTCCACTAAATTGGACCTCTGTGGAGCCTACAGTTTGATTCATATTAGGACAGGAGTTGAGTGGAACACCACTTTTAATACTCAAGATGGCCATTATGTGTACTTGGTGATGCTTTTCGACTTGTGTAATGCGCCAGCAGTATTTCAGAGTTACGTCAATGAAATCTATTGAGATGTCCTTTACAACTTTGTTGTAGTCTATCTGGACGACATTTTAATTTTCTCTGAGAACCTATAGACCCATTGCCTACATGTCAGAGAGGTTTTGTCCCCTCTTTGAAGCCATCATCTCTACGGGAAAATCTCCAAATGCCTTTTTGAACAGTCCTCTGTGGCATTCCTGGGGCACATCATATCAGGAAATTCCCTTCAAATGGATCCAGACAAGCTAAGAGCCATCAGAGACTGGCCCCAACCATACTCCTTGATAGCTATCCGATGGTTCCTTGGCTTCTCTAATTATTATCAGAGATTCATTTTAAACTTTTCTACCATTGTTGCCCCCATCATGGCTCTCACTAAGAAGGGTGCTATCCCGTCTCGTTGGCCTCCTGCAGTGGTGGCTGCCTTCCAAACACTTAAAACAGTTATTTCCACAGCCCCAATTCTTCGTCAGCCACAGCTTGAGAAACCTTTTATATTAGAAGTTGATGCCTCTTCAGTGGGAGTGGGAGCTGTACTGTCCCAATTGGCTGAAGATGGAAGGAATCACCCTTGTGGATTCTTTTCCCATAAATTTTCCCCGGCTGAGAAGAATTGTGCCACAGGGGATCAAGGATTGTTTGCTATGCGATTGGCACTAGAGGAATAGAGACACCTTTTGGAAGGTGCTAAGTTTCCTATTACGATCATCACTGATCATAAGAATCTTCTATATCACAAGACAGCTCATCGTTTGAACGCCAGACAAGCTCACTGGTCTCTTTTCTTCTCCAGGTTTGATTTCAAGGTCCAATTTTGTCCTGGCACTCAAAATAAAATAGCTGATGCACTCTCCTTGTCCTTTCTGCCTCTGCTGGATAAAGAAGATCAACCTCAAGTTTGGCCTACTCTGGATCATCTTGTCTTTGCTCAAATCCAACTGCTGTCTTCCCCTCCTGGCAAGATTTTTGTAGCACCTACTGTATGTTATGTAAGAACTTATTAACTTGGGCTCATGCCTCCTTGTTTGCAGGCCACTTGGGCATCTTCAAGACTTTTAAGTTCTTGCAGCACTCCTACTGGTGGCCCACTATGAAGGAAGATGTCCGGAATTTTATTGTTTCTTGTGCCCAGGTGCCCAGCATAAATCAACTCGCAGCAAAGTTATAGGCCTCTGCCTATTAGTGATGCTCCTTGGACTCCTCTGTCGATGTATTTTATTTCTGAGTTACCACCCTCTAAGGGACATAGGGCTCAATTCAGACCTGCTTGCTAGATGCGTTCATATGCTAAATGCATACGCAAATTTCGGCAAGGCAAGCTATCGCGTGGCAAGGTATTAGCATGCCCATTACGTCTTGATGTGCGATTGCTCTGTGTATGCAGATGCCCACCAGACTGTCTTAAGATGCCCACTTGTGCACATCATCTCCAGGATGTATATGCAACCATTGGTACAATGAGTACCATCGGAAGTGAATGCAGCACTTGTGTCTGACCATACCCTACCGCAAGCACTGCGAGTGCTTCAGTGTGAAATACAACCAAATGATGTTACTATGACGCTGCCTCTTAATTATGCATGTCTCTGAAACAGCATTAAGATTCTCAGGCACACCTGTGTTCGCACCTCCACTCCCCCATTTCTAGTAGCCAGCCCCTGTCACCACCCACAAACGGCTTCTCCTGTCACTCATTCTGCAGGGCTTTCTATGGGCAGTCAGTGTACACTTCCCGATTGCTTGCACTGGTTCACACACACGCATTGCGATGCCATCGCATGAGCAGATTGCAAACAATCGGCTGGCTGCGTGCAAACACATCCTAGTGAGCGGGTTAGAATCAGGCCCATAATACGATCTGGGCGGTAGTAGATTGATTTTCGAAGTTGGCCCATTTTATTTCCTTGGTTGGACTTCCTTCTGCACCAAAGTTGGTTTATTCTTGACAGCTTCCGTCTGCATGGACTACCTAAGGAGATAGTGGCCCTCATTCAGAGGTGGTTGCAAGAAGCGAGCGCTCGCTCTGAATGAGGGTGGCCGCTTGTAGTTTGAAGTGTGGCCTCCACAGCTTTAGCAACTGACCAGGTTGATGGTCACGATGGTCAAGACCACCGCGACCATCAGGGCTTGCAACGAGACCCTAAGGTTGGGTGTCAGTAACTGAAAGCCCCAGGGAGCTTCCTGCTCTGATCGAGCAGGAAGCTCCCCACTTACATCACTGCTGATGTCAGTGCGGCTGCCCACAAAATGGCAGGCGTTTGTGAAACCACCCCCCGCCATGCCTACAAAATGGGTCGAGCTGTCAATCACCACCGACAGCCGCCCCTTTTGTAGTGAGCTTCTCTCTCACTTCGGGGCTTGCGCACGCACAGTGCGGCCGCTGCGCATGTGCAGGGCCTAAACATCAACCCGGTTGCGAGCGCTCAGTGCTTGCGACCGGGTCTGAATGAGGTCCAGTGTCTGATCGAAGTGTGCAATTTGTGGCCAAATTCTGGAGGGCTTTATGTGCCTCTTGTGGAATTAAACTGAAGTTTTCATCTGCCAATCGCTCGCAGACAAACTGCCAAACAGAGAGGGTGAATCAGGAATTGGAAACGTTTATTAGACTCTTCGTGTCCTCATCTCAATTTATTACCTTGGGCAGAGTTTCAAGATTTATTTCCCATGGAAGTACCTGCCTTCACAAATCTTGTAGAATCATTTTCTGGTATATGGAAAGATATTCACTCCTCTTTAAAAAAAGATTCTAGTAATTACAATGTCAGACTAGTATTTGTTTGTAAACCCGGAACCCGGTATTAGATATTCGTCTGTGGTGGTGTCTGGAGGCATGTACAGAAAACTGGTAGGCCTAAGGAGACCTCTTAGCATGTAGTGAAGAACACTTCCCTGACCGGGAATTGAACTCGGGTCTCGGTGCAGAGATGCCGGATCATACCCACTAGACCACCAGGGACGTCAGTGTTGAAGACAATTTGTTATGTTTAATCAGAGGAGAGTGTGGCAGTAGATTGACTAGGCTGATACTGGATTAGTACTGTAGATATAATAATTAAAACACTCTTCTTACTGTAACCAGAAATGCTGGAGTGGTAGATCTTGGCAACATATTCACCAGGCTGAAACTGGATTGTCACTGTAGTCCAGGATCCAGGAGCACTCAGATGGTAGCAGGACTGGATGCAGATAAAACATAGGAATGGGTAGTAGGTGATGCTACCAGGAATGGCATCGAATGGAGCAGGAATCAGGAACACTCACCAAGAGAATGGTATACACAGGTTAGTTGTAGGTTTGGATAACAGGATCAGGTAGGTATTCACTGTGCAACTAGTGGGATAGCTGTCACGGGCATAGACAGAACTGTATTCAGACTTGAATGGATAGTGGCTCATGATACCGGGGACGGCATCAGTGAACCAGATAGGCTCACCATGCAATGAGAATTGGTTTACACAGGCAAGTGGCAGGTTTGGATATCAGGAACAGGCTGAGATTCTCCGTGCAGCCAGTGGAATAGCTGCACCAGGTGTAGACCACTTGCAGGAGTCCATGTAGCAGAAGGAAGCAAAACTGCACAAACAGGATACAAGTAAGCAACAGGAGCTCAGTATAGCTCACTCAGTAGAACCAGAGATTAGGCATTGTACTGGCAAATAGGTAGAGTCAGCAGCTAGGATATATACCCCTGGGTTACCTGGGATAGGCTGAACAGAGACAGGTGGTATGGTGAGGCTCAGGCAATCACTTGATTGGCTGTTGCAGACAGGTGATCGGGACTTGTCACTGCAGTACTCTGTAGCAGCTTTAGATCTTGATTGAGGCCTAGCAGGCCAAGAAACACTGAAGCCTGTGCATCTGGGATGTAAAAGAGAACGCTGGCAGAATCGGTAAGTGACCTGGCGGCAAGGAAAACAGACCTGGGTTGTGACAGTAGTGGTAGTGGCCTGAGGACATCTCTTTGGCATCCCAGGAAACTTGGCGTGAAAACTGGAAACAAGACAAGGAGCATTAACATCTTCAGAACTCACCCAGGATCTCTCCTCAGGACCATATCGTTTCCAATGGACCAGATATTGTAGTTTCCCATAACAACATTGAGTGCCGACAATGTTCTCAATCTCAAATTCAATCCCTTGCTGGGTCTTGACTGGTGGAGGTATTGGTGGAGAAGGTTGGAACCTGCTGAGAATAAGAGGTTTGAGGAGAGCCATAAGATCTTAAGTAATGGAGGATGCTGTAAACGGTACGCCACTGGATTGATGATCTTGATAATAGGGAATGGGCCGATAAAATGAGGAGTGAACTTCATAGATGGAACTCGAAGTCTGAGGTTACGTGTGGATAGCCAGACATGATCGCCCACTTTAAGATATGTAATGGCCTCCTTTTTCTGTCAGCAAATATTTTGTAACGAGCTGAAGTTTTTTTCAAAGTGGCATGACCTTCCTTTCAGATGCTTGAAAAATATTGCAAAGATACTTTGGCCGCTGGTACATCAGATGTCGGAAGAGACTGAAACTCAGGGATACGAGGATGTTAACCATAGACTGTTAGGAAGGGAGTGGTTCCAGATGAAGTGTGGTATGAGTTGTTATGGATGAATTCAGCCCATGGCAGAATCTCAATCCAATCATCCTGAGAGGTAGTAATATACATATGGAGGAAGGTCTCGAGATACTGGTTGACCTTCTCAGTTTGCCATTTGGACTGCGGGTGATACGTTGTGGAAAACTTTAATTGAATCTGTAAGGAAGAACAGAGAGCTTGCCAGAAATAAGCAACAAACTGTGAACCCCCTGTCTGAAACTATTTCTGAAGAGCTGTGAGAGATGTGGAGCAGAATGTAATCCTGATAGAGGTATGAAGTGTGCCATATTCGAAAACCTGTTGACTACAACCCATATGGTGGTAAATCCCTTGGAGACCAGAAGGTCAGTAATAAAATCCATGGATATATGGGTCCATGGTTGTAGTGGAATGGGCAGGGGCTGTAATGGTCTAACAGGCAGCTGGCGAGAAATCTTATGCTGGGCACACTGAGAGCATGAGGATACAAACTCTTGTACATCAGATCACACAGAATGCAACCAATGCATTTTGATAAGTTTCAGAGTCTTTTTGATGTCTGTATGGCCGGAAAACTTGGAGGCACAAGCCTATAGTAGTAGCTGTTTGCGAAGTTCAGGGGACACAAAAGTTTTCCCTAGAGGAGGTGTAACCACATCAGTAGCATCAAACATAGTAGGGTTTACACAGGATATTGTTCAGGAGCTTCTGCTTCATCCTTGGGGTTCATGGACCGAGATAAGGCATCTGCCTTACAGTTGAGAGAGCAAAGACAGAAGTAAATTTTAAAATTGAACCGGGAGAAGAACAATGCCCACTGGGCTTGTCTGGGCATGAGGCAATGGGCAGTCTTTAGAAACAGCAGATTTTTGTGGTTGGTGAATACCGATATTGGGAAACAGGCACCTTCCAGTAGGTAATGCCATTCTTCAAAGGCTAATTTGATGGCTAAGAGGTCTTTCTCACCAATTGGGTAGTTATTTTTGGCAGGTAAGAACTTTTTGGAGAAAAATCTACATTGGTGTATTTTTTCTTCAGATATCTGAGATAACACTGCCCCTATACCTTCAGAGGATGCGTCCACCTCAAGAATAAAAGGTTGAGTGACGTCAGGTTGGCAGAGTACTGGAGTAGAAATAAAAGACTGTTTTAATAACTGGAAGGCCGACTTTGCTTCTGGAGACCATTGCGTTTGGTTGGCACCCTTATGGTTTAATGCAGAGATAGGAGCTGCCAAGGTAGAAAATCCTTTGATAAATTTACTATAGTAGTTGGCGAAACCCAGGAATCTTTGAATGGCTTTTAACCACTTGCCTGGCATGGTCGTATCAGATACGACCATACCAGACTGGGCTTTCCCTGACATGGTCGTATCTGATATGACCAGTCAGAAATGGCCACTAGGCGGCTATGAGAAGCTAATCTTCCCACCGCCACCTATATCAGAGGGACCTTCTCCCCCTCCTGTGTTTCCCGATCACTGCTGGTCACAGTGATCGGGCACAGTCGGCACCCCCCTCCCGGCGCCACTTCAATAGAGGAAGCAGCTGGGGCTCATGTAACCCCGGCTGCTGCTGCTGCTGTGACCCTGATCACTGTGGCCAGCAATGATTGGGCAGCCCGGCTGGCCCCACCCCCTTCAATGAGAAGCAGCAGCGGCGGCACTGGTAGCTGTCACTGCTGCTATGTATCGGAGCCGCCAGCAGAACACCCTCCTGCTGCGGCTCCGGGAACACACAGTGATCAGTGTGATCACTGTGTAGAAGCAGCAGCAGCGTGGCTCTGGTAGCCACCGCCGCTGCTGCTAAATAGCCGGGCCACCAGAGGGACACCCTCCCGCTGTGGCTCCAGCACAACAGTGATCACATAGTGATCACTGGCTGAGTAGAAGCAGCAGCGGTGGCTCTGGTAGCCGCCGCTGTGCTGTGTCCGGGCCGCCAGCGGGACACCCTCCCGCTGCGGATCCGGCAGTGATCACATAGTGATCACTGGCCGTGTAGAGAAAGCAGCGGCGGCTCTGGTAGCCCCCGCTGTTCTAGATATCCGGGCCACTCCCTCTGGCCTCAGCCGCTCCACCTCAGCCCCCATAACGCCCATTTTTATAAGGGGTCAGGCCATAATATATATATATATATATATTATATATATAATTTATTATAATGTGTATCTATATATATATATATATATTTATATGTATATATATATATATATATATATATATCTATTTATATATACATGTGTGTGTATATATATATATATATATATATATATACAGTCAGGTGCATAAATATTGGGACATTGACAGAAATTTAATATTTTGGCCTCTATTCACCACCACAATGTCTTTGAAATGAAACAAACAAGAGAGTTGACAGCAACTGATTCCAAATGCAAATTTCACACCTAGAATCAACTCCAGACCTTATACCTGCTTAATTGATAATGAAATAATGAGGGAATAGCCCACACCTATCCATGAAATAGCTTTTGAGTTGATAGTCCCATTACTTTTGGCCCCTTAAAAAGTGGGAGGGACATATAGAAACCGTTGTAATTCCTACACCGTTCACCTGATTTGGATGTAATTACCCTCAAATTAAATCTGAAAGTCTGCAGTTAAAGCACATCTTGTTTGTTTCATTTCAAAGCCATTGTGGTGGTGAATAGAGGCCAAAATATGAAAATTCTGATCCTATAATGAGTGGATTTTGTGCACGTATTCCACTATTTTGTTTTAAACGCAGCAGCAACATTGGAGATATGATTGTGCACTCTGACATCAGTCCAAGAGTGAATTCTGCTACAAGCTGGCTCAGTTTGCAAAAAGGAGCATTCAAATGTGGCAATTGCGTCAATTGCAAATTTATGCAAGTAGGAAAAATTTTCAAACATCCTACTACTGGAGTGTCTTACCAACTGCGACACAGGATGACCTGTGAAACCAAGTTTGTCACCTATGTGGTCCATTGTCCGTGTCCAAAGTTATATGTAGGTAAGACAATACGGATGGTTAAAGAACGGATAGCGATGCATCGCTCCTCAATTAAGAAGGCTGCAACACTATTAGAGGCCAGCACTCCACCGGTTGCAAGACATTTTGTGCTCAGTGGACATACTATTCATGACTTTAGGTTTATGCCCTTGGATCATATACCTCCGTTGCGACGCGGCGGTGACAGAAGCAAATTGTTGCTCAAACAGGAATGTCGGTGGATTTACCAATTAGCCAGTATGGCTCCATCAGGATTAAATGAGGAGTTGTCATTTGCGCCTTTTTTGTAGATCTTCTATCGATATAGCGGTCGTCTGTACTGTGCTTGCATTGGACTATGTATATATTGTTTGTTATATATTGTTATATGTGGGATTATACTTTAACCTTTTTTTGGGGGGGATTTTTTCCCTTTCTTCACATTCTCTTGCTCATGTTTTTGAATCTGAATTATGTCACCTAGTATCGAACCAATTTGTAAATTCGATATCTTCATGTGGGACCGGGGCTGACTATGGCTGTCGTGTGGGAAAGCTTGGGGTTCCCATGACAACTGTCACTAGTTGGAAGATTTTCTTCCTATTTAACTGGTCTCCTAGGTGCCAAGGGGCGTCTCCTGGACCTATTGGCCGGCAGTGCGGCGGCGTGGTCACGTGGTCGCGGGTGACGTGAATCGGGATACCCGATCTACGTCACTGGCGGGCGACGGTGGCTGGCGCTGCTGCACGCGGCTGTGCAGGCGGGAATGACGGGCTTGTGTACACAGGTGAGACAGTTTTCTTTGCTGATGGACACAGGTATTTATAGGCTTCACTGTACATTGTTAATTTAATATCCCCTGATGACGGTTGATACCGAAACAGCTGTAGGGATCTGACAGTAGGGGAAGGAGCTTTGATGCACTGATGCTCACACCTGCTGTAATGTATGATATGCTGAACTAAGATGCAAAGATGTACCTGTCATGTATTATGGTGTTGCTATAAAATCTTCTCTGGGATTCATTTATCTTTCATTGAGTGCTGGCCTCGTCTCTTATTGAGCCCCTGGTGGATCTACAAGTGGACGGTTTTCCATATTACCATTTATGTGGCCTTGCACCTGCTAATGGATCAATAGGTGTTGTGCGGTTTTTTCAAATACATATATATATATACACATATGCGCCTAATCAGCCGTGTGTGATTCGTTTATTCCGGAGTGCCACGGTGTGGATTACACACACACACACAAATATATATATATATATATATATATATATATATGCGTATGTATATATATATGTATGTGTGTAATCCACATGGCGGCACTCCGGAATAAACAAATCACACAAGGCTGATTAGGCGCATATGTGTGCATATGTGTGTGTATATATATATATATATATATATCACAAAAAATCCCAAACTGCGCTGATCAATTCACATACAGCAGCACCCTTCAGTAAGTCCCCTGTTAGAAGGACTAATTCAAAGATATACAAATGGATAACTGATGGGGCGCTAAATCGCAACACAATTTATTTTAAAATTTGTAAAACACAATGCAATCTCTCCAAAGGCTTGTACGTCTTCTTTTTTTTTTTGAAGAGACAACTTCACTGTTATTCGTACTCGTTCTCAATTTTGATCAATTAGTCCAAACTATGAGTTCGCATTAAGTCCTCCTCGAGGTTCTAAAAAAGATACCCTCATACCAATCCAAACACAGGCCCAAGGCCAACGTTAGTAAGAATGAGAAAAATAGAAAGTAAAATAATTCTTTATTAAAATGTAACAGTATGCTAGATGGACAATCTTACACAATTTGGTAATGCACAGCCTTCCAATCTTAGGAAAGGGATATCATACACCTTTCGATCAGCAGATGTTTAAATGTAGTGTCCACCTTTCATTAAAACCCTACGCGTTTCGTCTCTTTATGAGACTTCTTCAGGGGTAGATCTCAATATTGATGTATATACACATGTACTTAATGTATACCCAAAATTAGGCAATTCTTTGGATCAGAAACTGTAAGACCTCATACTTGATGTCTAAAAAAGGGTACCCGTAGTTTATGTCAGACCATCTGGTGGTCAATTTATTGAACCAAAACCGTGCAACTGGAGTGTAGCAGTTGGATTCAGAAGCATAAGCATCACTAGTGATGTCAGTGGGAGTGATTTTGGCTCTGATAGAAACTCAACCGCAGGCTTCTGCTCGCAGTGGCGATGGTCGCGATGGTCAAGACCATCGCGACCATCATCCTGCATGCTCGTATATGCTGTGGGTGGTGACCCACAGCTATACGAGCGTCCAGGAGGATGCTCCATATTTATGGAGGTGGGCCCTGATTCAGAGCGAGCGCTCTGGTCAGAGCGTCCGGCTCTGAATCAGGGCCTTAATGCGAACTCATAGTTTGGACTAATTGATCAAAATTGAGAACGAGTAGGAATAACGGTGAAGTTGTCTCTTCAAAAGAAAAAGAAGACGTATAAGCCTTTGGAGAGATTGCATTGTGTTTTACAAATTTTAAAATAAATTTTGTTGCGATTTAGCGCCCCACCAGTAATCCATTTATATATATATATATATATGTGTGTAAAAAACACGTGTGTATAAGCAACAGCAGATATATATATATATATATATATATATATATATATATGTAAATATATACCAGTGTTGGCTAACCTTGACACTCCAGCTGTTGTGGAACTATATATCCCAGCATGCCCTGCCGCAGTTTTAGTATGCCCTAATAGCAAAACTGTAGCAGTGCATGCTGGGTTATGTAGTTCCATAACAGCTGGAGTGTTAAGGTTAGCAAACACTGATATATACTGTGTGTATATATATATATGTTCGATATATATATATATTTAGAGATAGATATTGCAGAGCCTCTAATTAGGGATGGCAACCAACCATTGATCGTTTGCAAACCATCGATGGTCTGACTGAAAATAAGTAGTTTGCCATTGCTGGTGGGCATCAATGTTGCACAATCGATGGCAACCCTCAATCGATGTTTAGGAAACATCGGCAGTTGTGGTCTACACAGATCTCCTCGACCAATTGCTAAACTGATGGCTTCTAACGATGGTTGAACTATCAATGGTACAGATGTCAATGGCCATCACTACAGTATAACATAATAATCGCTATTTTTATGGTATACTGTGTTTTTAAAAAAAAATTTCAAGTAAAATAGTGATGGATAAGTTTAAAATTATGTTCTTGACCTAATTCAATCATAAAAGAAACCGACAATTTTGGAGCGGTTTTTGGAAAAAGAATTCATCAGTTAAGTGGTTAAGGAATTGGTTTCAACCCAGGAAAGTACTGCTTGAACCTTTTCAGGATCCATCTTAAGGCTGGTACCTGAAATGATGTATCCTTGAATAGGAATGTCTGGTTCTTCGAACACACATTTTTCTATTTTACAATAAAGCTAGTTTGTACAGTATGAAGTCTTCGTAGGACTTCTTTCACTTGTTCACGATGAGTAGCAAGGTCACTGGAAAATATAAGGATATCATCCAGGTATACCACCACTGAGTGGTACAGGAGGCCACAAAAGATTTTGTTCATGAAATGTTGAAATACAGCTGGGGCATTGCTCAGACCAAAGGGCATGATGATGTATTCATAGTGCCAATCTCTAGTGTTGAATGCGGTTTTCCATTCGTCAATAAGGATTAAATTATATGCACCCCTTAGATCCAATTTCGTGAAGACAGTAGACCCCTTCACCTTATCAAAGAACTCTGTGATCAATGGTAATGTGTAGCGATTCTTGATGGTGGTTTCATTGAGTCCCCTATAATCAGTACAGGGGTGAAGTCCGCCATCTTTTTTCTTAACGAAGAAAAACCCTGCACCGGCAGGAGAAGATGAAGGTCAAATGAATCCTTTCGCAAGATTCTCTTGGATGTACTCGGTCATTGATTTAGTCTCTGGCATGGATAATGGATAAGTCAGACCTTGGGGAGACATTTTTCCAGGTAGTAACTCTGTTGGACAATCCCATTCCCTGTGGGAAGGCAGAATGTCAGCCCCCTGTTTGCTGAAAACATCCAGATAAAAATGATATTGGGATGGTAGTTTTTCAGCCAGGGCGGTATCAGAGACCCAGATGAGGACCACTTTCTCCAGACATGGTTTAGCACAGTTCTTGGATATGCATGGTAGACCACTCGAACTGAGGATTGTGCTTCTGTAGCCAAGGAAGTCCGAGTACAATAGCATGGGTAAACTTAGGAATGAGAAGAAATGACATTTCTTCAGAGTGCAATGCTCCTACCTGGAGTTTAACATTTCATGTGCAGTCAGTGATGGAGCCATGAGGAATCAGACTGCCATACACAGCCGACAGTGATTTTGGATGGGACAAAGTCACAGTGGGTATATGATGCTTGATGATATAGAAGTGTGTTATAAAGTTCTCAGCAGAACCAGAATCCAGAAGAGCAGAAAGAGAATAACGTTTAATGTCAAGTGGTTGAGAAGAGGGATGTATTCCTTCTAATATTTTCCCTCTCTGAGAAATTATTAGCGACCATTTCCCAGTCATTTGGTACAAGAAGAAATCATATGTCCAACTTCACCACAATATAAACTTAATTTCAACTGATGTCATATTTGACGTTATTCAGACGAGAGATGGGACCTACCAATTTGCATGGTGTGGAATTTTTAACAGGAGTAGAAGAAATCCCCTTGCTTTTGCTTCTTACACCAGAATGCTCTTGGAGGCGTAAGTCAATTTTGATGCACAAGGAAATAAGGCCCTCCGATTTGGATGGCAGATCGCGGGTTGCCAATTCATTCTTAATTCGCCCAGAAACTCCATTCCAGAATGTGATATGAGAGCTTCCTCATTCCATTGCAATTCAGATGCTAAAGTCTGAAATTGAATCACGTATTGACCCATAGATTTACTGCCCTGGTGTAACCGTAATATGTCTCTGTATGCTGACATGGCTTCCAGGCTCGTCAAATATCTTGCGGAACGTAGTAATAAAGTCAGTATAAACATCCAGTAATGGGTCAGATTGTTCCCATAAAGGAGTCTGTGTAGCAGAAGGAAGCAAAACTGCACAAACAGGATACAAGTAAGCAACAGAAGCTCACTATAGCTCACTCAGTAGGAACTGAGATTAGACATTGTACTGGCAATTAGGTAGAGTCAGCAGCTGGGATATATACCCCTGGGTTACCTGGGATAGGCTGAGCAGAGACAGGTGGTACGGTGAGGCTCAGGCTATCACTTGATTGGCTGTTGCAGACAGTTGATTGGGACTTGTTACTGCAGTACTCTGTAGCAGGTTTAGATGAGGCCTAGCAGGCCGAGAAAAGCTGAAGCCTGTGCATCTAGGATGTGATAGAGAACACTGGCAGAATTGATAATTGACCTGGTGGCAAGGAAATCAGACCCGGGTTGCGACATAGTTCGCGGATCAAAAATATCTTGCTGTTCCTTTTCTGGGAGTTGGAGATAGAGTGTGGTTGTCAACCAAGAACATTAGGTTGGAGGTTCCAAGCATGAAATTCTTAAAGTCATCAATCCGGTGGTGTATAAACTGGAGCTAACTCCTCCAATTCCAGCATTCTCCACCCAAGACACCAAGCTCATACTCAATTGGGAGTCGAATTTGAAATAAAGAAGATCCTTGACTCTCGACACCGGTTGAATCACCTTTGGTATCGCATTGATTGGAAAGGGTACGGCCTTGAATAATGAGCATGGATCAAGGTGTCTGATGTCCATGCTACACAGCTTGTTCGAGCTTTTCACAAAAAATGTCCTGATAAACTTTGTAGGTGTCCGGAGTCCACCCTGAAAGGTGGGGGTGCTTTCATGTTATGGCCTAGGATGGCCATTAATCACCTCAGTGCCGGCTTATGCTTAGGTTCTGCTACTACATTTATGTGCTGCTCTGTGATTTGATTCCTGTGGTTGCCGACATGGACACAGCTATGACAATCAAACAAACCAAATTATTGTGTCACCGCGGGCGCTGGATAAACAAGTTAAATATTTCAAAACAAGGAGTATAGATATGGTACTTAGGGCCTGATTCAGAGCCGCTCGTAAGCGGCAATATGCTCGTTCCAAGCGATGTTCGCACATCTGCGCATGCGTACGGTTTTTAATACGCATGCGCGAACCAGTCAGTGCGGCTGAAAATCGTTTGTTCGCTATATAGCGAATGCCTGCTATTTTGAGTGACAGAATGAGGCGTATGTGGGTGGTAACAGGGGAAGGTGCTTGAAAACGGGGAGTGGAGATCAGAACGCAGGCGTGCTTAAAGGTCAAAACGGGCGTTTTATGGGTGTGCATAATTAATACAGCAGCGTCATTGACCACGTCACTTGTTTTTTTTTTACTCAGAACTGCTCGCAAAATAGCGGTTGAAAAAACAAGCCACAAGAATAGCGAGCAGTTCATACGCTGGTCGATGTACTTGATTAATCTAATAAATAGCGGATATGACGTATGGTGCGAGCGGGAAGAGGGCGTATTTTTCAAAATTACAACTGCAAGTTTTGCTCGCTCGTTCAGACTTAGAGGCGTGAACAGACCGCAATGAGCGAACGGTTCATTTGAATAGCCACCCCTTGTTTTAGAACGAACGACCACAAATAGCGAGCGGCTCTGAATGAGGGCCTTAGTCCTTATCATAGGTGGAAAATCCTGGCATTCATCGTTTAGTGATCTGATATAATATTCCTAATAATGTCTGTATGCAAGGAAATGACGTAATTCTTGTCAGATGATCAAATATGTTCGATACGTACCCAACTCACATTAAAATGTATGGTTAAATTCCCAAAAAGGTTTCTTTGTTCTTCCCACCCAATTATTATTCCAAACTGGTCTTTTATGTCAATATGCACTAATAATATGAGGGGTAAGATGATGTGGACCTTACTCACGTGGTATAGATGCTGTAATCTGCATATAAGGGTTTCTTTTCAGTTGTCCCCGGGGTATTCTGAGAATTAATTCCCGTATGATGTTTCCTAAGTTCTGGGTGTCCAGGGGAGTTCTCTTTGGGTCACACAGGCATCCGCTTATAAAGAAGTGAACAAGTGATGAAATCAGGAATGAGCAGCGTTGTGTGTTCCAGCAGCACGGCCAGCGAGACATCCGGTGGAAGCCATGGGCATCAAAAGCGTCTCCTAGCAACTGACAGTCTACATCACCTGATTAGCCTTTACCCAATGGTAGCATTGGTTGCTTTCAGCTTACACTGTCCTCCAATGGACTGCTACCTTAGGGTATTTAGCCGAGCTCTGGACAACAGGAAGTTGCCTGTACAACATCGTTACTTCCAGTGAATACTTGCTGTTGCAGCATTCCAGGTTCCAAGCTCCTTTCTTCTAGTGATATATTCCTTGTGTTTATCCATGGTGTGTGTACTCAGTACATTATTCCGAGTACTGTCTCCTAAGTGTCAAACTCCTGTGCCAGTTCTGTATCTGGATCCACAGTGTGTGTACTCAGTGCGTCATCTGAGTACCATCTCCTAAGTGTCATTCTCCTGTGCCAGTTCTGCATCTCGATACACAGTGTGTGTACTCAGTACATCATCTGAGTACTATCTCCTAGTGCCATTCTCCTGTACTAGCTCTGCATCTGGATCAATAGTGTATTTACTCAGTATGTCACCCGGGTGCAAACTCCCAGTATCATTCTCATGTGGTTTTCCTGTGATTGTGTTCTTCTGTTTCCCACTTGTGCCGGATAATTGACCAAAGGGTTGCAACCTGCTTGCTGGGTGCAGCTTAAATCCAAATCCCAATTGGAGGTGTCACTGGTGAACACCTCCCAGTAAAATAGACTCTGCGCCTTTGGTCAGGTATAGCCAACATACGATACTTGTGGATGAGGAAGGCATATATCCAGGCCCCTTGCCTCCGGTTCCTTTCCCAACCTGGGACCCCGACTTCCAATCCCTCAGTAGAGGATATCCATTGTCCAACCATGACAATACTATAAAAATAGCGACTTTTTTTTAAAAGCATGAGCTTGAATGCTTGTAAACTATTTAGGACTTCTATAATTTGGCCATCCCTAATCAGCGGTCCTGTAATGATATTCTCGATCGATATGGGATGTCCATAATCAAAATGCTACAAAAAAAATTCTATAATATTAATACTGATATTTATAAATATCAATATTTACTACTACACATGTACTGTTTTAGTCTACAAGAGGCCCAGGGGGAAGGGAGGACTGTGGTGGGGTTACTCCTGATTTAATATGAGTACTGCCCTTAGATTGACATATTTAATAATAAAAAAATAGATCCTCGCGATATAGCCAATAAAATGATAATAGTAAAATCTTCAATAGCATCCAGTTTTCTTATCGATATTGCTGATATATAAGGATACATATTGGTGGATGGAGGCACTGCTATGTTTACTTGTCCTGGGGGATGCTCCTACCTGCAGCCACTGGGTACACACTGGGGGCAGGGGACTCTGGAATTAACATTTCGCTGTTGGCTCCTCCTCTCTGCAGCCACCGGGTATACATTGGTGGTAGTGCACTCCTATATTTACATTTCCCCATGTGGCTGTGACCAGCAGTGATCAGCACACAATTCTGCCAACATAATGGTTGGATGATCCAAGGGTGAAGATGGACCCAGTGTGTAATTTCTGACTGGTCCCATCAGATGAGACCATGTCAGGGAAGCCCAGCCTGGCATCTGATGCGACCACGCCAGGCAAGTCGTTAAGAGGGTCTACATGTAAAGTTGCATTGCCATGTTAAGTTGTAAAAATTTTTGTTCACCACTTTGAACTGGCTGCAGAGAGTGGGTGAGAGCTGGAAAACCAATGAGAAGGTGCAATGTCTGTGATTAGTGCCCCTCACAGTTCCACTCACTCACACCCCCCCTTTTAAATTCACATGGACATTTTAGTCAGGGCTGTGGACTAACCTTGGACTCCAGAGAAGCATGAATTGCAATTAGCATCCCTTGGGAGTTAAGTTGATAGGGGCTCCAGAGAGCAGGGAAGGCATAATGTAGTACCACGACCATGCCCCGATGCAAACAGAGTAGCATCCAGACACATACTCTCACCCCCCTCCACTTTCACTTCCAAAACCCCAGAAGAACCTAAACACACTCTCCTCCCCCTGCATTCACTGCCAACACCTCAGCAGCACCAAGTTACATACTCTCCTCCTACTGCATTCACTGCCAACACCCCAATAGCGCTCAGATACACAATATCACCACCTTCCACATTCACTTCCAACACCCCAGCAGCACCCAGACACACACTATCTCCCCTACTTTCACTGCCAACACTCCAGAACCCACACACTGACCCTCCCTGCATTCACTACCACGCCAACATTCCAGCAGCAGCACCTAGACACACTCTCCTCCCCCAATTATTTACCAGCACACAAATGTTACCTGTTGCAGATCAGAGCCTTTAGTTCTTGCTATTTGCTGCTCCCACAGCAAAAACAGAGAAAGCAGGTCCCGCATGTGAGGGAGAAAAACCAAAAAAGGAGGGAGGGGCCATGCACTCTAGTCTCTACCATGTCCTTTTTATGTACATTGATGCGGTTTCCTTGCTGGAGATCCATCCCTAGAGACTTGACTCCAAGGTGGGGGCCTTGGGAGAAAAAGGCCGCAGCACATGCCCCCTGGGCTTTCTGCTTATTCCTGCTATGGGGAGCATAAAGCAGAACCTGGAACAATGGAAATCAGTGTGCCCCCTTAAGGGCTGACACTCGTAGGTGACTGGATGAACCTAAAAATGACGGGTAAGTGGAAAGATCTTATTTTTATTTTTTTTGCCAACTACAGCTGGGACATCTTACTGTCAGCAATAACCCTGACTGCAGTAAGATTCACAGCTTTCCTTAGCAAAAGTTTCCCCATGCAATTTGCACAATTATTAAGGTGGTACTTGTATGTGTACCTTTTCTGTTAAGACAGAAAAGATTAGACTAAATTAATAATTTAATAAAGCCTGTTTTAATGTTTAGGGTTTTTAAATATTTGTAAGATTTGTATTTAAAAATATTTCCACCATAGTGGAAATAACAACACTAATCTGGTTGAAGTCTAGATTGGCAAAGCATTACAGGTTAATCTTTCACTTTTTTTAGCAGTTTTTTAGCAGTATCAGTGATGTTTTCTTTTTAAATAAATTGTAGCAATCAGAGCCATTACTAGATTTTTTGGTGCTCTGTGCCAGAAGAGCGCCTCCCCCTATATTTCAAATATGGACATAAAACACCCGAAAAAAGGGCATGGCCTCATGATGAGGGGCCGGAGAAGAGATAGGAGGCCAGGAGATGCTGGGGATAAAAGAAGAAGCTACAAGTGAAAATGATAATACACAAAAAATTGACAGGCCCACACAGTGCCCCCTGCCCTGCAGTGCCCTGTGCCATGGCACAGGTCACACTACCCTAGTTACGGCCCTGGTAGCAATAAAGGATTTTTTCTAATTTTCATGATTAGTGGCAATGAAGAAAGTTATATGTCACCACAAAGGAACTGTATATGCTAATAATAGTTAGTGCGTCCAACTTTTTATTTTCACTTTTCCACTTTGACACATGTGTTTTGATAATAAACCTTTCACATATCAGGTTTAAATGTGCCTGGTAGTACTTTAGTAAATAAACACCTAGGGCCAAATGTAATAGGTAGTCTGTTTTGGTAAATTGCGAGTTTGGTGCTAAACACGCAATTTTTCACAACTCTCCAATGTAATAGGGTGTCTGTTCACTAAAACTCACATTTTTCAGAGTTACTAAAACTCTCCATTCTCAAACTCGCATCCAGATGTTTTCACATTGAAAACAATCAACTCGCCCAATGTAATAGAGTGTCTGTTTCAGACTCGCAAAAAAAAGATTACCAAAAGTCCCCAAATAATAGACCTGTTTCAGGCTAGCGAGTACATCCTGAGCAGGTCAGATTAACACAGAAACATGCACATATCCATGAGATATGTACATGTTTCTGTGTGTACTTATGTTAAATGTTTTAAATAAAAAAAAAAACGTGCACCCCCTCCCCAAGAGCATAACCAGCCCCGGGCTTTATAAAGCCTGTTCTGGTTCTAAAAATACAGGGGCCAAAATGCGTAGGGGGCCCCTGTATATTAAGAACCAGCACAGGGCTTTGTTGAGCTGGTCCTGGTTCTGGAAAATCAGGGGACAAAACGAGTAGGGGTCCCCTGAAAATTCCAGAACCAGCACCGAACTCTTTCTAGCGGGGGGATAATGCCACAGCCAGGGAAAACCTTTCACCAGTTTCCCCGGCCAAAGCATTACCCCTGACCGCTAGTCAGTCCAGGCTGGGGATCCCTGGGGAGTTGGGTACCCCCCCAATAAAGGGGTACCCCTCTCCAGGGCACCCCAGGCCTAGACTGATAGCCCGGGGCTATCCCCGGCACCCTAGGGCGGTGGGTGCCGGGTTGATAGTGTAAAGTGTAAAATTAAGTTTTCAATATTGTCTTTATTTGTAGAACCACAAGTACTAGCAAGCCTCCCCTGCATGCTGGTATTTGGAGAACCACAAATACCAGCATGTGGGGCATTACGGGCCCGCTGGCGCTTGTAGTTCCACAACTAAAGAAATACGTAAATAAATAAACATACACCGTGAAAGTATAATTTTAATAAAACATACATGCACACTCACACTCACACATACTCACCTAGTATCCGAAGTAATCCATAGGGGTGTACCTGAAAAAAAAATCCATACTCACCTCTCCTATGCGTAGATCACGTCCACTTGTCCGAGTAGGCAATCCAGGGGTTAAAATAAAAAAACTAAAAAAAAACCGAACCATACGGACTGAGCAAAGGTATGTGTGTACACATACCTTTGCTCCGCGTAAATGACCCGGGGCACACGTGTGCCCCATCAGTGAAGGGGCCGCCAGCCAATCAGGGTGCATCTCCGTCGGAGCAGCTCCCTGATTAGCTGAATGCGGCCAGCCTGTGTGTTCCATAGACGTCTATGGTGAGAAATCCCCATAGACGTCTATTGTGGGAACCGCTACATCGTAGCCGCAAGATTAATTGAGGTTAATCTTGTGGTTACATCACTGATACAGTGTCCTAAACTCGCCTGCACTTGCAAATGCAGTAGCCTCGAGCTGAAAAGTTCGCAGGCTATTGAATTTGCGAGTTTCAGTACAAACTCGCACTTTCTAAAAGTGCGAGAAAGTGCGAGTTTGTACTGTTACTAAAACAGACTACCTATTACATTTGGCCCCTAGGCTTTTATGCAGCACCTGTAAGCTAGACAATAAGGGCCTGATTATGAATTGGATACATCCGTGGCAGCTTTTCTGTTCTGCCTACGTCCTTCCTTATGCTAATGTGAGAATCCGCCTGTGTTTGCTGAAGAAAATTGTATCTGCACGTGGAAGCCTTTCCTATCCACTGTTTTTACATCCACAGCCACAACTGTCATCATTATTATCTGTACCACGCACCATCTGATCTATTGCACCAGCATTGGGTGGGGGTCCCATTTCCATCCACATACTGTCATTGAGCAAAGAACAGTATATATATCTAATGAGGTGCACTATCAACAGCAGCTAGTAAGAGGGTTGTCAATCCTCTAGTCAGAAAAACTTATTAAATATGAATACCAGCGCTAGCTGTAAATTAGGAAACATAAATGTATAATAATATATTAGCAGGACGGTTGTTTATAAAAAGTTATTATATAAAATGTATTTGTTCATGTATAAAAAAACCCGGTTAATCATAAAATCAAACATCTATGTGCATGATAATAATAAAATAATATAATATAGGTAACTTGTTTAGGTTCTTAAATCTCTTGGTAAATTAAGACCTTCTCTAGGTAATATTAGCAGCAAGGTTTACCAGGCATTGTAGTAAATCTCCAAGCATCTGTAAGTACTCAGGACCTCATTCAGAGTCGGTCGAAGCGGCCGCTCGGTCGTACAGGAAAAGGGGCCGGATATGCAAATGATTCCCTCGCAAGTTGCGTCCCTAAGTTCGGATCGGTAGCTGGCCGACCAAGGAGAGGAAGCGGCCGGAAGACAAAAAATATACACCACCTTCTCGTACGCATTACACATCATCTCCGGGCATATAAGGATTAATCGAGACCATCGGGAACCATCGGAACTGGTCGTAGAGCTTAAGGTTGACCATAACCTCTCTTAAGCTCTACGATCATGTCAGTGTAAAAACCTCCCATGTCACATGTGCCATGACACTACTTTGTTAATTATGCACTCACATAAACTGTATGCACTCCCATAAAACACCGTTCGCATAATTAGGCACGCCTGCGTACGGATCTCCACTCCCCCGTTTTCAAGCACCTTCCCCTGTTACCACCCACAAACGCCTCAATATGTCTCTCAAACTACCGACCTGGCTGTGTTCAAGGAGAGAGAAATTTCTGATCATAGCGGCTAGTTTGCGCACGTGCATTGCAGCTTTACGCATGCGCAGTATAGCGAACATCGATGGCGTACGACCGTGCGGCCGATTCGACCGACTCTGAATGAGGTCCACAGTCCTCTTGCTTTTGCTTTTCTGTTTAATACAAATGATTTCTATTGAGTGACAGAGATGTATACAATATCTCTGTCATGATGATGTTAATAGAATCTTGTTGCATTGGAGACACTGCCTTCCAGAGCCTTGACAATTGGCCGAGATGCATTGTGACGCATTATTTGCCATTGTCTGGGTTCTGTGGTGCTGCGTTACCATGGTAACAAAGATATAAATTATATTTCAGTGTTATTATGACTTTTTAATTTATTTATATATAGAAAAATCCCCTTGATTATATTTGTAATGTGTTGTGGACTAAATAAATTATATATACAGTAAGTCCATAGAGATAACCAAGTAGGAGTATCATTGTTGCTACATATTACAGTGACTCACCATCCACTTATGGAGATTGTGAATGCATGCTAGATATACAATAGACTGTACATCCACCCACCTGTTGTTTAGCGACTTGGGAACACAGCGCTGATGGTATGTTCCAGTGGCTTTGATGATGTGGCGCCTTTAGGTACCGGAATTCCCCTATATGTGCAAGCTTAATGGCTTGTGGAGCTTGGTTTGGAGGCATCGCGTCGCCTAAGTTACCTGAATACGATCAGCTGCAGTTTGTTCTGGATTACCTAGCAGAATCACGTGGTGTATACTACACCATGTGACCATGCTAATCCAATCAAAAAGTGGCATCACGTCGCCTTGACTACCGGGAACATGACCGGTGGATAGAATAGAATAAGGTATCAGAGAATTTTCTTTTTATATGTACTGGATATATTACGTTGATTCAGATTGACTCTGAATATTTACACATATGGGATTGCCTCACCAATGAGTCTATTGTGACTAATACAAATGTTTATGCGGGACGGTTTTTTAATTTGATTGATGTGATTATACTCATGTGCAGATACTTATAAAATGAACTAACTAGTACATATAGGGAGACTTGGAACTCTGTACACATATGCTCATGAGGAAGCTGGGCTATTCTGACCCAGGGAAACACGGTGAGCCTTTTAGACCACTTGGACTTTTATTATTGGACTCCTAGGGGTAAATTTACTAAGAATCGAGATAGGTCAAGATGACCATCTCGGGTGATTAATTCATTTTTTTCTTGCTTGTAAATTTACTAAAGGTAAAGTCGGGTGAGTTAAAGAGAGATTTCTCTCATCTCACTCGTAAAACTCGGGTGAGAGAGCAATCTTGAATCAAATCACCATCGGGCCAAATCGGAAGTACATTTCACCTAAAACATACATCTCTCAAATTTACCAAGAATCGGGATGACAAGCTCAGGTGAGGTAGGAGCAAACTCTCTGTCAAAATCACTTTTCAAACTCTCAACCCCCTGAGCTGTGAGATGGTCAGAAACACACAGAAATCATTGTGATTTGTGTATGTTTCTTTCTGTAAATGGTAAAAATAGGGTTAATTTTTTTATATAAATGATGTGAGGTTCACCCCCAAAACACTAACCAGCCCCGGACTTCCCAGCTAGTCCTGGTTCTTAACATTACAGGGAAAAAAATATGTAAGGTTCCACTGTAATTTAAGAACCAGCACCAGGCAGCAGGGACAGAGTTGGTTTTAAATATACAGAGAAAAATATTGACGTGAGGAACTCCATATATTTAAAACCAGCCCTGGACCCTTTCTAATGGGAACTGATGCCACAGCCAGGGGTGCCCTTTCACTGGGCCCCCCAGCCACAGCATCAGCCCTGACCATTAGTCAGCCCAGGCCAGGGATCCCTGGGGAGTTGGGGACCCCCCATTAAGGGGGTCACCCTCTCCAGGGCACCCCTGGCATAGGCTGATAGCCCGGGGCTATCCCCACCACCCCTGGGTGGTGGGTGGTTGGTTAATAGTGTCTGTGATTGTGTAAAAATTTGAATATTTTACATTGTCTATACAATGGAACTACAGGTCCCAGCAAGCCTTCCCTGCATGCTGGTACTTGGAGAACCACAAGTACCAGCATGCGGGGCATTAAGGGCTCAATGGTACGTGTAGTTCACCTGTAAAGAAATGTGTAAATAAAACACAACACACACACCGTCAAAATAAAATTACATATATACACACATACATACTAACCTGGTCCCTGATGTTCACGTCCCCTGTCAACGTACAGTATCCAATGGAAGTACCTGTAAAAAAGCTCCAATACTCACCTTTTTTCCCCCAATGTTCTCCGCAGAAATTCAGAGGGGCCCAGCTACTCTGTATCAACACGCATCAGCATGTTGATACAATAACAATAATGAGAACTCAGGGCTTGAGCTCTCATTATTGCCAGGACGTCATTATGCCCTTCTGCTCCATGGGAGGTTTCTGTCCTCCCTGAGCTCGCCTTAGGAAACCTGCGTTACGGTTTGACAGGTGTACCGCCCCACGGTACATTAGAGGACGCTCATTGGCTGGAACCCACGTGGACATAGCCAATGAGCGGCTGCTCCACGTCGGTACCAGCCAATGAGCGGCCGCTAATGTTAGCCGCCGCTTATTGGCTGGCAGCCCGACTAATGTCAACTCTTTCCCATGAGCTTACATTAGCGCACTGTAACAGCATGCAGAAGCATGTTGTTACACTGTATCCAGGGCACGTATTGGATTTCTGCGGAGAACATCGTGGGACATAAAGGTGAGTATTGGATCTTTTTTAACAGGTACTTCGTTGGGATACTTTACGTTGACAAGGGGACATGAACATCTGGAAACAGGTGAGTATGTGCAAGTGTGTTTATGGATGCAATAAAGCTTATTTTCACAGTGTGTTGTGTGTTTTTTTATCCATTTCTTTACAGGTGAACTACAGGTACCAGTGGGCCCTTAATGCCCTGCATGCTGGTACTTGTGGTTCTACAAGTACCAGCATGCGGGGGAGGCTTGCTGGGTCCTATAGTTCCACTGTAAAGACAATGATGAAAATTCAAATTTTTACACTACACCTAACACTATCAACCCACCACCCACCGCCTTGGGGTGGCAGGGACAGCCCCGGGCTATCAGCCCAGGCCAGAGGTTCCCTAGAGAGGGGGACCCCTTTATTGGAGGGGTCCCCAACTCCCCAGGGATCCCTGGCCTGGGCTGACTAGCGGTCATGGCTGATGCTGTGGCTGTGGGGCCCGGTGAAAGGGCACCCCTGGCTGTGGCATCAGTCCCCCATTAGAAAGGTCTCGGTTGAGTAATCTCCTGCAAAACGAGTTACTCGGGAGAGATATCTCATTCTGTTTCACCGTCGGCAAACTCGTTTAGCCTCAAATCGCCTGTTGGTAAATTTGGAATAAAAAAAGGGACTAAATCACCCGAGTTTTGGCGAGTACCAGCAAGATAAATCACTTTGAAAATCGGACCATCTCAAATCTTAGTAACTTTACCCCTTGGATTGTATCTCTGGACGCTATTTGGACCTTATTTCTTCAAAGTGACTTTTAAACTGCGACGATCACCAGTGGACTACCGCTATAGTGCTTACAGATGCTTGGGGATTTACTACAATGTCTGGTAAACCTTGCTGCTAATATTACCTAGAGAAGGTCCTAATTTACCAAGAGATTTAAGAGCCTAAACAAGTTACCTATATTATATTATTTTATTATTATTGTGCACATAGATGTTTGATTTTATGATTAACAGAGTTTTTTATACATGAAGAAATACATGTTATATAACAACTTTTTATAAACAACCGTCCTGCTTATATATTATTATACATTTATATTTGCTCATTTACAGCTAGCACTGGTATTCATATTTAATATGCTGAGCAAAGGAGGCAGCTTACATACACATGACATGCCCACCACACTGACATGTCATGGAACAGTTCTGTGCAATTGCATGGTCGCAGCAGAGTTACCACCCACTTTCCATTCCATTGTGGTCCGTCAACAGATGAATCAATCTGTACACGTGGGATTGTCATCCCTTTCCATCTGCTACTGTGTGAGAGAGTTAAGGGGCCTATCCATTAGCAGATGTATTTCTGAGCGATGAAAGACGAGATATCCCCTGAAAATTCCGGTGGCTGTGCTGAACGATATCTGTCATGTACATGACAGATTTTCGCAAACAACGAACGATGAACAATATCACATGACATCATTCAAGGATTGGATTTTTTTCTCTGCAGCGCTCTGTAGCTGCTGCTAATATCTTTCGTCGTTCATTGTGCACTGCATATAAACTGCACGATATTGCTAATATCGTACAGCTATACACGATAATTGACCAACATGTTGGAGAGATGATAGATGTGATTTATCGGCCGCGGGAGTGCGCATCTGTCATTGTTCAGGGTCTGTCCATTAGCAGATATATAGAGGGGTATTCAATATGAAACGTTAACCTCACCAGCGAGGTTTTCACCGCACATCGGAAGTTTTGCCAGCGAAAAAGTATCGTGCGCGCTCCCGCTTATCCCCGTATTCAATTTGAAATCGTCGAAAACAGGACCCGGCGATACTTGGATCGGCAATTTTTTTTAAAAATTTTCTGGAAATAATTGTAGGAGCCCCCTAAAGATGTCCAGACCTCGGGGATCACTATGGGTACCCCTGTTTTTGCCTGCAGAAGAAAGTCGGGGTTTTTAAATAGCCGTGCAGGTGTTTTTTTCCCCGACATTGAAGAAGTGATGCAGAAGAGCACTTAGGTTTTTTTTTTCAATTTTAAAAAATTCTGCAAAAATGCACCTGCCGCTACTTTGCGCAATCAATAAAACACCTGCCCCATACTTGGGGACCCCACCAGAAATAATTTTGTTAGTTTGGCAATATTTTTACCTAATTTTTTTTTTTTGTACCCCCAAATTTATTATTTTTTTTTAATGGTGTCCCGATTTTTTTTGGGACATTTTTTTTTTAACATTTCCTTTTAAGGGGACATTCCCAAAACTACGGGCTATTTTTTTATAAGCCTACACCCCCAAACCCCTATTCTGTATTTTTTTCACTTGCTATAGTGATTTGAAAAATTATCCCTGTTTTTTTAAAAATGACCCTTGACCCCATTTAAGGGAAAAAAACAGGAATTTTTGGGAAATATGCCTGGGACCCCCCTAAAGATGTCCAGACATGGGGAATCACTATGGGTAACCCCGTTTTTGACTGCAAAAGAAAGTCGGGTTTTTAAATAGCTTTGCCAGGTGTTTTTTCCTGCCGCGGCTATTAGAAACCCAGACTTCCTTCAGTAGTTAAAAATGGGGGTACCCATAGTGATCCCCCATGTGTATACATCATTAGGGGGGTCCCTAGAATATTTTCCTAAAATTCCCGTTTTTGTTAACCTGTAAAAAAAATTTGTAAAAATTTAGAAAAAAAATGAATGAACGCAGCCGGCACTTCACGGGCATTGCAGTCCCGTCAGCCAATCAGCGGCAGCGCTGACTGTAGCACGGCCGCTGATAGGCTCCAGCTACTGACAGTTCCCACGTGGTCGAGTCACACCACGTGGGAACTGTCAGTTTCCGGAGCCAATCAGCGGGCGCTCTACAGTCAGCGCTGCCGCTGATTGGCTGACGGGACTGCAATGCCCCGTGAAGTGCCGATAGCCGGCATTCGGGTGCTATCTGTATGTGTGACAACACACATACTGATAGCTGTGTTGCGTGGCTCGGGTAACTTTTTTTTAAAATCCCATGGATTACTATGGAGACCAGCGCTGTATGTAGGTGAGTATGAAATCTTCCTTTCAGGGCCAAGTTGTAAGGATCTACTGTGGAAGGGGACAGAAACTTCTGGTATAGGTAAGTATGTGTGAATGGGTAGGTGTATGTAATAAACTTATACTGGGCACGGTGTGTGTGTTTTGTCTTTTTTTAACTATTTATTTTACAGTGAAATTACAGGTGCCGCATGTCTGCTGGCACTTGTAGTTCCACAAGTGCAAAATGGCAGGCATGCTGGCACTTGTAGTTCCACTGTAAAGTACAATAGTGTTACATTATTTGGCCCCCCTATTATCCCCATACCCACTGCTCCAGGGGTATGGGGATGAGCCCCAGGCTTCAGCATAAGCCTGTGGTGCTCGGGAGAGGGGGGACCCTTTTTTGGGGGGTCCCCAACTCCCCCGAGATCACCGGCTTGTGCTGACCGACTTGGGGTGTAATGCTTTGGACCTGGAGCCCCGGTGATTGGGTCTCCGGGCTGTGGCATTACACCCCGGTCGGTTGGGTCTGGTGCTGGTCTTAAATATAGGGGGTATCCCATGTCGTTTTTGCCCCCTATATTTAAAACCAGCACTAGTCCCTGCAGCCTGGTGTTGGTTTCTAAAATACGGTGGAACCCTACACATTTTGTTCCTCATATTTTTAGAAACCACCACTGACTGGCAAGCCTGGGGCTGGTTTGGCTTTTGGGGGGGGACCTTATGTCATTTTTTTGTAAATTTTTACTAATTTTCTTTACAGGATAACAAAAACGGGAATTTTCAGAAAATATTCTAGGGACCCCCCTAAAGATGTCTACACATGGGGGATCACTATGGGTACCCCCATTTTTAACTCCTGAAGGAAGTCGGGGTTTCTAATAGCCACGGCAAGTGCATAAATCCGACTTTGAAGAAAGTGGTGCAGATGAGCATTTAGATTTTTTTTGGGGGGAAAATAACTATGCCCAGCAAATTTGGGGTACGTGAAAATGTTGCTAAAGAGACTTGAAGAAATTGTGAAAAACCCACCTGCCGCAAGGAGCTGCAATGAAAAAAACACCTGGGGCATACTTGGGGACCCCCCCAGAGTCAAGTTCGCTATTTTTTAACTTTGTTCCCCAACATTTTTTTTTTGGCACCCAAAATTCAAAGTGCTTTTTTTGGGGTGTCCCAATTTTTTTCTTTTTCTTTTTGACACAGATCGTTTCAAGGGGTCATTCTGAAGGGTGCAGGCTATTTCTTTTAAGCCTGCACCCCTAAAACCCAATTCTGCACTTTTTTTCGCCACCTATTCAAGTGGTGAAAAGTTATCCCCGTTTTTTTTCAAAGACTTTTCGAACCTGCGAAGTCTTTGAAATTGAATGCAGTGTAAAACTAAAACCTGCGATAATGACGTCATAGGTGCGATATTAACGCAAAAACTGAGTTTTCGCTCCCATATTGAATACCCCTAATAATGAACTATTGAATGATATATCATTCAATTGTTCATTTTATCTGCTAATGGATAGGCCCCTTTAGTCCACTCCACAAGTGAAAAACAAAAACTACAGCAGAGTGCTGAGATAGAAGATATAATTGATCTAATTAAAAATATATATTAATATAAAATACATGGATAGGAATAAAACTCTTTAATAAAAGGCCAGATAGCACAATTAGGTCCAGATTTATCAACAAGTGATATTCTTGTTATCACTCCTTACTAATCTTACATCATGCTCCAACCAATTAGCACTTAACGGTGATGTGTTTGAAAACTGACAGGAGCTGCTTGGTTGGAGCACCATTTAAGATTAGTAACAACTGATAACAAGAATAATGGTGCATACACACGGTCAGATTTTTCCTTCAGATATGAACGATAACGATTTAAAAATCGTTCAGTCGTTCATATCTGAAGGAAAATCGTTCATATCTGACATGCCTGAACGATGGACGATCAACGATGCGCGTTCCCGATGGTCAGATAACGATTTCTGACATCTGATGTGTTTGCAGTCAGACTTGGACGATTCCATTCATTTTAATGCAGTCAAAAATCGTTCAATCGTTCAAATCGTTCAAAACTTTGGTAAAATCGTTCAAATCGTTCAAATCGTTTAATCGTTCAATCGTTCATCTGACAAATCTGACAAGTCTGACAAATCTGACCGTGTGTATGCTCCATATCACTTGTTGATAAATCTGGGTCTTAATTACATGTATAAAACATATAAATGGCCCTTAGTAGTTGGTGTCTCTAAAAAATAATAGGTTATATTTTCCCCCAATGCTAATCCATAAAGTAAATCATAAAATGTTTTATCATATAACATTTTATTATTGTAAAGACTATGGGTAACATCTCTGTAACAATGGCTTACATTAAAACAGAGAATATGATACTTTTGTAAATATATTTTTTTGACAATTCATGAACAAATCGAGACACTGATTTCACAAGCGACTACAGTTTTGTAATCTTGCAGACAAAAATATTCTAACACACAGGAAACATTTACCACAGCATTCTTTCTCATAGTGGACATCAAATGTAACTTGAAAATTGTCAGATGGGCAAAACTATATTATGGAAAGATACAGTAATGTCACAAATATTGATTGCTTAACTAGATAAACTTCCCTCTTTGACTAACAGTGAATCTGACAGTGAATGAAAACTACCAGTAAATGAACATATTCAGGTTTAATACAGTAATTCAAGATTTTAGTGCATATAATCTTAGATTAGATCTATTGACTATGGGCCTTATTCAGCAGTGCAGGCTAGTGCACTGCTGAACGCAGATTCCGGATGGTCGGGAATCTGCGCAGGCGCCGGACCCGTCGTGCCCATGTGCAGTACGGGTCCTGCGTGTTCACATGCAGACCGCAGCAGACTGTCAGTGATTGACAGTCTGCTGCCGTCTGTGGGCGGGAGGTGGCGGTGATGGCCTCAGCTTCCAAAAACAGAGGCGAGTCACCACCATTGGGGGTGGGGGAGAGGCCAGTGTCTCTGTTGCCTCTTTGTTGTATCTGCAGTGGCCGGCTTGCGTGACCCCATGGCTCACTTAGCCGGCCGATATTATTGCAGTTTATCCGATGCAGGGATGCAGCATCGGATAAGTATGCATACAGGAGGTGTGCATTGCAACATCACCATAAATGCAAGGACGGAATTGCAAAGCTGCTTGCGTGCACCTTTGCAATTCCGTCCTGTGCTGAATCTGGCCATATGTTTTATTGATGTAAGTCATATTATTTATTTATTGGACATGTCCGTTTATTTGTTAGCATTGTGCGTTCATTCACTGGTAATTTTTACACCTCTCCTGTTTTTTGAAATTCCTTCTATTCTTACAATCCTTAAACCAAAAACGCATTTTAAAAATATACATAGTAATAATGATGGCACATGTCTCAAAATAGTTTTTATGTTGTATCTTCTACATACACCAAGTTCTGTAACTAGCATTCCGGCCACCCAGTGCCAGCCCTGCCTCTTCACGCATGAAGTCATGACGTCGCACAAACGAGGTGGAGCCCCCCTGGCACCCAGGACTCCAGCAGTAGTGCACAGAGAGTCTTCAAGATTCTCCAGGCAGCAAACAGGGCAAGGTGCATGCCTATAGTGTTCAATGGATGCTATGGGTGGAACTGCTGCATTGATTCTGGCTGCAGGGTGCCGTGATTTATATATAATATTTTTTCTCTCTAATTCACTCCTTCCTGTGTGGCTCCCTCTCCAAAAGAGTTAACAAACATTCCTTGTAGGCAACTGATGAAACTCTGACTTAGGGCTTTTAGGGCTTTGTATTCAGAGCTGGATTCAGACCTCATGGGGCCCTAGTCAAGATATTGGCCTATTACTTTGCATTGGAATTCTCTCTACGATCAGCATCTCAAAAGTACCTTGACATGTGCACAGTCCGAACCTGGTACGTGCGTAGCCTACCGCTAATCACTCAGTTGCGTGAACATTGGCATTACATACAAATCTGTATCAGGCCCTAAGTGTTTTGGAAGTAGACTTAAAACCTATGTCACATTTAAAGTGAGCCAACCACCCGCATACAGTAGATGAAATCATTTTGTGTGTCCAAACAAATCTTATCCTGTCAGAGAACATCGCTTAACAACATTATTTTTTGTCCCTAGTAAGTCGATAAGCTGCATTCTCAGGATTACTGAGTCCAGACCTTGGACTGGACTGGATCTAAGTGTATTGATGAGTGTGTAAAGGAGACTGCAATTCAGGGCCTTGGCCTGAATCTACACAAAGATATTTAGACCAGTAAATCCAGGGCGCATAGTATCCCTACCCAAATCCTGACCCTAACTCAACCCCAACCCCAAATCTCACCCTAACCATAACCCCTAACCAGGGCCATAGCTAGGGTAGTGCCGCCGGTGCCATTGCACAGGGCACCACAGGTCAGGGGGCGCTGTTTGGGCCTGTCAAATTTCTGTTTATTATCATTCTTGCTTGTAGCTTCCACATACTTCATCCCCAGCATCTCCTGGCCTCTCCTATCTCTTCCCTGGCCCTTCCCCATGAAGCCATGGCCATTTTTAGGGTGCATTATGTCCCTTTGAAAAATGAGGGTGCGTCAATGTTCTTTCTGGCACAGGGCACCAAAAAGTCTAGTTACAGCTCTGCCCCTAAACCTAATACCCTAACCAAGAGGTTCCCAAACTTGGTCCTCATGGCACCTAACAGTCCAGGTTTGAAGGATATCCATGCTTTATCACAGGTGACTTAATTACTTCAGTCAATTTGATTTAACCACCTGTGTTCAACCATGGATATCTCTAAAACCTGAACTGTTGGGTTGCCTAGAGGGCCGCATTTGGGAACCTCTGCCCTAACATCTAACCCAAACTGCTAAACCCTACACCAACCCCAATACCCTATCTCTAATAACCTAACCCAAAACTTTAAACTAACCCTATAAGTCTAACCCAAACTGCTACACAAACCCTATTACCCTATCTCTAATAACCTAACCCAAACACTTAAACTAACCCTAGGTTTTTCCCTCTTATTACTATAAAGACATGGGGCCCTCTCTCCATTACTACATACATATAACACACAAGGCTGATCTGAAAGAGTACTAGGGATTAGAAGGTCACTGTGGTGTGGACACAAAGAGCCGGTTGTGTGGCGGGTTAGGGTACATGCATAGTAATGTGTGTGATTGTGCCCAGCCTAATACCAATAACATGTCATCACCAGAAAATGATCGGCTTGACTCCCCTGGGCTGTCTGCCACAGAGCTTTCATTTGCATTTTCACACTGCAAGCAGGGCCGTAAGGAGCTGGCCAATGCCCAGGGGAAGAGGGAGTGGCCTAATTGTGGGAGGCATGGCCACGGTAGAAAAAAAACATTTGCTGCATGCTGTAGAGGGGGGCGCTGTGAGCCCCTCAGCCTGGCGCAAATCCATGGGGGGCGCGATCAGTGTGATCGCTTCCCCCACAGGCAGAGGAGTCTTCAACGGGTACTGGGCTGCTAACAGGTAAGAGGGAGGGGTGGCTGGTTGGAACTGGGCCCCCACTGGGCCCCTCTAGCAAGCCCATGCCCAGGTAATTAGCACCCAACTCCCCTCTCGGCGCCCCTAACTGCAAACACTGGGAGCCCGGCTAATACAACAGTGACATTACTGGGGTGCCAGGGTAATTCACAAGCTGGACACTGACTACAAATAACCCTGGAATTGATAGATGTTGGTATAAGCATACATACAGACAGGGCCTCACCCCCCCCTCCCTCTTTTTTTAAAGTACGCTATAGGATTTATTTGGTATGGTAGGTGGGGAGTGGAGAGGACTGCCTTATAGTACATGTATATAAGTGCCTAACATAACAAAATAATTGTTAAATGAACTATCAGCCTGAATTGATGTATATTACAATAATATAAGGCAGTTCTGTCCACTCCCCACCTTCGCACACTGCTTCTCTGGCAACATTTTAGATGGGCCGGATTTCCAGGGGCACTAGGGACCATTCACTGGCCCTTTGGGATCCCCTGGGTACTAGGTGGGCACCTATGTTGCCTTGCAGGAAATCTGGCCCTGTTTGTATTTTATATATATTATCTAATACTAAATTCAAAATTGGTGCACACTGGATCTATTGAAGGTATAGCCATCTCTCTCTTTATGTTTGCTAATGATTTGGGCCATATATGAAAACTGCTGCAAGTGAAAAGTTAGTGTTGTCCATAGGAATTAATCACTGTGCAGGGTGGATGGACATCTCCCACATTTGAAGATAGGGTTAACCTTCTGTGGTTCATGAAAGATTCACACCCTTTATTCAGTTAAAAGGAGTTGTATATAAACCTGTTTGTGTAGGTCAGTCAGGTGGGAGAGATAGGATGGTGGGCATCTTTGGTAAGTCTCTGTGTACTGGATATTGCATATCTTTGCTTACCATATTACTGTTCTCCAGTGATGCTATATTGCTATGTTTCTTATTGGATGTTCATATTCCTGTGTTAGAAGCTATTGCACTGTCTGTAACTTTTCGCTGGAATAAATGCCTATTTGTTTTAAAGCACTTCAGTCTCAAGTGGTCACATTAAAACTAATTTTCATAGTACAGTTTAAGTAATGAAAGCCAATTCTTAATAACATATATGTCACCCACTGTATTAATATGAATGTATAAAAGGGCGATTGTCAAGTTGTAGTTTAGGTCTTGAATTTTTCCTCTTTAATTTCTGCCCTCACTCTTCTCAATATCTATTTATTGATATTTACTACTTGCTGTTGAAAAGATCGAACAAGAATGTATTGCACATCAGCAACAGCCAATCTCCTGCCAAAACAAGCAGAACAAGCCAAACCCTTGCCTCTGATGCTTCCTGAGCTGCCAATGATTCACCCCACTTAGTTGGCCAGCACTGACCATGTTCCTAAGACAGTGATCAGGCTTCACCCCTAAAGTAGTGGCAATATCACTTTGAACCAAAAGGGAAATGCCTGGCAACCAAAATGTGTGTCCACTCTGGCTGCTGATTGGCAGTGCCCTTCCATCACTGCCTGGTTCAAATAATTGCAGCCTTCCACCCTATGCAATTGCACCATTACTGAGTCAACAAAAAAAGCTCCTGCACAAACAAATCTTAACCATGAGCTCTAAAGCTGGGTACACACTGACCGATATATTGGCCGATCAATTGATCGGCTGATATATCTGCTGCACGTCGGCCAGTGTGTACCAGCGATATATATGTGAACGGCGTCATTCACAGACATATTGCATTGGCTGCGAAGCACAGCCGATGGACAGATATGTCTGCAGACATATCTGTCCATCGGCAGGTGTGTATGGGTGGTCTGCAGACCGCCCATACATACACAGCGGTGGCCGTGGGGAGGGGGGCGGGACACACGTCCCTGCCTACCAGGACACGCACCTCGGCCAAATGCATCAGTTCAAAGCAAATGCACCAGTTCAAAGCTCAAGTCCAGGTGATTGACTCCCTTGCCACTCCAATGCAATGCAAACTTTGCAATGGCCTTGTTGACCTACTCATGAACTCCAGCCATATCAACACCAGACTTGACCACTTTAACATGGGGCAGTGGGAAATGTCCTTGCCCAAATCAGCCTCAATAAACAAAGTAAGCTCTATCCCAATCTTAATACCTAGATCATTCCCACCTAAAAGAATAATCAACCACTAAGGGGCCCTTACTGCATTATATTCACAGAGAGTAAACAGAGAAAACCTATCTATCTGAAACTTCACATGCTCAGCCACAAAAATCCACCTAAACCAAATTGGTTAGTCAAATCCTTCACCTTGACATAATGCTCAACCCAGAAAATAAAATAGTGATGCACAAACCAAACCTTCTGGTGGACTCAGTGAACATCTGTAACAGGAAGTTCCCACAGATAAACACACAATCAGTCACACAACTAGGATACAGTAAAGCAGTAGGGCAGGAATTGGAAATTGAGGAAATCCAGGTAATAGTAAAAAAACTGGGATTACTAAAATACAGTACGGTACCATATATTGGGGTTGAACGCAGATTCCCGATTATTGGGAATCTGCATGTGCACATGACCCATTCTGCGAGTGTGCAGAATGGGGTTTGAATAGCGCACACAGTCCCTTCTGTGCCTCTGCCTGATTGACAGGCAGAGGCACTTAAGGGGTGGTGCAGCGGTGGTGTCTTTAACCAACATTGCATTTACAGCTAGAAGTTCTTTTTAAGAAGAACTTCCTTACACAAAATAAATTGATGTTTTAAATACTATACTGGTCGAATTTATAATGTAAATAAGCTATATCAGCGCAGTTAATTTTATGTAATTTTATGTACAGATATAGTGTAGGAACTTGCAGAGATTGTGGATAATTGCTCAAAATATGAACAATGAGCCTGATTCAGAGATGTACTGTATGCAATGGCGATATTTACACAGTTGAGAATTAATTGGTAAACTGCGAATGCGTCTAAGTCGCACTGCACATGTGTCAATGTACATTATCGTAGTCACTTGGAGCGGCTTTTGTAAAACCACATCCAGTCATACTGGCACATAAAATCCGCTATACTATCTGCTATACTATACGCTATACTATCTGGACCATGCTTGGTGCAGAACAAAGCGTACTGCTAAAAACACCAGAACACAAGACTACACAAAATATGCATTGCAGACTGTTAATAGCCTGTACTATCCCTATCGCCAACTGCAGCAAATTATCTGTAAACTCATCCACCTGCCTTAAATCTGGCCACAGGGCCATACACAACTCACCGCCTACATAACCCCAAAAACCCATGAAGGGAGAGACAAATATGTATTAAAATCCCTGATCCTTCCTTATTTCTCTGGACAACTGAGCAAAATATTGGGCTTTGGAAACCCCCACCTGCTTACGTATACGTCAATATATACTTTTCTGAGTATTGTTGACTTGGGACCTGGGGCCTTCCAGCATACAGTAGGCCACATACAAAAGGGCCATGTCAAGCAACTGTGGTATCTAGGAGACATATCTCTTGTTGGTGCTGGAGTGCAAGTGCAGTCGTATACCATGATGATGATGACTATTAGCAGCCCTCTCTAGCCACTCCTGCTTCGCTATTGTAGGATATCTCCAGCATCTATAGCCATTACTTAAATGACATTTACATTTGGTCTCATTTTATTTTTAAAGGGCGATACAACAAATGTTTGTTTTTGTATGTCATTTGTATCTGTACCTGTACTTGTATTTAATTACGACTTTCACATTTATTAGTAACTTTCAGAAAATACAGGTTGAGTCTCCCATATCCAAAATGCTTGGGTGTATATGAAACTTCTATGTTTCATATACACCCTATACACATAGCCTGTAGGTAATTTTATACAATATCTTTAATAATTTGTGCCTTAGACAAAGTTTGTGTACACTGAACCATCAAAAATCAAAAGTTTCAATATCTCAGCCATGCCAAAAAAATTCTGTATTTCAGAATATTCTGTATTTCGGAATATTTGGATATGGAAGACTGAACCTGTATTCTATCTTGTGTGTATATAACATATTACTAGATTATTATAATAAAAATAGGATACTGTGACTTAATGTTGACTACAGTAGGGCATATATATATATATATATATATATATATATTTGTACAGTATATGCATCTTGAGATGTCTCATCTGAAAACATGAACATAAATACATTTTCATTTATGCGTCTTTTCCTACTAATGTTGAGAGCACAATTTTTGTAAATAAGACCCATTGTCAGTAGGCCTCCGCAAACTGGTGTATTTTTATCATTTTGCCCTATAACAGACAGTGGGAGAGTCATATTTCCTGAGAAATACTGATATATTATTCAACTCTGGTCGCAAATAACAATGTTCTAATTAGTGTTATTATACTTTATTTATTAAGTGTCAACCTATTATTTTGTGCTTTGTAAGGGATCATTTCACAAACAAATTACATACAATGACATGGAACAGAAGATACTATGTGGCTCCAAATTTATTTTATAGTTTAGCTTAGTTAGTATCAGTGGGCACTGATAAATATTTATAACGAAGAGATGCTACTAGGCAGCCAAGAAAGTCTACTTACCATGCAAAACTAATGTATAATACTGTATTTCCCATTACTGTTATTGTTATGCATTGCTTTGTTAAGGACGAAATTGGATATAAGTGTACATTGAAGGTGAGACACACATACAAGTTTCAGTCTTTAGAAATACTTTCATTTTTGGGCTAGATTACATAATTGGTCTAGGAAAGAAATAACAGCTGAAGCATAAGAACAGCCTCTGGTAGATGGGGTTCTGGCGTGTGTCCAAAAGCACATTGTGTAATCTTGTAAGCTTTTATTTCAAAGACCTACAAAGAATAGCTGGGTGGTAGAATTTCTGTTTAAACATTATGTTACTCTAGATATCTCCTGTTCAACCAGAGGAGTACTGTGCCTAAACCTTTTCATCTGTGACTATTCATGAATCGTAGCCCAGAAAATGGAAGACCTGAAAAAAATAGTAACCTTTTTGCATGAAGCAGATATTGACGCTGTTGTGCTCTGATGCCGAGACAATATTATATTGTAAAAATAAGTAGTGTAATCTGGTGACACAAACTGAATTAGAAATCCTGTGACAAATACAGTAGATATATCTATTTCAAATGTAAAATTATACATTCATGTCAATAGCCTAATATGATACTGCACTTAAATATTGCATAGATTCTTAAGTATGTGTATCTGTATATACAATACAATTATTATTGTATTGTATATACAGGATGAACAGGATGAATAATTCACATAATTTATGGCTATTTTTACAACATTGCACTTCACAAACTCTACCTTGGGGACTGTAACCAGGTTTTTTTTTGGTCAATTTTATTTCACATAAAATAAGGTCATATTAGATGGATTGCTTACAAACTATTATCCTTGTGCTAGATTGCTGCAAGATGACTCTACTTTCTCTAATTTTATATTGTTTACTTGTCCATTTTCTTCAAAAGGTGTCCCAATCTCCACAAAAAATAATTATAACTTTCATCTTGGTGGGTAAAGAACATGGGCAAAAATAACGAGCATTATAAAAAGCAAGACATTATCACCATTGTCTTCCACCATTAATGACCCAGTGGGCATAAATTTAAATATGAGGTTATATTTACTAAGCAGTGACTTTTAAAAAAACATTGCTTGGCAGTGTTTCTGGATGTAGGATTTAAAAGGGCAATACAATAAAATGTAAGACATTGCTTGTATTGCTCTTTTAAATCCTGTGATCAAAGCCGCAGACAACAGTGGCTTTGAAAAGCTTCCCCTTTGTAAATATACACCATAGTCTTCTTGCATTTTTGCATTGCTCCATTGATCAGTGAAGAGGAATATAGGCAGCAGGAGGATATATTGCTTTTTATTATATATAGAGGCAGTAAAATATGCAATGCTCATTTACATATACTAAAGACCAAGATTATGATGTCTATTTTCCAAATTAGGGGTGCAGCATCTGGTATAGGAACAGTAGCAGTCTTGTACTGATTTCCTTAAATATACTTCTATCTATCACTACTGTTGAAATGTTCTGGACATAGCCAAACAAATATATTTCTAAACTCTATTCTCTGTTCAGGCATCTTCATATATTTATTTAAAACATTTAAATCTATTATCAACCCCGCACAACAACATCTCCGACCACCAACGTTAGCTTAAAAAAATGTCCCACAGAGTACTATGGCATTGGTGAAGGTCCCAAACTTCTCATGATTTCCTTACTGTCAGAATCTGGATGCAGTTGATCACTTATTGCTAACCAACGTAGTTGCTGGCAGAACTGAGGTGCAGAGTCAAAGCATTCATAAAAAAACTTCTCCAAGGAAATTTCTGGCTTTGCCTCAGGAAGTCCATAGGTCACAGCCTCAGATATGCCGCTGAGTGTGTCAGGCTAGTAGCTGAGAAAACTGTGGTACCATACTGGAGAGTAGTCAAATTGACTGAAATTTAGTAAGCTTGGAGACACTATGAGATGAATCAGAAGCCACTAGAGGAGCTAAAACAAGACATAATCAGAAATGCAGGATGACATAGTAACCTAGGAAACAGTTACAAGCAGTTACAAATGCTGGAATTAAAGTACCTAATACTATGGCTCTGAAAAGTGCACAGAGTGGTGTTTAAATAAGCACCTGATTTGATTCATGTACACAGATGAGATTATATTAATGGACAGCAATAAATAAAAAGTAGGAAATGCTGCACACGTGTCATATAAACTCATAGATGTGATGGATGTCAGCTCTCCTATTGGGGATAGGCTTACCCTAAACAGAGATGCAGAGACTAACATGCTGGTGGTTTTTTACCAGGGCCTTCCTTCCAAGGGGATTTGGACTTTGCAGCACTCAGCAAGCAGGTCGCATCCCTCTATCTGGGTTCCCCATAAGGCAGGCTAGCATGTGGTGGAACAGGAGCAGCTAGTAAGCCACTTTGCAGCTGAAGAATGGTAATTCACACAGAAGTTGATAACCGAGATGGGCAGTGGAGTACCAAAGGATCAGACAGTTAGAGATCATGAGCAAGTCAAGGTCAGAATATAATTAATCAATGGTAACAAGGTCAGAATATGAGAAATCAATAGTAACAAGGTCAGAGGCAATCCAAGGTCAGAATCTGGGTAATCACTAGTTACAAGGTCATAGGTTTAGTCAGAAGCAGGGTCAGCAAGCTGAAGTCAGATGTCACAAAAAAAAGTAACACAAATAAAATATCTCAGGCACTGATATTAAAGTACTGTGTCTTCCAGTAGCTATTGTATAAGGAATACTCAACCCTCAAGGTATATAATATTTAACAGTACAAAGTGCTAGGAATATGGTAGATTTAATAAAGCAATCAAAAACACTAAAACAATTCTAAATACACCAGCTTATATATAAGACCACAATTACAATTTAAAATCAGTAAACAACAATATATATAAAAAATATTTTTCTCTATGTACTGAGATTATGACTGTTTCCTGGGCCACTTAATTTCAGCAGAACATTTACCAAAATATTATAGCAAATGAACATATTAAAAGTATGTCCTGGGAGTTATAGAAATGGAAGTTGCTCAAATCAATTTGGCAATACTCTTCAGGTGCATGAAGGGGAGGGGTCATACTAAACATAAAAACAGAAAGGGGAGTATCCCCTAGATATCCCCCAGCACACTAAATTGTACCTGCAACAATACTTGAAAACTATATGGTAATAGAGATTAAGAGATATTTGTTGCATGCATTTGTAAGTACATGGCAAACTGCCAGGCCACTTCACGGCTTCTCTGATGCTGGCAGTCCCTACTCTGCATGATAGCAGAACCAACTCTGGGCCATGTAATTATCTGTTGTAAGGCCTCATGATAGTGGCACATACCATTCAATGGTGGCAAACATCAGAATTCTGCCATCGAATGGTAAAAACACTAACATAACAAGGAAAACATTGATGTCCAAAGCAATCAACCATCAATGTCCACCCTAGTGAGGAGGTGATCAGGCTGCTGTGTGGGAGGGAAGGTGATCAGGAGCAGGGTTGCTATGCCAAGGGGATGGAAGGGAAACAGTGATTGGGAGCAGGGTTGCTGTGCAGTGGAGAGGAGGTGATCAGGATTGGCTGCTGTGCAGGAAGGAAGGTGATCAGGAATAGGGTTGCTGTGTGTGGGGCAGTGATTAAAGCAGCTGTGCTGGTGGAAAATGATCGGTTCAGCTGTGCTGGGGGAACATTTTTGGGACAGGGGTTTTGGAAGTTTGGCAGCATCAGTCACCAGAACATGACAGGAAGCCATCATAGTGACTGGCAGCACATAGACAGTGAGCTGCCAGCATGATAGGTGCACAGTGCCTGTATGAGAAAAGCAAACATCCAGTCGAGTCAGTGGGATTACAACCAAGCCATGTAGACTACACCCAGCAGAGGTTTATACTTGACATACGTAATGTTCTGAAAATCCCAATCTTTAAAATGTGGCATATTTTATCAAACTAGAAAAAAAACAGTAACTTTCCAAAAAAAACAAACTTAACTCTAAAAGGCCCTAAACTGAAGCAAGAGCTATCTGACAAAACAAGGCCCTAGTACTAAATCATCCTCTACCCTGAGTTATGCCTTCCCAAAACTCATAAAAAATTATTACTTTTGTCAAACAGGAAGTGGAGGAAAACAGTGACAATTTAAATATTAGATTATTCCTCCTATCTAATTTTTTTGCCCTAAAAATTAGCAATAAGCACCAAGTGATGGTTCTACAAAGACATGCAATATTTCAGCTTAGTACATTCAATAAGTTTTGATTTGTAGCCCCTCAAACACCATGCCTCCCCTCACACAAGATTAACATGGAGGACTGATGTTTGTTCAATATATAGTATATATACATTGTATACATTCGATCAGTATGCTCTGACTGCATCCCATGGAAAGGTGCATTAAAATACACCATGTAAAAAAGCATTTGTGTTGATTCGTATGGTAGCAAAACGTGGTTCCCATCCATTAAGAAAACCATTTGTGTGTGTAACAATAAAGTGGTAACAATGTAACAATGAAGGGATGTTTTATTTGTAAATAATAACACACAAAATGAAATCTCTGGCACTGAAAAAAAATATTATTAAAATGCTTGACTTACGCTAAGAACTTGAAGTATAGTTTAAAACATAAACATAACTGAAACACATTTAATATGATATATTTTAGCATTACTCCTTTAAACTAAAACTTTAATAGTTTATATATTTATTTATTTATTTACTGTTAAAGGAATTCCTCCTTTTTTGATTTTCTAGTTTCAAGAATATTTTTTTTAGAAAAGTACTTTTTTATCACTAACAAATTCTAATATACTGACTTCTGGAAATAAAGTTTCCATAAAGAGACAAAGAAGAAAACATAAAATTATTAGCCTGCACTGCTTATAAGCAAATAATGATAACAAAAAACAGAAAAACTCTGAACTATTTTAATGAGAAAGTTAACTCAGGGTGGTCACCATCTGTGCAAACTGTCTGAAACTGACTTCCTCTTTTGCTTTATTCTCAGCCAGAGAGGAAACCAATTTTATAGATAGTCAAAGAAGTATCAATTAGGTTTCAAGCTATTGGTGATTTACAGCCTAAACAAATGTTAGGCATGGCAAAGATTTCTTAAAACAAACAGATAAACATATCAGTAAAGTTAAAATAACTTTTTATATTAATTGCCTAAAAGAAACCAGCTCTTTTGGAAGAAACAATTCAAATATTTAGTTTGGTTGGAGAAAAGTTATAGCATTAGTAGGTAAAAATTATTCTAACTTTTTAAGTTTGGTAATGATTAGAGAACCTTATGTCCTGTAGCTTGTTGTTGATTACAGCAATGGTTCCCAAATTTTTTCAAATCACGGGGCATCCCCAAGCCAAAAGATTCTTATTGACAAATTCAGCAAAAATTAAATGAAGGCAGCACGGCTCCGTGCTTATATTTCATCATTAGGTTCAGTTATGTAGTGGTTGACAGGGCTGTGCTTCTTTTTGTCCACATTTTTTTTGATTGGCAGACATTAGCACTGGTTTTATCTATCACAGACTAAAAATCATTTTATTTGGTACTGGACCACCAACTTGGGGCACCCCTGCAAGTGCCCTGAGGCACCCCAGGGTACCATGGTACCCAGTTTGAGAACCACTGGATTACAGATTTTGGCCAAGGCTATATTAATGCTATCAGATAGTATATTGAAATTGATATAAAATTATAGTCTGCTTATTGTACGGACAAAATATTTTATATGTATTTATGAATTAAATAATATCTAAATTTCTACATTGTGTGCCGTACATTTTAGTACAATATTTCATCAATGGTTACCTTAAATATAGCAGGAGCTTTTTGTTTCTGGAAAAATGCCCTTTTTTGTAGGGAAAACAAGTAATACATGCTGAAAAATTAACTAATGATCTATGCTACCATTATGCAATAACAACAATGGTGGTAACAGTGACATCTAAATTGTCACAATTAGTAATAACATTTAAGGAAATGGTAGTATCTTTGTTTCACATTGTAATAAAAACACTACATTACACCCTCAGCTGTCACTCTATGAGGGCAGGTTACTAGCATGTAAACATTGTTCTTTTGTATTCTCCCACAAGAGCATTACATTGCTTATTATGAAAGGAATTATGGATTGCATTCACAAACGTATATAAATATTTTAGGATGAATAGAGATTAATTTATTAAAAGGGATATTTCACCATAAAATACAGGTTTGTCCAATATGAAGGTACATTTTATATGGCTTACTAATATTTGTGTACAAGTTCCCACATACACAGACAGGAAGTAAATTATTGACATTCTTTGCAACCCTGGTATCTACTTCACTTCATAGCAAAAATATGTCCCCCCTCTATTAGTGTTAAAAAGATTACTTCAAATATTCTGTTAAAGTTAATAAAGCATGTAATATAATATAAACTGTTCCAACTCGTCTGTATTGTTGTAGAGATTTTAAATAAAGCAACCTGCAAGATAGACTAGATCTGTTTATTAAAGACACTATATGAAACAATGGGGAGCATGGTTCCCTTAGCGATTAGCATTACAGCCTTACAGCCCTGAGGTCATCTGTTCAATTTCTGACCAAGGCACTATCTGGGTGGAGTTTCTATGTTTCCCCAGTTATTGTATGGGTTTCCTATTGGTGCTCTGGTTTTCTCCTAAACACTAAATAAAATACTTGTTAGTTATTTGGGTGTGGATCATTAGGTCTACAGTAAATAGGTAGACAATGTTTGGGTAGACAATAGAAGTTAGACAGGCAATAGGTCGACAGGGTCTGAAGTTCGACAGGGTCTGAAGGTCGACACACTAAATGTCGACTGGTAAGTAGGTAGACAGGTACTGAAGAATGACAGGGTCATTAGGTCGACACACATAAGGTCGACATGGAAATTATAGACACATGTTTTTTTTTTCTAGCCCTAATCTTCACCCTACCACTCCCCTTGGTGGCTAACCCTAAACCTCCCTTCTGGTGCGTAACCCTAACCACCCCTCATAGTGCCTAACCCTAACCATCTGGTAAGTGCCTAACCCTAACCATCCCTCCTGGTGGCTAACCGTAACCGTAGAGGTAAGTGCCTAACCCTCTGGTAAGTGCCTAACCCTAACTCTAAAAAACGTAAAAATTTAGGTGTCGACCATTTATATGTCTACCTTATGTTTGTTGACCCAATGACCCCATCAACCTTTAGTACCTGCTAACCTTCTTAAAGGTTGACCTTTAGTGTGTCGACCTTCAGACCCTGTCGACCTATTGCCTGTCTTACTTCCATTGCCTACCCAAACAATGTCTACCTATTTACTATAGACCTAATGACCGGATACCAGTTAATTGGCTTCTGATATTAAATTAAGCCTAGTGTATATGTATGTGAATGTGGTAGAGAACATGGACTGTAAAGCTGGGTACACACTAGACAATATGTTGTTCGATCCTGCTGATTGGAGCGACATATCTGGTACATCGTCTAGTGTGTACCCATGATATGCGCACTCCCGCAGTCAGGGGCGCCAAGAGGGGGGGGAGCGGGTAGAGATTACCTGGGCCCGGGGCATTGAACAATCACTGACCACCAATCTGGTGAGTGCAGAGTGGGGATTGGTGGTCAGTGATTGTGGGAGTGGTGACAGGTGACCGAACAGGTACTTGAACCCTGTAGGGATTCAGTATTATTGCGCTGCCCTTGGAAGAAGGTGCTTGCTAGCACCGAAATGGCTGTCGGGCGTAATGCTGCCGGTCCTCTGCCACAAATCCTCACATGTGACTTGATAAGTACTCTGTCTCTCTTTCAAATGGCACTTTTTGCATTTTGGCACTTTATTCAATGTGATTTGTTGGCATATATATATTGGATCATTTAAATATGAATACAATTATTTGAACTTGGAAAAGGTGTGCGGATTGTCTTTTCTTGGACTTTGGATTTATTTAAACAAATTGGATCCAGCACCCGATTGTTTTTTTGGTACATGTATGAGTGTGCATATTTGAGACATTACATACAGTATATATGTATATATATATATTTATATGTGCAGCCCTGCCCCTAACATGATGTGACCACTCTCCCTCCTTGGGGGGGGCCCTGGGAATTTACTGTACCGGGGCCCAGGATTTATCTTGGCAGCCCTGCCTACGGTTCGCTAGCAACATCACCCATCAGTCCTGTTACACGGCCGATGAGGGATGTCGCTAATGATGCAATGCTGCAGAATGCAGCATGACACGTAGCACCACCCCCCCTCCCCCACGTCAGACTCGGCATTGGCAAGTGTGTATGCACTTGCTGCATGTAGGGTCACGTCACCGGCATTGTTGTGCTGGTTACATATTGTGTAATGTGTACCCAGCATAAGTCACACTGGGGCAGGGACCGATGTTAATAAATGCAATATTCTCTGTAAAGCAGGATATGTGTGTGCTATACAAATAACTGATAAGAAATAAAACCTTTTTTTATTTCTTAAAAAGTTGATAAAAAACAGTGAGCTAAAGACACACAGCATGTCAAACATTGCAACTAATGCCACGGTATGAGAACTTTTACATATACATTTGTAAATGCTACAAAATGCCTTTTCTCATTGTATTAACTGGCATTTAGTGAACTTTAATGTATCCCCAGGGACTAGTATATGTAAAAAAGAATAAAACAAGTAAAAAATAAAGCTTTTAGAGTGATTACTCTTCAGTGAATCTATTTCATTCTATTTAATTCAAGATATTAACTACAAACCTATGCAATTGGACAACTTTGTTACATTCACAATAGTATCAGTTGTTTTCTATAATGCAACATTTTTTACAATCTCGTTTTTGCATGTGAGTGCAATACAATATCCTTATCTCTCAGATTTCACCAGACACTACCACTATGAAGTTCTAATTCAATCAGTTTGCATGTACACAAGTGCTCTTTGTAGCAATGACAGTTTTCCAGACAGTCCCCTTATTGGTGCAGATGTGCCTCATCATACAGAAGAGAGCCATCAGTCTGGGGTGCACAGAGAAACTTACTAAGTGGTGGATTTGCAAATATCTGCGCTTTTCACATCCTGTCTATTGTAATTATTACAAAACTGACACTAAACCACACTGCAGAACCAAAAATGCCACATGATTTCTTTACCCATTACAAGTATTAAACCACCAGATTTACCAAGCAGTGTTTTTTGAGACATTGCTAACATGCCCCCCCAAAAAGTTTCTTTTGAAAGGTGGGTTTGTGTAAAAAGCTTCACACAGCACTATTTTTTTCAAATTTAGAACTAAAAATAATAAGTAAATAATGTGTGAGTCCCTCCCATTTTAAACCAGCCTAGGTTGGTAGTGGGTAAATTGGGGGGAAAAAGAGCTTGGGGTTCCTCCATTACCAGCACTAGGTATTACCCGCTACATCTGTTGCCACTATAGAAGGAGGGGGGGGGGGAGGTACAGTGCCTGAGTTTGCCACATCTGCTTGTAAAAATAGTCATCATTACTATTAGCATGTATTTTTCCCAGCCCTATGTGTAACTCCTCCATTGCCACTCGGTTACACCCAATAAGCAGTGATGTGTGATCAGGTGAGGCAGAGCCTTTCCTGTCATACTTAGGTATACTCTAGAGTTTCAACTATACAAAGTATAAGAAAAATGCAAAGAAAATATTATAAATATCTTATTTGTATTATTCTAATCATTTTTATTGTCAAACTCTGTAGTAAAAGTGTAAGGCAGGTGAGGCACTGCCTCCGCTGTTTAACTTTTCCGCACATCCCATTTCAAAACACACCAATTTCCAGCACTATATACTGCTGAACCATTGTATAATGCCCACATGAACCCTTGGGTTCATATATGTATTTGTAAATCTGGCTCTGATACTAGCCAGTGCCTCCCCAGCCAATTACCTCACTGCATATCACTGCCAATAAGCCACTAAGAATATAATCGAGAAAGCGTGTCTGTCTATTTGTCCTTTATGCCCAGCCAGAGTTTTGGACCAGGCTCCACCAAATTTAGCATTGTGGTGTAGTTTGACCAGAATTAGGTTTTTGCCTAGGCTTGAACTTTGTCAGAGCCACACACTGTCACACAATCCATAAAAATGGGGACAATCTTAAATTACACAGGTTCAGGGGCTGGCTCCAGCCAATGAGGAGCCACCACTGCTAGGTCCTTTTCAGAATCAATGGAATGGGGTTATAAGCAAGGAAATGTAAAACAAATAAACGCTGCAGGTGTACTTTAGGGTCCAGTCTTCAACCCGGACAACACCGAGTATCCCAGCAAGTATTTAATGTGCTTGTATTGGTTGATCAATTGGACAGGCCCCATGGCAAAAATTTTAATTGGTTGTGTACACTGTGTACAGTTCACTACATTGCTGAAGTAAAGTTTGCACCTTGCAGTTGCTCCATCCTATACCCAAACACTGCAATGCATTAAGTAGAACATTAACAACTTTATTGAATTATATATATATATATTTGCATTATATTTATAATAAACAATTTAGTATACAGGATATGTTATATATTTACCAAATAGGGATAGTGTGTGATCATTTCTGAATATAGATGAAAAAATAAAGTTGAGTTTTCCACAGCAATCGTCTATTCTGTGGTGTGTTTAAAACACTTCAGAAAACAAAACAAGTATCTAAATGATTGCTATGCACAATATAATCTTTCTCCTTTTCTGTGGGTACAATAAATATCTGCTATGGAGAAAAATGTGAAACCAGATACAGATCCACTATATTAAACTGTCACAGTAATTGTAATTGTACATTTCAAAGTAGTCAATGAGCAACAATGATATAGTGGCCATATAGTAATAAATGTGTCATGTCTTAGGGGTCTATTTACTAAGCAGTGTCAGGAGACAGAGTGAAAAGTGATAAGGCACCAGCCAATCAGCTCCTAACTGCCATGTCACAGGCTGTGTTTGAAAAATGACAGTTGGGAGCTGATTGGCTGGCACCTTTTCACTTTTCACTCTGTCTCCTAACACTGCTTAGTAAATAGACCCCTTAATTTTAATATCAAAAATATTCTGTGTTTAGGTTGTAACACATGTATTTTCAGTGAGATATTGGCTTTGATTAGGATTTCTGACTTTTCAGCATTTGACAAGTGGCTAAGCGGAATGGAGAGAAATTCCAATGAATAACTGACCACATTTGTGAAAGAACTTATGGGACTAAATTTACAAAGCAATGTTTGTTTGGGAGTTTTGAAATCAACACATAACCAGCTCTTTCCAGCTCCAAGCCACAAGATTTCTTATGATAAGTGAAACCGAGGGTGATGTGTGACCATTTGCAAAACTCATCCTCCAACAATTTAGACAAAATTCCATGTTGAAACTGGTTGAGAAACAACCAGTATTACCTTTAATATCTGTGTGAACATAGAGGAACTCTATTTAAAAAAGGAGTCCAACATGTATTGATATTAAAAAGGGGGTACAATATTTATTAAAATAATAATAATAATAATAATAATAATAATAATAATATTATTATTATCATCATTATTATTTATTTATTAATAATTGAAAGGGGGCACAATAATTACAGTAAAACAGAGGACCCTGGTACCAACCAGCCGGTAGTACCAGGACAGGCTGGAGGTTCAGCCTCTTGATCACACTGTCATACTGCTGCATATGTATCAGTGTCATCTGTACTAGTTACAGCATTGGTGATCTCCTTTAAGTCCTAATTCTTTTGTTTTTCTTTTCGCTTGCTATGCATTGGCAGTAATCACCGCCGATACTACAGGAGGTCTATGAGAGACGTGTGCAAATCCTGCCCCTAGCAACATATAAGCAAGTTCACTTTAAGGACTTTTTGCTTGGTGATTAGGGTACTGTATGTTACCAGACTGCCAGCTCCTTGGTCACATTATTCCCTTTCTAGAGCTGTGCTCTGTGGACAGACTTTTGTATACCAAATTTAGCCTGCTACCTAGATTACAACTGTTTAGGTCATCTGATAGACACCTGTGTACTGAACTTGCCAGTACATTTGCCTGTACCTGCACCTGTTCAACCCTTTCTGGTCTGGACTGTCTACTGTTTATTTGTGTACTGGATTCTGCCTCCATCCTGAACTTCCATGTGCCTTCTCTGAGAAAAAAAAACCCTGCACATTATACAGGTGGGCAATTTACTATTACATTGCTCACTTGCATTGTATTGTATTTCCCTGCACATTGGGTACATTCTTGAACTTGAGTTATCCCATAAAATTCTGTGACAGAATCACTAAGCCAAAAAAATAATGGATACAGCAGAGAGTCAAGCACACGGTATGTAGGCAGCATTGTAGGCAGCATATGTAGGCAGCATATGTAGGCAGCATTGATTCAAGCTGTTAAAGTTCTACAAACACAGTTAGCAGCTATTTAATTTTGGTTAAATGATATTCAGGCTGCAAATATTCTTCATCCAACTGAAGAGCCAGTACCAGCAGTTTATAATTTTGAACCTGTGATTCAACTACCTGAAAAATATAATGATGATCGGGCTCAATACAGGCAACTTAAGGCACAATGTAATTTAGTCTTCCAGATGTGTCCTCTTACATATCACAGTAATGCCTTCAAAGTTAAATGTGTTACTGTATTAAGGGACAGATCTTTTCTGGAGAAAAATATCCACTATTCCCATTTCTTGTGCCTTTGTTAGGCTTTTGATGACCTGCACAGAGCTGTCACAGCAGAAAGCAATTAGTTCATTTGTGTCCAGGAACTTGATCAGCACTGGAATATGCTGTTGAAATTAAGCAATGGATGGGTTATACTGATTAGAATATGGCAGCTAGGCCACATCAGTTCTGAAGAGGTGTCAATAAGGAAATTAAGGATATACTGATTGTATATGCAATATTAAAATGTATACAAATAATACTGAAAGGTTGTAAAATGTTATTAGGGAAAACTATATAGGAAGTAAGGGCCATACCAGTGAAAACTGTGGAGCTATATGAACGTGAAGGACCAATAAATTTAAATTAAATTACTATTAAAGGGTTGATTGATAAAGCAAATTTGAATGAAGACAATCATAATTTTCTTTATGCTGTAAGACAGAAGACAGGCCCATGGATACACTGAGAGACTGTCATCGAGAATTCTAAACGAACGTACTTTTAAATATTAACATAAACTATTATTTGTAAACTACCGGTTTCATGTTTAGCAAAAGGTCTCTGCACACAAAGAAGGCCGAGCAGTCATTTTCAACTGCTTACTTCATAACTTCTGTATAGCACCTACTAAGATTCATATTTATATTTTATTACTTTTTATACCAACATTATTTAGTAAGGGCATTCAATAAGGTTCAAACTGCTTCTAATGAACTCAAAAAAGCCTTTCAGACTCCCCTTGTGTTAAGTGATATTAATTCGCAGACAATTTGCTTTAGAGGTTGATGCATCAGAATCAGCAGTTGGGACCATCTTGTTGCAGCATAAGGGCTGAATTTGCATCCCTACGGTTACTTTTCAAGGAAATCAACATCCATGGAGAATGGTAGCTACTTGCAATCATTCTGGGTCTCAAGGTGTGGAGACAGAGGAATTAGTTGTGCAGTAATTCTGTTTTGACAGAGGTGCTGCTATTGTGAACTTTGGACATTGGCACCAAACCTATATCAGTTAATCTCATTCCCTTGTTTCAGCTGCAGCTGCTTACCTAAACTTTTATCCCTGCCCCTCACTATGTAACTTGCTGGTCATTGATTGTTTTTCCATGAATTATGTTCTGCTATGTTCCTGTTAGGGCTCAACTAGGAAACTACATAAACTCTTAGAATCACCCTACAGAGGGCTTCACCTATAACAGCCACCATTTTCCCATAGAGAAGTAACCAGGTGGCAGCGGAGAATGCAGCTGTAGTGGTATCAGCTGATAGAATATCTGAGAAAGGCGTAAGTAGTAGACTGCCATGGAACTTAGAGGTACACTAGTAAGCAGGGTAGGAATGAGAACAGACTTGGCAGGTTACAGTAGAGAATGGCAGGGGTCCAACAGGGTCCAATAACAGGTACAACATGTACTGGAACTATGAATACACAGGATACCAGCAGTCTAGACAGGTCAGGAATACAGTAGGCAGGTCAGTTAGTTTGCAGGATGAACGCTATAAACAACAGTGAGGCTAAGTCCTCACTGCCTTTTATCAGGGAAGGCATCCAATCAGGATGCCTGCTCAGTTGGGCCCCCTAATGAACTAAACAAGCCACAGCCACTGAGCAGGGAGGCAGAAGTGTCAGGAGAAAGCATCCTGGCCGTTGGGTAACATCCAGGACCAGTATTTAATGTGGCCGGTGTGATAATATCACCTGGTGTCCCAGCCACCTAGCAAAGGCCAGAACCTGTCGGAGGGTTGTGAGTTGCTTCATCTAGCGCAGCAGCTCATCACAGTGCCAGCTATTCTAATCCTATGTCCTGTGCCAGAGGTTCCCAAACTCGGTCCTCAAGGCACCCTAACAGTCCAAACTCAGTCCTTGAGGCACCCTAACAGTCCAGGTTTTAAAGGATAGCCGTACTTATTAAGGTTACTTACTAAGTACGGTCTTTGCACGTGCAAAAGAAAAAAGAAAATTGCCTTTGTGGGGCACTTTTTAGTATGAAAATAAGATATGGTTTGTAAATATATAACTTAACTTTTATTGAATACTAGCTAAAAAATATATGTATGTTGCGAGATATACAAAATTATGTATATCACGGTAGGTGCCTATGGCGAATAGTTAAGTAATAGTTCAAATAAATGAACCACAATTGGGGCAAAAATATGAAAATAAGGAAGTATTGACCTTGAAATAATAGGGTACTTCCTATCTAATCCGGTTACAAAATTGTAGCTCTATAATGGTTGAAGTCAGAGGAAATACCAGTGCATATGTGCAAACAAGGGAAAAGAGGAAAACCTGAACAAGTTCTAATGCAAGTAGCTGATAGGTGCAATAAAAAGGTCAAAAACTGTTAAATGCTATGGCATATATCCCTTAATTGAGGTAATGAGAAATCAATTGATATAACAAAAACAGACAAAATTGCATGTTTCCCTGATAGTAGCAGCAATAAGAAGCAGAATTGACCAAAATAATGATTGGTAAGGATGGTATTCAAATAATAATTTAGAATGGCCACAAAAAACAAATGCAAAAATTAGCAGATGATAATGTGCTAATCAGCAAACATATTGCATAGGACTATAATATGATAATCTAATATTGCACAGATCCTAGCAATATATTCAGTTTATATAAATTGACCAGTATTGGTCAGCAATTGCATATTAACAGTGGTCAATTGGTATTACACATGTCCCTTTAATGAGGTAGTGAAAGAGATTTAATTAGGTCTCAACGAGAACTAATATTGCACATTTCTCTAGTGTTAGCAGCAGAGGAGAGAAAATATTAAAGTAGAGCTTATAAAAAGCGGTAATCCAATGACAGTATTGCACGTCTCCCTTTTGTAGCTGCCGCAGCAAGTGACAGGAAATAAAAAGTATGCTTAATCAGATAGTCTATGATGATATTGCATGTGTTAGTTAACCGCAATACTGCACATTCCCCTTTTAGCAGCAATAAGGGACAGAACTAACCAAGAATAGTACTGATTAATAAAGATGGTAATCAAATGATGATATTGCACATCTCCATCTTTTTTCAGTTGCCACAAAAAACAATGTTTATAATCAAGAAAACAAGGACAATTGTACTAGGTAGCAATCAGAAGATATATTTCATAAGGCTATGATTTGATTATCTGATATTGCACAGATCCCTCTGGTGTGTTCAGGACGTATATGAAATGACCTCCAGTGGTCAGCAATTTCATATCGACAATTATCAACTAATATTGCACATATCCCTTTGATGAGATAGTAAGCGAGAATTAATTAGGTCTAGGCAAAACCCAAATCATACAATTCCCTAGTATTGGCATCGGAGGAAATTTTTTTTTTAAATAAAACTTGTAAATAAGAAGAAAAATCAAATAAACGTATTGAACATCTCCCTTTTATAGCTGCCAAATCCTCTTGATGTCAAATATTAATAATCAACATGAGCAGCTCAAAAAGTTATATAAAATGATGCACAGGATTTATATTGGAATAAGTGATAGTAAGGCACACAGAATGTCCCCCACTTCTGCTGTCACGTGTTGTACTTTACTGCCAAGTGTTGGACAGGTGATGAGAGAGTGGGGGGCTGGTGCCAATAGAAAGTAAAGTATAGTGGTGGGTTGTTAAAGATCTAATTAATGGGAGTTAGATAACCCCTGGTGCCAACTGGCATTGCAGGAGTTAAATTCACCCAGATCAGTCAAATCACCACCAGAAAATAAAAAGATAAAGTTAATAACCTGTGTATAAATCTGCCTGCTAGTAAGCATTATCAGGAACCGGAATGCAAGGTCCCATTATAGCAACCTGTCAGCTGTAATCAATAGGTTTACATGAAACCTATCAAGCACACAGTGTGCTACAAACAGTTGCTCACATGTCCTGCAGTGACCTCCATCAGTATAAGAAGTCAGCAGTGATGTGAGAAAAATGTATGAATCAGGAACCAGAATGCAAGGTCCCGTTATAGCTGCCTCTCAGCTGAAAACAAACAGTTTCCATAAAGCCTATCATGTGCACAGTGTGCTGCAAACAGTTGCTCACAAATCCTGCAGTGGCCCCCGTCGGTCTGGGAAGTCAGCGGTGATGTGGGGAACATGTGTGTGGTCAGCTGATCGAGTCCGTGGTGGGAGGTATTGGAAGTTGACGCACGTTTTGCCTGTTACAGCTTGCTCCCAATGAGACACCTAGTTACCATGGTCACAGTGTCCTGCTTTAATGGTGGTTCCAACCAATGATCATTGTACTGAGAGTGGTTGGCATATTACTTAGCCAATAACAGCATAGTGCTTGTTATAACCAGCTATTCGGTCAGAATTAATTGATTGACACCTAAATTGTCCAATTATGGAGTAAATGAAGCGCAGAAAATACAAAATCATATATATATATATATATATATATATATATATATAATCCAGCTACAATATAACTTTGTGACATGTGTGTTAGACATATTTGGGACCACGTTAGGAACAATGAAACCCAAGATACTGGTTGCATAATAACTAATAAAAATATTATTATAATTAAATTAAAAGGAAGATCTTATATATAGGCAAGAGGTAAAGTATATAAGGGATGCCAATGATGACTCGAGCACGATGTATAGTGATGTCAGGTGTCCGTAGTTGATTGAAATGTATAAAAGGTGTGGGAATTAATAATATGAAAATAAATCATTACATTGAAAATTAATAAATAATTATCAATTATTAAATAATAAAAATGATAAATAAAGTTAGTGAAATCATGGTCATTGTGGATTACATAAAGAGTGTGAAGGATTGCCGGTGAATGTGTGAGTAATCAAAAATATATGAAAGGACATATAAATTAATATAATTTAAAAGTAATGAGTGTGTAATTACTGATGAAAATGTGTGTAAAAAGTAAATTAAATAAGGGATCAAAAAGTTTAAAAATGCCAAGTATGACTAGAGTATGATGCCTATTATATAATTACTAAATTTAGTGTGAAGTATCCATAGTTGGTGGTGAATTAATATACATATGGAGATATGTGATGATATGTTGTTGGATGGGAAGATAATGAAATAGAATAAAAAATATAAAATAGAATAAAAAATATAAAATTAGTGCAACCATAGTTATAAGAATTATTGGGTGTGTTAAAAAGAATACCAGTGGATGTGGGAATCATCTAAGAGTTCATAAAAAGGCGTTAAACTTAATATTTTCATTCATCCCATTAGGGGAGATGCTACCCAGTCTGAATGTCCAGTAGCTCTCTTTTTTAAGGAGTTCTTTCATAGTATCTCCACCTCTAATGCCTAGATGCTAAGTTTCTAAGCCAAATACTTTAAGATCTTTCACTTAGCTACAGTGTTTTAGAAAAAAATGTTGCGCAACCGTCGTTAGCTGTTTCATCTTGATCCTATCTGATTCCGCGTGCCTAATATTGCCCATGTGTTCAAGTATGTGTAGTTTCAACATGCGTGACATGATCCCCATGAATTTCATCTCACAAGAACACATGATACAATAGATCACATTTTTTCTGCGACAGTTGACAAAGTGTTTGAGCTGGTTTCCCCTCCAAATTTATCTTTAATCATCTTGATGTTGATGATATGATCACATATCTTACAGTTCCCACATGCATGTGTCCCTGTCACTGCTAATTTCGTGGGGGAATGTTTAGTGTAATGGCTTCTTACCAGGTGATCTTTTAAATTCATGGATTATCTCCAACTCATAGCAACCATTTTATCCAATTTGGCTTCAAGATCTGAGACTAACAGAAGAATATGCCAATATTTTTGTATTGAGTTTTTTATCTCCTTCCAATTGCTGCAAAAGTTAATCAGATTTCTCTACTTTGCTCACCATGGGTTTGGGTCCACCATAAATCAAGGTTTCCCGTTTAGCTTGGGACGCAAAGTTACAGGCTTTTTTGATGGTTCTGCCGCTGTATCCTCTCTCCTTTAGCCATTTCACCAAATCCAAGCTTTTGGTCTGATAAATCATATTGTCAGAACAGTTTCTTCAGAGTCTAAGAAATTCTCCCTTGGGTATGTTCTCCAGGGTGGAAGGGAAGTGCGAGTTGGAATGATGTAAAAGGCTATTGGTAGCTGTTTGTTTCCTGAATAGCTCTGTGGCTATCATATTGTCTGTGTCTCTGTATATTCTCAGATCTAAAAAGGATATACTGGTGGGACTGGCTTCATATGTGAATTTAAGGTTCACATTGTTCTTATTGAGTGTATTTATGAACTGATGTAATTGCTCAAGATCACCTTCCCAAATGACCAATATATCATCGATATATCTAAGACATGTGGTGATATGTTTGGTTAGGTGATCATTGTCCTCACCAAATGCCACTTCTCGCTCCCACCAGCCCAAAAACTAATTAGCATATGTGGGGGCGCATGCTGCCCCCATTGCTGTGCCCCTAATCTGCAAGAAAAACTGATAATTGAAAGTGAAATAATTTTTGTGCAAAACAAAATGGAGGAGTCTCAGGAGAAATTTATGGAAGTCATTTAATCCTTCCATCATCAGAAAATATCTTATGGCAGCTATACCGTCATCATGGCCAATACTGGTATACATTGACTCCACATCTATACTGACCAGCAAGTTGTTGTCATTGAGTTGAATATCATTTATCTTTTTGAGCACATCTGTAGTGTCTTGTACACACTATAGGTCTTCCTGGGGGTGTATTAAGGTTCTTATGTACTTTAGGAAGCAAATAGAAAGTAGAGATCTTGAGATTATCGATGGATAAAAATTCTCTCTCTTGCTTGGTAATTACCCCCTCTTGGGCAGCTCTATTGACAATATTCATGTATAGGTCCTTGAAGTTGTCAGTTGTATTCAGCATTAATTTGGTATAGCATTTATTGTCATCCAGTTGTCTCTTAGCTTCTTTAATATAGAGATCAGTAGGCCACAAGACAATATTGCCACCCTTGTCAGAATGTTTAATAATAATATCAGGAATAGCCTTCAATTCATCTATTGCCTTCCTTTCTTTCCAAGTCAAATTACCCAGATAGTTCCGATGTCTCTGCTTCTTCTGAATATCATCAAATTCCCTTGAAACCAGGTTCATAAAAATTTTGACCTCTGGGCATACATAATCCTGTGGCCAGAAAGTAGACTTTTTCTTACAGATGGGTCTGGATGAGGTTTCAGTATCCTGACTTTCATCCCTCAGATCTTCCAATATCTGGAGTGCTTGCAGGTCTTGGGGTGATAGGTTTGGAGCTGTATCATCCTCAGATTGTTGTCAAAAAATTTGGTAAGGAGACGTTTCCAACCAAAAATCCTAAGATCAGTTTCCCATTGAAACCTATTGCAACATATATATATATATATATATATATATATATATATATATATATATATTAGCTAGTATTCAATAAAAGTTAAGTTATATATTTACAAACCATATCTTATTTTCATAATAAAGAGTGCCCCACAAAGGGAATTTTCTTTTTTCTTTTGCCTGTGCAAATACTATATATTAGCCAATATATTTTTTTCCCCGGGAGCACCACCAACACCTTTATATTTTGGTAGGAGTTCACTCCAGTGATTTGTTTCTATTGTTGGTTCATTTATACTGTACTTTACAAATTATCCAATCATTATTTTGTTTAAACAGATCCTATGCATTAAATTGTCCCTAAGATTTTTACTTAATAATTACCTCAGTCAATGCTCAACCATGGATATCTCTAAAACCTGAACTGTTGGGGTGCCTTGAGGACCACGTTTGGGAATCTCTGTCTTGTGCTTTAGATATCCTGCAAAGAAGTTTACCACTATTTCAAGCTCACAGTTTTGTCTGCATTTTCCAGCATTACGTTTTCATTGTTCATCTTTGTTTACATATACTCTATATTGTAAATATTCAACTTCTCCTATATATGTCCTGCATTTCTGTGACTTTTTAAGAAACTTTGATTTTTACATATCCTACCATACCCAGATTTTGTTTTTAGTATCCAGCAATCTCAGAATTTATCCTGGACTTGATACTGATTTTGTTTATACCATACTCCATCTTCAGTCTCAGAGCTCCACTATTTCCTTGCATCTGTGTACTTGTACAGCAATACAGTAAACATTGCATCTTTCACCTTCTCTAGAATCCTCAGCAGATCATTACAAAGACCCATGAAACATAACAGATCTCAGAAGCTCACCATTAGATGCAAATGATTGCTGGGTAGCGGATAATGTCCACCTGCAAGCAGTGATATAATCAGCTTGTCCCAAAAACAGGATACAATGTCTGTAAAAAGCTCCAATTGTAGCAGGGCCGGATTAACAATGGGGCGGATGGCTACAGCTCCAGGCCCTCCTTCTGTAGTCTAGACAGTGATGACAGGGAAAAAAAATTCATGTAGCCATCAGCGGCATTGTGAGGTCTAAAGCACTGGCTGCACTGCCCATTCATCTAGCAGTCAGAAGCCCCACCCATTCATTCATGGCTGCCGAAGCTCTGCCCATCTGTGGCAGTTTGAGCTCTGCCCACCCGCTGCACCCTAAGCCCCACCCCCATGTCACCTATAGCCCTGTGGATTAATTTCCCCCGATCCCTCCCAAGTACCTCAGCAACTGAGTTGGCAAGCACCTGGGCACTGAATTTATGAGAAAAAAGGAGCCACACAGTATGAGCTTTAGAGAAGCAGAGTGAAGGATAATATCTGACTGAGGAACACCTGGACACTGGGCAGCTGTCACCATCTGGAAGGTGTAGTCCATATGTATCCCACAGGTTAGTGTCATTTCTGGTGCTGCTCTGCGCTGTGGTGTTGTGATCTTACACTGGGGCTGTGTGTGTATGTATGTATATATATATATATACACATATACAAACATATACACACTCACACATACATATCTGCTATCCTGCTCCCTCTCTATTTGCTGTTCCGCCCCCCTCTCTGCTGCTCTCTCTGGCTCCAGTGTACTGAGCCAGTTCTAGACCATGTGGAGCCCAAGGATTTTCCCCTCACACAGACACACACACTTCCCCCATATCCTTACATATATGCTGCCCCTATAGCCTCACACATATGCTGCCCCCATAGCCTCACAAACACCTTTTCCTGCAGCTGCTCCAGCCTCCAGCTCCGAGTCCTTGCACTTTTGGGATAAGATATGATGTTATTGCCTAACTTCACAACATGGGAATTAACACTTGTACTCAAGTTCAGGAAGAATCTCTTCCTAGGACACGGGTTCTGAGTAGGGATGAGCGGGTTCGGATTTACTCGGATTTACTCGGATTTAATCAGTTATCAAAACGGCATTTTATAGGCTATCGGCTATCACATGTTTTGGATAGCCAATAAAATAAATCCGAACTAATCCGAACCTGCCGTAAAGTGGCGATAAGAACCGAGTAAATCCGAACCCGCTCATCCCTAGTTCTGAGGGCTTAGCCTGAACATTCATCATTGGGTACAGACTGAGAAGGATGTAAAAAATCTTTGTTACAATAGCCCATAGGCTACACTGGGCTTCACTTTCCGGAACTTGGTAAATCAGACAGCATACCATCCACCATAGAAACATATGGGAGATGCATTTTGGTCGGAAATTGAGGAACCGCTGCAGATATCGGAGATATCTGCTGCTGTACCTCCTTCTAAAATCATGAGGATGCTTAATATTTGCATGTACCCCTGAAAACTGGTGTTTCTCGCTGCAGTGCTGGTCACACACCCTGCAGTGGCACACTATAGGCCCTTCATACATTTCAGCTAGAAGGCCTATGTGAACCTTAAACTGGCACTGAATTGTAGTGGTATAAAATATTATATTTTTTAACATTTATGCTGGCTTAATGTCCATTTTTACAAGTAAGAAGGGTTTTCTTTTTTCCCTGTGTCTTGTCTCTTTCAGGAAATTGTGGAATGCTTTTGACAGCTGCACCTGTTTTGCCTTATACTGCATATTTTTTGTGAGTAACAAGAGTTGCTGCTGTAACACCTTGCGAGTCAACCCTCCCTAATAAGCACACAATGTATTACTTTTTTCTGCATTTTAATATAGCTTGGTATTTCATTAGATAATTGTTTATTGAAATCTTTTATTTTTATTGTAATTAGTTTGTAAATGATTTTGATTTATCCAGACTTTCATAATAGTTTGCTCTTACAAATTTGAAACTTTATGAATTAAAGCTTACATTCACTTGTGTGCAAGGAGTTGAGTTCTATGCTGCTAAAATCTGTTAAACATTTTCGGAACCAACTTATTTTGTTGATTATTGTTATTTTATAATATTTTTATCAATTTGTTCTTGCAATAGATGTGTATAAAACCAGTTAAATAAAGGACCTTTGCTGTTTAGCTTTTTTCAAATTGGATATGTTACTTTGAATAAAAGAATTCTGCTATTTGTAAATACCTATAAAACATCAGATTCTAATATAAAAAATGTGCATCACATGCTGCAGTGGTTCCCAAACTGTCTTGAATTACGGCACCCTAGAGTATCAACATTTTTTATATGGCACTCATAGGCCAAAAGTTAATTATTGAAAAACTCAGAAAAAATAATAAAATTAAGGAAATTGTGTTTACCTGTCATGCTTAGTTTCAGTTGTGTGGGGGTGGACAGGGTTGCACTTGTTTGTCCACATTTTTTATGATAGGCAAAACCAGGGCTGGTGGCTGACTATCACATTGACCATAAATAACCTGTGGCACCCCTGCAAGTACCCTGCAGTACAACAGGGTGCCACAGCACCCAGTTTGGGAATCATTGATAATTGTTTATTGAAATCTTTTATTTATATATTTCTATCACAGAAAAAATATTTTAATTCATTTTTTTTATATTTACATTTTGTTGTATGCCACTTGAAGCTAGATTTTCGGATAACAGTGTTTCATTAATACTTTAGGCTGATTGGACTACACCAGAACTGAAGTAACCTCATTCACCATTCTAAAGACAGTGTCATATCTGTAAAGGCAGCCTTTACACAACCTGGTTAAATCTGTACCTGTTAAATTTGGTGGACAATCCTTGCAATCCTTATTCTAGAGAACATGTGGAGTCAGACATGTACCTCAGGGATAATGAGACATAAAATTGACTATTTTTAAAAGCTACTGTACTTGACTTTAGGGACGTATGTTCCATGAATCACACATGAATTTGCATAAAGGTAATCCTCTCAAAATACTTTAATATCTTGGGCCATTATTGACTAGTATGACTTTTGTATTATTGTGTTTGTTATCATTGCTGTCTGCATTGCAATATGTTTATTTTAATTTACTTCAACTATAATTATATTAAACATTGTAATTGTTCAATCTAATAAGTTTATGAGATATATACACTTTTGATCAATAATTTTAGATATTTCCACACCCATCATGTTATACTAAATATAATATTTTTCCTTCTTTCATAATCTGGCATTATAACATTATAAACATCCATTTTTAACAAAAGTTTGAAGTTGCATTCTAAATTTTAGTTTTCTTAAGTAGATGTATTATCATCAGCTCTACATGGCACTTCCCGTGTCTTATTATAGACACACTACTAGCATTGCATGTCAATATATCAATCCCTTCTGCTGCCTCAATTCATTTTCAGCAAGATGATATTGAGAATGTAAATAAAAGCCACAGCTTCGTTGGGCAGACAAAACGGAGCCTGTCACATCTGAAAGTCGACAGCAAAGTTATAATTACAGCAAAGTGGTGTTAGGTGAGTTCTTTGGATGTATAGATTGAACCAATAGCTTTGTAAGGGAAATGGTGATCTGAACACCTAAATGGATTAGTTTGTTGTGTTTTTTAGAAGAATAAAAGTTATTTAGTAAAACTTTGCAGTCAAAATATAATGTCAAGTCAAAGGAAAAAGTAGAATAACTATTAATAATACATAGAGCACATATGGTACAGTTGCTGAAGAATGTATCAATCACAAGTACTAAGATATATTAAGCTCTGGAAAGTGATAAAATGGAGAGTGATAAATGACCAGCCACTCAGCTCCTAACTGCCATGTTACAGGCTGTGTTTGAAAAATGACAGTTACGAGCTGATTGGTTGGTCGTTTATCACTCTCCACTTTATCACTTTCCAGAGCTTAATACATCTGCCCCATTTCAAAACTTGTATTGAGACAGCAGACCCATTGCTTAGTAACTCATGGGCCTTAGTAACTCATGGGACCTAGTAACTCATGGGCCTTAGTAACTCATGGGTCTTAGTAACTCATGGCCCTTAGTAACTCATAGACTTTCATAACTCATGGCCCTTAGTAACTTATGATCAGCTGTGCTTTATTCATTCATTATTTAGAAAGAACTCATATGATATTGAAACTGACATACAGATGTGTCCTCTTACATCCTTGCCAATTGCACTACAAATGTGCACACGCATTGCACCATGCGATTACCCGCAGCAGTGTATGGTACGGTACGCTATGGCGTGCACTGCGATCGCACTATGCATTCCTATGGAGTCGTGGGTGTGAAAGCAGTGCGCGTATCAGTTAGCAGGCACTATCCTCGCACCATGCGTAGCGCGATTTGCCGAATACGCAGCAAAGATGTAAGAGGACATATCTGTATAAGCATTAAGTTTGGAAGGTAAAGCTTCCATTAATCTCGTCTGTGGTATGGTAGTATGGGCTTACTCTTCTCTCAGGGTGTTAGGTTTAGGGGTCTTTACAGCCCACCACTGCTGGTGCTTCCTGGTCACCCGAAACAAGTGAATCCAACTAGGTAGGGAAACCAGTAACTATAGGCTCAACACATTTCCGTGTGGAAGGAGCCCACACAATCAGGAGCAGAATGAAGGTGTGGGCTCTAACCACAGGGAAATGCGTTGAGCCTATGGTTACTGGTTTCCCTACCCATTTGGGTTCACTTGAGGAAAAAGATTACTACCAACAGATCCAGACCGGCTGCTTCTCTGATTAGAGACACTACTGGAGTACTTCCAACATATGAGGATATGCTTACTGCGAGGACACCTTGCTAAGTAACCAGGAATGGTAACATCTCCATTTATTTAATACTGCTGGACCTTATACCGGGACTCAATTTCCTATGCACATTTCCCCTACAGAGATTTCCATCAAAGGGTGGGACACTACAGTCAGCTGTCGCGATGAATACCAGTAACCCTTTTTTTTACCATTTGTTTTAACTGCATGTGTATATCATTACTCCCCAGATAGGAGGTGATAGGTTATTAATGTGTCTAATAAATATTTTTTAAACAAGCCATGTGTATTCACATATATTATTGTTATTGGTACAGGGTGAATTTCTCAAACCCCACTTTAGAGACCGTACATGCCGCTTATTAGCACTGTTATCTATCGCTCGCGAGCGGGTCTGAATCAGGCCCACAGTTCCCTCAAGTGATTGGAATAACATTGTAGCTTTGCATTCATTCACTGATATTCAATTAAGTCATCCCAGGGGTAAGAACTTAGTTGAATTTATAATTACATCGGCAAGTATTTCACAGTCCCTAGACATAATGTAAGTGCGTTATTGTGGTATATACATTCAGGATCACCATCGTGTGCTTAATTATTATACATATGTTACATTATACTTCATTCCCAGGTCTATGGTATATTCACAACAGTGCATTGCTATTATGAATCTGGTACATAATCATGCATGCACTACTAGTATTTACTATATATTTATATATGGAGCCCAGAACATACACTGTAATGGTTAGCCAAACCTCTGTGGTGGCTGGAACATCTGCTCTGGTGGCTGGTACACCTCTTTAGTATAGGCTCCTACCACTGCATTCCCCCAATGGGCCCTTCTTGCTTAGTTCAACACTGTATACAAGGAGTAAACATGAAGTGACTATCTGAAGGAGTTTTCCACCTCTCATTTGTATAGGGTAAAGTTTTATGTCATGCGGTAGTAAATTCAATAGGGTAATATAACTGAGACGTTGGTACTAGAAATTATTCTTTTAATAAAAGCACACCATTCCTGTATGCAGAAAATCCTAAATACACAAATGTTCAGATAAATAAACAATTCTCTCATTAATAATATAGTTTACTAGGATGAGCTGATCCACAGAAGCAGATAAAGGGACAGGGCCTGATTCATAGATGGATGCAGTGCCACTATTTATGCAATTGAGCATTGTTTTGTTACTGCGTAGAATGAGAGTGCAGAATTCCCTCTCTCAAATTCCCTTACTGCGCATTTGTGAAACCGTTTCCTACTGTATACCATACACAATTGATTACAGTTCCGCTAACACTAGAGAAGGGGTTTGTAATCCCTGAGTGTATCAGGGTGGACACTGGGAGGGGACCTAAAGTGATCAGAAAAAGGGGCTGTTTCATTTTTGTGTTATGGGAGAGTCAAAGTTGTGACTGGAATTGCTGCTCCCTTCCCTATCACAAATACAATGCTTCAGAGGCCATGTTTAGTTGGATTACAAGAGAGTACTTAGAGGAGATCCCATGCATTGGGTGAGATATAGGAGGGCTTTGTATAGAGAGCGAAAGGTAGCCTGCCAAAAAAGAAAAAATAAGTGCAAAAGCATGAAAATCATAACGGGACATGCATAAGTGAGCAAGTGAGGACGACGAGACTAAGGGCCTGTACACACTGCCAATTGTCGGACATAGTGGAATAATTTATTGCTACTGCACAGCAGTGGCGTACCTCCCCATGGCCTCGTGGGTAGGGGGCATGGCCTCGCGGAGTAGCGGACTGCCCCATTGGATCAGTCTGTGTGCAGTGCCTCACTGTGTAAGGAGCCGAGTGCTGCATGTAATGCTATAATGCAGTTGAGTACCTGTCACTCACTTTGCGATTAAATGCCCTGTGCCAGAGTAATTTCAAAATAATATGTGTGTGTGCGCATTGCGGCTTTCATGTATGCTTAATGTAAAAAATTAGCTTGATCTGCATAAATATCGGCATTATGTAAATCTCTGAACCAGACCCTAAGTCACACTGTGCATGCATCCCTAATGTGACCATACAGAATGATGGAAATGATGTGTGTGCAAGTGTCGATATTGCAGAGCTTATTGGCACATAAAAGCGGATGCCTCAAACTACAGTATGAACTGCCCAGTCGCTTAACCAGTGGTGTTTGATTATTGAAGTATAGTAGGTACAGCCATACTCACTGTTACATTCACACATGTTATGGAGTGGAGCTTGAGTGAAGTGGGGTTTCATATAGGGATGAGCGGGATCGGATTTCCGAAGTCCGAACCCCCCCAAGCCCCCCCGATCCGAGTCGGGAACCGAGTCCGGCTTGGGTTTTCCCACCAGACTCGGTGCCCGAAACAAGGCAAAATGTCATCATCCTGCTGTCAGATTCTCGCAGGTTTTGGATTCTATAAAGGTCCCGTGATTGCTGCCATTTTCATTCTGGCTGTGGAGTGTGCAGAGTTAGGGAGCTGGGACCTCAGTGTTGTGTGATACTTAAGTTACACTTAGTTATAAAAAATAATAAAGTACTACTTGCTGGCTACTGTGAAGAGGGAGGGAGCTGGGAGCTGTTGCTGACACTAACCATAGTGGCTGGCTGGCTACTGTTGTCCATATACAATACATAGGGGCTGGCTGGCTACTGTTGTCCTTGTCCATATAGGGGCTGGCTATTGTCCTGTCCATAGGGGCTAGCTGGCTAGCTGTAGTGCTGTGTTGTCCAGGGGGTGCTCTGTTCTTCAGGGGTGCTCTCTTCACCCACCCTCAGTGTGAAAAGATGCCCTTCTTCAAAATTATTTTTACAGGGGCTGCCCTGTCT